>JANXJC010000049.1:17270332-17377333 GCA_027564655.1 Leptodon cayanensis
CCCCCCCCAATGATTCAGGAGACACTGTAGGAATGGTTGAGGTTAATATCTCTAGGCAGCAATAAGTAATGAACAAATAAGGAAAAAATATTTTTCCTCCTAGTACTTTTGCAAGTTTCACTACATAGTCACAGAGAAATACCTGTACTAACTATAGACTCCAGGTGTTCATCCTAACAAAATGTGACTATGTAACTCCCAGGCTGCTTCAGTGTAATTAACTGCACCAGCACTGAACCAGTGGCAATATTTCCAGAAGAGCACTTCTCATTCTTAATAGGATTGCCTTTCTTAATTTTTTAGACCTTAAGGCTATATTTTCACGGGCTCAACTTTTTGCATGGTATGGTTTATTTTACTTGTACGCATTTAGTTTTCTTACAGCCTCCTCCTCCCTCGGGAGCATTGATGCATGGCACTTGTCTATAACACTTGAAAACAGAGAGGGTTTTTAAATGACTGAGCTCCAATTCAAAGCCTTTTGAAATCAGCTAAAAGATTCCCAGTTGCTTCGGTGGCTTCTGCATCAGACCTACAGGTCTGCCACCATTTCCTTCCCTTACTGATAGCTGCCCATCGCACTCTAGGCATGCTTAGCACTTGCTGGATGAACTCATGTTACTGTGTAGCACTCGTAAGTTTGCTTCCATCTCTCACTAACCAATAACTGTGCAAATGGTACAGGCCACTCTATCACGATGACAGGCCATATTGGAAACCCCCCACAAGTGGAGAGGACAGCAATTTACGATATATCCAGGAACAGAACCAGAAGAATTTAGGAGGAGTCCAAAGCATGGTGTACCAAGATAAACTCATGACGACTCTCTGAAAAACAGCCATCTTCTTTTCACCTGCCATCTTAGACGATCATTGCATTCCATGGTCCTTGTCTGTCTGCAGTATGTTCAAAGCGTATTGTGCAAAAAGTGTGTGTCTTTGTATGTACATCCATCCTTGTTTCGTGATCGTGGACGTTCTTGGGAAAAGTATTTTCCGTATCTTTGTAACAAATCTTGAAAAACCTTTTGTGAAAGCTGGTAAGAATTTCCAGTGCCCTGAGACCAGAAGTATTTCTGGGGACTTGCATTCTACTGTACTTTTGAATCTGTGACCCTCTGCCTGCTGTTGAAGATCAGCCGTTTGTGCCTTAGTTATTTTTATAACCTTGTTTCTTTTGAGTCAAATTAATAGATGAAGTTTGAGCAACTTTGTTTTTTAGTTGATGTACAAATAGGAGATCGGAGGGAGGAAAAAAACAGAATTCACGCTGGCAATCAAAATGGCTTGTGGACCACCAACAAAGGGAGCCTGCTGAGGTAGTCATAGGTTTGGGTGTCATTTGTTTTTAACTTTTGTGTTCCGCAGCAAAAATAGAGGTGCTTGCCTAACTTTGAAAACAAGTATAGGGAAAGAACACTGTAATAAACTTCATGGAGTACGTGTACTCCTTTTTTTGACTTACTGATCATATTGATAGCATTCCCCAAAACCATACCTGCTGCTATAAAGGCAAGAATGTAAAAAATGAATCCTTGCTGAAAGGGTGCTGCTGTCGTCTTATTTTTAATGTGATTATGGAAGTGAACTATGCAATCGCATAAAACTACCTACCGATAACTTTTCTCTGAGTGGATTCAAAACCACAGCTCTTAATTGGTACACTACAAGATGAGGATGATCTAGTGAAATAGCTCTATTTTTTTAAAGTTAGACATTTGCAAAGTTGAATGTATATTTTACAAACCTAGGTCTTTAAATAGGTTTGGCTGGTATTTTGATCACTTGCCGATTTTTTTTTTTTATTTTTTTTTTTAACTGGAAATCGTAGTGCCATCTTCACTCACGCATTTGTTTTAATTAGGCCTTACATCTGTGGTATCTCTGAAGTTGTTGGAATGAATGAATCTTCGTTTGGGATATTTTAAAAATGAAGTAGTTTTTAACTTGATTTTGATAAATACACATTTAAAAATGGCTACAACCATGAATTTTTTCAGAGCAAATTTGACAGTGTATAACTTTTGTGAAATATATTTGTTTACAAATTCTGTCTTTTAATATTTGTTTTGATCTCTCCTGTATGTGCTAAGTACAAATAAAAATTTTTAATCTTCTTGTTCTGATTATGGTGCATTATTGACTTCTGAAAGATTTGGGGGGAGGGTGGAGAGCTATGATACACGTTATGCTTGTACCTGTTTTGCCCTGGAATCACTAACGCTGTCCTGGATCGACGTTTTCTGTGCACCCTCTAGAGAGGGGAAAACAATAAAGCAATTGTGCACCGAGATGTGAAAATGCCAGAGTAAGCCTAAGGTGGGTAATCACAGAGGCTGACTTCAGTTTCCCCCAGCTAGTCTTCCTCTGTTTCAGCAGCATTTTATTTGTGAAAGGAAGAAGGAGAAACTCTGTTGGAGCCACTGGAACAAGAGCCTAGTTTAGCTGCTGCTCTGGATGCCTTCTGGAGGAGGTTTTTTTGAATACTCACGTTAAAGCGGAGCATTGTTGCTTCACAGCTTACACACCTTCGTTCATAATACAGTATAGTTCTTGTCATATAACTTCATTGGTTTCTGTGTGGTTCGTTGTCAGTGTTCCTCCTCATCATGTGTTGTTTGTTATCTGTGGTTTGGTTTGTTGCTGAAGGTGCACTGAATGAGGGATCTCCCTGACAGATGGCAAGAAAAGACAGCACAAGGCCTAAGTGGTCCTTAAGTGTTAAAACGCCCCGTGCAGGAGGTCTGCACAGGGTGAAGAACAACCTGTGGGAGTTGTGTGCTCTGCAGTTTGTGTGTGTCCCCTCGAGGGAAGCACTTGTCATTCTGCTTCTCTGGAGAAGGCGCTCACGCACTCTGCGCTCCCCTTTCGCTTTTTCGTGCCGCATCCTCCTTGCTGTCTGCAGAAATCTGTACCAGCAAAGTCACCGAGCGATCGGATGGGTAAGAAAGGATCAATTTCTCTGTCTTTCCTTGCTCTAGTCTTAGTTGGCTTCTTGTAGCAAATGGGCTGGGTTGTGGTTGGGAAGAGGGAGCGTTTCTGCCTGTTTCCTCTCTGACCCCAGCGTTGCTCTGACTGACGTGCAGCTTACATCGCCTGAACAAAGGTGGATATGGGTAGTATCTGTCTGAACAGGGTAGTACAAATAAGTTGCTGCAAATTTAAAAGCACATTGGCTTTTTTCCTGAAATTAGTACACTCTTTCCTTGAAAAGCGTTGGTTTTAACAAGTGACTAATAGAGGCCTTGTTGCGTTAGGAACGCAATTTTGTGTTTGAAGCAACACAAAACACTGCAGGTGAAAACCAAATTATGGGGGGAGAGCAGAGAGAGGACAAAGGTGGAAAATGTTTGGTTAACTCAGCTGTTAAATGTAGTAGCACCTTTTGTTTAAAAATAAAATATTGGGAAAGCTCTGGCAATATAAATCAATACTACATCCTAGATTCATGCTGCTACAGGAAGCCACTGGTAGTTTATAGATGCGCAAACTCAACACAGGGACTTGATAGCCCTGGTATGTGAGTGTTTATAGATTGTGTTGAATTATTTTTAACTAGGAGTTCCTCATGAGGAAATGCCACATGATTTTTACCAAAGAGCATGTTACACAGTCATTCTAGGTACAGAGAAATCAACGCATTTTGAAAGTGATCTAAATATACAGCGAAGTTGTTTAAAAAAAAAAAAAAAGCCTTGCAAACTGCCTGAAGGAGGCACCCCCTTCTGAATCCAAATGAAGCATGTTCTCAGGGGTACCTGTTCAACTGTGTCTGCAAACTTTCCCCACCCCGTTCTGAAGTCTGTTCATTGTGCAAGTCTGAAATCTTCTTTTTACAAGTCCAGCATACACTTAGAAACTCTTCTGTCATCAGGTTACAGGTGATAAACACTGTCCTCGCATCAACCTGGGGGGGACGGGGGGCGGCGTGTTTGAATACAGTGGTAGGCATCTGAGAAATTACACTGATCTGAAGTCCAGCATGTCATCAGCTGCATTCTTCCACGCGCTGGAGAATTGCTTGATACATCTTGGCCGAGGGTATCATCTGATCATCTCTCCGCATGCCTTCCTCCTGCGTTTAATAAAGCTGGAAACCAGTTCTTCCCCAGCAGAGCTCAGGCCTGGCTCTCCACTCTGTCGATTTGGATTTGCAGGGGAGTTACTTTTGCTCTGTAATAACTCTGTAATCCTGCGTCCTTCTCTCCAGGAACTGGTGGAGGAATCGTACAGCTGGCAATACCGCATCTGTAACTTAGGCTGAAATATATCGCTCTTCAGCCCCAGTCAGGCCCTGGCACGCAAACTAATGAGTAATATTGAATACTGAAATACAATACTGAAAGTGTTGGCACTTTTGGTAAATTGTTTTAGTGTGGGCTTTTTCTTTAAACTTTCATTTTCAGCTATTCTTCTCTAGCTGATGTGAGTCACAGGCAAAGTGAACAAAGGGACTGGGTTTTGTAATGCATTTCCAAAGCTGGCAGTTGGGGGTTTGCACACATCAGGAGAGGAATCGACAAGTCCTTCCAGACCCTTTTATCAGTGAACCCATGTGCAAATTGACCAAAAGGAGGATTGCTTTCTCACACTGTGGATGGGAACAAAGCATATATTACAGCCTTGTGATGTAAAATGTCATTTTTCCTTCCTTCTGGATGAGTGTTGCATAAGACGTCTCTTCAGCCTGCAAGAGAAAGAGTGTTAGAGCTTGCAAGTAGTCTTGAGAATGGAACTTCAGCTGCTGGCAAGGATTTTGCTGGGGAATGTCTAAGATGAGGAAAAAAATGAAATTGAGGATATCACTTGCTTCTCAGGCATCCAAGTTGGCTAGATGGAGCCCTCTGAGGGGGAGGAAGAAGACAGTTCAGCACCACAATCATGTGTTTTCAGAGGAGGTTTTCCACAAGTCGTTCCAGTTTCAGTATCGAGCAGGCAGGCTACTCCCTAGCTAGAAAGAGAGAAGTTTTGACACATATCCGTCTAACCTGACGCACTAGATCTCTGGGAAGACTGTTGATGATGGGTGGTTTTCTTCTTACTCTGCAAAGGAGGAACAAGGAAAGCAGGCTTGAAGGGGAATGCTGTCGTTGCAGCGTTGCTAATGGTAGCCAAAGAGGCTGTTCAAGCCAGAGCTGTTACAGACCAGCTGGCGTTAATGGACATAAAATAGGAACTGTATTTTTTTAAATTGATCTCAGACTGTGTGTGTTGTGCTTCGAAAAGGGACTGATCCACCAGGACCCTAGCTTCTTTTGTGAAGACTGTGCTAGCCACGAATCTTCTTTGAGAGCCAGCTTGAACTAGTGCTCTGCTGGTCAAGCATCTGCACCCTAACCAAACCTGTGCTACAGTGTGAGGATCGAGATTTTGAACCGTTTCACAATAAATACTTTTTCCTACTTTACAGTCAAACTGCAAATGCTTGGAAAAACACGGTGCTCTTGTGCATGTTCCCAAGTTTTAATATCGAAGAGCCTGCAGGAAAATCAGTCCTCCTTGCTCAGCAGGCACCAGACACATAGAAAGATGCAGCTTTTGGACAAAAACAGTACTAGTCAAAGTAGGTAAGAAAAAACACATCAAGGGATGGACCACGCTTTTCTATCTGCCTCTTGCAGTACGTTGCAAAGCAGTGCGTGGTAATGAAGAAGACCTTGCTCAGCTTCCCTTGTTTTCCACGTAGTGTTGTGCCTTGAAGTGACTGGCCAAATAGGCTTCCTTTCTGAGCGTATGTGCTGTTGCTCTTGTTGCCTCTGTGTCACAAAAAAACAGATAAACACTTAATTCAGCTGGAGTTCCTCCCTTGATATGAGTCACTTCCAGTCATAAAGCTTCTGCAGACCAAATGCTGCTCTCAGCTACATACTAATGACTCTTTCGTGACTGTCCTTTAAAGCAAAACAACTTATTTTCAAACAGTTGGTTTCACGAGGGTTAATCTGAATTTAGTTGTAAAGTTCACAAGTCAAGCCTCTCTGGGCAGTGTCCACTGCATGTATTAGTAGGTTGTTACAGAAAATGCAAGCATGTCTGCAATAACTTGCATATTGCTTTTAATTTCTGCATGTAATATACCTTGAATTTTGAACAGGAGGAAAAGGTGTGGGTTTTTTAAAAAACCAAAACTATATAACTGTATCTCCCGTCCAACTCTCCTAAAGATGGTGATTTTTTATCTTTTTTTTTTTCTTCCTTTTTTTTTTTCCAGTCTTGGCAGACTTGGCACACAGATTGGTGGAGATGGGAAGTTCCAAAAGCCTGATATCTTAGACCCAGTGTTACCTCTTTGTTTTGTGTTTCTGGAACAATGGCTTCCTCTTGACTTTGTGGGACTACTCCTTTTGGTTTGGTGGCATCTTATCTTCCGTGATCTGTTGCATGTGTCTTTTCAGAATAAATCTAGTTCATCTTCTCTCTAGCAGAAGAAGCATTCATGATGACTGCCTTAGTCATCACACCTTCTGAGAGCTGAGGAATCTGCTAATTTAAAAATAAGATAAATATTGAGCTAAGGCTATTGGGGAACCAGTGGAAATACCCCTGGGGTTCCATTTTCAAATTGCCACTACAATTAGATTTCTGCTTTTGATTGTTTTTTGTACTTTCTGTCTTTTAAGTTTGTGATGTGCTTGTTTTTTCCTTTTCCTTTTCCCTCTTCCTCTTCATAGCACTAGTAGTATGACCTTCAGATTTAAACTATCCAACAGCAAAACCTGCAGCTCGTCATATCAAAGACGAAGGTGTATTGAATTAAGCAAGAACATGCAGGAACACTTTGGAGAACTTGTAGCTCCTGGCTTAACAATGTCATATGTTGATGGATTATAAAAACGAGGCAATGAAAAACATCTTTTACTTCTGTGCCCCGAAGAAGATGAAAGATGTAGCCACACCTAATTAGTAGTAGGAAGTACTGATCTAATACAATTAAACTCCAGATAAGAAGCTAATTATTTATAAATAATATTATAAATTATTTTTTCCTCACTAAACCCATAACAGTCTGTGCTGAAATTATAATCACGATGGTTTACCTGCCATTACCAATTTCTGCAATTTTGAGAACCTTAGAGAAGTAGCAATACAAAACATTAATACATCTCCAGTGCTTTCTAAATTGTTTAATGACGTAGCAATGAACTCAGTAGCTAAACAGATGAAAAGCAACACAGCTATTTTGTCATCTCCAGGGGCCAAGCCCCTGAATTTTGAGGCCTTTCTGGCAGGCAGCAGCAGGGCCAGCATCGCATGGCCCAGAGCCAAATCTTTCTCATCAGGAGGAGTGTAGGAGTCAGGCAGGAAGGAAGGAAGAGCTCAGACAAAAAAATGGGTCAGGGAAACAGAAAGCTGGAGTAGAGGGTTTAGGAAAAGCGGAGTTTTACAGTGGAATGTGCAGTGGGAGAAACTGGAAAAGGAAAAGCAATTAAGTCTGCTAGAGACTGTAGGAACGGAGAAGGGGAATGAAAGAGGCAAGGGAGCTTTGAGACTTCAGCATCTGTGTCTTCAGCACCCGGAGCTCACTGAATCAATAAGCAAGGCTGATTTGAAGCAAGGCTTCAAGGAACTTGAATGTAAAACTGGATGCTGCTTCTGTATGAAAATTTTGAGCCCAGGACATCTCCATTTGTTATTATTCATTTTCAGATTCTACTGTTGTATTTAATGTGTCTTTCATTCTCAATTTCTGACTTTAAAAAGAAGTCTGAAAATTGCTTTTAAGATAAAATGAACAGTTTCTTGCCGTAACTCAGGTAAGTTGCCCAAGTGTGGCAGTGAGAACAGATAGGACAGGTTGCAAGTTTGTAAATAAGAAAGCCCTCGCTGCGCTGAGTGACTGATTTTGTGTTAGTTTTACCTGTTAATACTGTCTTCTGAGCAACTAAGTGAAAAATTCTGTCCTGCCTTGATAAGAGTTTCTACTTGCTGCACACTGTTCCTCTTCAATGGCTTTACTGGTAACACGTTAAAAGGGCAAAAATCTAGCCTGAAGTCATTTGTGTGGCAGTGGTGTCAGGTATGTTCATGCTGGACTTTAAAGTTATGGCAAATTACTGAAAATTCAGAAGACTGCATGTTTCTTTGTAGGGCATTGGCTACATTCAGAATCTGAATAATTTAGAAACATGAAAATTCTACTTTTTGATTAATTTCTTTAAAACCAGGGTTTTTTTTCAAGGAATTTCAGCTTTGTAGGGAGAGAGACAGAAAAGAGGTTTTGTAAGATGGGAGCATATCGTTAAGGGAAGCCAAATCCAGTGGATTGGCTTTAAGGCTAAAGTGATTTCACCTTCCTAATCTGCTAGATGTGAGGCTGCTGTAGTTCCTGGTTCTGAGCCCAGCCTGTAGAGATGCTGATCATGTATTCCAGAGATGTAAATACACACAGAGCACACATTCAGCCGGCCTTGCAGATCAAAAGAGGTGGAGAGCAGTGCCTTTACCAGCAGCCGCAGACACAAACAGCAGCGCACGAACGTGGGGCAGCACAGAGCTCAATCCTGTATGCATACACGTCCACGGAAAATAGGACTACAGTTAAGAAGATGGCCTAGACTGCAGTGGTCAGGGCTTGACCAGCCAAGCGTGCTGACCAGCAGCTTGCTTACAGGTGGCTCGTCCCTTTTCTCCCCCTCCTCTCCATTTTCCCATGTTCGTTCTTCCCTGATGCACATGGATTCTCCTATTGCCTTCCCTTGTCTTCTCTCAGTTACCCCAGCCTTTTCCCTGCATTGCTCCCAGTTTTGCTAAGTCCGTACTCAGCTTTCCCAAGGCTACCTAAGTAGTTTGGACCTCATGTGGTATTACCGATACGGTTTCCTAGGCGGTGCTGGCCTTGCAAGGTTGTTCTCACCAAAAACCCCCTGATACTCCCCCTCAGCGCTCTGTGAAGTTTGGCCATTTCTCATGTAGCTTTCCCGTAACTACCCGTGAAATCCGGCAATCCTTCGGGGCACGCTCTGTAACATTTGTTAGCTGCTTAAGCTTTCGTCCGTTACGTCCAGCAACTTCTTTTGTCACATCCAGTGGTTTCTCATGTTCTTCTCTGTTAGCTAAGCCTCAGGCACAGTGCCTGCTTCTCGTGTCTGCGCGTATGGGATGCTGAGGAAGGGGGAGAGAGAGACAGGGATGTGCTTAGCTCACAGGACCTGAGTTATTTGATGGGTTAAGTGGTGGAAGAGGCTGTAGCATGGTTAGCGACCCGAGATCAGCTGCGGGCTGTCTCGGAGGTCGAAGTTCCTCGCTTGGTTTTGCTCCCATTTTAACCTGAGTTAGCTTGCTTGGGTTAGCCACCCCGCGTTGTTTTATTTCCCAAGGACAGGCATACGTTGTCTGCCTGTGACTGAAAGGGGAAGGCAGCGCTGACTTGGGGGAGGATTTCATCTGTCTTGGAAAATCTTGTGTCTGCTTTTCAGAGGTTTTCTCATCTGCAAGGACATCTGGGACAATGAATTTTTTTGACAGGTGATTAAATATCATTAGCTATCGTTATCATTAATTAAAACCATTTGTAAAGGAAGAAAAGCAAGTTTAGTTCCCCAGTGGGCATATTTTGCATGGCGGTTTTGCAAGGCAGTATTTTTTTAATGATCTTTATGTAGATAAGGTGAAATCTGTGAGGACAACGGCTTTGTCGAGTCGAGATTTGTTTCTTGGTGTTTTATTAGAACATGCTTTGCTGCAGGCTCTGTTCTTCTTGTGGAGAATTTCAGATTACTCCTGTCTCAAAACTCAGTTCAGCATCTTGTAATGCAGAAAGCTGCCGCATATACTTTTATCTCCTGCAGGAGAAATTCTCCCTGCTCCCATCATCATTTCTGAATATGTATTTCCCCATTGCCATTTTCTCTTTCCTTCTAGGGTTGGTTTATCTGTCTGGGAGAAGGCTGCTGGTTGCCCGCTCTGTTTTCTGAGGTGTCTCTAGGAATGGATGGGGACTGCGGATCGTCCCTGGCAGCACAGAGAGAAATCTGCAGCACATCTTCCCAGGCCTTCCCTAAAGGAAGCAACTGGGCCAGCTCTCCTGTCATCTGGTGATGTCAGGGCAGAGCATGGAAGTGTAATAGCACTATCAGCTTTAGTTATACACAGTTTGGGAAGCCAGTTCTGGCCAGCAAAGTGTTGTCGGTTATTTGGTGCAGGGAAAAAAAAAAAAAAACACAAAAAAAAAAAACAAAAAACCCCCCCCAAAAAAACCCAAATGTGGGTTTGTTTTTAATGATCCCAATCCTCTTTTACTTAGGAACGCTCATTGCTTTTGTATGTCCCAGTCCTTGGCTGCAAAAATGAAACTTCATCCTCTCTCTTTCATAAGCGGTCCTCCTGCCTGTGTTCCCTTCTTTTAGAACGCTGGGTACTGTCAAAGTCTTTTGCTTCAATCCAGTGCTTCTGGCCACTAACTGATACTCACGCAGAACCCCACCTTCTTTCTATCCCCCTGTTTTCTCTTCATTCCTCTCCACAGGGAAATTTCCAGAGTATGCAAAATTCCTGGGCTCTCCGTGCCTCCTTGCGTGCTTTAGCAACACAAGGGGTGTGTGAGATTCTAAACATGATTAAAGCAAGTTTGGCTAAAAATTCGTTTGGGTTTGTTTGGGGGTTTTTTAACTTCTTTTGAAGCACGGACAGGGAATAAACCCAAAGTCTTATTTTTATTTTTATTTTTCCCAAAGGGAGAGACTAAGTCCCCAAAAATGAATGTTTGGCTTAACATAGCTGTTAAGTCTCATTCCCCCAGCTGCCACTCTGAAGCTTCACGTGCACTGGCTGCTTTCATTAGACTTCTGAGAGCCTCTCCTCCATGCATACACATTAATACACGTACACATTAACACACGCTTTAACGGTTCCACTGACTGCTGTTTGGGAGCACATCTAAAGCCCATTTCGATGTTGGAGAAGGTGTTGTTCCAATATGGTGATGGGTGAAATGTCTTCTCTTAGGGAGTGAAGTGGTTGGGGGAGGCTCCCAACACATTCAGCACAAAGCCTGCAGCGTGGATTTGAGCTGCTGAATGCTGTGCAGATCACCGTCAGGCTTGCTCTGAGCTGCGGATGGGGGAGGATTGAGAGGGGTTCTGAAGGTGTTTGTGTAAAGTTTGAGGATTTTTAAATAGTAGAAAATTGCAGTGGTTTGGTGCAGAAGCAGCATATTCAGAGCAAAGAATAGAGGTGGGTGTGGTAATTCTTGAAGGTTATTTATCACAACCAGACCTAGAAGCCTGGGATTTTCTAAACCACCTTTCAGCTATAGCAGGGAGGGTCTAAACTCAATGCAGAGGCATTCAAGGGGCATGATAGTTTGCGCCTGCTTTCTGCTATTGCTCCACCAGCCTCTCCAAGGAGGGGAGAGAAGAGAGTCCCACCGTTTGCTCTCCAAGTGTAACTTCAGATGGGTGGGAGTTGCCTACAAGAAGAGCGTGGAAGAAGGGGACATAGACAGGGTGCAGGAGTAAGCCTGCTCTGGGATGCAGGTGAAAGGTCTACACGGTTATGTGCTACAGGAGAATGAGGATGGTATGGAAAGGCAATGAATTTTAAAAAAAAAAAATCTCTTGTCACTCACAGGTTACATCAAAATGGGAAGTCCTCTCACACCAGGTCTGGCATGGATGAGAGAAAAGTCCTGAGTGGGTTAGCATCTCATCTTAGCACATGAGAAAGTTTAGGACGCAGCTCAGGAGGAATGATAGTATGTTTGTGCTGTTAGGTAGGAGTAACCTGCTTCACAGCTGAGGTTGTGGGGGGTGGAAACCTGGCCAGTTTAGGAAACGATCTGGTGTTCCTGAGGATCAGAAGTTGAACATGAGTCAACAACCCCACGCTATTTAGGAAAAAGCAAATGTCATGTTCCGCTGTATAAACAGGAGTACGTTCCCGTAGGACATGGGAAGCAATCCTTCTCTTTGCAATGCATTTGCAAGGCCTCAACTGGAATGGGGTGCCCAGTTCTGAGCACCACAGGTCGGAGGCAGAGCAGGGTGGACAGGTATGGCAAGACGTATCAGAGGTGTAGGAAATGCGTGAGCTGTGAGGGATAACTGAAGAATTCAGAGCTCTTCAGACTCTGCAAGGAGATGTGAAGAGCCATTTTCAAAAACACAGCTTTCTGTAGCAATACAAACCTGTTCACTGTGTCTGTGATGGATGGGAGAGGAAATAGCAGACTTAAATTGCTGTAAAGAAGATGGGATAAACAAAGAAAGTGAGTGCAGGCATGGTGAGACACTGAAATAGATTGCAGAGGGAGGTCACGGAGTCTCTGCTAGTGAAGGTGTTGAAGATTCAGTTCAGCCTATCACTTGGGGTAACATGGGCCTGCTTAGTTCAGCTTTGCGGGGAGAGGTGAGTAATTCAGTCTTTCAAATACCTTTCTGCTCCCCATTTTTCTGTGATCTCGTAACCCTGTTGTATGTGTGAGTTGTACACTAGAGGCATGGTTTGGTAAGGCAGTAGATGGCTGGAGCACATGAAATGTAAGAATGTCAACTTTCTTTTTGTCTTCTTGCTTTTAAAGCGAAGGGTAAGGAGTATAAAATTGGGATAGAGGACTAGTAATATACATAAAATTAAAAAATGGAAAAAGTAATCAGAAGATACATGTTATTTGCCCCGTTCCTCAATATGTTGCCCTTTTGGTCAGAAGAAAGTAATTACGTGAGTTTGAGGCTAAAGGCAATACCAAGTGTCTTGTGAAATTTGAGTGGCTTTTTTGAAGGTTCAGCCTCCGGCAACTGAATCCTCAGGAGTGCTTTGCCTGAGGGAGGGACAGAGAAGGAAGAAACGTCTTCTTCCTTTACATAACAGCCTGTAGGGCCCTGCCTCATTTTCCTTGAAGGACAGGAGTTGGTTGTGTAGGAAGCAGCTGGAGCTTGTTGAGAAAACTACACGGGTGAATAACAGAGGAAAAAGAGGAAACCTGCAGGCCAGCCGGTTGACTATTAAAAGGTAAAACAAACATGTAACGTTGACATACTAGGAGGGCCAAAAGACAAATACAAGAGAAAGGATGAAAACCGATACTTGTCCATGTATGCACATAGTCTGAGAGCATTACTTGATGTCGGGGGAGCAAATGTGAAAACCTGGAGGGCTTAAGATATGGTCAGAAAGTTGGTTCATTGAAAGTTGTGATTTATTTGCATCGATGGGTTGGGAAGGATGATGAGGATGCATCTATTCAGGTAAGCCAGATAGAAGCAAGCAACAGAAAGAAAAAATGACAAAAAGATGCACTGAGCGGACAGGTCTCAAGTCTCTAGATTTAAGACAGTGGAAGAACAGAAAAATAAGTGAAAAACAGATGTGATACATGGTAATAATGATACCACCTGGTAGGAACTGCACTAAGATGTCCAATGCGCCCCTAAATTATATAGTAGAGAGTACACAGAAAAGGGATTTGGACTGCTCATGGTATTTTTGCTTGGGTACTGTCAACTCTTCTAGTGGACTAGCTCTGGGGCTGATACAAGCCCTGTTGTTTATGATTATTCAGTAACTCATCAGTCTAGTAGTGAGGGTATGGGTGCAAAAGTCTTCCTCAGCCCAACTCCATATCCATCAGATATTGACATCCTGACTGGAGCTTTGTGACTTACTGTCCTCAAGAATTTCAGTGCATACCTGAGCATCAGCTTTGCTGGGCTCGCTCTTTACTTCTTTGAACTAATGATCTCCCTGCATTTTACATAGCGTGGGCACTCCTCTCTGGACAGTCAAGAAATACTTCTAGAGAATTTGGTGCGTGTTTGACCACATGCCAGAGGGGTTTTGGCTCGTGCAGTTGCTCATCTCATTCCCATTTTAGCATGGAAGCTACCTCATGCCCATAGCAATATGAGGAGTCAATGTAAGGATTTGGTGTGATCTCATTCATTTTGAAAAGACTGGTGAAAAAATCTGCTAAACCAGCCTGCCAGCAGGTGAAGTGAAAGCAACTCCCAAGCACTTGGGGTTTTGTGTCTTGGAAAAAAAATTGAATCATAGATTGAAAAAAGGGATGTGCTGAGGCTCCAGCCCAAAACTGATCTTATTTCCAATAAGGGTTTTAACTGTGTGAACAAAACCAGCTATCCTTGCAGTCAAAAAATGTCACTTCAATCCAAGGCGCTTGAAGGGAGAGTGCAGGAGAGCTGTTACAATTAGTGTGCAATCTCATTAACCTGTACCATTTTCCCCTAGTAGGCACTTGCTTGATTTGATTATAACAGTGAAGATATAGTGCAGTTTCAAAAGACAGACGAGTCCTGGATTATCCGAGCTCACCAAAGCTGTCCCCTGTGGATCAGACACCTATTTGTATTGTTTCCTTAAGGCAAATAAGGCATGAGAAGCGCCTTTATTGGCAGTCATTGCTACATGCCAAGAGCCTGCCAAGATTAATATACACAAAATCCCCCTCCCCGCCTCCTGCTTTCAGAAAGTAACCAGCATAAAAGTGTTATTCAATTACTACCCAGTCAGAAACCTCGTGTTGTCAGAAGTTGTTACTAAGATGACAGTGGTTATTAACGATGTACCAAGTTGCGTGCTTCGGCATATCTTTGGAAATGATACAGATGTGTTTATTTGCAGATGACTGGTTAATTTTGCTTTGAATCAGTAAGTAATCGGCAGAGAACATGTGTAGCAATAGCTAGGTATAATTTAATCATTGTTCCTTTAATTTATCTGTTTGTCTTTATTCCATATTGTCAGGTTTTCAGCTGCTGTTAGTCATAAAAGCAAACTGAAAACCCATGCAGCTGAAGATACAATTTCTTTCGCATTTTTCGAAAGGGCAGGGGATTCATCTTGGAATGAATTGATTTACTGCAACTCGCATCTAATGCGATACTACAGAATAAGTTAGAAGCTTATAAAAATTTCAAGCACTCCTGTGAGGAAAGCATGTTGAAGTCATTTGCAGTATCTATGTAGAGTTATCTCAGTCTTTTTTGGTTGCTGACATGGAGAGAAAATACCATTTCTAGAAATTCATCGTCATTTCAAACAATAAAATGAAACAGGATCAGTTAAAACTATTGAAGAAAATCAACAGTGTTATTTGACGCTTCTGAGTTAGAGATGATTAATTAAAATTTCAACAGGTCTCCGTTTCTCCATGTATTGTAGACTGACAACAGCCAATCTCTTAACTAAACGTATGCAAAAAAAAAAAACCAACAGTTAGTTTACCAGCACAGGTGTGATTCCACTTTGACCAAGTGCTAGTTTATATGTTGTTACCTGTGAAACTTTTTATTCCCAATGGGATCCTTCTCCATTTTTTCCCAAGTCACAAATTTTTCATACAGCTATTTTGCACCATGAATTTGGAGGCCCGAACTTTCTCAGGAATGTAATGTTATTCTGGGACTGTTGCTTGATCTGCTTTTCTGACAGTTTCTCTTCAAAGGAGTTATTGTTTGCTGCCTGACCACTTTCCGATGTCGGGTGAAGTTGCTAATTCCTGCAGGACAAATTTTGATGTTTTTGAGAATCATATTCCATAAGTGACTCAGAATTTGACTCAGCGTAAGAGTCTAGCAGAGATTATGTAGTATGTAAAATCAAAATTAATTCTGATTTTAAAGTCATGCCAAACAAGCAAAGGCATCCTTTTTCCTCACCTTATGAGTCTTCTGTTAACAGGAAACTGTAAAGATTTGGGATACACCTCATTCAAAATTTTATTTAAAAAAAGCTATGCCTTTTTTTCCCAAGAAAGCTTGCACTCTGTCTCTCCAAAAGTACAATTTGTCCTACTGTTTGCCACTCTAATTTGAACTGCTTTATTTCGTAGCTATCCCTTGAACAACAGTGATCTGCATCAGTTCAACATTGAGGAGAATGGTGGAGCGCCATATACCACAAAAATGCCTGCAAGGCACCACCACCACCACCGGCACCACCACCACCACGCGAATTATGGTGCCCTTGCTCCCGACAGCAAAGACATAGTTTCTGGAGTTCCAAACCCAAACAGTAAGTCCACTGCCACGAAGGTCATTTCAGTAACTGTGCTGCTTTCAGATTTGTCTCTGGCAAGGAGGCAAAGGAAAGGAAAGGACAACACCACGCGTTTCAGTTTTTCTGCTTGAAGAGAAGAATATGCTTCCTGTTATTATTTGCTAGCTTTGTAGTATGTGCAAATGAGACAAGATTTGCAATTCCCTGGCTTTGCTACGGGGTTGCAGGATTTGGTGTTAGATTGGTGTTCCATAGCTGAACAAATAACCCAATTAGTCACAGATACTGAGTCTCTAGCTACTTGGCACAGGCTGTTTTTTTCATTGTTACTATTTATTTGTATAGTTTCACAAACCTATCCTCGTCTGCCATTGTATTTTGCTGATCTGCCCAGCTGGCTTTCAGCCCTCATGGTTTGGATCTGACTCTTGCTTTCATGTCTGGGCACAAACAGCAGAAATTTTGGAGCACCGGACAAACAGTATCTTGTTCTTAGTTTGGGTAATGGGGACAACCCCTGCTCAGCCTTACCTGCCACGACTGCAGTATGCTTGCTTGCTCGGCGGAGGAATTCTTGGCTTGTAGAAATCAAAGAGGAGAGAAGCCTGTCTGTTCCCGATGCAACCTTGGGGAGTTTGGGTGTAAGTCTCCGCTGCTGAACGCGTACAGGCCTTTTTAAGGGTACATAGCTTGGCCAAACGTTTGTAGCAGCAGTGGTATGGATAGGACCGTTTCCCTTAAAACAGAATCAAAGTTACTCATTTGCGGTTTGGGGTGACAGGTCTGGGTGCCTTTTTGAGGCTGGTGCTCAGTGGGCTTGGTTTGGTTTGGTTTTAACGGGTTCGTTAAAATGCAGCTGATGTCTGGCTCCAGGCTGCGTGGAAAGGCCACTGCTGGGAAAGTGTTTCTAGGAGGTACGTGGTCACTAACCTGGGGACACTCTTGGGGAAGAGGGGGCTTGTGACCAAAATATCTCAAGTGGGAATGCCTGGAGAGCCAAAAGGTCTTATGGGGGGAATACGCTATCCTAGTGGAAACTTCCCCCTGAGGCTGACGGAGGTGAGGCTGTGCCCACCAGCACTGCGGTTCAGCTACCTTGTGGTTTTCCAAGGGACCGTGGGTATTTCGTGATTTACTCCAGTTCCTATGGACTGGGCTCGTCTCTGAGCTCTGAGGTGGCTTTAAATTCATCTGAAGTGGAACGTGGTGGGACCCGCCGATCCGTACCTGGCATCGGGTCAAGAGAGGGAGAAAGCGTCTGCCTTTCCTCCGCTTACACCTATCCGGATAAATGGCAAAATTCCAGCGCAGTTCGCAGGACACGGGCAGGAGAGAGGGAAACCACAGTATGCCCGGCCAGGGTTCCCTTGAAATACTGGTGCATGTTTCTCAGCAAACACACGGCCTGGGATTTTGTTACAGAAAACAAACCCAGGCCAGACCTGCCTGATTTTTCACATTCCGAGTAATTTGTCTACTTCAATTACTGGACGAAGTGAAGTCTGGTGAAACAAATCTGACGTGTGTGTTTATGAAGGCAGTTCAGCAGAAGACGTTTAGAAGATGTTGTTTTCCTGCATTCAGCCTGATCCTGTATTTGCGATGCTGCCTTTCCCCTCAGAGCTAACGTCCGCAGGTCGTATCTTTCTATGCAGCAGATCTTCCCCCAGTATATTCGCGGAATCCCAGTCCCAGGGACCCCTGTATTCAACAGCAGCTAGCCTTACAGTGCCAGTGCCGCCGCACGGAGAGGGTGAAAGCCGAATTGGCATGGCAGCGTTGTGCGTGGATTACCAGGTGCACATGAGCAGATCCACCGACGGCAGCTGGGGCTATCGCTGAAAGCAGATGCCAACAAGTATGCAACGTAGCTGGCAGAGTTTTTGTAACGGAAAATGATGAATGAGAAGAGGGGGGGACCAGCTCGCCTCTTGGACTCTGGGCTGAGCTTGCAGGTTATCATTTAAAAAAAAAAAAAAAAAAAAAGACATCCTTTATTCCTGAACTGCTCGCTACAAAAATCCTTGTGTAACCCTGAGCAGAGAATGGTGTAATACAGACTGAGTTTCAGGCTGAAAACAGGGCTTTGAAAAACCACAGTGCTGCCAGATCCTTGCTTGAAATGAAAGCCTGGTTTTGCCGAGATTTAATGCTGACTCAGGAAATGTGTGTCTTTTGTAGGACTTCAATTTTTTGCCTTTTTTTTAATCTGTTTTCAAGGTTGAGTTAAAAGGCTAAACCAGCTAGCTTGTTTTCCGGAGCTCTCCCTTTAAACAAAAAAAATGGCTTAAAAGTCAATTTTAAATCATAGCAAACCTGAATAATTTAAATAAGGCACTTTTTCTCCCTCTACGTTCTCTCAACAGGAAAATAGAATGACTGTGTTTCTTCAAAAAACATCCTCGTGTCTTATCTTACAGCTGTGCTAATTTATTCCCAGGTATCGTTGGGCAGTTTCACAGTCTCATATCCACAGAAGCAGCTGTGATGTGAGAAATGCTGAACTCTGGCATCACTAACTTGTGATGAGAGACCACCAAAGGGGAGGTCGATGCTGATATTGTAACCCCTTCTAGGACACTATTACCTCAGGGTCTGATAATGTTTCAGCAATGCCAGAAACAGCTTTTTGCTTATATCCCTATAAGCTGGTTTTAGCAGTTTGTCTCTAGTCAGCAAAGCCCTTAATGTATATTTAAACAGCTGCAGAATTAGATCCTGAATGAGTAATATTTAATATTCTTAGGACAGGTTAAGAACCTGATCCATACCAATCTGCAGTCAGCGCAAGGTTTTTATTGATTTCAGCAGGCTTTGAGTCAGACTCCAGGGAATACCAGATTGTTCCCAACTGTTATTACGTAGAATCCATGGCAAAAAGAAATACAGGATGACGCAGAGATTAGTTAAATCATCACATGGTGAAACTCATTTTTCCCAGAGCACTTGCAAATATACATATATATGCCACACCATCCCCAAGATGTTGGCAGAGGCCTTTCAGGGCTGTCTCAAAAAATATTTTTCCTTGTCTTTCTGTGTCGGTGGCTTGCTCAAAATCTCTGTTGACAAAGCACAGCAAATTCCTGACAACAGTCTCGAAGAGGCTGGCATGTAAATAAAGATGTCTGAGAGAAGCCAAAAGCTATACTCTGATCTCTTTACACATCATGTGTTCTGAGAGTGGCACCTTAGCTGCATAAATAATCCCTCTGGTGTCAACTGAGTCTTAGAATATAGGGGGGGATTGGAGAGGGGAGGTAAGGAGAAAAATATCTAGCCCAAAGCTGGTAAAAGCCCTGCTAAAATGAAGGGATGGGTGAGAAGGAGGGGGGCGGGAAATTACTTGCTGAAAAGAAAAAGGCAAAATGACATGACCCAACAGGCATAACTGTGCAACATTTTAGAGGGTCTTCCAGGGAAGATGGTTTGCTGACTGCTGTCTCTTCAAATGCAGTTGAGTGTCTTGCTCTGCAATTCTTCTGTAGCCTCCCTTCAAACTGTGTTTTTTCTTTCTTTCTTTTGGGCATCTTTTTAGAACTGAGCTCAGGACTTCCCCTGCTTTATGATGAAGCTTCTCATCTGAAGAAAATAGAAACGGAGAGTGTGAAGGTAGTTGGACCGTGGCCAGCCCTGCACGTCAACATGAACAAGGTATAGCATATACATATATACTTTTACATATATATGCCAGAGAGCCCCTTTGCCACTTCGTATTCAAAAGCTGCTGCTTTTTCACCTCCAATGCAAATCAACATTCGTCTGCAACTGGCTTGCTTTTTAATCACCTCTCACCATCCCCTCAGGGGACTAGCATTTGGTTTTTAGATTTAGCATTTCCTTCAACTTTGCCTTTTAAAATTTCAGAAGCTGCTGCAACAATGTTATGATGTAGTTTTAGTTTAGTTGCGAAGAGTTAGTCATCTAGGCAGCCCAGAGCTGTAAAAAAATAACAACACTTTAAGTGATAAAAAAAAAAAAATGTTGTTTTTCTACATGAGGAGTCCATGTTACGCCTTAAACCCCCCTGGCATCTGATGTTAGTGGGTGTTTTATGAGTGAGTTTTTGCAGGGGTGGCAAAACAGCCACGTCCCACTGTTTCTGCTAGAGCGCAGAGGCCAGCAGGTCGGTGGCTCCTTGTATCCATGTGAGGCAAAATCCACTGTGCCTGCACTGTGCAGTGCCTTGAGCTGAATCTGGGTAGAACCACAGAGACCTGGACCTCTCGTTTGCAACCACATCAGTCCCGAGCTGGACCCAGTGAAGTCAATGAGAGCATTGCAACTGGCTTCAAATGAGGGGGCTCTGGGCCCCCAGTGACTTTACAGACCTGTTAAAAGAAACGTGGTGTTTTGAGAGTTTTCTGTCAGTTCAAGGGAGAACTCAATTAAATTGCTTCACCTTGGTTTCACAAACAGCCTTTCGTTATTGATGTTATTTCAACAAGCATTAGAGAAATTAAAATCAAAGGAGAGGTGGCAAAGTGTATCAAAAATACAAGCACAGAGGGGCTGTGTATCTTCTACATAGCATAATCTTTCTTTTCTCTGGATGAGGGAATCCAGGAGATGGAAGTCAAGGCTGAAAATCAGTGAGTCTAGTGTTTCTAACAAAAAGTGAAATCTTGGAGTATTTTTTTCAATACTGTAGTTAATTGAAGTTAATCCATAATGCAGTAGATTTTCCATCATGAAGATTTGCTTGAAGAACCGTGTCCAGGGTGTGTCATGGGGCGGTGGTGTAGTTCAGCTAAGGACTGCAGTCCTTATGCCTTATGAATGTGGTCATGAGGCAATGACCTATGCCATGACTTTTGGAGACTGCTGAATGAACAGATGAAGGTGGAATATTTTAGACTTTTTCCCAAATCTATTTTGTTATCAGCTGTGAGGAGCTGTCATTTCGTCTGACTGGTTGATTTGAGTGGGGATAAAAAGTTAAATCATAAAGTAGACAAACTGGGGTGAAATGGAAAATAAGTCATCTTTTTCCCATGGATATTTCTCCAAGTTCTTCTTCTAGAAATACTCTTAACTGGTAATAAGTACAGTTTTTTGTAGGCAGAGCTAATTAAGCATTGACATAGTTTGCCAAAGGAAAATTCTCCATCTCGCAGATTCATCCAGTGAATACCCAGGTCTTGTGAGAGGAGCACTGTAGTTCAGATGTGATGACTGACACTCTGAACCCTGGCTGAGAACATTCACTTAGGTACAATGTCCAAAACATGCTTTAAAGCACTGTCCTACACTATTGAGCTTATTGACAGCTCAGTTTGGCATATATAAAGGGCTAAAGTGAAGAAGTGAGAGGACTTTCTCCTTGTTGACCACAGTGCACAAGTGGATAAACCAGTCCAGTCTGTGTTGCACAAAAGATCCAAACAGATAATCTCAGTGGTACCCTTGTGATCTCAAAATGAGTAGACTTATGGTCTTTTTTTCTTTCTTTAATGAAAGCTTAAAACATTTTGGTCCTGTATTTCACCATACCGTGCAAGTAGTCCCAATAGAGTCCCTGCGACTTCTGCCTGGCAAGGCCTGACCTCTGATCCTCTCACTCTTCTTTGAAAATACGTGGAAGGAGAACTCGTCTCTTCTATAATTAATGGTTTTCTTTGGCTTGTCCTGACAGCTCTAGAATCTTGTCCACAGTCAGATGGATTATTTATTTAAGGACTAATTAGCAGAACCCAGTATCATAGCAAGTCAGCGCTTCACAATAAATGCAGCTGCACAGTAAACGCAGCCTGTGTCTGCTGTGGTGAGACTGCCATCGGTCAAAGTTTAGCTGATGAAAAAGCCTTGCAATGAGCTCCAGGAGCTGCTAAATGCTTTTGTTTCTGGCAGAAGCTCAGCAGAAGGCAAGGCTAGAGACATGGGCTGTCTAATGAAAACCCTCTCCTGGCAGTCATAGAGGGCTTGGGTTTAAGAGCTGGGCAGCAATCCCATGAACAGCGGTTACCATGTGAACGCAAAGGAGGCCAGTCCCTCAAAATTTATTAAAATTGCCATTTTGAGCCATCTGAAAATCGTACATGCTCTTGAAACAGGCCCAGAGTCACCACTGGAAAGCACCTAGTGACCAAGCCCTCACGTTACAGGCTGTGGGTTGTGACCAACAAATCCTTCTGAAGTGCTTTGGGCCCCTCGCTTGTGGTTTCTTCTTCAAGCACCGTTTTCTGACCTAGATCCTAGTGCAATGTGTACACAGAGCTCGTAAAGCTAAAACAAACAAACCGCAGGTCTCTGAGCTTCGAGCGGAGCCTGGAGTCGCCTCAGCAGATGGCTTCTCCAAGGACAGAGAGGGACGTGCCGTAAATATTGGGCTAACCCTGGGCTGCAATGCTGTGGAGCATTGCCCAGCCCAAAGGCAGTGGGGCAGGTTGGACAGGATTGAACAGCCCTGAACTGCGACAAGCGTTGTTTTTTCGCGGGGAGCGTGGCCTTTAAAGCTCCTTTGGTTATGGTAGTTAACTAGCTACTCAGTCCAGCAGCGAACAGATTTCAGTGAGTGGTCAGTGTGTCTAGTTTCTGCCAAGAAAATGAAATGTTAACAGCTCTCCTGCACCACTCCATTGATTTCTATTCTACTAAGTGCTTTTTATTCCCTAGTTTTGCATCCTCTGAAATATTATGCTTAAACAAAACCAGTGAAGCAGTTACAAAGCTGCTTCATTTGCTCTATTTCTGGAAATAAAGCAACGGTTTCCACATCTATTGCGGAGCCCCAACTTTCACTCCCCCTCTTCCTGTTGCTAATTATTATTTTTTCAAGCAAAGTGCTTTGGGGCTGGAATTTGTTAGGCTTAATAATCAACCCATAGGAGAATTAAGAAGAAATTGGGAAAATTAGATTCAGCAGTTAACTAATTTGATTGTCTGCTACAGCAAACTTCGTCTCATGGGAATGATGACTGGATGTGTCCAATCTCTTTTCCAGAGCTGTTTGGTACAGTGGACATATCTGTCCACCTACTGAATGATAAAAGTCGCTTTCAACATGCGTTTCGTGCCCTTTGGTGCTAGCGGACTCCTTAATCTCCAGGAGAGACGAGCCTAAGTGTTGTAGCTGTGAATGTATTTCTGATGTTCTTTCTTGCAAACCTTTCATTAGAAAAATATGTTCTCCCATCTCCCCTTGCTCCGTGTGTGTATATATATAATATAAAGCCAAGAATGTATTGTTAACATTTCTGAAATCTTGGGAGTCTAGTAATTGTTAGTCCAGATGTAATTATTACATAAAAAGAAAGATACTAATACAGTTCAAATCGTTTCTACCCCCTTTTCCTGGTGTCACGCTCACCCTTTCCCTGCACCCCTGGGTCCTAAGGTTGGTGATTTCATTCTGGTGAGGTCAGAGGGGGTGTTATGATGGCCATAGAATCATAGAATAATTTAGGTTGGAAAAGACCTTTAAGATCATCGAGTCCAACCGTTAACCTAGCACTGCCAAGTCCACCACTAAACCATATCCCTCAGTGCCACATCTACACGTCTTTTTAAATATCTCCAGCCATGGTGACTCAGCCGCTTCCCTGGGCAGCCTGTTCCAGTGTTCCATCTGGTCACACTCATGGTTTCTTCTTCCTCGCCCTAAGATCTACTTTGCGTCCTTTTGCATATTTGCAAGCACGCTTTTACATCTTGCTCTTTCTTCGTCGATCTGCATCTTCACGTTGCACCCAAATTTTCTTTACATGGTGGCTTTTACATATATGTGCTAGATACTATGTCTTCACTCTCTTCATTGCCCCAAAAACCAGTTTTGTCCAGCTCCAGGTCTGCACTTCTTTAACTGGCCATGGGTGAGTTGTTTATAACCTTGGGGTCTCCAGGGTCAGCCTGTGCCCCTTTGCGTTATCACCCGATGCTCCTCTACACCACCTCCCGTGTCTCCACTTCTCAAGGCCTCTGCTACCATACCAGTCCTGTGTTGCTTTGTACTACATCATTGTGCTACAGTCATAAATATCTCATTCTACAAAGAATAACTGCTCGTGTTACTCTTTTCTATATAAAATTATTGCTGTTACAGCTAAACCTAAGAAAACAAAGCTGCGGGCAGATCAAGAAGGGTTCAGACAGAGCCAGCCTGATGAGCCTCCATGGCTTTGCAAACTTTGTTCAAAGCTTATGGCCTTTTGCTAGCATGGCAATACCATATTACAGGGCTACCCAGTTATGCTACTGACTGATAACCTCTGCAAATCATAGCACTTGCAAAAAAGCTGTGGAACTACCTACCCTGTGCCCAACTGCAAAGCCTAAAGGTACCGCAGTTCCAAAAATCATCTGTGGTTTAAAAAAAACCCCAAATCCAACTCACTTGGTTGATATATCTGAGACTGTTCTGTATGAGACACTGATCGGAGGGTATACCCCAGGAAACATGGCTACCATGAGCCAGGAAGGCTATCATGAAGCTTGGCACTGACAGAGACAGGATCTAATAATATTGAGCAAAGGCATTTTATAAAATAAATGTGATACCAGGACCTAAAGAGGTTTGCTCTAAGGATATAAACATAACAAGATTTATTGGGAGTTACACCTTCCATTAGACCAACTGATAGTTGACCTGAGGAAGGTCTAGCGTGTCTGACAGCTTAATGAGGGGCTTTTTAATTTGTTTGTTTTTCCAAATATATTTTTCTAATAAAAGAGGCAACTTCTGCTTGCAAACTTTGCCTCAGATAAGAATAACACATAATCATACAGGTCTTACCATTATGGTGTCTGTTCGTAATTGGTGTTGGCTATCACATGGAAAAAAAATCAATAAATCTCCTAGTGGAAAGGGGGCGAAAGAGTCTGTAGATTTTCATGCACATTTGCAGATGCAGTTGAGTCCCAGGAAATAGAAGGGTTTGATCTTACATAGCTAATGTGCATTCAGAACCTATATATCTATGTTGTCTTCATTAAAATTTTACCTCCCACTAGTTGTGATGACTAGCAACGAAGAATAGACCTGTGTTCCTAAACAAAATATTAATTCTATTCTTCCGACGTCTCCAGCTAAATACATATTCTAAACATACTGTTTGGCTAAGAAGAGGCTATTGTTAAATTCACAGAGGCAAAAGATCATCGATCTTGTTCTTGGTACACAGTTTGATGTGGAACAAAGCATGAACCTTTTAAAGCAGAGAGAATGGAAATGTTAAGTACAGGAGCAGTATTGCTGTATTTCGCGCAACTATTTTTATATTCTGTACGTGTGCTTAATATTCAGTTAGCTTTGCAAACCAAAGGCAGTGTGATCATTATCTAACACTGTACAAATCTGCCTTCAGTTCTAGTATCAGCAAATGTAATTGAATTTAAAGTAAATGTTTGGGAGGAGAAAAGCAAACCTAAGACCTCAATTATAAGAAGAAAAAAAGGCCTCTAGTTTTATGTGTGTATATATCTGAGCTTGTTTAACCCACTTCTATCAAACCCATTTAAATACAATACTCCAGTGTTCTCCTTCACTGGAAAAGTAAAGTTCTGCATCAATGGTGAAAGTGATGTGAACATAGTGCTATTTTTTAGCACCAGCAGAACTGGAGATGGAAAATGGGAGTGTTATCAGGTATCTTAACTTTTTTCCTCATTTCTAAACCTTTTAGGCTGAGCTTAGATTGCAGTTTTAAGCAGGAAGATTATTTCTTTCATATGCAAGTTTGACTCTCGGACATTCGCTGGAAAGGGGCGTCTCAAATTCTTTGAAATTACATAATAAGAGATGATAAAATTGGAATTTTCATTAATATTATGCCACATTTAGTTTTCTAATGACTTCCACATAGAATGCTCTTAGTTTATAAACGAAAATAAAATTTTAATAACTGCCAACCTGGTACAACATTTGAATAGCCAGCTGCTATCTTTATGCTTCACTCATCACTGCAAGCGATAAGGATTCTGGAAATGTAAAAGTTCTTTATTATTCAGCAACGCAAAGTAGATTACAGTTTTCGTTCTTGCAGCAATAGTATGTAGAGATTCCTAATGCAGGCAGGTTTTAGATCTTTGATTTTCTTATAAACTAGTGAAATGAACCATAGAAGGTACCGTGTGGTTTTGTATAGTCCTTAATTTTTTTTTTCTTTTGCCTTCTTGATGACAATTATATTTTAGGAGTTAAATTGGGCGATGAATGGGCTTATATGTAAAGATTAGTGGCATTGAGGAACAACATGAACTCATATAGATGCTCAGAAGTGCTAATAGTCTGCAGTAAGGATGTGCTGCTTTGTTCTGTGATTTGAGTTCCCTTTTAGTCTGGGTCTTCAGTATCGCTGACTGTATGTGCAATAGTCTCAGCTAACCAGCTATGTGAGAGCAGAATTCAGTAACGATTCGGGATGTGCTGCGCTGTGGCAGAAAAGTCCATCGCTGCCGAGGCAGGCTGCCAAAGAAGCCTTTCACGTATGTTCAGAAGCGTCTGGGTCAGGTTGAGCACTCCCAAGCCCCGCATGGGGTTTGTGTGCAGTCAGCGTTTCCACTGGGGCAGGGGGGGTGGTGGCCTTGGGCTGCTGGCTCAGCATCTGGTGGGCAGGATGAGGCCAAGCAGCGATTGCGGCAATGTCTGCTCCTCACGTGTGATCAGGCACTAAAGGTGCTGCTGCTCCTGGTGGGGTGCAAGCAAAGCAAATTTTGCTTGCTTGAAGGTGAAACCCTTAAAGTGTGACCCAAACAAGGGCTGAAGCAGAACAGAATGCCCGGGAATGAATTCTAAGAAGTCTGCAACCTCCAGCAGCGCCAAGAGCAGCTTTTTCAGCCAGGTCAGTGGGCATCAGCGTTCGGACCTCTCACGTTATAAGAATACCCGTGTGAGACTTGCACATCAGATCCCGCGCTGGGGACAGTCTCCATTACGTGGAGTCATCCGGTATAATCCTGAATACAGCAGGAGATTTAGACCTTTTGAGGGTTCCCAGCTACAGGGCAGCCCCAAGGGCTTGCTCTTGGTCAATGTGGAGAAACTGGGCAGGGGAGGAAGAACATACGGACTGAAAAATATCCATATCCGTCTGAATAACAGATGGATGGGACTTTGGAACTTTTCAAGTTAACGAAACAAGCTTGTGTCCTAAACAAGCATTGGTTGTCTTAATTTAGCTAGTAAGATACAGTTGCTTAACCTTGCTTGACTGAAACACTATTTAATTAGTATCCAGTGTTAAAACAAAGGTGGGATTTTGCATGGCCTTTAGAAATGCCACTGCTTAGTGCGTTGTTCTTTCTGCTGTTAGAAATCAATACACTTAAAAGTTGACAATAATAGCAGCCCTTTTAAAGTGTGTAGTAGTGCACTGTGGCTACCAAGACTGTTGGTGAAAGAAAAGTTGTGCTTTCTTTACAGTTGATTTTGTCCTTTTGAGTATCTCCACTTCTCAGCTTCATGAGTCCCTCAGAAAAGACACCTGTGGCAAACAAATATTTCATGGATTTTTTTATATGCTTGCCAGAACTACCATTATATTCAAGACTGAATAGATTACTACAGTTCCATAAGTTGCTCCAGCTAGATGCTGTCACTTTTCATTTTAAGTATTTTCTTTTTCCCTTAGGAGGAAAGCGGGGAGAATGAAAAGTCAAAAAGTATCTTCCACTAAAAACAGTAAATGTGGCTCAGCAAATAAACATGTAAGAATTATTAGAAATTTGCCAGAGAAAAAAAATCTCATGACGAGCAATCCTTTAACAGACAGTTATTCAAAATCATACCTAGCAGCTATGGCATTCTGCATACAGAAGTCTGCTAGACCAATTTTGCTTGCACATGAGAAATATCTTGCAGTGCCAATAAGAGTTCTGCAGAGGTCTGGCTCTTCCCCTCTCCAGTGTTTGCAGAACAGTTTCCTCAGGCAACAAAACTGCATTTGTGATTTGCTCCACTTGCAGAAAGTGCCCCCTGAATCTTGATGTTCCCTTTTGTCTGTGATTGTTCGTGGACCTGAGAGAAGAGTCAGTAAGATTGTAGTTACTGTCAGCCAGTGGGATGCCATGGAGGATGGCAGAAGGAAGGATAAAGGAGGCAGGTTTTGAAGTTAAAGGGTTAATCATACGGTAGTTTCAGTGGCTAAACAATCACCGGTTCCGTCTTGAAATACTTTGCCAGAGGTGATCCTCGAGGATGTGCTGAATCTGGTTTACTGATGCTTTGTACTTGTTTTGGCTGAAATCTGAATGACAGCATTACATATCTGTTCTGTCTGGGTGGATACAACCACTCACTCTTCGCAGCAACGAGAGTGGAAAATGAATGCATAATCTAGGCTGTTACTCGGTTGTAATTCACGTCTCACTTCCACAAAGAACAGGAAAGCTTACAACGGCTGTTATGCCATTGCCCAATTCTTCTTTAAAAAAAATATAAGATATTACAGTTTGATTGTTCAAGAGTTCACGTTTACAATCCTGGCCTCATTCATACCCTGTTTGTTTATACATTAATATTACGTTGTCCTTTTTTTTTTTTTTTCTATTTTTTTTTTCTTTTCTGCATGGGAAGTTTATTCATGCTGGTATTTCTGCTGGATGTAGTTTGTTCAGGGCACAAAACCTTTAGGTCGTGTTTGAACAGGTCACTAAACTAGCTGTCCTAAGGCTTTAGATTTCTGATCCAGATCACTGCGTAGGTAAAGGGTTGACATCAAGTGGAAACAGCAGCAGCAATGTTTAAACTCCCGGGATTCTTCTTTTCTTTCTGATGAAAGAGATTTTGCTTGGCTTGCAATTACGTGGAGACCCCTTCAGATCCCCCTGGTTAAATTTGCAAAGCCCCTTTACATTCTTAAGGTGGTGTAAGAAACTAATGTTCACTATAGTTGAGTGTTGTGGACTTTTCCCTCTTCTGCCTGCTGGGGGATATTTTGAGACAATGTTTGCTTCCTCAGTGTGATCACAGGTTTGGGCAACCACTGCAGGGCCTGGCTGGGCTTTTTCCATGTATCTTCACTCCACATCAGTTTCTTGCTTCTGTCACTCAAGCTTCCCTGAGGCTTTTCTTGTCTTGAAAATAGTATCAAGTCATTAAATATTTTGAAAACTTTTTATTCTGAGATGTATCTGTCAGGGTATGAACATGGAAGTTTTATCCAGTACTGCTGAATCAAGTTGTTACAAGTAAAAATTTGACCTTTGACCGTGTTGTTAACTTATCTTTCTAACAGATGTCACTGTGCTTGTCTTTTATATTAAATATAGGTTGAAGACAAGAAAGTATCCGAAAAGACTCTTCATGCCCCTGTGTCACCTTCATCTGTACCTGACCATATGAAGTGCAATATCCTTAAAGCTCAAGTGGAAGCTGCTTTTAGAGTAGGCGCCCAGGTAATCTGTGTTTAATATTTCACCTTTCTAGTTTTGGCATAGCTTACACCGATTTTCAAAAATCACGTAATTCCTGAGGAAGCACCTTATTTTATCTCAAGTATCCACATTGACCTAGCTTTCTCTAGCTGCTCTGAAGTTTCTTCAGGTAACTCAAAATGATTGATATGTTGGAAGTAGAAAATTTGTCCTAACTGACATGATTAATACAGCTGAGAGAGGCTGAGAAAATAGGAGAGAAGGCCCCAGGAAATCTCCATGTTTTGATTTTGTCACTGCAGCTTTTACTTATTTTGTAGCTGAGACACAATAACCTCTGGAGTTTTCTGAGGCTACCCACCACTCATGGAAACTGTGGTTAAGGGCGTTCTAAAGATAATATCTATGCATCCAGATGCAACCTTTATTTTAGGGGATTAACTTGAGATGTCTGAATGTGAAATGTTAGCTAGTCTATTGTTTTCTTTCTTGTTCGTGTGCTCTTAACTAGCTATTAAGCTGCTATTTTCACTGCTTGGTCAGTGCTTATGTCCTGTTTGAAAAACCCCGCAAGTCTTGTAATGGTGTCATGCAACTGAAAAATGCTGCTAGATGGCCTGACAGTAAAAAGTTAATTTCCCAGTCAGAGGTAAACCTAAGTGAAACCTAAAAGATGTGATCCTTTTCAAGCGTAATTTGTGGACAAAAGATAATGCCATTGGTGCCAAAAATAAAGCCAAATAGAATGCTTTAGGAACAAAAGTAGAGGCAGAAAGACTGGTATGACTCTTATCCCAAGTTCCTGTGGTATCCTTGTGCATACTATTCTCTTTGAATACAAATTATGTTCGTGTTTCCATTGCTTTGTTTCTTTTCACAATAACATACCGGGTCAACTTGCCCTGCAAAGGATTTTGTTAACAATCATCTTTGTGTATTTGTTGTTCCCTGGCAGATCTTTCATCTGAGAGCTAGATTACATCTGGGCTAGCTAGACCTAAGGAAGTATCAAAATTTGGTTATTCTGACTAGAGTTCAAGAACAGAAACCATAAATCTGACAGCGTGTGGGGAAAGGAGGTTGGGTTTTGTTTTTTTTTTAGGATTTGCTTAAAGCAGTTCTCTCACCTCTCCGAATTCAGCGTTGTATCAACTGTGTTTTATGCAGCATGTTTCTTGTTTGATTGCCCTTGGGTTTGCCTTCTGTTTTTCCTGTGTGTCTTTTCTACAGTGTGTCATGGTATATTTCTCACATTTGTATTTTCTCCTGAATATGCTTAAGAGTCATGTTTGGATAGTTAAAGACTGGAAGCAGTGTGTGCTGCTGCATTCAGAATACAGCATTACTAAAGCAAGATAGGAAATGTGCTTAACATATGCAATCTCTCAACGCCCTGCCCTGCCTTAATTTTTCACTCTGAGGCTTTCCAAGGGAGAACATCCTGGGTTGCTTTTTCATGCATGCCATAACGGTATTCTTTAGCTGCTGCTATGTTGTGAATAAGTTTCAGAGCAAGCTGGGCATTCCTTTTGTCCTTCTTACCTGTGTTGTTTTGCACAAGGCTTTAGCAGTCAGATTGGGTTAAGTAGGTGTTTGTAGGCTTGGCCTCAGTGAGACAAGTCTTGTGATTTCGGGGGGAAGGAGGGGAAAGAAGACTGTTGCAGGATGGCACATATTGTGGAAAAATAATGGTGTACAGTTCAGTTTGAAATCCCTGAAGCTTTCAGTGCTAATGAGGTATGGATTAAGAGTTATAGCCACTAAATTAGGATGTCACCTTAATCTTGGAAATCCTCGTTCAACTCCCTGCTTAGCCACAAAATTGCCTGTGCAACTCCAGATGAGTTCTTCTGCACTTGAGCTCCCCTCCTGTCGTGTATGAAAGATTACCCTTCTCAGATACATTGCAAAAATAAGTGGGCAGAGGCCAGGCAACGGTCGGCCTTTACAGTAAGGAGCTGTGGCTACACAAGCGCTAGGAAGGGTAGGCAAAATGCTCATGGTGAAGGAATGATTGGAAACACACCATCTATCACCTAGAAAATGGGAGGAGGGAAGGGGGCTATAGGAGGCCCCGATAAACCAGCATACCATAAAACCACCCAGTTATCTTCTCTACCCCCCGCCACCCAAACAACTAGCTGAATACCAGTAGCTAAGCCATTTCCCAGTGGCAGTTCAGTCATCTTCTGGGAAAAGCGAGCTGGGATGACATTACACTGCACAGAGACTCTTAGAGCATCCTTTTGAGGGAACAGAAAAGAAATGGTTTCTTCATGGAAGACAACCATTTAACTCCATTTATTCCTCCAGGGCTGTGATCCTGCCCCTCTTTGACCCCACGTGACATATCCTGCTGCCCAGTATATCTGGAGAACTAATGGTATTATCTGCTGCCCAATTCTGTCTTTCGACACCAGTTCCATATTAAATTCCTGAGGAGTCCTGCCTTCTGGCCTTATTCTTAAGACTCCAATTTCTCATCACTTGTTTTCTGTACTGTCATATTTCAACTTACAAGGCAGCCAGAGCAAGAAGTATATCTAGGTTCCGTAAGGCACAGCCTATATTCCTCGAGCTGTAAAGCAAGACAGGCTGATTTTCCTCATGTACACCATAGATCTTCCTTTATTTCATGGCATCACAAAAAAGATGAGGATTTACTCGTCTCTGCTTTGTAAAAGGAAGAAGAAAGAACCAGACTCTGTCTTTTATGCACACGCTATTTGAAATGAAATGTTCTTTTAAAGGCCCCCAAAATCTATGGCCTAACTCATTCTTTATGAAACTTCATGGGGCATCTTCATTATACAGTTAGGTGTAAAAGCATGAGAAAAATATTGGTGCACTGTAGGATCAGATCCAAAATTAACAAACTGTTGCTTGAAATATTTGTAACAGCTCTCTCTCTAAGCAGCAGGAATCATTTCAATACCATATGCTACTAACATCAGGATGTGACAAGTTTATGAAGGCACCTCCTGCATGTAGTAGAAGAAGAAGCTGTTCCTTGTTAATTCTGAGAATGGAGTGAATGTTTGCAAGTGGAAAACATAAACTGGGACAGAAATTTTCTGTAGTTTTCTTTCTTTATGACAGCTAGACACCAACACAAGAGAGAGCCTTAGAAATGAATGATTCCGATGCTTAGGATTTCAACGATAAAAACAGGGGAAATTATGCAATACATTTGAAAATATACTCTGGAAGATGGTCTCTGCACTGCTTCATTTCAGAATTATGCTGAAGAGCTGTTTAGCACATTCCTAGGGGACAATCCACCATCTCCCATAGCTATAGTCCTGACTTAGAGACCGAAAATTTGTAAGTTTATGGTGCCGATCACTGAGCCCTGCATGTGGTTTAGAGTTATAGAGCAACAGGAAACTAACACGAGTGAGTTTGTTTATTTGGTGAAGATGGAAATAATTTATGTGCCATTCTGCTAGCTGGAGAATCGAACTACAGTGTGCACAGGGATGCTGGAAGCTGAATCCGGGAGCACGCTGCCGCAGACACCACAGGTGAGAAACACGAGGACCCCACACACGACTGTGGGAACCAGTGGTTTGCACAGGGCATGCCATACAGTATCTGTAGGTCTAGAGCAAAGGAGTAGTGTTTCACAACACACCTTTCAAACTCTGCCACAGGGATCTGCCACCTTCTAGCTGACAGACTGCATATCACAGTTCCCACATAATTAAGCTCCAGGGGAGCACTAAACACTGTGAAGCAGCTGACATCTTTTCTTCTTTTTTTTTTTTTTTCCTTCCTTTTTTTTGCATTTATTCCAGACTCTTCATTTGAGAGGGAGTGGTATAAAGCAGCAGTGAGGAGCTGCCAGAACACAAAAGACCAGCTCTCCCTGGCATTTAAAACCCCTCTGCAGCTTGCATGAGTCAGTGCTGATACACTGTCATTGAGCAGACTTGTTAGTATCGCAAAGAGTCCCTTTTGCCAAACAGTCCATGGCCCAACTGATGGAGGAAAGATACTAGCAGGTTTCGGTTGCTATTTTTATCCACTTTGGCTCCGGGCAAATCCTAATTATCCTTAGAATTAAGCACACACTCCTGAGCAAATGTACAGCTATCTCAGCAGGGCTTTTTCTTTTGGCGGGCAGTGTGTGTTGTGTTCTAGTAGCTTGTCTTCTCCAAGTGGTGTTTGTATTCTCCACCCGTTACCCAATCTTTCCTAAATCCTTCGGTTGATGTAAGTCTAGCAGGTTAGCACAGGGAAGGAACCGAGATCCCATTTCTCATAGATTTCTACTGCAGCTGATTTTTTTGCATTACTCCTGTCTGCAGACAAGGGAAGGCCAAGCTCATTTTTAAGATACGTTTTTGCAATGCAGTTTATGGAAGACAAACAGAGGTGACATTACCACCGAGCTGTTCCTCACTGAACATTACGCGCTGTTTGTTGAGAAAAAAGTGGTGGGAAGAGGTAGTTTGGAGATGCGGAGTTATTGACAGAGAGCATACAAAATCCCGTTCGCTTCTGCTTTATCAACCCCAAGGGAAGCTCTTGGCTGGCGAGAGGTATCTTCTATCAGCCTGGTTTGGGTTCTTGAGCAATTGATTCCCCTGCCTTGATTCTTAGTAAACAAAGGGACATTTAGGCTGGACAAAGGGACGTTCAGTCCTCTAGCCCCTTTCGCACACTAACTTTCTTCACAAGCTTATACACATGTAAATTTTCAGGCCAGGTGGATAGCCATCTCTCTTTTTCCTCCCTGTCCTAGAAACCAGTCCAGACCTATGATCATGTCAGTTTGCTTTAAGTATTGCAAATATGTGAGTAAGTCCAGGTTGCTTGTGCTGTCTAGAGTTGCCTCGGGGCAAGGCCTGGACTGTGGGACAGAAAATGTCTCAGGACACGCAGGGGGACCGGTGTCATCCTGCAGCCGGTGCTCTCCACACAGGTGCCAGCCGTGGCTGCAAATGTAAATGAGGCTGGGATCTGTGCATTATTTATGGTAGAAAGGGTGCATAAGTGAGGTGGCTCACAGTTGCTAGTGTGCCTTAGCTACGTTTTTGATGATTCTTTGCCTTTTTCATTGTGCTGCCTCCTTTAAGGACAGATTCAAGCGTAAGGACTTGTCAGCTTCAAAGTCCAGGTGCTTTTGCCATGTATTTCTAGAAAAAATTGGCTGTCTTTGTGTGAGCTGGGTCTTCGGAGCTTTATTCACTTAAGGGGATCTGGATTCAAGCCCTAATCAGGTCATGAATGAAAATAGAGTAGGTGAGGGGAAGACACTTGAGGATTTATAATCTTATGCGATCTTTCTTATAATAGGACTTAAACAAATCTTTCTGGATCCCCAGAGGAGTTCTTAGCTTTCACTATATGTTGACTTAAGTACCTTGAAAGGATCAGCTTTTCCAGCATTTTAACCTCTTTCCGTCATGAATTAGATGCTATTTGCTTCCCTCTCCTCCCTCCCTCCCTCCCTCCGCCCATCCTTATTCACAGCAGGGAGCTACTGCACAATTTGACAGTCTTCTCACAGAGATCAGAACTGGAATTATGTGAGTATAACGGGTCACAGCTGAGGTGTTCAGGCCGTGGGGGAAGCTTGCACAGCTCCTTATGTACACGATGCCTTCCTTGCTAAAGCTGTTGCTGTTAGTCACCCACTTGGATGAGCAATAAACTCGCTGGCGAATTTCAGGCTAAGTAAAAAGAAGCAACCGCGCTGGGACTCTTGACTGGAACAGCAGCGAGCACAACATCACGTCAGTTATAATTGCTCATAAGAATGGAATTTAAAAATGGCTCGGCTTCAAACCCTCTGTGTTCAGTCACTACAGGGAAACAGGTTTGCTCAACTTTAAAAGCGAGGCTGCGAGCAATGAAGGGTGTCAGAGGTATAAAAAGACAAGATTTTGAATGTGTGTGGGCCAGGATGATCAATATATGATACATGGCAGCTCATTAGAAGTGTGTCAGCAATGATACCTCAAAGTCGGGGAAGGAGCTGAGGAAATGATGCGGCAGCCTTGCTGAGGTACAGAAGGGAGGGAGGATTTAGATAAACAGAATGTGGGAAAAGGGAAGTCTTTAATTTACTCCCTGGGATACTGGAGGCAAATGTGGCAGTTGTGCCACAAGACCGTGACAACGCATTGTGGATATGTCAGCTATGTCTCCTAGCTGGCATGTCTGTAAGTGCTAGTACATGATTAGACGAGTACTGTTAATTGCGGTGATGTGCAGGAGCCCCGCCGTAGGCCGGGAGACACATGGCACCAGGCCCTGTTCAGAGGGAGAAAAACAGAGTAGTCTGTTCCCAAGAGACCTAACTGTGATGCTTTTCTGCCTGAAAGGATGCATTGGACATATTAAATCACCAAGGTAGGTTTACCTCGGCAGGGCGTTCTTCCCGATGATGTGTTCCTTAGCCTGTATTATCCAATGAGATCAGCCAACAATTGGTGTGGCTGACAAAAAGTTGATGAAGAGCTGAAAAACTTGGTGTGCTTCAGGCCTCCGTAGCATTGTTGCGGAGCCAGAAAGAGCCAAGATAGAGAAGTATTTCCAGGCCACTGCAGCGAGAACCATTGCTTCCTTACCTTTGAAGATCTGCAAACATGTGAAAGCTACGTTGCTCCCCCTTCCTTTCTGCAACTGGGAACTTTGTGAAATTGCTAAATAAGAGACATCACATGTTTCCTATAAGCCTTCCAGACCCATGTCTTTCTCAGATGAGAACCTGACACCCCCCCTTGGCTGCAGTGATCAGATTCTTCATGCAGTCTTTTTTTGCTTATTTAAGATATTCCTATTGTGAATCAGATGGGGTGAGAGCCGCAGCGATGCCCCTTGTGATGGAGGAGAGGCGCAGAGGGCACTAGCTCCCCGAGACGCTTGCTTGAGGTTTGAAGAACACAGCCTGCCTTGCACCGTGCCCCGCCGGAGACTCACCAGCCCCCAGCCCCAGCCAAAATTAGTTGTCTGTGCAGAAGCACAGAAGGCTGCAGCCAAAGTTGTGTCTTTCCTGTGTTCTCCCAGTGCAACCAGTTCCCATTTCGAGGTCCTGTTCCCCGTCATCCTGGGGCTAACTCTTGCTTCAGAAGGAAACAGGAGCTGCTGTTCACTAGGCAAATCCAGCCACCAGGGCTTACGAATTCATACGTGGAGTTGGTCCCACGGGCCAGAAAGTGTTCCCACCCCTGCTGGAAAGCTCAGCAGGGTCTGCTGTAGTATCCCTGGAGCATCCCCCCCCTCTCTGAGGCTCCAAAGGACCTGGCTGCTGGGACAGCAGCAGGAGTTATGGGTGCTCAGGAGTCGACTGAAAAGCAGGCTGAAAACCGTCAGGATCAGCCTGGCAGCCCATAGGTAAGATCGCTCAGTCAGCTGTGGGCAAAATTTGGTATTATTTGGATGCTTTTCTCCTCTTTTCATCTTTTGGTGAAACTAGTATTTCTTAGCTGTCCTCTCTGAAGAGAGCCTGTACAATGGCATTTCTGTCCAGGCATGTTTCTCGTCTCTAGTATGATAAAGTAATGCTTTATCTTTGTTTCTAACACCATCCAGAAAGTTAATGGCATATGAAATTGGAACGTTCATAATTTTCCTTTTGCTCTGGGCCCAGCGCAGATAAGAAAAGAGAATGGCATCATGTGGATGGATTATATGGATCGACCTTTAATTTTGTTTGTTTTGCAGTGTGGCAACGAGAAGAGCCAGCTTGTTTCTCTTTGGGTAGTTGTTAAATGAATCCGCTTTTGTATAAATGAAATTTCCAGGTCTGCTGTGCCCTGAAACCTCTCGGTTGGACTCGATGATCTTGAAGGTCTTTTCCAACCTGAATGATTCTATGATTCTGTGATTCTCAGAGCAGCAGCCTCTGGGTGAGAAGAGAATCTGCCTTGGTTAAGGAGATCTGAGCAGCTCCGTGCTTCTGCCTCTGTCTTCTTACACAGCTCAGTGCTGCACTTTCTGTGGGTGACAGAGCCACTGCCCAGCTTTCTATATATGTTCCCGACCACGTACCTCCTGCTAGCCTTGCCTAAAGTCCCGTGCTCCGCTGGTGGGGGGCATCCTGCAGTGGAAACCCAAATCCTGGCCCTAGCACATGCACTTGTTTTCAAATGAAGGTAAACCAGCTGGGAATTATATTGTGAGAGTTGTGCGCAAGCATAAGCCTTGTTTTACGCTTACATCTTTTCAGTAAAGTTGAGGAAGTCCTTGTGTGGTTAGTGAGTGTGATTTGTGGAGTTAGTAGGAAAAATAAAAGAAACATGCTGTCACCCGATGACTTACTGACCTCCTTCTGAAAACAAACCAACCGAAAGCCAACAAATAAAGCAAGGGCAGTGCAGTTGATGACGGCTGAAACCCTTTGCGGAAATGTTGGCAGGTATGACGTTTTCCTATGTCTGTTCATCCATAGGCATGGAAGAGAGGCATAGGGCAAGGAGAATTAGCCCGTCCTTACTAATGTGTACCTGCCAGTGCACACCTGTGGCACCCAGTGTGCACACCTCATCACCTGTGTGTTTACGTGCTCCCTCTCTCCCTCCAGTTTAGAGCGGGATCGCTCGCTCACTGGTCTGCAGTACTTACTTGTGGGTATACAGGAGTCTTGTCTGTTCTCTGAAGCGTGAGCAATAATGGAGAAAATTAATACCAAGAGAAGTTCCTCGGGATGCTGATAATGCCGTTTAGGAATACACCACTTCTTGAGAGGCAGGCTTAGCCTTCCAATGCAGAGAAGGCAAAAGAAGGTGCTAATGTAGTCACAGAACTGAGAAGAAACCAAGGATCAGCTGTTAGGGACTAATACAGTGAAGCCCTCTCAACTGGCTAACGAGGTCCATGGCTTATAGCGTTTAAGTAGGTGGAATTTTAATCATTTAATTCCTAAAATCCTAAAATGCAGGGTCACAGCCCCTGCATTGCATCCTTGATCTCTGTATTCTCTTTTCCGTTGTTGTGTTCAAGCGCATCTTAAAATGCAGCTCAATTAATTTGGTGAAAATTGGAATAAAGTAAAATTTATGATTTTCAAAAGTAGCCAATTTGACACATAATAAGCAGCTAGCTTGTCAGGCTTAACAATAAAATGTTGTTAAGACATCAGTGTGGAAGAAGAGACTGTGTATTAAATTTCTGACAGCTGGATTCATGTTTACAGCTTTCAGAAACCCAACAGCTTTATAAAAAGCATTATAGCTTCTGTAGAACAAAGAAATATTACTTCAGTGCTCATCTATGCCAACAAAGAATGATTTTCAGTGCTTTCAGTTCCTTAAAAACATTTTCTTTCCTTTCAAGGAAGCACTAGATTTTGCATAAACATTGTGCTAGACAGAGCTACTGGAAGACCAGTAGGAAAAAAAGTTTTCTAGAGCTGAGCTAAATTTCTTGAAGTTATAAATTTATTAAAATATAAAAATTGTACTCCTGGTCCTGAAATTATTCACAGTGTGACGCTAATTCACTGAAAACCTTAGCTGCAAAACATTTGGTGGCTGATTTGCAATGGTGGTGATGGTGTGATTACGTCCCACTTTTATTTGATTCCTTAATGTTTAGAGCATTGGCCCAGGACTGAGGAAACCTCTGGCTGAGGGAGATTAATCCCAAATACATAAGAGCACTACATCGGGGTGGAGCTTCTCCAGTACCTGCTGTGATGATCCTGTTCTCCTCTGAGTAAACTAGCTGTAAACTAACTTCCTCTGTGTAACCTAGCCCCCAGGAGATGCACAAACCTGCTGATGAGGTTCCGAGGGTCCCCTCTCTGCTGATGGTGGGTTTGGTGTCAACATACAAGGTGCAACAACTCTTTAACAGGAAGGGTTTCGGAAGGAACCATCGCCTCAGGTGCTTGCCTGGGCTGGAGTACACCCAGGACAAAGTTCACGTTCTGCCGCGCTCCCAGTGGTTCCAGTTTAATTGTCCGTACAGTTAATTGTGTGTACAAACTGGAACAGTCTGTTCCCACCATGGCTGATGCTCTGGTAAATAATGACCTGGGGAGTGGCAAGGAGGGTTTTGTTCTCTCTGGCACAAGGGAGAAACGAATCTAAAACTATCACAACTTGGGCAATTTCCCCAAGCACTGAGCATCCCTACTGATACTTAGTAGTTCATTGCTAAGGTGTAGACGAAACTCAGCTTTGATTTTGTTTCTTTTTCTTATGAGTACCCTCAAATGAAATATATAAATTTGTGTTGAATGGAAGGTCTCACGTTAAATTTACAGTATCCTTACATGCCTGTAAAATCCTTTGATTTGCATTTGATGGATTTGAAGGAACCTGTCTCATCCTTCTTGAAGAGGATGAGACTGACACATTTAACTCAGTTTGATCTGCACCGATGGCCTCAAATTATTATGGTTCAGATATTGAACGCTGAAAAATCACTCTGTCGTAGGACCATATCAGTTCCCTTCTATCCATTTAGCAGAATGGAAATGTCAGAGCCTGCCAAGTCCATTACTGATTCGGAGATACCCTTGTGTCTTCAGCCAGTATTTTCTGTAGAGGGGTGCAGTGTTTTACACATGCGTTGTGGAACCCTGCATCTCAGTTGGAGAGTATAAACCAACACCTGCCCGCATTGGTTGTTTTCTGGGTAATCAAGCAATTTTCATGTAAGTCATTTTGCAATACTAGTATTTTCAACTCTATATACAAATGGTACGTGAGAGACAGGACTGTAATTTAGCAGAGAGCAGTAGCGGGTGAGATTTGCTGTGAATTGCATGTACAGTGTGATTATATGTGGGGGTTTCCATTTTTCAATTAATTTTTCAAAGACTGAATGAAAAGTTGGCATCATTATTTTGATTAGACTACATAAATATTTACTCTACTCCAATTAAAAGAACAACGCAACTACAGTATGCTTGCCTGGGTTGATTTTTGTTATTTCTGCTCAAATGCTTTCTGGAGGAACCGTAAATATCAGTGTTCCTTTCTTTCTCCTTCTTTATCCCTATCCAATCTCTTCCTAACACTATTGCTCTGCACATTGTACATTGTAGCTCATCATAGTGAATCTCAACTGTGAGAGGTGAAAAAGAAAAATTACTGTGCCTTTTAAATCTGGGCAGAGTAGGCATTTTGAGTATTGCAATTTTCTGGGGCGCTTACAGGAATATTTTTTTAATAAACAGTTTTATTATCCTAGGTTTATGGATGTTGTACTAAACTTTGACTCCTTCTTTTAACAGGCTGTGAAAGAAGAGACCTCCTTTGTAAATCCCAGTAAGACCTCCAGCCTGCAGGACCCTAATGTAAGGTCTGTTGCTTCTTGTCCGTAGGGAAAGCATCAAATAAATGCATGATATAGTGAGGCATTTTCCAAACATTATCTCAAACAGGTGCTACAGGTCAATTTGCTCACCCCCAAGCTGCTGTGTAAAGTTCACCAAGCGATGACCTGAGGAGAATGTGTCTGTCAGAAGGGTGCTTATTTTATACACGTATATCAGATATACTTGAAGAATTAATAAAAGCTCAACTTTAAAAATCAGACCGAGTGTATATACTTAAACAATTGATAAAAGGTCAAGGTAAAAAATCAGGTCCAGTGACAAACTTAGAAAAGCTTACATAAAAAGAAGTCAGTTTTCGTAACTTCTGTATCAGAAACGTGCTAGGTGTCCAAACTGAATATACCTGTGTTTGTGTTTTTCTGATTTGTGCAAGGGGGTTTTTTGCAGAAAAAAAGGCATTTGATAGCCACCCTTCAGAAAAATACCTCATTCGCAGGCAGTAGTAACCACTTTGGATTGTACTTTTAGTCTGTTGATAGTGGATAGTAGTCTTTTTTGAGGTGGCCATTTTGAAGAGGCATATTAATTGTGAACATTATTTGAATGGCACGGTATGCTGTCTTTCAGCAGGTCATTAGAGAGGAGGTTACACCATGGGTATTTGGAAATTACCTGCCTCTATATATGTGGTAGTGCCATCGCTTTGGACATATTTAGTGTCCAAATCTGAGAGGAAAGTTTGATGAAAAAAAATTATGGATTTAAAACACAGCAATCACACTGGCTGTTGATCAGCTAATTATGCTAGTGTATATGCTATATATATATGTAATATACATATGGACTAGAGCACTAGTCATCTCATGATTTTATTTTATAACTTTCTGGTGGTGACTCTTGCAGCTGAAAGCAGACATTTAAGCATCTTATAGAAAAGTCTGGATGAGAGGGGTAATAAATCATGTCTGACAAATTAAATCACTCTGAACTCAAAAAGAAACACTTGTGGTTGTGAAAATGTGTCAACCCTTTTTTCAAATGTGTGCCTTTCCTATAAGGTGATAAATCAGCCACAGTCTTCAAAAAATATTTCATTTAAAATTTCCTTTCCGATTAGATTGGACTAGCAGAGCTGCTATGTTTGCTCAGCGAAAGCAGCTAGCTGGAGAAGAACGGTGAGAATGGCTGGTGGTGCAAAGTCTACTCAATATTTAGAACCACCCGCTCTTCTCCTGTGCCATTGCCCTTTTTTCGACCTCTGCAAAACTTTCTTAGGACCACTGAGAAAATCCATCCTGTATGTTACACAGTGACCTGTTTCTTCATTTAATGGAAATGGGTTTCGTGTACTGTCTTTGCCACAGTACCCTTTGTTGGGTTGCTGTCACTTCCAGAAGCAGTTCAGGAGGACCTGGTTTGTGAAGACCTGTGTGTTTTGGCGCATGGCTACAGACTTGTTTTCCATACTGACCTTTGCTGAACTTCTGCGTAATAGCTGTAGGAAAGCCTTCCTATTTTACATTTTGTAATAGATTCTCTCCTGCTTCATCACGCTGAGCTGTAAATCAGTTGTGTGCTTTGTGAGGTGAAGTACTATTCAGCATGAATTAGGATGGCAACCTGGCTGTAAAGCTAATGTTACTATTTTCTTTTGCACACATCCACGCTTATAAACTCATAAAAGCCACTTTGGAGTTCTCAGTATGCAGCAGTCTGGTGTGTATTTGTCTAATATTTATTTTTATCTAGTTTACGTCAAGCATTGTTTCCTCTACAGTTAGTTGTGCCAAATGAAATGGTATTGTTTTATTGCTTTGTGTCTGTGTCCTGGAGGTACAAATATACAAGTAATCAATGCTCAGGGATAGACTAATTTTAACAGCCTGCATTCAAAACTCAAAAAATAATGGAAAATAAATTCAGTGTCTAACCAATTCTCTTTCTCCTTCAAGTGGCTTCCCTTTCTGCAGGGACATATGCACCTTTGCAGATAGCCAGTATGTGACCGGTTTGCCAATAACATCCTCTGTAACCTCTGTTTTGTGGACTGGGATGGACATAAATGAGCCTTTGCTCTGCTAGGAATTGCATCCAAGTAGAGCCAAGGGTTAGTTCATACCGGTCAGACAAGTCACCTGGGAGTTTTTCTCGTCTTTAGTTGAGAAATAAACAAGTATCCTTGGTAAAAAAGCCCTCCCCGTGGAATATAATTTTTATTCCTGCAAGTTTTGATCATTAACTGAAGTATGAATTGTTCATACAAATAGGGAAATAGAAGGTGAGGAAGGAGGGCAGTAGTGCTTGTTTGATTAAAGGACTGCGCTCTCTTTGCTACCATTTTGTCTGCTCGTCCGTTGCCACTCTGAAGATTACACTTCTAATGAATTAACTTCTCGGATATAGCCTGTAATCCCCCTGAGCAATTATTTTAGCATCTGCCACAGCAGACTCAATTTGGCTAACAATTGCTATAGCTCTTTGTAGCATTAGTTCTGGTTCAACTAGTAATTACTCATATGTATGTGTGGTATAGCCACTTTCGCTACAAGCAGGTCTCTAGTCATTTCGTTGGGCACGGCCTTGGAATAATGTTGTGCTTACGCAAAGTCGTCATGTATCAGTTGGTTTATTCACCTGTTTTCTGTGTCTGTTGGCAAACTGTGGATATAGTTCTATATCTAAGTCATTTTAAATGTGGGGGAAAAAAAACCCCACAGCTGAAGCTGAAATTGCACTACTTTGTCAGCTTTCAGGAAGGGAAAGCTTGTGAAATGTGTTCTGTCATTTGGTGCATGGGCTGGAAGCACAAGGTTGTCTCCTGATCTTCTGGTTAATAGCTAACCCGTGCACATCAGATTAAGCTACAGGAGGATGCGGAACCACAGAAGAGTACAGTCCTTTCTCCTCCTTGCTTTTCGAGAGCATTGCTATATGTCTCTATAGTTTTCCCTCCTCAGGACAGGACTTTTTTTCTTTTCTCCCAGACTGTTTCAAGTGCTGGGTCCCACATTCAGTGAGGAAAAAGCTGGTGACTCAATAACCCAGTACGTGCTGCAGTGTCCTAACTTATACTCTCCTTAATCCTCAATGAAGACTGATGTAGTGCAGTACGAATTGGGACACAGTCATACATTGCCCTTGCTGACCCTGCTGCTTTGCTGATAAACCCGAGCAGATCTGCAGGTCTGGACGGTGGCAGGAGGGGAAGTTCTACCTCGGCTGGATCCATCCAGGCTGGACACGGCAGAGCTTTCCGCTCAACAAAGTGAAACGAGAGCAACTAGCGGGAGGGGAATTTCAAAAGTGGGTTAAATGGGAGAGCCACGAGTTATCTTGATAAGACACAGGAGTCCTACCAGGAAGAGTTAGACGTGTCTTTATTACAGCTCTGGTGTAACAGACTTGAAAGCACACACGTTTTCATCAACACTCCAGTGATACGTACAGAGAAGTACTGCCAAGCTATATAGCCGGGGCGTAAGCATTTTGGACAAAGCAGAACAGAATGTTGATTCATGGAAAAAGAAATGCCTGAAAAAATGGGTTATTTATATATTTGCATTATTTTGCTTTTTATACTGCCCATATTGAATCAAGAAGAGATAGAGTCAGCTTGCAGTTACCACCTTGCGGAGTGAGGTATGCTTTGTTAAGGCATGTAGTAAAAATGTGTTTGTGGGAACATTGGTCTAGTTTGGAATTTGCAGTGCCAGTCATTTTGCAATGGTTTTTAACAGTATTTCTTTTGGGATGTGGGGCCCAAGTCTGCAAGGGAGGCAGCGATCATGTCAGTCCTTTTTATGACCAACAAGAGGAATTCATCTTCCACTAGAGCTAGAAAAGCCTTTCTAACAGAACATTTTCTTCTTTAGTGTTGTAAGAGAAGGACCTGTTGTGGTGCCGAACGGGCCACAAGGGATCATGAGGAAGTAACAGCGGTATTTCCCTGTCTTTTAAAAACTTCCTTACACCCAGGTATCTGACTCAGTGTCCAGATGGAGGTGTCGAGGGAGAAGTGTTCAGGGAGAATTCGCTGATTAGGTATCTAATTTAATTCCGATTTGAGATTACTGCATGTTCTTATATATAGTTTTGGTAAGGCTCTCATCACCTGCCTCCAACTGGGATTCTTTTAGCCTTGAGAGATCAGGGTTTAGGCTGTCTGCCAGAACATTTGTATAATGAAGGAAGTATAAAATATTGTAGGAAATATAAAAATGAAAATTGTAGTCACCTGATTTCTTATCAACTCTGGTCACACCCTCCTTTTGATCAGAGGCCCACCCCGTCTAGTGATTAGGGATGCGGAGGTTTCTCTCCTGCAGCATATCGAGCAAATGTGAATCACATAGTCATCTCTTTACCATTTTATAAACATTACCCATTTCTTAGTAAAGGGATGAGCTGCTAGACAGATAACCTCTTGAACTTTCTTTTCAGAAATATACAAATTTGCCAGCCTGCTTCATTTGTTAAATGTAATAAATATATGGCTAACCACAGACCCCATCAAGAGAATTCCTTCCATTATTCCTTTCCTTATTCAAAGCTTTGCCAGACAGAAGGACCATCTGTACAACTTCCCCAGTACCTATACTCGAACTTCTCCTGAAAACTCTTTGAAGTATCTGTTCTCTTTCTGGCTATGACCACCTGGGTAAGCCTATAGCGTGTATATGTGTGTGCACGTGCACACAGATTCACACACACAGAGTTTGACTATATTTGACATAAAGGTCTACACTTTTCTTATTTTGTTCTCTTCTTCAAATATGTCCGAATGTAATCCTCAGTATAACTCTGCTGTACCAGCTTCAGGAATTCCAGTGAGTGAAGAATGAGACCGAAATAGTCCAGATGTCAGGAAGTGCTGATACTTTGGAACCAGGCAAAATACTGGCTGTCCTTGGGCATAGCCTGTTTGCCAAGCCAAACTTTCATCTTGGGACAAGTCAGACAGTGGAAGCGTTAGCAAAAATGCCTAAAGTTAAACAAAGTTTGGTAAGCAACTGAAGTCAAATTTGTAAGACGGGAATTATCTGGCAACAGGATTTGCTGATAATGTACTTTTTTCTTCATGGTCACTTGGAGTTCAGGAAAGTTTAGACATGATACATGTCTGATTCAGGTGGTCTGGCTAAAGGTCTTCAAGAGCTGGTACATGTAAACACTAACACCTTCTTCATCTGCTGAGTGTTAGTCTTCATTTTGTGAGTAGTTGTTTACTGTTACGCACACAAGATTATCCAGATGTTAAAATAGATAAACTATTTTGAGGTTATGTTTTGGAAAATTGAAATAGTAATTGACATTGTTTCTGAGAAATTTTAGTTATTTATCGTTGAATTATAGAAGTGTTGACTGGAGCGGACATCCGGAGGTCATCTAGTCCAGCCTCCTGCTCAAAGCAGGACTGTGACCAACACTAGATCAGGTCAGCCATGGCTTTCTCCAGCTGAATTTTGAAAACCTCCGAGGATGGAGATTATGCAGCCTCTCATGGAAAATACTGATCAAACGTGTAAACGCAAGTTCCAGCATTTCTGAGGCAGGTGCCCAAGTGTTGTTAGTCAAGAGCCCTCTTCAACTGAAGCCCTCAAGTTGGCTGGTCAGTTATCACTGTTCTTGTCGCTGTTGTCGCTCGCTGTCGTGCACCATGTTGGTACGTTTATGGACTGCAATATTTATTTTCTCCTATAACGTGCTTTTGGATTGTTACCAGCTTTGGCATGCTTTACATCCCACATGGTTCAGGATTTGTCTGTGGATTTCTTTCTGTTTAGACCAACTGCTGCATCACCCTTTGTTGATCCTTGTTATCCAAATTATCTCATCTTTCATAGGATTGCAAATAGCAATATTCTTCTTATGTGGGAGTAGGTATAAGCACCAGCTGGTGCCTTGTGCATTCATTTATTCTAATTTTCTTTGTAAATCTTCCCATCCAAAACCAAATTACGCTATTACATTAAGACTAATTGCATTAGAAGCTGCTCAACACGTAACGTAAAATTAAATGTTATCTCACAGAGCTTGATGATGCTGCACACCAGAAAAGAAGGGTGGAAAATATTAAATTATATCAAGTTATACAGGGTACAGATGAATCGGGAGAAGTAATTGCAGGCACTCTTCTGAATGCCCAATGCAGAGTAAGCTGTGCTTATGCAGATTGTCAGAATGTGATTCCCCTGCTGTGGCTCATGCATCTGATGTACGCTAGGCTTTTGAGTTTGGCTGCCTTTCATTTTATGTGAATACGTCCTACACCTTTTCTGACCGAACAGATGATACTTCTTGCATACAACTCTTGTGTATTGTCAAGGGAGGAGTGTCACTCAAAGTAATGTCTGCATTCTTGTGTTTTTCCCTTTCCTTTCTCACCTGCACAGACTCTATTAACATTTGAATTATCATCTCTTGGTATCTGAGCTAAGTTGTGGCGCAGTGTGGATCTGAACCAGTTTTTTTCAGAGAACTTTGGCTCTCTGCAGGTGCTCTCAGGATATGACCGTATAAGCAAGGCGCAAAGCGTACTGATGTTTGCCTTACGTGTACGCCTTTTGGAGCTGAAACTAACACCTCAGTATCTGTCTTTATACACACACTTCTAGTGAATGTCAGGGTAGCTTTCCAACAGCATCTAGGTATGTGCCCAGGGAGATTGTTCTAACTTATCCAACAATATGTACTCTGCACGCTGACTTCTTTCGGTCACCCTGACTTGGGACTCTTTGGAATCATAACCCAAGAAAACATTTTTTAAAGAGAAAAAACAACTTCATTTTTTGCAAGGAAAGCTAGGGTTCTGGGGTGGTAGTGGTGTTCTCAGAGAAGTGGAATTTATTGTACAGCTGCTTATCAACAGCGCAAGGCTTCAGGGCACATGAATCGATTTTTATTTAGAAATTTCAATTGATAGACGGCTGCAGCCCACAAAGCTCTCTTGGACGCTGTATGTAACAGCAGTTCTTACAAAGACTGCAAACCCACACCAGGTCTTCAAGAGTGGGGCCTTAACCATGGACAGTTTCTAGGTAGGTAGTTTCTAAGCGTCACAGAGCTGAAGTTTTGAACCAGCCATCCAGCGAGAGCTGTGGTAAGAGATGTCCATGTTGACATTTGGAGGCTAATAATAGGCATGTCACCTGGATGATTATGGACAGCTTGTTTCCTCAAGTCAAAGACTTCCGTTCCCTAGAAAAATATATACAAAAGAACTTTCAGGCAGGTCAGAGTTGAAGCTGATCAAAAATTGTATGCTTGGTTTTACCTGACCATGAACTTCAGTGAATCCAAGCAGGTTGTGTTTTCTTAGAATCAGATTGGACTTAACTCTGTGAGGCAGAGTCTGAAGCATAACATTTAAATACCTTCTTCTAAATGTATTGTGAAATATTCTAGAAAAACTAAAAACATTATCTATGTTGACTTCTTCCTAACAAATATTAATTGCTTTTAAAAAGCTGCTTTTTCATTCAATCTTCATCCTAAAAAGATAAACATTCATTCTTCAACTGAAAAATTTCAACCAGTGTTTCCAAAAACAAAGTGAATATCTAAATACACATCAGCCTGGCCTAAATCCAGTGGACAGGTTAATGGATCTGCTATTCTGGCTTTCTACAGGAACCTCACCCAATAATTTCTGCATCAAAGTCGTAACTTCAAGCTGAACTCTTGCATACCCTTTGCATGCCAGTCTGCGTTAAAGATTGCAGATAGGACACCTAGATAAGTTCTTTGACTTCATTCTGAGTATTAAAGACCTCTTTGACCTGTTGCCTGAAGTCAGATGCTGATGAATTGGTTGTAATTGTATTCTTAATCTCTGAGCTACAGAGAAAAGAGCAGTACTCAGAGCTTTCAGATGAGGTTAAGCTGATGAAATACCCGACTCCAGGTGCATTTCTTTGGCTGTGTCCCTTAAACTGTGCCTAGGCTTTTTGGAAACTGCAGCCTTTGTAATGGCTCTCCTGGCTGCTGTACGGAGAGGTAGGATTTGTAGCTCAGTTTGACCTAAGATACTGGGTGTTGACCTGCAACATTACTCTGAGCTGGGGGAAAAGAACAGTTTCTGTACCGTCATTATCTGTTGGACCACAGGAGCATCACATTTTCGTCTAGACTGCAGATGCTTTTTCATTATAAGGACAAGGGAGGGGAGGGAATTTTTTCCTTTAAAAGAAACAGAACTCGGGTGAGGAGGGTGAGGAAAGTCCGCAAGCTGTTTTTGGATTAGGCTGCTGCTCTGTAGCAACGAGCTTTGTTGTACATCTGCAATCTGTATGGGGGGGGCGGGTAAAAAGAGGACAAAACCTTTATTCATAAAGTTTGATGTTGGCTTTCAAATGTCCAAATAATGTTTTGAAGAGCTAAGCTGTTTTCTGAGAAAAGCTACCTTATCAGAGTGAAAAAGCACATACTATTGTTTCCTAACTTCAGATAGCTGTAACTTTGGAAAAGAAATAAGTGTGAAACCCTTAGAGCACAGACTTAGAAAAGAGTTGCATGTTTGTGTGTGTTTGCGTAGTTTTTTAGGCTATGTCTTTGATACCTGAGAGAATGCATCTATCAAACATTTTTCCTCTTCTTTTCTTTCTTCCTTGCTTTTACTTCCCAAGATTTCACTACCATATTCCCACTCAAAGGGAGTTCTGAAGCCAAAAATCAGCCAGTGGGTTTGTGTTTTGTTTTTTTTTTCCCCATGAGTTAGCACCTGAAGGCAGGTCAACCTTCATGCAGTATCCTTGTAAATCATGGGGCTTTTAGCCTTTACCTCTTGGCCTTAGTCTGGGAGGACGGCACAGGGATTGTTCCAGATGGTGAAACAGCCACAAACAGAAGCAAGGAGGATAAAACCTGTTAAAGAGAAACACAGAAAGTGGGTTCCCCCAGCAGACTTTGGTGGTCTTAAAATTCTGAACTGGATCCTCCAGGGAAAGAAAAGTTATTTTATCCATTTCAGCTTACTAGGTGCACAATCATTTGCTCCCGCACGGCCCACTTGCCACGTTTCAAACAAGTTCGGAGGTCTGCCCGGAGCCAGCTTAGCAGGGGACGAGGAAGGCATGTCAGTCTGTAGAAGCCATGGTACACGAAGGGATGGTGCAGGCAGCAGCACAGCCCCAGCCCTGCAAACTGGTCCTCCCATGACAGCTGAGCCGGGATGGAGTGGGACACCCCGAGTCCCTCGGCACGAGCACCTACATCACGTCCCCGCGGAAGATTTAAGCTAAGTCAGGGGACATCTGTAGTCACTTGAAATGTTCCGCGGTGTATGGTTTTTGTGAGCGGTTTTGGTTTCGGTAGCCCCGTTGGCTGCTAACTCTGAGAACAAAAGAAATTTCTTGGTTCGGGGAGAGGGGGGGGCGTCTCTCTCTAGAACTGGTTTATGTTTTCTGCCCAGGCTTGTGAAACGGGCTGAGGCTGGTTCAGGAGAGCGTGCTGGCTGCTGCCCAGGAGTGTGCTGGGGCTCTCACGCACAGGCACTTTCTGGTGACCTGCCACTGCCACTGCATGCGGACGTTCACCGTTGTTATTGTCATTCGCACCAGGAAGCGACAGATTTTTACGTAAGGTGCCAGGTCATTAAGTAACTCTGTCTTGGTTCAGCACCTTCATTTTTATGCTGTAGTGGTTGGATACCGTTACGGGCAAAAGGTTTCTTATGAATTAATGACATTGAAACAGAGCCTTATAAAGGAACTGTAATACACTGACTGTTTTCTTTCTTTTTTTTTTTTTTTTTTAAAGTCTGAGTCCTGCTGATCCTTCAACACTTTGGGTTTTGTTCAAGCTATATAGTTTATATAGGACTATAAACTACAAATGGTGATATCTGCACATAATGACTCTATTTAAATAGCCAAAATAATTACAAGGCTTTTCGTCAAGAATCGTGTGTTTCCACATAAGATAATATATTCTGGCTGTAGAATTCAAAAGGTGACAATAGAAGTTATTCTGCGTTATAGTTGCTTCTGTTTCAGCAGTATCAGTGAGATCTCTTTTAAGAGTTTGTGTGATATTAAAAGTCTGCCATTTTTAAAACGCAGGTCAGGCTCGGAGTTGATCAAGCTGAGCACTTCTCGCATCTGGTTGCTGTTGTGAGAGTAGCAACAGTTTGGAGCGTGTTCAGACTGAGGAAGAGTGTTTGGAGATGAAACAGGAGCTGTCACGGATTTTTTTTCGGCTGGTGTGGAAAGAGCTAACCTAGCAAGGTTTTAGTGAGGGCAAAAATCCAGCTCTGCAGTTGGTAGGACTGGTCTAACATTTCATTTTGTGCTTATGGCAGACTGGATTCAGTCAGCCTCTCCGGGCGGAGGCATTGCCACTGCTCCTTTTCATTCAGAAGTAGCTTCAATTTACACCCTAGCTAACCTGCGGCTTCTTGAAATGTGCGGTTCAATGGTGCTTGTGTCTTTCCCAGAGGCCTGATAAATAGTGGGAGAAGGGTAGTCACTGCATCCAGCCTCTAACAAAAATGATGGTAAAATTTTATAATAAAGGGAAAGAAGTTTTTGCTCTTAAATTTGTATTGCTTTTGCAAAATAAGCGAGTGGGATACTTTACTGGCATGATACCAAATACAAGTAAAGTTTATCTGAGCAGTCACAATCATTGAAGTAAGAGTAGGTGTGTCTAGTGTTACTGTGTCTTGGCTTTTTTTTATTGTTCACTTGAAAATTTGCAGCATTCGAAGGAAAACAGTAAGTTTTTAATCTATTTGTTGGATTAGAGAATAGGTCCTCTTTGGTACTCAAACACTTTTAATCACAGTCGAGTGAAATTTTTCATGTGAAACTTTTTTCAGATTAATTCAGACTTAGAACTTTAAAACATTTCATATATACAAATCAGTTTCATAACTTGCTTTGAAATCATTATAAACTGCTTTAGTTACAAAATTGCACAATATCTTTTCAAACAAAAGTTTGATTTTGGCAACTGAAATAGCTGCGTCGAAAGTCCCCCATCCTCCCCTCTTTTTAAAAATTGCAAACCCTGAGAATCAAAAGGAGACATATAGACTTTGTAAAATGAAACTTTTTAAAGGAACTGAAATTATCATTTCAAATTTTCCTTTGTGTGAAAAATATCTGATTTACTTTCATTACAGATTATAATGTTGTCTTGAGAAATGTGAAGTAGCCATGAACTAGAAATAGATTTGTTACCAGCTTTGCTGTTCCGCACTGCTGTTGCCTGAGCCCCTTGATAGTATTAGTGCATTGCTTGTTATCATTTTGAGGAACTTTTTTATTATCATTTTGAGGAATTTTTCAACTCACCTGTAGTTTATACCACTATTTTTGTTCCTGCTTTCACTGGGTTGATGAAAATGTTTAAAACTTGTAAGTACCCTCTTACAAAGGTATTGGAGAATTGTGAGGACTACTCTTTCAGAGCAAGAATTTCAGCTAATGTATTTCAGAGCTGGAAATAGTGGCATTGCACACATTCATACCCCTTGAGGATTTGACCATCAGATCCAGCTGTTAAATGGGTCTTAACATATTTATTCTGCTTATGTCAGAACTTGAACTGAAAATTACTTTGCGTAAATTGAACTAGTAATTTTTCTCAGCTGTTGAAAGCTACCTTTGGCTGAGCAAAAGTTGTCTAAGAAAAGAATAGCTAGAGCAGTCATCCACTCTGAATCCTGACTTGAAGAAAATGATGTTGGGGGCTTCCATCATGATGTTGATTCACAGATTTCCAGATCAGACATACTGACTTCAAGATTAAAACAAAATGGTTTGGGCTTTTTTCTTCTCTTATCCTCCCCTTATTTGCCAGCCTAACAAACTCAGCAGAAGGTCTGAAAATCTGGCTGGATTGTTCTGCATTAATCTCATTGTGTATCTGAGATATAAATGACTGACCCTGAAATTGGAATTTGGGAAGGGGCAAATATGAATCTTGCTGCTATCTGTACTGACTTCTTGAAATTAATGGGATCAAAAACCAGGCAAAAAATTGACAAAAGTTGTTCCATAAGAAGTGGAACAAGTAGGGTCGAATTTATGATTTCTCTGTGTCCTTTGTACTCTTATACTTCCCGTTGCTCCATCTTATGCTCTGTGACCTCCCCAAAGACTAAAAAACACACAGGAAAACCGGAGATAGGATCTGAAGGCTGTACCATCCCAGTGGGCTCTGTTGTAGCTGGACAGCAGGTTCAGAAGTTGTCAGAGAGTGTTAATGAAGCTTAACACCCACAGGGGCATCAGAGGGAACCACAATTGTGACGATTCAATGTGCTTCTCTTATTATGGCTTTAGAAGGCTAATACGATGCAAGTAAACTCAAAAAATTCAATCTAAACTTATAATATTAGAGAAAATATTGTGCCTCTTCTGCCAGTTGTGGAATGTACCTCAGTGCATGAAGCAGTCCCACCAGCAATCAGCAGGGCTGCTTAAGTACTAACTTAGTATCTGATTTCAGATTAGATGGCAGAATACCATTTCACAGAGTATTAATCAAGACTTTCAAATTACTCTTTTAATGTTTGGAATATTTATTATGTTTACAGAGTTTGCAATACACATATGGTGTATTTAATCATAATGTGTTGCTTCCAATAAAAGTAGTATTTAAGATGATTCATGTGTCTTCGTGCCACTCAAGCTCATGGTTGAAATGGTTTCCTCCCAAGATCATGAAGATCTTGTATTTAGTATTTCTGCTATTTGTATTCAAGTTACACTTGAATTAGTTAACTCTACTGATAAATGGTTAAAGAGAAGATGCTTTTATGTGGGTGTCCTTATTCCCATTTCTGTCCTTTGCTGGAGCTCTGCAGATGTATTTCACATTCACGAGCATCTGAAACATGTCTGAGTTTTTCCTTTTTTCTAACAAGTATCCTTTTCTTGGATCAAATCCATTAGTTATTTCCCTTGTGCTGCTCTTTCAAATGCAGAAGGATAATGTTTAATTTCAGGTAAAAACTGCTTTAAGCAGAACAGGTTTCACAATTCAAAAAATAGTTTTTGTTAAAGGTATTTTTTGTGAAAAATATTTCGGACATGACTGAATTGCTGGGCTGTTATTAAAATGTTGTATTTTGGAAACAGTGACATTTCCGCACGGTCTCTTACATAGGCTCTGTATTTGTAATCAGTTGCTGCTTTTATAAATGGTATGCAACGCACAGGAGGGTGAGTTCGCACATCCTTTTCTGTTCATGCACGCTGGCCTGTGGACTATAAATGGAACAAAAGGATGAACTTCAGTGGGCACTTGCCACTTTGCAAGATAAATACGTGTTGATGAGTTAGAACTTTGTTGATATGCCTGGAGTAGTTCAAATAAAGACTCTGCCACGTATATTTTTCTTGTTATTTTTAGAAGTCCAGCTCCAGTGCGACCTGAAACTACACCGTCAGCTGGCCCTACAGAAAAGCAAGAGATTAAAGTTTCTCGTGTGAGGAAGTTAACGAGGCAGTACAGTTTGTGAGTAACGTATAGCACTATCTTTATGGTTTTGCCTACTGCAGCTGAAAATGAAGGGGGATGCTAATTATTGCTCTGGCTGTGCCTTCTGAAAGGCATGAGTGCAATTACATGATAATGATCTTATACTGATACCGTTCCTTTCATCACTGAGAATCTTCAAGCTTTTAATACAAAATGAATTTGCCATCCCTATGCAGTTGCTAACCCTCAGACTGCAAGCCCCACTGCCTTTTTTCTGAGCTTATAGGTTAGGAATTCAAAACCTCTTTTCCACATGAAATGTCAAAGACCTGGTGTGAGCTGGAGCAAGCTGCTCTGTCTGCTGAATTAGAACCCCATTTGCAAAATGAAGAAAACAGTCCTTAGCTGTAGGGTGGTCAAGCTGTGCTGTCAGCCATTCCTTCTCAGGAATTGCACCCTCTCTCTCTGATTTTGTCACACGCAGAAATTGCTGAGCCCGCTACAGCTACAGCCAGCAAAGTTAAGCCTCAGTCCCGGCAAGAGTGATCTGTGCCTATAGGGCTTTGGCATCCCACTTACACATAATTCATCCGATTTGCGAGTCTCTAGAGATGTGAAGTGCTGGAGAGATGTGGAAATCAGTTCATTGGTTTGTCCTTCGTATGAAAGGACAGACGAGGCCACCAGAAACTGGGGGGAAAAATGGACGATGTCAGCATAAACTTATTAGTACAAGAACACCAATGCCATAATGAAGAAAAAAATATGTATGCTTTTTATGCGGAATGGCAACTGTTACTCCCTCCAGCAATTTAACATTCTAGTGTCACTACATATATAGCAACATTAGCAAAAGTTTTCCTTCTCTCCAAAAGCGTTCTAATAAATATTAATATGTAGTTATTTTCTGTCTCACTATTAAGAACATTGGCTTTTGTTATGGAAAAAAAGTAACAATCTACATCATCAAAACTGAAAAAATATTTAGGAGAAGAAACAGAAGAATCAATCAAATTGTAACTAGGAGGAAATGAGCAATTAGCCAAACTGGTATTTGTCCAAGAGACCAAGGCTGACGTATGGAACACACAGCCACAGCGTGCTCGGCAGGCCACGTAACACGCTCTCTTTTACTATGATACATCAACCAGTATGGTTTGAAAATGAGATAGGGGATGGGAATTGGCAACTCAAGCAGGGAGGAGAACCCAGCTTCCCTTACTGCTTGCTAATCCTGAAGGCAATGTGTGACAGGGAACTTGGCAGCATTTGGTAGGAGCAGTTTCCCAAGGCCTGAACGAAGTCTCCTCGCTCGCTGTGCCCAGCATAGCTCAGACAGCAGTGCGCTTTTCTTGAACGAGACACCGCTTCTATTACCTCTTTTCGACAAGCCGGGGGAAGGAAATCTCCTATGTATTTCGAGATGCATCTGATTTTTCAGATTTTTATATAATGCAGGGACTTGTAGATAGCATTCAGCAAAAGAAAAGGTTGTGACACTGAGAGGACCAGTTATTTGATGCGTTTCGTATGGCAGGTAGTGAACGGCATGCGGTGGCTGATTCTGTTCTTTGGGCACGCTGATGTGTAAGGACAGACAAGAAATTTGTGTCCTATTGCAGGTCTAGTTTACAGGTTTTGTACCCACACTTGGAAAAGGTTTTGATTTAAGTTTTAACCTAAACAGGTTGTTAAACTTGGTCCTCAAACACTGCTGCGTGGCAAACAAAGAGAACAAGGTTATGCTATGTAGACAGCTTTGCTGTAAAGGATACCTTGGTGATTTTATGTATGCAGAAGCAGAAAATTTCCCGTGGGACCATCGAAGGAAGGTAGTAGGATAAGTTGGTGTTGAAGATAGCAAGGCTAGTGAGAAATGAGTTTTTAAGAGTCTGAGTGAAAAAATTGCTCTAGGGTAGGTTAGGGCTGGAGAGGGTGTGTTTGCCAATAAATGGAAGGTGATGACCAAAGGAGAGGCATAGGTAATAGGACATAGAATAATGAAAATAGGTATCTCAAGGGGGCATCCCTGAAGTAATAGCAAAATCATCTATTACTAGATCATTCTTGTCTGAGAAAGTGTTTAGCCAACTTGTTCTCAAAGGGCAAAGAGAAAATCTTTGGGCCACAGACCAAGCACCTCCCTTTTCTGTATGTGAGCAGTCAGCCAGTCCCCCAGCGCTGCTGAGCACCTGCAGAACCCATGGCCCGAGAACAGCACTGAGGAAAGGAGGAGAGGGTAAATGAAAATGAGTGAGAGGTTGTCCTAGACAGAAGGGCAAGGATGCCAGGGGCCACTGGGAGTAACAGTACCCCAGAGAATTCAGTAGTGTCTGGGAAGAGCAGAACTTGGAAGGCAAGAGCTGAAGTGACAAACGGTGCAGTGGGAGGCAAGTGGAATGGAAAGGAGACTAGAGGCAGGGTCATGCAGTGGGAAAGGCAATGGTATTATTACACACAGAGAAAGAGAAGCAACATTTAAACAGTATGTTTTAAAAATATATATATTTATGTATTCAGGAGGGAATTCTCAAGTTTTAGTTGGTGAGTTTTTGAGGAACCAGTTTTGAGCATGTCTTGCCTCCATGTGGATTTTCAGTTGTCCAGTGTTAGGTATGAGGAACAGCGCATAAACACATCTAAACACAGGTGTCGCCTATGCTATGGCCGTGTGTAGGGCCAAAGACTCCCTAGTTAAAAATATGGGCTGCGACTTTGTAAATTTTTTTTTTTTGTAGACCCAAATTCTATCCAATTTAAATTATCTTGTGTCTGGAATGCAAATATGGGAAATGCAAAGAAATAGTGAAGGAGTATTGTGAAAGGAATCCAGCGAAGGAAGGCAGATTCTCAGTCTTCTAGCTAGCGTGCTAATAGCTTGATGACTGATAAGAGCGGACCCTAACCCTTAGCTTTGGTTCACAGACACTAAGAAGCCTTTCTGAACTGCAAGTTCTTGACAATTTTCCACTTCCTTGTATGCAACAGAGCAGCTTTACCCAGCAAGGGTGCCAGTGTATTCCTGCTGAGAGTGGGGAGCAAGGACTGGGAAAATGTCAGCTGCATGTTTCTGAAAGAGAGATTAACTAGGTCAACAGCCCAACTCTGGCTTGCTGCATTAATAAAACATCTATTGAACAGGTCCAAAAGATTTTGCATTTTCTTTCCAGCATAAAAACAGGGTATTGTACATGCTCTGGTGCTGAATTCTATCCTAGCCTAGAAGAAATAAAAAAAATGAAGCATGGAAAAGATAACAGTAATCACCATAGCTTTATATCATAATAAAAAAGCATTGCTATCACCCAAACAGCCCACCAAAAGGCTGTGTACCCTGTATGTCACGTAGTTTTGAAGTACTGTGTTGCCCAGGCATGCTGCCTTCAAGTAGCACTAAACCAAGTACGGTTCTGTTCTGGAAGTGTCTGTCAAACTGACGTGGCAGGCTTCTGTGCGCTGTGACTACCTAATTGGTAGTTAAAATTGGTGCCATTTTATGAGCAGAAGTAATTTTTCTCATAATTTTTCCCCGTGCTTTAAACTGTCAAGCTGTAGTCTTTCCTTTTCATACATCATCCCCGGTAATAGAGGTTCTGTAGGCCAAATTGTGACTCTGTTTACCTCCATGCAATTGAATTAGCAGTTGGAAGCATCCTGGCTCAGGGCAGACTGATCCCCATGATTTGTAGTCAATGGGGCTCTACAAAAGTAAATGAAGGTACAATATTCTCTACTGGCTTTCATTTAGTGATGACAGTAGGTGAGATAGAAAGAGCTCAGCTTGACGTCCTAGAGCCCAAGGGAAGCATGCAACCTGGTTTTAAATAAAATGTTTTCTCTGTAGATGGCATAAATGGGACAGGAAAAAGATACCCTCACAAGAATGCTTCTAAAGAGCTCCTTTTTGGAGTCAAAGTCCTTTAAAAACAGTTTGAAAACAATAGCACAGACTAGCTGCATAATGGGTGTCAAATCTCCTGTGGTCTAAAGCCAGTAAAGCAGTCAGTCCCACGGATGCATCTAACCAGATCTGTTCTTATCAATACTGTCAGCCTCCATAGAAAAGAACAAATGTTAAAATAGAGTAATATCAAATGGGTTCATTTATTCATATATACATACTCCACCGAAACACTACTTGTACGTCATACCCATAAGATTTCCATTTGCAGATGAGATTTACCTAGCCAATACACTTTTGAGGGATCTTTAAAGCTTAAAAAAAAATCTTATTTACTTGAAAAGTTAGCTGCATTACAGATGGAAGAGTAAACAGAACTTCACTCCAAAGCACTACAGCTGACATACAGGTTACCAGTGCCTCCTCTAGCACAAATACGGTCAAAGTCCGGTGACTTTCTCTGATGAGAAGATCTGTCTGCTTTTATCAACTGCAGTGATGAAGATGACCTTCCTCCAGCACTGGCAGCAGCAGCAGCGGCATCGACACCTGTGTCTTCGGCATCTCCCGGGTCACAGAAAACGTGTACGCCACAGACGTCAGAAGGACAAACACAGGTTTCACCTGGTGGCAAGGTAATATGCAAAGAAAAACCTGTTATATAAGGAAATATTGAGAGCCTGCTCCAAGACCCAACTAAAATCAGTAATAGTTTTTCATCAACATTAGGAGGCAGTGGATTGGGATTAAATTAATATTTACCCTGATTTCAAAGGTGCATACTTGCCTGAGTAGCCATACTTAAAAAACATGGTGTGAAATTTGAAATCCATTTGGCAATCTATGCTTTAAGGCATTAAAAAAAAAAAAACAAACAACAAAACAACCAACAGAATTACAGAAATGAAATAGTTTTTTTCAGTGCTGGTTTTTTTCTTTGCCTTTAGAGTTCTACAGATGCTGGAAGTACATTTGCTTTGGAGCCAGGTGACCTCCTGATGGATTTCACAGAGGCCACACCTATGGTAAATAGTTTCAGTTTGCAACCAGGAAAATGTAAAAGTTTTCAATAATTTGTCTGCAGCTAAAATGAATGGGATACTATGCAGTGTGTTGGATAGTACATGGGAATAAAGTAAGCTTCCTTGATATTCAGTGATACTGAGCATCTGTCAGACTCGGCTCAGCATCTCTGAAAATCAGTCCACATCAACAAATATTATGGCTGATCTTCTGAATGCGATTTTTTTTTTTGTTGGATGACTTCTTGTTTCTCTCTCCTACCTGGGTATCTTTGCACCTTGCTGGACTGGTTTCACGAGCTTCTTTGTCCCTTTAACGTAGATTCCTAATGTGATCATAGATTTGCTTTTGGGAGTTGTCTGAAAAGTCCGTTCTTCTCCCCACAAGTTTTGTTCAGACCTTACCCAATAGCCAATCCAAAGACGTGTACCTGCACTTTCATGTTTCATTAGCAGAGTGCTTTGCTTCATTTCAAGGCAAAATAATCTACAACATGTTGATTATTAACTTCTTTTTTTAGAGGTATGTGCTTTGTATTTTTGCTTGAAAGCCAAGGAGGGATGCTGGTCCCACTGAAGTCAAAATGCCCCTTGATTTCAGTGATCTCAGGCTTTCACCTCAGATTCGCAGCAGATCACTTGAAGGATCGCAGTATGAGCCTTAACTATCTCCAAGTCATTCTGCGTTGCAAATAGCTCTAATGCCAGATAGCTCCTCTGCTGTCCAAACCCATTTGTGCTGTCTTCTAGAAACCACGTTTAAAGCATCTAAAAGGCGTGACAGGGACAGCACTACATTTTTGGCATAAACATTTTTGTCGTAAGGTACTTCTGTCCTTGGCATTGCTTTCATCGCACGGTTAGGTACTAGTTTACGGTATTGGAAAGGTGTTGGGGGGGATGTGCCTTTTGCTTCAGAGACAGTATGGTACCTGTCTGTAAATACCTGCTTGTGTCCCGTTACCAGTGGATGCAGGCTTTCCCTGCAAGCCCGAGGAAGCGAAGGCTTATCCCTCTTAGGCCCCTCCCGGCTTGCCAAAGGGATGTGAATATTTAGCCCTGGCTTTTTGGCTTCAGAGGCACGTTGAGGTGGGCAGGACGTGTCCTGCGCCTAGAGGCTTGCTGCTGTGGATGGGAAGTCAGGTTTGATGCGGGGGACTGGGCAGGAGCTGGGGAGCAGTGGGGACTGTCACTGGTACAGTACAGCCTGGGAATGGACACCAGCCCTAGAAGGACAGATCTGCACAGCTGTTCTCTCTTACGCAGTTTCCAGCCCGTGGAATTGTTTCTTCACAAAGTCCTTGAGGGCGCTCGGTGGTCCCTGTATAACTTCAGGGTATTCAATAAGCGTGTTCTTTACCTTCCGTCAAAGTGCTAGCGGCACCCGCCCTGTTCCTGCTGACAATCTTCTTCTCTTTGCCCTTCAGTCTGGTCAGCTGAACAGTCTTCGTGCCCCGAGACTTTTACGGTGCAGATGCTGAATCTCTAACCTGCAGCAAATTGAAATTGAAGGGGCCCTCTAGCTCCTTGAACCCCTGGGTCTCCTTGGTGGGAGAACTGTTCCAGCTCTAGCAGCTGCAATGAGAGCACAGTGCTTACTGCTCCTACATCCACCGTATAGGAGGGACCTGCTTTTGCCCCTGAAAATACCATTCCAGACTGAGGAGCGTCTACGGAAATGAGAAGGTGTACCTGGAATCTCCTTGAAGTGCCAGGTGATGAAAACTATCCCGTTCCAGAAAGCGGCAGAAAGAGATGTATTTAAGCTGAACAACACACACAGCTCCCCCAGCCCGCCCTGTACGTTTCTGCAGGAAGGGAAAATCAAAAGGGGGCAAAGTGAAGAGAGAAAGAGGTGCAGCATTCTGCAGCCTTTGTCTGTGGTTTGGGTTGACAAGTTCAGGCAGACTGAAACTGAAACTACCCGAAAGGATGTTGCAGCAAGGTAGCTGTTGGTCTCTTCCCAGCTAACGACTGATAGGAGAAGGGGAAACGGCCTCAAGTTGCACCAGGGGAGGTTTAGATTGGCTATTAGAAAAAATTCCTTCACTGAAAGGGTTGCCAAGAATTGGAACAGGCTGCCCAGGGAAGTGGTTGAGTCACCATCCCTGGAGGTATTTAAAAGACGTGTAGATGTGGTGCTCAGGGACATGGTTTAGTGGTGGACTTAGCAGCGCTAGGTTAACGGTTGGACTCAGTTCTATGATTCCATGCTTCTATATAGGTTAGATTGTCCCTCTCTGTATTAATAACATGTTTGTGGCTAAACTGTAAGTAACTGTCCTCTGGAGTTTACTAATAGATTTCTTATTCTAAAAAACATCATACCATATCTTACTGTATTAATCAGAATTTTAAAAAATGAGTCATGGAGACTTTAGCAACTGACCTGCTCTGGATAACGTAGGTTTGGGGTTTTTTTCCATTTAATAGAAGTCAGCATTACACACTTTTCCTTTTCCAGCTGTGGATACAGGTTTCTTTCCACTAAATATTTTACCCAGTCATGCTTTCCCCTTTCCTACCCCACCATCCGCTGACATAATTTATCACGCTGTATGTTCATAAAGTAACCTTCCGTGACTTTCTTGGGTTTAATATTTTGGAGAGCATGTACTGCACAGCATCAGTCAACCCTTTTTGTTTTGTTTAATGTCTGTAAAGGTCAGCTTGTTCTCTACAGAGCAGTTACTGTTTACAGACTTTTCTCTGCAGTTTCACTGGCTCCAGGCTGCTCTCAACTGAGGTTTGAATGAAAAGTTTACTCTTCAGGGGAAGAGGCTCCAAACAAAAGCGAGCTAAGGGGAAATGCGTAACTTTGAGCCAGTCTGATTATTTAATAATTCTGTTGTGCTAACATGTGCTGTCATTTGAGGGTCAAGACCATGTACAGCTGAGCGTCGTGTTGCTGTCAAGTTAGCAGCAGTGCGCTGGTTTTGCGTGCGATGTCCTGGCCCTTGGGAAGTTGGTTGTTAATTGCACCCACTTGTTGCACGTTCAGTGACAGGTACAATATCTAAAGGGGTCATTCGTGCTGCCTGATTTGGGGTATTTGCCTGAGGTGATAGGGCTGGAAGTTCAGGTTCCTACATAGTCAGGGGGGTTCCTGCGGAGGGGCACTCAAACAACTGTCTTCTCTTTGTCGTCTGGGCTAGAGAGACTAAGGCACCTAAATTGGACACCTAAAATCCATTTTTTTTTTTTTTATTTTGGTCATGATATATGCTGCCAGACTTCCCCAGTTCACTGGAGAGCTGTTAGTTTGAAGCAGTTTCAGACATCCTCTCTTCTCTTCTATAACATTACCGGCAGAGAGTGATTAATAGTCACTGACTCAGCTGCAAGATCTTTGTTGTTTGGTGTCTAATCGTTGATGCTTCTTGATGGCCTTGGGTTTTATCCATGTTTTGCTGCTGTTGCCCGTACAGTGGAAGCTTTAATACATGCTGAGAGTTACAGTTAGAAGTGGAGCTCACAAAACCAAATTATCTTATAAAAATGGAAGGATCAGTGGATGGATTGGATTAATAGAATTCATCCAGGCTGCCATGCAGGGATCAGAGCGGTCAAATTTGTCTACTCGGTCAGCCTGGAGGAGCTACTGTGATATATACAAGAACCAGCTGATGGTCACTTAGTCACCAATACTTAGACAGCCAGTAACAGCAGGGCAATTGTGAGGCAGACTGATTTCAGGAAATCATTCTGCAGGAAAAAGAATCTGCATTTACTAACACAGACTGCCTTGAAGGCAAGGTATCCTTTTTGTGCTCTGCCTTCCTCAAACTGCATGGTTTGTGCCCACTTCTATTAATTTTTCAAGTAAATCCTACAATTAATTGACTACAACGCATTACTTGCTGTCCTTAAAATCATTATAACAGGTGCAGAAGAAAATCCCTCTCTTTTTATACCATTCCATTGTGACTTTGAGCACTGTACCTGGCTTGTATGTAAACAAGATTCAATCCCTCCTGCTTCTGTGTTTCAGAAAAGAACTGGATTTAAAAAAAAAAAAAACAAACAAAAACAGCATTATATATGAAGAGCTATAGTATCACATTATGAACATTCTTATTGCGGTTTATTAAAATTAATTTTATCAGTGTAGTAGGCTCTTTCCGCCACCAGTCTCTCTGTCCCCCTCCCCCGCCTCACGTTTCTAGCTTTTATGGAACTGGAAATCAAAGCTTGAGCTTCAAGCTATTCCGTTCCAGCTTACAATCAGTATGATTTTGTGACATGGCTATGAATGCAGGGCTTTCTTGTTTTAATCACAGAGAGCTCAGTCCTAAGACCCTGAGAAGGTAACAGCTGCTACGCCATGCTGACAAACACCTTCTCAACCAAGAGAGTTGGTTGTGCAAAGACGGTGTGCGCAAACTTTGGTTTGACCTAATGGAGTAGGATAAAAGAAATAAGAATGAACAGTTTTATTTACAAAATGTAGCTATTCCTAAACTTGGACTAAAGTTTATAATGCAAGGTGGGTGAGCTAGGACTAAATCATGATCACCCCTGAAGGGATAACAGAGAGCACCGCTGGCTGTATACTTGCAAACTATAGGTGTTCTTATTTCATGCTGTAGAGAGTGAATAAATTTCTAGAGCTTCACCTGCCATCTATTGGTAGAAAAGAGGAAGTACAAAATTATTTGCCTTTTCAAAACTTGAGATGCAACATTTAAGGGGTATAAATTATTGGTATGATAGTTTAAAAATGAAAACCAAATGGTCTTCAGTGTAAAACTGGATATTTTGATTTAGGATTAGTTGGAAGCACATATTTCTATTTCAGTAATAGCGTTACTAGCGTGCGCAATCCTATTCATTGAAAGCAATCTCACTGAGTCTGAAAGAGTACAGAATTTGATGCATTAGCATCTACCATTTTGGAAACAAAGTGAAGGTAACCAGGTGAAAAGCCAGTCATCTCAGGGTGAAGTTGTGAGAAGTATTAGTATCTCGATGGAGGTGACAAAACATCCTGGCAAACTCTCAGTAGATAGTTATAGTGAGCAACGGGTAGTGAATAGAGGAGAATGAGTAAAGAATATTTTGATTCCACTCTTCTTTAACGTTTGTTATATTGATAAAGAAGAGTTGGTTGGATTTTAGTTGCTAAAATTTCATGATGATTTTGCAAGGTTGCAATAAGCCAAACAACAGAGTGGGAAATGAGTTCAGTATTTTTTGCCTTCATTTCAAAGATCTTTTCACTTACAGTGCAAAGCAGTTTTTCAGTGGAAGACAGGCAAACATATTAAACTCTAATACCTCCATAACCAGTCCTTTTGGCATTGAATTCTAAACAAAAGTGGCTATAATGGAATTCAAGACTAATATTTGATAAGAGTTTTAGATACTATGTATCTGCCATCTAACTGGCTGAATGTGTAGATAAAGTATCTCTGCATGCCCCAGAGGTCTTTAAAATATCTCAGAGACAAATTTGTAAATGCTTTATTTATGGTGAACTACACACTGAAGATAAAATAGGTCTTCTCAAAAAACTTAGGAAGGCTGTGTGATGTATTTTAGAATTAGAAGCTTTCTACTTTTACATTTTCATAGCAAAAAAAAACCCCTGTTAGTACAAGATGAACTGGAAGCAATAACTATGACCTGGATTCAAAGGAGAATGTTCAAAAATGCTATTTTTCCAAGCCAGCTTCTCAATTAACAGTATTTGCACATTCAAGCTTACACGCCATGACCAATTATGAGCAAAAGAAGAATTACTTGCACGGAGAAGCAGTTTGTCTGTTATACGTACAGATAAGAACCAAAAGCAGTCAGCAACATACCAAATGTACGTTTATTCCCCGGTTCAAGTTCATGCCCTTTAACTCTGTATTAAACTTAGAAAAAGCAAAGAGCAGCAATTGCTAAAGCAAAGAACTTTAATACAAAAAACCTTGCAGCAACAGGAAATCTAGTTGCATGTGGACTCAAGGAACACTCTAAATTTACTGATATCGCAAAGGACCGTTTTTTCTGCTGCAAGAAAAGGGCATCAGCTAGATTAGAACACAATTCGAAGGTCTGCACTGTAATGCCCGGTCAAACTGAGTATGAGGCATTTGGCTGGGGGTTTGCAGAAAGCGCTCAGTGCTGCATGCAGTGCAAGGCTTCTGGGAGCACACGGTCTCAATCAAGCAAATGCAAATTCCCTGAGCATCATTTAGGTTATATGAAGCATGCTAATAACTAGAGAGGGGACTTAGCACATTTGAAAACGACCGTGGCGCTTGGGCAACCAGAATAATGGGTGAATACATTTTGGATTGGACTTTCACGCTCCCTGATAGCTGCTTCTTATAGTCTGCACACATAAAGCATTATAAATAGGACTTGCAACTAATATGTAGCTCTGCGTGTTCAAGCACGGGGCTTTGTTAGTGGATGCCAATCTCATAAGCAGTCTATTGAATTACTAATATGCAAGATAACTGAGTGTCGGGCTCAGCGACTGCCTCTTGGATCTTAGTTTAACATTCATTAAAAAATGTAAAACTCTCTGACTGCTAGTCAGCTCTTTGAGGATTTGCTCCCATTCATCTGTTACAGAAGGACACGCAGAGCCAGTGAAGAAACAAAATGAGAGCATGCTAAAAGATGAACTGTAAACATATAGGTTTACTTTTTATTTTGCCTTAAGTGATTTAAGTTCATTGGCTCAATGAATGTTTTTTCCCCATTATCTGTATGCTGAGCAGAACAACTCAGTGCACTCAGTAAGTGTATGACAAATGATTTAACACTTCCCTATTTCTTTAACTAATTGAAAGTGAATTTTGCAAGAAAAAGATCCACAAGGTGAAACCCATTGCTGACTTTGCACCAGTGGACACCGTGATAAATTGGATGCGATGTGTACATGAGCAAGAAAAGGTAGCAAAAGGAGGGGAAGGTGTTAAATGGAAAAAAATGCAGGCATGTGATGCTGCACTGTGCCTACTTTGTGTCTTCTAATTCACTGGTTTTAAATAATGAATGGCCCACTGACTAACTTTTTATAGAACTTGAGATGAAGGTGAAAGTGGAATGTCAGAAGGTAGTTTGGATCATGAGGGCATAAGCGTTTCCCTGGAGAGGTGATAAATTCCGCCACGTACAATTATTTGTAGTCACCTCTGTACATTTTAAGACGCTGTCTTAACCATCCTCTGGCATTCCTGTGCCTGCCCCATGCCTGTAGAAATTATAAAATAAGCAAATGCCTATCCATAAGTCTGGGTTCTGCCAGATGGTGCAAGCAGAGCTGGTCCTGGAACTTAAAACCTTGCCTGGACTCCATAGCAGGCCTGCCACATGGTGTGAGCTCATTTGAGAAGACATTTACACCAAAAAACTGGTGGCTCTTCTACCATCCGTGTGCCTGCAGGGAGATACAGCCAGGAAAATAACTTCGAGAACCGCCAGCGCCCTGTAACTAAAGTCTGCGGGATTGTTGTCGCTGTGCCTATACGGTGCGTGGTTTGATGGCCATTTACAGACTTGCCTATGAAGCTGGAGGATCGAGGTTGTGGCGTCGCAGCCGTACGCGTAGGTCTTTCTGTAGATGGGTGCTGGATGGTTTCATCTGTCCCAGCTTCCTTTAGCGGGGTTGTGACAGGAGCTGGATCGCTGAGCCAGCTGAACACTAACCCCACAAAGAAAGTTATTTAGCTTTAGGTCAAATGACCTGTGAAACCCTGTGGTTTCACAGATGGTTCTCCTGAGGACTGGGGGAATGATAAAGTGCATTTGCAAGCAGTATAGTTTCTGGAGTATTACTCCAAATGGGACTGTTGTGGCTGTTGAAGTTTCATCAATTTATGAGAAGGAGTCTAGGATGTGCTTGAGTGCAGTAGCAGTGACTTGAGGCCAACTGACAGGCAAGATCCTAGGGAGACTGCTCTCTAACCACGCAGAGCATCTGAAACTGCCAAACACCAGAGACAGGGCAGTGCAAGACTGTCTGGGTGCTTCTCTTTTTGTGTAATTAGTGCAATAACCATTTTTAGTCCAAAGATTTTCTAAGTGCCTCTGGAGCGATATAGCTTGCCACCACTTCAGCGGTGGTTAGGAAAGTCAGAAAACTTGAGGATCATAAACATTATTGTAGCTTAAAAAAAAAAGAAGACAAGAAGAAGAAGAAAATGCTACTTGCAATCCCTTTCTCCTGCCTCCTATCAAAAACATGATCATTCCATGACAGTAGTGGCTTTCTCTTTTGCTTGAAATCAACATCAGAGTAAGTGAAGGGGATCCAGTAAATGCAAACAGATTTCAAACTGGCTGACATCTACCTCCTGCCGCAAGCTGAGAAGGCAAATCTTTAGCACATCCTTTAGAACCTGCATATTGTTGTAAATCAGGTCTGATATGTTCAGTCATACTTTTGCTCAATTTTGGTTTTCAGTTTCAGATTATTGCTTTACTTTTCAAGTGAATGTCTCTAGCAGCAGTAAGCGGGTGTAACGTCTGCCTAAGAAGAAGAAAAGTGAACAATAGGTAGACAGGGCTTTTCAGACTTAGAGCATCAACTTTTGGATGTATTGGCTGAGTCTCTTTTTCTACTCTACAGTAATCCGTGTGATAGAAAAATGTTCCAGTTCTGTGCAAGTGCCTACTTGAAACTAGGTATATCCTCTTATGTTTGCTCTCAATGAGACAAGTATAGTCATGAAGCTATTGTATCTCAAAGTCTTTTGATAAAGGCATGTTAATCACCTTTCCTTTGGCCTGAGAAGTACATAATTCCTTTTGTCTCAGCAGCTGTGAGGTTCATAATCTCTCTTCCTCACTTTGATTAGTGACAATTGCATTTAGACTCCAGTGAGTAACTATTGTGTGTTTGTTTTCTTTCCGACCCACTAATGAATTGATATATGTGTAATTCTAATTCACATTTTTCCAGTGTGATAGCAAGTGTGATGCTAACTGCTTGGCTGTTCTGTGGAATTTCAGCTTAATGCCTCCAAGCTCCAACAGAAAATGGAAACATCTGCTTTCCGAGCTGTTTTTTTGACTGGCTGGGTGACTCAGTTTGTAAAACCAGAAAAAAGAGCAAGTAAACTTTCTTTTTATTTGCCACTCAGTTGGATAATCAGAACTGACAGGAAATCTTCTTTTTTCTTCTTCTTCTTTGATTAAAGTGAAATCTGGTTGTCTATATTTTCTTTGAAAAGCCTGTATTTTGGAAAACATCCTGAACCAAATGTCAGAGCGCGGTAAGAAGGGTAGAGAGAAGGATCAGGCCAGTTTGAAATGTTTTCATTTTAGCAGTTGTGAAGCGTTTCAGTTTCAAGTAATGTTTGTTAATTAATTTCAATGAACTCGTGTTTCCAACCAAAATGTTGTTTCTAAATTAGGCACTAAAAACTCCTCTGACAAAATGCTGAGTGAAACCATTTTAAAATGTGGGGGTTTTTTAAGTATAGAGAAAATTGAATCAGCACCATTTCTTTTGTAACACATTCAGGTTGAATAAATAGGCATTTTCTGTTGAGAATTCCTCAGCAGTTGCAGTAGCAGTCTCTTCTGATGAGCAACAAGCAGCACCTAAGTGACCAGAGATTTTCTCTCATGGCCTATATCTACTGATTCGTTCTCTGCTTTTTACTGTTACTCACAACAGTGGGAAAATCCCCTACTGAGGCATAATATCTATTTAATTTGTTGGATGTTGTTGGATGTTGTCTACTAGCAAACAAAACCAAGACAGAGACCCCGGTCATTGGCTTGTGAGATTTACATTAGGACATATCTTTTGTTTTGACTTTGTACACTCAGAGGAGTGGCAACAGTAGAAATAACCAGTGAGTTGAACTGATAACTTGAAGATTGCAATAAATCTCAGCATGTCTGTGGTAATTCCACAGTTTCTGTTCCTTGTCCCAAATATTGTAGATCATAGAGGAAAACTGTAATTTAATTGTGGAAGGAAGAAAACAGGAGTTGCTTAATTCCAGCTCATCAACTGTCACAGTACCTGGATTGAAAACCACTGAAGTCAGCAGAAAGGGTCCTCTTCTGTTCATTACCCCTTGTATCACCCTCTGAAAAACAAAATGCTAAACTGTTTTAGGCTGAGGAAGAAAATTTCTACAGAGGTAGATGTGCTGTACATCCAATTTAAACCTGATGAATAGAAAACAGTCCTTGCATACTCCTTAGAGTTATTCCTCGGAACTTGGCCGCAAAACCATCGCTATGGAAGAACTGTGGATTTACGGCTTGTTTTCTGGCACGGCATTCATCTCGCGTTCAGCAACCCAAGGCCAAAGCCCCCCCACCCTCTAGGAGGAACAGCCAGGGCGGTCAGGAAAATGAACCTCTACAAAACTCTTTTAGCAAATGAACGTCATTTCTTGTTCCTCTGCCAAAAAGCTGGCTAGAGTCTTGCAAGCGCTCCAATGCTGCGGAACGTCACCTGGCCGCTTCTAGCAAAGTGCCAGATATTAGCAGGATGGATTTTGATGAAGGAGCTGCCCGTGCCATTCGGCACGCACGCCGAGCCATGTGCACGTGCTCTGCTGAGAACCCTGTTGGCAGTGTTGGAGACGGGAAATCGTGTGGCGAGTACAGTGGGCTTCTGACCACCTGAATTTGTGCACAATTCGGCACTCGTCTCACGCTGCATCCAAGTTGAGCAAACTGTCAAAATCAATAACCGTGAAGCTCAAGTGCTCAGGTCTAGATAGAGTCCGTGTGTTTGCATCAGTGGCTGAGCTGCCCAGACTTCAGACAAAGATCGTTTTCTTCTTCTTCGTTTTCTTCTTCGTCTGTGGTCAGCAGAGCCCATGTTTGTGTGTGCACGGAGAGAGCACTCAAAAAGCAGCAGGCACAGATTACAAAAAAAAACCCCAAACCAAACCCCAAAACCCGACAACAAATCGGAGTGACACCCTCCCAAGAAAACAGAGTATCCTAGATCTTAGCCTTCATCTATCCCAGGGCTCTTGGGGAGAAATTAAAAGTAATCGCTGTGAGGCCCCTCATTGTTCCCCAGTTACAAAGTTGACAGGACCAGTTTCTGCTCCTCTTAGATTTCAGAGTTTTTCTGAATCCAACAAGTTAACTATAATCTTCCCAGGGACCAGAACATCAGCAGAGGTTGCCAGACAACTGTGGGTTTTGGCCTCTTCCATCACCACACAGTGCTGGGAAGGGGCCTGGGAGGCAGCGGTGCTGGAAACGTGCCTTGCAGGAAATCCCCAGCTCCCAGTTTGGCTTCCCTGTGAGCTCCTGCTGGGATGGGCAGGAAGTCACTGACTGGGGACCAGGATCTATCTGCCTGTGACATTTTATTCACAGTGTGTTTCTTGCCCTGAAGAAATGCCACAAGCAGACCTCCGGGGAGAAGACTGTCATTGTTTGGCCTCTCTCCCATTTCCCTTTTCTTTTCCCGTTCACTGCAGCGTTATAATCTTCTTCAGTCGCTTTCACAGGGATGGATGTCTTTAATAGTGGATCCCCTGGACCCTTTGCCCAATAAACAAATTATGGGGAAGCAGAGCTCTGCTCAAATGATAGAGCAGCCTTCTGGCATTAAAACTGCTGTCATTCCTGGGCCAAGCAGAGGAGTTCTGTACTGTCCCTCTCGGCCCAGAGGAGACATTTCTGCTGTAATTAAGGAATGGCGAGAGTGAGCTATGTGCTAATAGCCCTAATCGATTGGGATTATCCCTTGGCTGGGACTAATCTCTTTAGCTATGGAACGTGCCTGAGTACAGTGTCTCAGACTGGGAGACTGGCTCTTAAGGTAGCATCCCAATTTGTTCTTGAAAAGACGGGAATAAGCTGAGAAAAGGAACAATACATCTACTTTGATACTGGATTGGTTTCATGAGGGACTCAACAGACACAGAGGCATTTGATGTATGTCATGGCAATCTGTACATGTATATGCCTAATGAGCTGTTGTGCTTGAACAGAACAAGATTTTACTTGCAGTCAGGACAGAATCTTTGTGTTTTTTCAATGCTTGGTGGCTGGCAATATGAACGATTCCATAGGCAAAGACCTGAGGTTATGAATAAATAGGGGTTTTATACATTTACCACAAAATATTTACTAGATATGGGATTGGATTTGTTCATGCACGAATGTTAAACCAAGCAAAACGTTGTTCCTTATAGACTTTGAGCTTCTACTCGAGTTGGTCTTATTGATAGGATCAAATAGTTTTGTATCCACTATATTTAAAGAAGCAGTGCTCTGTTTCCATGATGCGTGTTGGAAAGGGTGGCATATTATGATGGGAAAGGATTATTGTTATAAAGAAGTTTAACTCAGAGCAGACTTTTAGAGTAGTGAGACTGGCAAACTGGAGCACAGCTCAGCAGTCTGCACTCCTATGTGTATTTTAGGAGATCCTAATCCATGAAGGCTTACCAAAATTTGTAGGCACATGCATAGATTAAGGCTGCAGTATAGTCACTGGGACTAGTCACATGCTGAAGCTGAAATATGCTCAAGTGTCCTTCTGGATAGATACACAAGTAGTGCAGCGGTTGTTAATTTTAAGGCTTTTTCTGCAGCTCCACTGACTTCAGTCTACCTGTGCTATTCTTTTCCTTTAGAATAATGAACTGTATAAACGCCTGGGGATTTTGGCAGAGCTCAATAGCCCAGAAAAATAGGACAGAAAATTAATGCAAAGTATTTCTTACTATCCTGACATTGAAGGAGACTGTGATTGGTTGAGTTTCTGGACACTTAAGGACTTTCAGCCAGGTTTTGCTCTTGCAGAAGTAGAGATTGATTACAGTAGAAAGACAAACTATTTGTTTGTGTTGGACAAGGGTCAGGCAGTGCACTGTTTGCATCAGTCTATCATAACTTTTCAGTGGAGGAATGCGATACTGATGCTTTTGAAAAAGTGCATGTATGTTACGTGGTTATTAGTCAGCCTTTGTTGAAATGTCCCCGGGTTTGAAGTCTCCGTGTTCATAAGGCACGGTGAACCAACAGTTATTGGATGATGAGCTGTCAGTGTCTGTGCTTAGAAATAATCAGGCGTGGCTAGCGGTGAGTCTCCATCTGGTACAAAATGCATGTACAGTCTGCTTGCTGGCAGTGAAATTGGGAACTATGTGGCTTACCTGGGGCACTCTCAACTAGCAGGAATCACAATACTCACTTCCTCCTCTTCATGTTATTCATCTTTAGTGACTTTCTCCTATGACAACAGCCTCCGTCTGCAGAAGATGCCACTTGATTTCGTTGGCTGGGCACGCGATCTAGGCACCTGCCACTGGATCATCATTGATTTCATTGGTAAAGACCAAGGGGCAAAAAGGTGACTTTACATTAGCTGTCCTAGCAATGCAACTGTCTTACTCTGCTGCTATGTTGGAGAGCAACCATATCCAGCGAGTATACCTACTGCTTCTTGTTTGCTTCATTTCCGTGGTTTAAACAAAGACCAAGAAAATGCTGCAATCTTTAGTCTGCATTTTAGCCAACGCATCAGGACCGTGACATCATTTTGCCTTGCTGCGTTTTCCTCAGGGGATGGTGACTAGGCGGATAACCCATGCTGAGGTTATGTTTTGCTTAAGCTTGCTCACCTTCACAGCATCAGCAAAAGAGTACTGAAAATCCTGAAGACTGTGAGAGCACGGACACTGTCTTGCTTTTGTCACATCTGAATTGTTCTTATTCCGTATTCTTTTGAAGCATGTCTTCTCAAAAATAGTCTCAAGGCAAAGCTACATTGTAAAAATGATCCAGGACATGCATTCCCTTCTGATGCGCTGGAGAGATGCTGGGCTGACTTAATAACATTACTGCCATTGTCCCCCATCCCCTCCCAATATCTCTGAAATCACTTTGCTAGCAACCCATAATTACAATCCTTAGAGTGAAGATCAACAGAGTGCCCCATCTTTAAAGGCAGCAGCAGAGGAATACTAGCACCAACACGATTTGCAGGGCTGCCCTTGCAAATCAGTACAAAAGTTGGCATGAAGATTCAGGATTTTACCCGGGGGATCTTAACTACTGTGTTTTAGGTAGACCTGCTTGTAAATAGTGTATAGCTTACACTGTAGCCACAAACTACTCTGCGTTACTTACCTGTGAAATGCTATAGCCGCAGCAAAGCCATGCTTCAGCAGAGACTGGACGTTGTATGTCACTCCCATGAAATCCCTTGAGCATCCATTTGGGAAGCAGAAGTCACTGGACCACAGCCCAGGAGCCACGCGGCCACCTCCTGACAATGCCTCCGTGGTAGGGAGGGTTGCACAAAGTCACTCTAAGTCAGAGGAAAATATCTGATGGAGAGGAAGGTATCATCCCTGTCGTACAAGCACCCAGTGAGACATCGAGAACGTGGTGTATGCTGCCGGAGCACGTTCCACGACAGGTGGACTCAGCCTGCAGCAAGGTCCAGAGAAAGGGCTGGCGTATGTCAGTGAGCAGAAAAATGGCAAGCTCACCTTTTGAGGGGACCCCAAGAGAGCTTGGCTTAGCAAGGATACCGTGGAATGGACGTGAATTTCAAGGTGGAGCTTTCTCAGTTTACCAAAAGGAATTAAGTGGTACCTGTGGGGAGGGGGACTCCGTACTGCAGTCCCGCAGTCCTGTGGAAACTCACACCAAGCAGATAAGTCAGATGAGTCAAACAGTTGGATTTACTTAGAATGGTTCTTAGGTGTCAATGAACGTCGTTCGAAGGATTTCTTTGAACTCCAGCCTCCGGCAGTTATTTGCAAGATGACCAAGGGAGACCCAAAGAGCAGATGGAGCTAGGAGGGAGATCTCACGGTGTTATCTCCCCAGAGGGAGCGGCAGTAGGCAGGGAGGTTCTGAACACGCACCGTCTCCCCGGCTTAGCGGCTTACACAGAAACCCATTCTCTTCAGAAACTTCACGTTTGGTGCCTCAGGGTGTTTTCAATAGTACATTTCTGCAAAACTGCCCCTCTTTAATATGTATGAATGAAATCTGTCTGCTGACGCTGACACCTGGGTATCATTTCAACAAGTGGAAAAAGTCCTGCATCCCACAGAACGAAGGTGGCCTGGGATGCAATGCACGTAGGATTCATACCATGTGGTTCATCAGGGCATTTAGTTCGCAAAGCCTTTTCCAAGAGTGACTACCCAAAGGTATTGCTGATTTACGTCTCCGCCCTGTTACAAGTTTATTGGACTGCACTGGTTTGGTCTGATTTTTGCCCCGTGTATCCAGGCAGTGATTACACCTGCCTACCTATCATGCTGGTGTTGCTGCCACATGCAAAGGGAAAGAACTGGGGTTGACATCACCTGAGTGATTGATCATCGGAGCCAGGAACTACTCCTACTTTGGTTTTACATTTTCCGCCTTATTTTTCATTGCAGCCACTGAAATGGTATGACAGCAGACAAGGAGCTTTACTGAACAATTGCAAAGTCCAGAATCATATGACTGGTTTTGGAAACCAGGTCTAATGGTTAACTGGTGTTTTTAAAGTCACATCACACGTCAGGACTAGGAAATGCTACTGCAATGTAGCTTCTGCAACGCTGGGAAATGCTTCTGCAATGTAATCCAGAAGTTTCGGCTGCTGATCTTTTCTAATTTTATGAGTAGAAGCAAACCTCTGTGCTGTATGGATGTGATGGTATTCAACTTATAGCATGTATTTTGAAATAAAGCACCGCAGAATATTCCTCTGGCTATATGTGTATGCTGAGGGCCGTGTTTATGACACCACTTCGGGTGTTAGCAGCTCTGCTTCTGCTGTGATGCACAGGAATCTAGCGAAGTCTTTGGCCTAAAGTTTTTCTTCCATCTGGCCAGTATAGAAAGTGACAGTGCAAACCCACTGAGATCACACATTTTCTCCATCATGTTTTAAAGGCCTCCAGGCAAGGTGCAGGGGATGGGAGTGAAGCGAAGTGTCAACAGCAGAAAATCTTACTGGACCTTTGTAGAAGGAAAGTAAGTTGTGGCAGGGCAGTGAATATACTGACTGCCCCCAATGTGAGAGAACATATCCAAATTAAGCCCGCTTCTCCCAAAAGTGGTACTTTTTTGTCACAGCAAAGACATTTGTAATTTTCCCTTCTGATAGAAGTACCAAAAATAGCTGATTTTATATCAATTAATTTGATAAAAGTACTCTTTCTTTGTCTCCCTCCGCTTCCATTTGCTTGTATGAGAACGTTACAGGTTTTTTCTCCTAGCCCATCTAAAAGGTGTTTCAGGAAAGTACAATTGTTTTTACTGAGATTTTAGATTCTATCCAGAAGAACTCTTTGCACAAATGCAAAGAAAAGGGGAGGGTTCTTGTCCTGTTGCCCCTTTTCTTCCTTTACTCTCCTTCATTCTTCCTTGCAGTATAAATATCAAGGAAAATTAGTGCCGTTAATTCTTTCCTATTGTGGCAAAGATACCTCCAAAATACATCACCCCAATGGACAGCTAATAATGCAACAAGAATCTTTGAGTACTAGCAGAAAATTAGCCACAGAGGAATAAAAATTGACTCCTTTTCCCACAAAATCAATGTAACTGTTATATTGACTGGTTTTCAGATCTTTCTCCTTAAAGATTACTTGACCACTGGACTTTTCCTGGGACTGTGCCGATCCTTTTTGTATTATTATTCTTTTTTTTTCTTTCTTTCTTTTTGTTAAGAGTCAACTGTTCTTTTAAGCTTAGTAAATACTCAGCTTGCCAAGCTAAATATTCCGGACGAGGAAATACTTGTCGAAAGTAGTTCTGCTATGGTAATGCACCCTGGCCTTTCAAGCAAGGGGCATTTGAGGTTGTGAAACAAGCCCTCAGCATGTGAGATGCCACTGGAATGCAGAACGCCTTCACCCCCCTTCATGCCATGCCCCTGCGACGTGACGGTTACTTCATGGGACCTGCCTTAAAGGTTGTTTTGTGGTTGTGACTTGGGCTGCAAGACCGTTTCCACTGCTGCAGAGAGCAGGTGTGCTTGAAATCAAGTTTTGTACTTAAAAGTCTCTCTATGCTGTTATCGAAAGTACAGCTCCGACCTTTTGTTGCTCGTGATATTTCTGTAGCCCCTGTGACACCCGTTAGTCCCTTTTGCTCCCGTGGAAGAGCCTGACTGTGCCAGAACGTGCTCATCTGAGCAGGTCTGCAACGTGGACACGACTGCTGGCTCCACCTGCCACCACAGGAATTTTTGTGCTCAGCTGTAAACTTTAAAGCTGTTATTTCTCATTTTGTCTTATACCAAAGTAGACAGAATACCTCAGCAGCTTGTCTGTAGGGAATCCACGCACTAGCAGCTGCTGTGTTTTGCTAGTCTGAGCAGCCTCGATTCACCTTCACGAGACTGTCCTGCACACCTCCTCTTTCCTCTTCCCTTCTCCCCTCGTGTTTGCAATCCCAGGTGAAGCCTGGAAGCTGCTGAAGGTCTCCAGAGGCTGGAGGAACGGCAGGTTTGCGGTAGGTGCTGGAGATGGCTCTGCTCTTCTTCCTTTCTCAGTCCCCAGGTGGCATCTTTCAACAGATGCTGCCGCCGCAGAGAGAAGAAAGCACCCAAGAAAAGTTTAGAGTCTGCTTCTGCCACCTGAGTCGGGAGACGTTTAAACGTATGGTATGTCTTCCTCCGAGGGCAGGGAGGGAGGCTATATACTGTGTGGGGAATGTATAACGTTTAGGTCTTCGCCTCTTGTTCTGGTCAGAGAGTTGTTTTGCTTTCTGAGCTACTTTGAGGGTTTTGACTCCGTGCAATAAACTTTACCCCAAGACAGGGATCGGGAAGAGACTCACACATGATGCTGCTTTCCTTGTGTGGTGGGGTGGGAATTACAGGGTTTTCTTCCTCTTCCCAGGTGTTGGCAACTGCTGCTGTCGTCAGCACACTGCTGGCCATGGTGGACATGCAGGACAGTCAGGCCAAAGTATATTCTTAAGTGAAAAGACCTTTCAAATTTCCAAATGCAGTTTCACATAAACCAGTTGCTTAACTGATGCTTTCCACGCTACTGTCTCCCCATCCTGCGTATCCTCAGTCTGAAAAGTGTTCTCGAATATACAGAATTTTTCTGCTGTTGCATGGACGAGGAGGACGTTGTACCTGCTTCCTACTCAAAGGAGCCAAGCCATCAATAGATAAGAACCTCTTGCCAGCGCTGAGGAGACAACAACAGTGTTGTCTCTCTGTTTTGCCTGTGGGAGCTGGCAGCAGCACTCATATCAAGGCCCGGGCCAAACCGATAAACTCTGTTGTGCCATTTGAGTAACAGTGGTCTCTTCTCAGACAGAAAAAAGATGAGAGGAAGACAGAGTAAATCCTAAAGGCTGAGCAGGATGGTTTCTGTTTGTCACTCTTAAATTGAACGCAAGTATGTTTTTTTCCCCTCTGTTCCTTAATTTCTGTTTTCAGTTTCTTTAAAGTGCTGGAAGTTGGTGGGTTTAGAACCTAGAGAGCCTTTCCTTTATCAAGATTGCCTTCTTCCCAAGATTAAATAAGCACAGCTCCCCGAGAGAGGAACTCGTGCTGATAACTAAGCCAGATTAACCGTTTTTCGCTGTGTTTTGATACGTAGGCTGGCCTTAGGCACATCCAGAGATGGCAGGACTGATTTTGCAAGAGAGTATTCTGCATGGCTGTGTGCCGCAGTGTGTAATCAGGGCTGACTCCTCCTGCGGGCCTCTGGTCCCAAATCCCAGCGGGCTCTTGAATACCGTTCTGCATCATTTTTCTTTTCTGTATTCAGTAACCGCGCTTCGTTTCTTTAATGAGACCAACCTGCAAAATTAGAGAGATTTTTGGCTGTAGAATATCAAACTCATACTGCATATGAGCAACCAGCTTCCCATCCCTGTTTGCCTTTGGCTCAAATATTGTGTTTTTAATGGAGTGCGCTTGTATTTTGTACTGCAACGTCATATTGTAAACCCTTTATAAGCTGAGAATGACAACCTGGGCTCGTGGGTATTTGCTGTCTCTCAAAAGAGTGAGACGTGCCACAGCTGTCCGTGTTTTGTGTCGACAGTCTTGGCTCTGGGTATGACGTAACATAACACACTTGCAAGGAACTGTCGCTTCAGTCCAATGAGTAGGTTCAATCAGCATCGTAGTGTACATACACTTTGCTAACAGACACGAATTTAAGACTATAAAAGGAGTGTGAAATTTTCTTTAATATGTTTGCATAGAAAATAGTGATTTAAAAGAATTTCTCCCTTACGCAGTTGTTTGTTCATTTGCGCCTGTGTAATTGACTTTACACCTTTATTCTGTTAAAAAAGTATTTACATGTTTAACCGTATCTTTTCTATCCACACTCTTCATGTGTAAGAAGCCTGACAATTAATGGCAAGATTAATTCCACGTGTTTGCAGAAGTGGGCCCACAGATGGCTGTTAATTTCCCTTGGCATCCTTATAGCCAGTATGTTTCTGTTATTTTATTTACAAAATAAACACTATACATTTACTTAATTATATTTGACGTCATAATTTCAGGTTTTGCTTTGGCCTACGGGCTCAAGGCCCTCAGGGTAGCTTTCCTCATGATTAAACAACAGTTATATAGCTGTAGTTAGTGAATTATGCTTGAAGACATTCATAACAAACAAATGCACAGCAGTTTCTGTAATAAAGTGAAAAACACACCTTTACAGTGAAAAATGTGGTTTTCCAAATGGAAAGCATGAAGTGCAGTTCAAAATTGATACCTTTATTTGCTATTTTGTCATCTCTTTGAATGAACGAATAACGTCCGCATTCTAAAGAGGAAAATCATGAGAAACAGCACTCACAATGAAGTGGGACAGAGATTGTTGCTGCTTCTGATATTTCTTTAATTTCGGTTAATGGTTGAAGTGATTTTAAGGGCAGAAGTGACTTCCAGCAGGGCCTGGTCACACCAGTGACCATACGCTCATGGACCGAGCTCTGGGAGCTCTCAGGCTTCTCGGCACATGAATGTGTTGGTCTCTCACCTCTCCGGGCGCTTTTCCAAAAAAACCTCCTAAGGTCATCCATTATCCACAGCTCTCCTCTCAACACAGGGCCTCGTAGCTGCCCGAAACAAACAGTTGTCCCCAGTGCTTTTTTTGTATATGGTTGGTTTTCTTTCAATCCCACCTTAGGTGATTGTTTGTTTGTCTTTGGCAGCAACTGTGTAACTGAAACTTTGGAAATCTAAAATATGTAAAGCGCAAGTTCTTTAGCCAAAGTTCCTGTACTGCAGAATTTGCTCCTGCACTTCATATTACACATTTTAAAATGTAGTGCTGGCTGATGGAAGCAGATAATAATCCGATGGCTGTCGACAGAATTGGGAGATATCTTGTATGCAATCAGCTCCGTATTTGCACAACAGATTTAATTACATGGTAAAATTAATTTATCAAGTTTTCATATTTATGCTTTGACTATTCATCATCAGGTTTCTGTATGCATTTTTGGAGGGGTCTTTTTTGGTCTGGTCCAAGCACTGCTGAACTGCTCTAATTTGTTGGATATGTCACTGTAGTTGCAATGCTTTGCTGCTTTTTTTTTCTTTTGCATTTTTATGCTCTGAAAGTAACATCTTTTTCTTTATCTTTTTTAAAGATAAAGACATTCCCTGCTGATACATCTAATCCTTTTTTCGATCCTTTTACAACAGTACCACAGTTTTCTGTAAGTAGAACGTGCAACTAAAAAACTGTGTATTTAACACCATTCCAACTGATTTTTTTAACAGCGTCACAAACTTATGCGCTAAGCAGTCCTCAAAAAAAAAAAAAAAAAGATAAATCTCAAGTAGAAATTAGAGTGCAAATCAGTTAAACATTTCCAGTATACAAATAATTAACTTGCCTGCCTTCAGACATTGCTGCTTACTAGACACAGGACTAAGAGTTAAAGGTCAAGGCTCACCGCTAATGCGGTTGGTCCCAGAACATTGTTCAGTTCAGGACGGTCGAGGACAGTTGTGAAGCTCCATAGCGTGTTTCCAAGGAGCAATAAGGGAATGGGAAGACTTAGTCCTCTGTCTAGCAATTGCATGGCCTCCTGCCTGAAACCGCCTGCTGTGCCGTCACAAAGAGGGGCCTGATTTTCATTGAATTTACATCTGAATTTTAAGGAAGAGTTATAGTTAGTGTGTTGATGACTACAATGGTATCCTTGTATAAACCCCCATGTTTACTTAATAACTTGAATCAAGTATTGAACTCAGCTCTTGTTAAACTTTCACAGAAGTTGGGATTTGGGGTTTTTGGTAAGGTAAACTACATACAAACAGGAAACAATTATTTGATAATTTAAAAAATAAGTCCAATCTAAGTCCTACTTTAAGGGTAGAGGCGTTATGCAGTAAGTATGAGAAAATGATCTACTCTATAAGAAACACTCTCTGATTCCAATTATAAACCACGGTAACTGACTTACAGTTTTTAAATTACATTTGCAAAATGAAGCGTTTCAGACTTTAACCTTAAGTTTTACTGATAGCAGCAATCTATATCTGGCATATAATCAGAGATAAGTAACTTCAATCACTGCCGGGCCATGTGCAGTAACGGTCTGCATTTAATGATGTAAAGAAAGAGGCTTTTCTTTCACGATAAACCTGATCATGGGATTTGACCTAAATGGGTTTTTTTCTTCAAATAAGTATTTTAAAGCCAGAGTTAGTTAGGGTCCCTAAGCTGCGTCAGTGCCTCTGTTTAGCTCTAATTAAAGGTATCCAAAAATACATGGGAATATGTCGCAGCAACTTTTCACTAGGTCAGCCAAGCCTGGATAGTACAGTTGTGGTAAAAGCTAAACCGAAGTTACAGTGTTTGTGTCTTTCATAGTACTACTTTACCTAAGCAAAAAGATACACCCAGGATAGCTTTCCCACTAATTAGTAATGATTGTCAGGAAATTATTTTTCTGCCTGTGACAGTTATGATGAAAGCAAAATTTAGGAGGGGTATATAAAATATTTTTTCATCATTGGGCGGATGGAACTTTAAAAAGAAGCTGCCTTGTTATACTTACCCACACAAATTTCCATCTTGCAGGAAATGGCTGTTTCTTGGCAAATTCAAATGTTGAGATTTTTGTTCCGCTCTGTTGGGAGAGAAGCAGCAGAGTAAAAATCAAACTAATCTTTCTGAAATTCCCTCTTCTCCCCATAAAGTCCTGTTTCCCTGGGCAGGGTGGGGGGCAGAATCCAGATCACAAATATTTAAAACACCGATACAATAAAAATCTAATGGTGTGCCATCCGTCCTATGATTCCGTACATTCCTTTTAGTGAGTTATGTACGAACATCTGTGGGAAACGAGCGGCTGCCTAGAGGACTGCATAAAGAAGGGCAAACAATTAGGAAGGTTAATTAGACTTTGGTCCTGTGTTTCACCGTCCTCCATCCCAGCCCAAAGAGATGTGCTTCTCCCCAGCAGCGTTTCAGTTCACCCTGATGCACGGGCTCTACCGAGGGCTTGGAGATAGCTGTGCTGCAGGCAGGAGCTGTAAAGGAAAGGTCTAGATCAGTGCTAGGACTTACTTACAGGTAGATCTAACTCTGAATGTTCTCCAGTCACGCACAGGCCCAGATGGTAACATTTGTTAATCTTTTGCCTTGTTTGTTTGGGTTTTTTTCTTTTCCTTGCTTTCTTTGCTTCCCCTTCACTTTTTTTTTTTTTTTTTTTTTGCTTGGAACAAAACATTGAAATGTTATTGAGGGGAAAAAGGTATGAACAGTGACATTTGGAAGGCTTTACCTTTTGTGTAGGTCTTCTAATCTGGTGGTGTATATGCAGCTGTTTTGATTTTAGCAGAGGAAAAATTAGAGAACTTGGTTGCCTGGAATATTTAGAAATAAGCTTCATGCCAGGAACCCCTCTGAATTTCAGAGATTTCCATAGAGAAATGGCAGGCTTGATGGGCATATTCTCAGGCTGGTATGAGTCACATAGATTTCAATTAATGAAATTATATCTGTTTAGACCAGTTAAATATTTGATTCAAACATACTGTGCAAGCAGATATATATATAAAAAGATGCTTTGGATATATACTGTAAAACCATTATCCAGAGCAAACACTCTTTAGCACTCAGGGCAAATCTTCAGCAAGTGTAATTTCCCATTGCTCTGCTGATTTCAGTAAGGCTGGGAGAATTTACATCAGCCTCACAGAGTGCTGCCTCCTTCTCATGCCGTAAAGTACGATCTGGCAGTCCTCAGAAGATGGGGGTCCTGTATGAGGAACACCAAATTTGATACCCCTGCAGCTTGTAAGGTTGAGTTTTAAAAGCTGAACGGGAGAGAAATTTGGACAGGTTCTATTAGCCGGTATTTGCACACATAATTGGCCAGGGTTTGAGGGAGAGTTTCTTTACTTGGTTTTATATTTTCCATTTTTCTAATTTTGTGGAATTAATGGAATTCCTTTTGCTTCAGAGGTTGTTTTGGAGCGCGTCAGACGGGTTGAGCTGAAACGTGAGCAGAGACGTGTTAAAAAAATGACAATAAGCAAGCAAACCTAACACAGCCATTCTTTCCTGGACTCAAATACTTGTCCCGCTGATTAAACTGATTTGTGTTTAGCATTGATCCTGTGTGGCTTGCAGAATTTGAGAAATAATTAAGACAAAGAAAAAAAAGTTGCGATTCAAATAGCTGCTCCCTAATGATGGTGACTTTTCTTCCTCCCTGCCTTAAAGTCTGAACCAAGTTCAGAAGAAAAAGTTGGCAAGAAAGAAACGTAGCTGATACCAGTGAGAGCATATCCTAATGGTCCTGACGCGCTGACAAACTGCAGTTGCTCTGTGCTTCTCCCAGGTCAGGGTCACCCACGCACCACAGGCACTAGCCACTGTGGTTTGGCGTGAGAAATGGTCCATGCCAAAAAGCAAGATAATGTTGTTTTATTTTTAGGGATCCTCCCCCTCCAGCTGTATAGGCTGGCCCAGTCTTTCTTGTAATGCTGCAGCGCTGATATGCCTCACCTGAAAGGCAGGAGATGATAGTTGCTTGCTGTTTGTCTTGAAGCAGCCCTTCCAATATTGCCTATCAGTAGATACTGCAATAATATTTGTCCTGAGGCACGTTCCAGTTAGCAAATGTGGGAAAGGGATGGACACTTTGAAGCCCAGACTCCTACAAGCCCGGACTCCTGGCTGTTGCAAAACACAGAGTAGTCGGAGAACCCACCAGCAAATTGTACAGGATTTCTGAAGAGTAGTCCAGAAATCTCATGCGGTCAGCGTTCTCCACACTGATGATGTCTTTTATCCGAATGCTGCCAGTCCCGTACGTGGAGTTTTCATCTCACGTAGCCATCAGGCGTGTTGCCATCAGGCTTGCCCCTCAGGCACGGCTCTGAAAAAGCCATCAAAAGAGGTGGCTGTTCAGCATCCACGGAGGTCGCACTGAGCAGCTGTAGCTGCAGCCTCCCCTTTGTTCTCATTAGTAGTTGTTATTACTGAGCGTTTGGCAATGAATTGGACGGTGAAATGTAGCAAGAGCAGTAGAAGCTAATCTACACTTTTTTTTCTTTCCGTGTCTCTATACGTTTTTTTTTTTTTTTGTAGGCAGAATTTACAGACAGCAAATTACAATGCTGTGCGGTGCAGTCATCTCCTAAGATAACGCTGGTAACTCCATCGCCCGTACTGAGATCTTTGGCAGAGACTATACCAACTCCAACGGTCCAGACAATATATACGTCACATAAACCGATTTCGCTGGCAGACAGGTACTGTGCAGTTCTTTCACAGAAATACTATGATGCTCTTTGCATTAAAGGAATCGGCTTGATTTCTCTTTTTCTATCATGCTTACCATAAAGTGACGTTTCCCCTGATACCAAAAGATTTCCAATTGCTGCTTGACACCTACTTCAGAATAGGTGGCTTATGTAAAGAAATATCTATAACTCATATCTGCTCTGAGAAAAAAACCTGCCTTAATTAACTGCTGCAGCCGGCAGCGTACCATTTCTGTGGCCAATGGCCTGGAGAGAAAGGGTTATGAAGATATTCCTCAGGCAAGTAATTTTGTCTGAACCACAAAGGTTTTCTTTTAATAATTACTGTTGCAATTTGTTTTTTGAAACTAAATGTCCATGGGGGAAAGCTGAGGTTGAGAAATGCCCGCTCTTCTAAATGAAAAATAGGCACTGGTTTTCTTTCTTTTACCTTTTTTTTTTTTTTTTTTTTTTTCAGTAATGTCAAGCTACAGTGGTCTTTCTTGTAGTTTCTTAGAGAAATAACAAGCCATCCCGTCTTTCCACAGGCAGCATGCTTTCGGTTTTCTATTGTTCCATCCTACCTGCTTTGCATGCTGGCTTCTTATTCTAGAATTTAATCAAAGCTGAATTTCCCAAGCTGATAATTTACTGAATACAAATGTAGGAGTGGATATATTCAATACTTCTGGAGCACAAAAAAGTCCTAGGCTTATGTCGAAGAGAAAAGTATTTCTTTGGCATCATAATAAATGAGTCTTTTTAACTTCTGGATTCACAGTCAATTCCCATTTTCATTTGTTAGCTGATTTTTGCAGATGTTGGTCTAATTGCACCTGCACACTTGTTCAACATTGCCAACTCATCCAAAAATTTATCGTTCCAGTGAAAATGTGATTCTGAAGCTGTAGTGCTGAACTCAACTTCTGTAAGATGTCTCGAGCACAAGTGGGTGATTCCACCCCTGCTTGTCCGTGAATGGGCTGCAAGGTTTCTGCACTGCAGTTTAAATCTCCAAACTGTTTTACGAACATTAGATACTTAACTCTCAGAGCAACACAGTAAACAGGTTTTGTTTTTTTTTTTCCCCACGCTATTTCTTAAGCAATGGAATCACTAACCCAGGGCATTCCCAGTTGCAGAGCCCGCGGGCTCTGGAGTGATTCGGTGTGTGAGAGCAAGGGCTTCAGGCTCTGCTTCCCACACCCTGATGTGTGCAGGACTGTAGTAAATTCAGCGTATAGAGATGTCCCCCAACATCAGACCGTGCTGAGGAGCAGAAGGCTGTGACACCAGTTTTTTGTGATGGCATTTACTGTAGGTGTTTGATTTTGAGAGTCCCAGTCCAGCTTCCTTTGAAATCAGTAGCCTTTAAGGGGGGTAGAGATTAAATCCTAAACTGTTTTGCCATGTGGGTCTTTTGATGTCCTTTTTCTTGCCTCTGTTTGCTCTTCAGAAATATCAAGCGGTACTTGGTTGTGAATCAGGCATCAGTTATCAGCCTTTTCACTGAATCGAGTCTGACCTTTTTTCCCCTCCTTTGGTATTTTGAAAATGTTAATTATTTAAATTGAAATCTGAGACTTATTGTTGTTCCCATAATTGGCTGTTTGTGCATTACTTACACAGCGCTGAGACTCTGAGGCGTGAACTTGAGAGAGAGAAAATGATGAAAAGACTCTTGATGACAGAATTATGAAATTCGCACTTCCGTCAGATGGAGAATGGATTGGGGCCTTTCATGTGCCTTCTGTCTGTTTACATTCCTCTGCTTCTGTGTACTCAACATAATACATCGGGAAAATGTGTGATATTCCTGGCTCGCCTGGATTCACCACGGTTGGTTAAAATCAGGTCTCAGCTAGACTTTAACTTGAAGGAGTTCCTTTATTCGTTTGCTGCTGGGAAATAAACCTTCAATCCTTTATCTCTCCTGAGATTTTATACTATTAACACAATTAATTTCAGGTTTGGTTTTGGTAAATCTAGGGCAAAAAGGATCAGCAAGGAGCATACTGATTTCTATTGGGAAACACTGTTCTGTACATATGTTAATAAGTGCACAGAAATTAATGTTATGCAGAATATTTTGATAGTAACATAGAAAATACGTCATTTTGTACAACTGAAAATTGCAATGAGCTACTGCTATTTGTTAAAGAACCATTTTTAAAGCAGAAGAATGATTATTACATCCTAACCCCAGGACTGTTAGTCTCCACAGAAAAATAAACAGCTGTCTTATTAAATTCCTAACCTTAACCTTCACTCAGAGATATAAATAGCTGCAAGGGGGAAGGACACCCCACCATACAGGTATGCGCGCCCAACACTCCCTATGGTTTGTCATCTTGACCTAAACCTTCAACTAAATCTTACCGTATTTCGATTAATGAAAAAAAAAAAAATCAGTTGTTTAAAGTAATTTGCTACTGACTTTCTAGCTTGATACTGACTTTTTTTAACAAAGTGAGAAGTTTCACCTTCTCCGGGTTGCCTAGGCATTAGAGCTCGCCCACACTCAGATGGCTCCTGTCCCAGCACTGCAGGTTGCAGAGCCTCAGCGGTGTGGACATAGCTCCCGCAGGGAGGATTTTTTTCCTTCCTGAGTAGATAAACCACCTTCCTGACTGACGTGAATTGATTGATCACTTTAAAGAATAATAACAATGATAGTTTATGACATAGCTGTGTCTGTACCCGTTTTTTTCACTCTACTAATCAGCTCGTGCGTACTGGCAAACCTGTGGAGGGTACGTCCCGTTCACCTCCAGCACGCAAGCAGGCTCCTACCTTCAGCGGAGCTATCTCAGGCATCAGGTGGGGTGGGTAGTCCAGTGCTAGCAGAACCGCAGCCCCAGGGAGGGTGTTTATGGTATACAGGTAATGCCACCAACTGTTTCCTAGGAAAAAAAAAAAATAAAAAGAAAGAAGTTCTCCATTTCCCCCCGTTCAGTAGTGCAGGGTCATCCAGAAAGCTACCAACAACCGTCAGCTACAAGGTACGCTTCCAACAGGAAAGTTTTGTGCGTTTTGTATGGCTGAAGATGTATATTTTTCTGTTACTCTGTACACCATGTTCTCTTGTTTGTATTAAGATAAAAGATTGCCCTTAATTTGATGCTGATTACGATGGCTTTATCTCAGCTTAAGCAGTTTGTTTGTGTGGAGGCTGGGAAAGTGATTGCTGTGAGACTGAGTTTCCTTCAGAGTTAGCTTGTGCTCTTTTTCTGAAAGGAGAATTCTTGAGAGCATCGTAGGACTGTGCATTGCAACGTGGAGGTATAAAATGGCTTGTCCCTTTTATATTTACTGGGACAGAAAATGAGCATTAGGCTCCCCAGTTAAATCCACCAAACCCAAACCTTTCTGGTTGCCATAAAACGGGGCAAAATAAACAGCACAAGCGTTAGGTAGAAACTTGCAATACAAAATGTAATGAAGTAGCTCAACATGAGCAATGGGCGCGAGGAGCCGTCGAAACACACCTGGACTGCAGTTTTCGGAGCGCTCAGGTGACTTTGCTGGGTAATCGGATAGGACTTGTACGCTGTCCACCTTCTAGGTACAGTGCCAGGACACTTCTGTCCCTTAGGTCTTAATGTACCGCTCCACCAACCCAAGGTTATTAAAAATGGATTCGGAACAGTAAATCCCTGTGAAGAAATCAGCAAGGAGGGGAAAACGCAACAGACGCAAAAGGCTGCATCTCCCATGTCCTGTTACTCACCACTTCCCAGAAGGTACTGGGAGAGGGAGAAGCAGCGGCACATTTTGTCTGTGCCCAAGTAAAAGGGAGCATTGTGAAGAACAAAGAAAAGAAAATTGTAATCAGAGGTGCTGTTTTGGGAGAGGAAAGCAAAGTAACATTGAGAATGGCGCAGCCCTGACTAGTTGAATCTGGTCTTCCGCCTGCTGTTAAGCAAGCCCCGGTTTTGTGTAAAAGGGCGGCAGTTTTGTGTAAAATGGTGGCAGTTGTTTCACAAAGTCATCGTCAAGGAAAAACGGCAAACCCAGATCTGAACGCACACTTCAGTCGTACTGATTGCCGTGGAGTGGGCTTTAGGAACCCCACAATATGCCTTCAGGTTTGGGGGCAAACAGATCCGATTACCCACATTAGGGCAGTCTGGTCACAGAAGGAAAAGCCTTTAGCAAAACTGAATGCCTGACTCAGACCAGCCCACCAGATGTTCTGGCTCATAAACCAGCTATTAGTTTATTATTTTAAATGCGATGTTTTGCTCCCGTTGTATAAAAATTCTTTAGCTGAAATAGCCAGAACTGGAAAACAAGAAACGTGAACTGAGATTACCTTACAGTGGCCAAGTCTTTATAGCTGAGAAACAGCAGAGACTCCTCACTCCTTGGTTCCCACCAGGAGAAGAGGGAAAGGCTCGCGTGGCCGCTTAGTTCCTGTGGGCTGTTTTCCACAGAACAACCCTAAGTATGTTGCCTTGTCTTGTTTTAGTGTCTTATCCACTGGCTGCCACCGTTTCCTATTCTGCAGTCTAATGGAGCTTTATCGAAACTGTTTTACTGATATCAAACTCGACTTTTAACTGCGGAATGTCGTCACCTTGTTCTTTCTCACTACGTACATTCTTCAGCCATGCTTAAGCGTCTCACTTTTCACATCCTCTGAATAAACCCTCCTGCCTCACCTCTGGTTGGGAATTACAGTGTCAGGACACCTGTTACCCAAAACTACTGTAAACAAGACAATGTCAACGTGAACATACGCCGAGGGGCAAATAGTCTAGATTTGCCCCTCGACTTTAACTTTACAGGTGTTAAAGGATACTCTGCCTGAGGGTATGTCTATATAATAGTGCAGCAGTATCTGAGCTAGCTTTAATGAGCTTGCCTATGTAGTTGTGGCAGCATGAAGCCCAGCACAGGCTATCATTATCATCTACATTGACATGTGTAAAGATAACGCATTTGAACAGCAGCCTTCTGAAGCACGGTCTCCAGAGTGGGTGAGAGGAAAAGGTGGCTGAAAGGAGTTCGTCTCTTCAGCTCTCCTGGGAAAGGCTTCATCTCACCTAACGCTAATATGGCCAACTCTCCCCTGACAAGAGATCAAAGGAACTGCCTTCCGGAGGTGCCTCCGACTTAGAACGTCTACCTTTACGTTGCTTAAAGTTAAGTGAGATGAATCCGGCTCTCCGTCCCTCTGGTTAGGTCTACCTTGCAAACCCTTGCCGACACGGCTACATCATCCAGGGGTACTCTGAGGTATGATTTGTGATCGACGCAGCTCTGCCAGCAAAAGCCTCGCATGTTAGGTGTAAATACACTACCAGAAACACCCTGTTGTCAGAACAGCTTTTGTCCCTTACGGGGAGAACAGAGACCTGGGGTAACTTACAGTGGCATCGTTATAGTTGTGCCCGGTCTGGGAAGAGCTTGTTGATGAAACCTCCTGCTATAGCCACACTGGCAAAGGCTACCAGGGGTGGCCCTGGCTTTTAACGGTGCCCCGAGTGATGCTCCCACCCGGTCAGCAGATCCCAGCTTTCCAGCGTGAAGTCTCTAAGCGGCAGAATGCAATGTTGTCATGTTTGGGTGATTCCAGCAAAATTTATTGGCCATTTCAATAGCTATGCAAGGAGTTAAATATTTTCTCATATTGCAGTCTCTTATGGAAGCCAATCAATTGTGCTTTGTTTTTGTGTGGTTCAGCTGTTTTCACTATTTTGTTTCAAAAGGAATAACCGGGTTTTCTTTAGAAATGTTGTTTGAGATCCCACATCTCTATCAGATCCCACAGTGTGTGCAGATTTTTCACATTTCAGACATACTTAGACCCTGAAAGTGCAATGTTTGAAAATTAACTCCTCCAAAATTTCAGTTCGTGGCTTCACAACTCTCTTGCAACAGGATGCCTATGTGCCCATTTGAAACAGAGCTGGCAATGCAGTGAAATGTTTCATTGGAGGCAGCGCCATGTTTTGTTTGAACTGTTTACAAATATCCTTTGTTTTTATTTTTTTTTCTTCTGAATACATTTCTGGTTCATTGGCTACAAAAACCTACTCGTAATTATGCAATGGAATATTGTTTCTTTCTTTTTTTCTTTTTTTTTTTTTTTAAATGTCCTGATATTCAAGGAGTTTGCAATAAATATACTGAGGCTGATCCATAATTGCATGTAAGATCAGCTTCACAACTGTGTTTTGTAAAGTTAAGTGCCGTAAAAGAACCTGTAGATGATGTGGAGAAGGAGGGAAGGGAGAGAGCAAGTGGAGGAGAAGGCTTCTTTGGCAGCTGCAGCTTTGACTGGTGGGTAGCAGCTTTAAAGTAAGATTGCTCACACCATTTTGTTTCATCTGAGTAGCAGCGTGTACCATCAGACAGTGTATGATGGCATTTTGTTGAAAACATGCCTAGAGAGAAACTTTTACGGCTCAGCTGTTTACCTGTTCCTGTATTCATGCCTGCAATAAATGAGATGAAAAATAAATCACAGAGTCTGAGCAATTTGTAGTCAAAGCAGTCATTTAGGAGGCATGGGGCAGTATGCCAAATAAAGGAAACATTTGGTTGCTAATAAAGTGGATCCACCTTCATTTAAAAAAAAAGAACATCCTAAGGAAAAAAACGGAGAATTTCTTCAAAAAGCCCAGAGGGTTTTCTCCAGCTTAAAGTTACAGACCAGTGTTGTAGGGTGCCAGTCATCTGTTGGGTCATTAGTTGGGGCACGCTTTGCTGAATACCAGAGCTGGAAAAACACTGGCAGGATTAAGGTAGAGAAACACGAAACGTGGCATGTTGCTGGTTTTTCGGCTGGGGCTCGAAAGGTGGCAAAAAGCACTGCTGGAGTGGAAGGGTGGGGAGAAATATTCCATTTCACACAGGGCTGAAAGACCCCAAGTTGTTAAACTGTTCTATGAAGAAAAATAAACAAATGAACAAATAAATAAATAAAAGCCTGTTCATTGTAAATATTTTTTTGCTTTAACACAATCAAAACATTTCACTCAGATTTTTGCCCTTGATTTTGCCATTTTTTAAATATCTAAATCAAAGGTTGCTTCAGAATGAAACACTTCCATTTTCTTTTTTTTGAAAGATGTCTAAATCAGGACGGTTTTGACATTAATTTTCCCAGTGCATTTATGAAATAAAATCCCAGTAACGTTCACCCCATTTCTGAGGTTGCCAAAGCTCTATATTTGGAAGCAATATGATCCCATCCCAATTTCTCCAGCTGGGTATTCATCTATTTTTAATCTCTATGCAGGGAAAGCAGGGGGAGCAACAGATCAACGTTCTCCCATCAGCACTCAATTTATACCAAGAAAATTGATTAGCTAGCCAGCAAACCTAGTTAATTAATTCCCCTTAATACACGTCTTTGCTCAAGAAATAGCGTTCTGGGGTGTAAGGGAATGAGAAGCTGTGCACTAGCAAAGACTCTCGTGTACCTTGGCTGCAACTGAGAAGCATGAGGACTTCAGAGATGTGAATCTGAACAATTTTTTGGTTTATTCGGAGATGACTGATCTATGGGACTGAATGTGAGGTTGTTGAGATAAATTCTGTAGCTCAGAGGACATGCTTTCTAGAGTAGAAAACCGACGTTACGTGCAGGCACTATTAACTCGGGGCAGGTGGGGAAGGATGAGGCAATACTTACCGGACTGGCTGTGTTGCCCAAATCCTGCTACAGCAATGGGGCAGGAAGGTGCCCATAGCGGTGCAGACGCAGGCTGGTGCAACAAACCCCAGCCCTCGTGAAAGGCGATGGCCGTGCTCTCGCCAACCGCAGTGAAGACTTTGGGACTGGCTGATACTGGGATCTCCATGCCCAAGTGCAACTTGCCCCAAAGGGCAACCCTACGGCAAAGCCGGTGCCGGGGCTGGCTGTCGCTGGACCTGCCGGAGAAGATGCCGGGGAATGAGTGAAATAAAAGATTAACCATTGCCCTCCTCCAGCCACCCCACAGCAGGTTCGCAGGAGCATCCCTACCTCCTGATGTCAGATGAGGAGAACGGCTTGCCCTTTTCATGAGAAACTGGGCAGGGGATCAGCTTAGCTGTGGTATCAGATGTGTTTGACAACCCTGACCGTGTGCTGCCAGTAGCACATATGGTATGTGAGGTGTCTTCTCGCCAGGCTTTAGGGTCTGTGATGGTCGGGGGAGAAGGGAGGAAAACAACGGGAAGAAAGAGAGCAGCGAACAACCCACCCCATCACCCGGAGGGTGGCCTGATGGCAAAGCGTTGCCTAAAACGATGTTTGTCTTTTCAGTGTAATTTAGAACTACATATATAAAATTGCATCATTACATAGGCAATATGCAATTGATACTAATTACATGGGGTTTTAACGAACATTTCCACAGCGTGTGTGGTATGCAATGCCAGTGACCGCACAGGTCTGCCATCAGAGTATCTGGCACAGCAGCGAGGCGTGAAAGCGACATGGATCTTTACTCTTTCACGCAGCTCTGATTATTCAGCTCCTCAAGCAGAGAGACACTTACCCTTCTGCATCCTTCTTCCTCTGCCTTTCATTAGCAAACTCTTTTGGACATCCAAGGAAAACACAGCACAAATTCCTTTAAAAATATTTAGTCAGTGACACTTAGCATCACAGGGCCACGGTGATGTGAAGAGCTCAAGTATCTTTTTTTTTTTTTTTTTAATTATTTGCCTCGCTGCTTTTGAAAACAACAACAAAAACCTGTGATTTCTGTGCTAACTGCCTCCTGCTCTGCTCTGGCTGCTGGACCCCTCCAGCAGTGCCAGGCTTGGCAAGGGCATGGGGTGGCTTGGCAGGAGGGGACAAAGGTTGTTTTTTTTGGGCAGGGGGTGGACTGCCAACACCCCCCAGCATTTCCTTCCCTCCTGGGGTACACTTTTTGCTGTGGCCAACGCAACTGCTCCATCCTTCGAGGCGGGACCTGTGCTGCCCTGCTGGGAGGTGGGGAGATGTTTGCAGCTACAGGGTCACCCGGGGGGGGGTTGAGCCTGGTGGGGCTGAGAGCTGTGGTGCTTGTGTATGTAAGAAAGAGGCACACGTAGGAGCTGGAGCTCCGGACATTTTAGAGGCTGCCTTAGCTCCCAGGTTGCGCAGGCACGAGGAGACACGTGAGGCTCTGGGGAGGGAGGTCAGTGTGAGTTTCCCTCTACCTGGGTATGTGAAATTGGGGATTTGATGGCGGGGACTTCACTGCGAGAGCGGTCACTCCTCCCTCCTGCAAAGGAGTTCCAGACCTGTCCCCCTCCCCCCCCCCCGCAGCTGACTAAACCCCACGGGGCCAGTCTTTGCTCAAGGAACAGAGCGAGGGCTGCGGCAGGGCTGCGGTCGGTGCCTTCAGCGGTGCCGACCACCACCAGCAGCATCCTCGTCACGTTAGCTGACGGGTCTTTTGAGGCAACACAGGGATGACAGCCCCCAAGAAGCACCTCTGCCAAGACTGCTGGCATGTGAAGACAGGGAGGGGGAGTGCTGGAGCTGACTTAGTTTTGCAGCCCAGGAGTGCTCCATTTTTCCATTTCCAGCCTGACAAGCCAAGGCTCAGCGAGGGTTTTGGCCAGCTCGACAACTTGCCCTGGTTATCACACACCACTGGGAGCAGAAGGTGTCTCCTCAAGCCACCTGCTCCTTAGCCCCTTCATGTCTCTTCATGCCGTCCAGCTAATCCTTCTCCCTCTTCTGCTCGGCACTCACCCGCTGACTGGTTCACAGACGCCCTGTGAGCATCCCTCCCCTCCCACGCTAGCAACTCTGGCTTTGTTCGCTTTCCAGATGAAAATCTTTTGCATCTCCGGAGCCCCTTGCCAGCCTTTGTTTTCCCCTCACCCTCAGTAGGTGCTCCTCCCTCCACATTCGTCTTCTACCCTTCCCCTGCGCCTCGCTCATCTCTTCATTTTCCCTCTGCCTGTCCCACCTCTGGCCAGCTCTGCCCACATCACGGTTGCCTCCCTCTCCCCGACTGGCTCGACTCGCTGCCTGCTCATCGCTATCAGACCTCCAGCCTTCCCCGGGAGCCACATCTGACAGATATTACAGCACAACAGGGTCTCTTGTCAGCCACAAAACCCCATAAGATGACCTTTCGTTAGGGACCAGCTGCCTGGGGAGGGTCTGCTGTCAGCCACGGCTGCCAGGGCTCTACTCAGGTCCAGCCTAAATACCTGTGGCTTAGGCTCCGTTTTAACAACAAGGCATTAGTGAATGGAGGCACCCTGAAGAAGCATGACCAAAGATACCCTTGCCTTCCTTCTTTCTTCAGGTAGCATGTTTCAGCAACCTCCCCATAGTCCTGCAGGGTAGCCATGGCCATCCCTTTATCCCTGCTACAGATAGATGAGGTCTTCGGCTACGCTGCTCCATATTGCTGGACCACGCTTGGAACCACTGAGAAAGAGATGGGTAACGGAGTAGAAGAGGGAGAGGTCTCATCTCTTCACAAAGCCAAACTACCAGCTCATTAATCCCCTTCAGGTGCTCTAATGTAAGTGCTTTCTTCTCAAAGCAACACAGCTGGAATTAATCTTGCTACATATTATGTGGTAATAAATAAGGAGGGCAGAGGAGGCTGGGGTTTTTTTTTTTGGTTTTTTTTTCAGGTGCATAACTTCTCACCTGCCAAACCCAAACTACTGCTCTGGCAATGAAACTGGTAACAGATTTCTGGGTTTGGCTACCTGGTCTCACAGGAGAAACATACCATTAAGCCATAGTGAAACTGTTTGAATTGTTTTTGTTTTTTTTTTTTTTTCTTTCATGTGTGTGGGCTAAGAAAAACGAAACAAAACAGAAACCAGGCCTCATAGAGCAGCATCTAACAAACCAGAATTGTGAAATACCTTCCTGGAGGGGGAAAAAGACCTGCTTCTGACAGTCAGAATGATGTTTCCGAGCAATTTGTGCTCTTTCTCCACTTGTGGGATTTCCTTCTCCCATCCTCCCCCAGCGATATGGTCTTGGTTCGCTCTCTGTAAAAGCTGCACTAACACAACGACTCGAACCCCTGCACTGCTGGTCCTGTGGTCTATCCACGGCGGCTTGAAATATCCCCCCACAGAAGAGCAATCCCGCTGGCTGCTGCTTCATCACCTGCCCAGCTCAACAGGCTCCAACGCCGGGAGGTACAGACAAGCTGCTGCCTTCGCTGCATCTGCTGGGTTTCCGTTGTAAGACCCCCGGGAGCTCAGCGTGATTTCGGCAGAGAAGAGCGTGCCTTGGTAAGTCTCGGCAGCCTCCTACCTTGCGTGCCTTACCTGTGAATTGAGTGGCAAAAGTTCCAGGCTCCAATTTCTAGGGACACCCTGCTCCCGAAAGAAATCTTTCTGCAGCACTAAGATGGTGCAGTTGATCTCTGAGGGCCACCTCTACCGGCCTGATCACCCATTTGCAGAGCCCTGGCTGCATGGCAGGCTCTGCTTGTCCAAAGCTCTTGCAAGACAGCTTGGCTTCCTTGAAAACCTTTCTAAGGACACTGTGCCCAAGCCCCAGAGAGTTGCTGTAGGACATGCAAGACTTGCCGCCTGAAGCCGTGGACCAGCTTGGGGCAGGTCCTATCTCCCTGAGCGGCTCTCGGGCATCCAGTTCTGGTGCTGCTCACTCTGGTGGGGAGAAAGCTCTGGGCCTCCTGTGGCAGGTCTAGCCCTAAAGTCCAATTAGTGTTGTTTAGGTCCATATTGTAATGGAAAGGAAAGAAAAAAAAAAAAAGAAAAAAAGTGATGCTCCAGTAGGTCAAAGAGCGTGAAGAGATAAATGTAAATACAATAAATGCAATATATTGAAAGATACTACCATTTAATTAGAAGTATATGAATTATGCATGTATCTCTTCTGCAGCCTGTAACTGTGTGGGCTTGAGCAGTAACTGAGTACATTCAGCTCTAGCTATCCCGTGAAACGCACGGCTGCTTAATTTCTCGCTCGCACACCTAACGCCGCCGGCTGAATTTTCGCTAGGAGTAAACAAGAACATATGCGGGCTTTGCTTGGAGTTACCTTTGCTTTTCTGCGCTCTCGGGCGTCTGACAAGGGATGTGAATCTCATCCCACCAGTGTCCTGTTCCCCCGCCCCCCCAGGAGGATGAAGGTTACTTTTTGGGTGACTTGTACACCAAGAAACTTAAAAATCACGTTATTTAGGGGCGCAGAGTTGCTGTGAAGGAAAGCAGCGGGGTGGGCTACTAATACCTGCCCCCCCCCGCCATGGGGCCACGCGGGCGGTAGCATCCTGCAGATTTGGGGCGTAAAGCCTTGTGTGGGGCCCACGGGCTGGCTGAGAACTGCAGCAGCCTGGCCGGGATGGGACAGGAGGACAGGGCTTGGTGGTGGGAACGTCCCAGCACCTACAGGTCCCCAAAGCATCCCAGGGCCGGCGCTGCCGCTCCCACCCCGAGGTGCCCAACGTCACCGTGAGACCCCTGGGGCTCAGCTCAGCTTTCAGCAAACTTACTGCGAGCTATGTCATTGATATGGAAGAGAGTCTTTTTATAAATGCTTTGCTGTCCTTGGGGGTGAACGGAAAATCTTCCCCGTGGAGGCAGACGGTTGCTCTCCGCGGCGTTGCCGAGCCCATCCCGGCAGATTGCGCCCAGCGCTGCGCCATCGGTCTTCTGCTCAAGGCTGCTTCCTTCTCGTACCTTCGTTTACCAAATGTGGCGGAGCAAACTCGCACGAGAGAAAACGGATCCCATTAGTGTCTCTAGAAAATTCGAACTGTCCATTATGAAATTAAAGTGGGAAACGAATCGACTGGAGGTGGGGGGGCAGGGAGGCTCCTCTCCCTAATCACTTAATAGAGGCCCATACATCTCATTAGAGCTTGCAACAAATCACGCCTCGTTATCAGTCAGATGTGCAGGCTTTTGAAATCTGAATCTAAATGTTCATCTCTAGCTAATGTACTGTTGATTTGTTCCTCATTTCCATGCCTTACAGAAAAGAGAATGGACGAGATTTTTTTTTTTTTTTCTTTTTCTTCATGCTTATACAAATTCTGCCTAGGGAAACTTTGGCCTAGGTTCAGGGCAGGACTGGTCTCCCCAGCCTCCCTCTGAAATCGCTGGGGTAATTCAGACAGTCGCAGCGAAAGCGCTCGCCTGTGCTGCGTGCTGTGCCAAGGCTTTAAATCACGAGATACTCTTAACCAGGCACATTTGATAACTTACGCTCAGCTGTTTTCCCACATGCTTTCTTTGCTGAGGACAAGAATAATACATAACGAAGGCAAGAAGCTGCAGCCTGCTCCGAGAAAGATAGGGGAATTCTTTCCCTCCTTGTACCCGGCATGGTCGGGTTTGGATAAATCCTCGGGGCTGAGCCTCGCCTGTTCGGCTTGCACCGTCTCAGGACACGCAGGGTCCTCATCCCCCTCGCGAGGGTGGAGGCTACGGGGACGCGGGGCAGAAGCCCTGGGGAGGAGGGTTTGTTGGGCATCACGCGGAGGGACAGCTCGGCTAGGAAATTAAAGGAAAGGAGTCCGGTGCTGTAGACTAGTCTAGGGATGGATGGTTGGCTGGGGGAGTTGGGGACCAGCCAACGGTGGTCCAGGGACCAGCCAACGGTGCTCCAGGGACCACCGTTCAGGAGAAGGAAGAGCCAAAAGTGGCTAAATCCCAGAAGGGATATATATATATATTTTTTTTTTTTTTTTACTTTGACCTTTTGCTAGGGTGTGCTACAGGGTGTGTGCCCCGTTCTCTGTGCTCTGAAGGCAGAGGAGGCTGCAGAAAGGCAGAGGAGGACTGGAAGCTGCTGCTGTTAATTTGGCAATGTCCCTTGTGCGGTTACATCCGTGTCGCGTGTGCCGGTGCCAGCCTGGGTTCGCTGTGAGCCCTGGCTCCCCCGTCAGGTTTGAGGCTGCCTGCAAGTTGCATCTGGCCCTGGCTACACGGCAAGAGACTTTTAGGGACTTTCTGTGATATCTTTTTTGAAAGTGAAATAGATAATCGAGCTCAAGACTTGAGCTTGAAAGTTGGGCGAGGAAGAGGAGAGAAGTCTGGGTACAGGGTGTGTTTCACAAACTGTGGGAACTTCCCACTCCAACGTGGACCACATAAAAATGTATCTGTGAACCCTGGCTTGCAGAGCCCAGGGTGGTCTGGCTGTTTGAATTCCCTTTCCTCCTCAGGGCAGGGGCCGTACCTGCTGCCATAGCAGCTATGGCTGCTTTCCAGCAAGGGAGCAGTGGGGAACGGTTGAGAGCTCTCACGAAATGTCTTGCAGAGGCTTGAGCCGCTAAAATTCAAATGCAGAAAGAGGACCTCACCCCTCTTTGATTTGTGAGCATTTCTGAGAGGCGGTAAGAGCCCAAACACAAAGCAAAACCCTCCGCAATGGCTGAGGAAAAGCCTGGTAGAGGCTGAACGACTCGAGCAGGGAGAAAGCATTTCTTTAAGTCATCAGCTGTCTTTTTAGAGGCTGTTCCTCAAAATGGTTTGGCTGAACTCCCCGTTAGAGAACAGGAGATGTTCTCCTTGGCCATCAGAGAAGTAGGCAGTGGTACAAGTGCCCAGTCCGTATCCCTCCTGCAAGCGCTGTGGACCACGATGCAGGTGGTGCGGGGGCTTTGTGGCCTCTGGGAAAAGGTACCAGGAAAACACGGTGGTGGTCTTACCAGTCTCCTGTTTTACTGAACTGGGGGAGAGAAAGGGAGCGGGAAAGGAGAGTTGCCCTAAAGTCTGCATGGGCAGTGGAAAACTTTGGTTGCTTTGTAGGTGATTTTTATGTGTTGGTACAAATAGATGAGCCCAGCATGCTGTGTTAACTTGTGGGATTCTTTCTTTTTATTATTTATTAATAGAATACTTCTAAAGCATGTGTTGGCAAGTGGTAATGGACTTCAGAGACAGGAGAAATACTTCTCCAGGCCTTTTTCTGCTTTGTAAATGATAAAAGATAGCTTTTGGCTTGCAGAGTTACTCTGTCATACTTGACTTATTTTTTGCATTCCTGGGTTTCTCTTGTGTGTACGTGGTTGCAACAGAAATAAACTTTAAACAATGGGATTTCATCCAAAGCGTATACAGGGAAATGGGATCACTTTAGAAAGATGAACAATGGACTTGTAAGTGTCAACTGGATATTGAACCCAAAGAAGTGTGAGCTCTCAAAAAAAGAAGGGATGTAGAGAAATCTAAAGAAAATCCTGGTACTGGCATTCCTTCAGTGGAAAGACATTGGGAAAATGCAGCAATCACCTCACAATAATGCAGTAGTGGAGCAACTGGGCTTCCACCACAGGAGGTGATGTCTAAAGAGCTAACCTTGAAAAATTCAGGTTTGCCAGCACCATGAATTCATCTTGAATTTGTGAAAACTGCAGTTGGTTAACATAATTTCTATTGGGTAAAATACCAGTGAGATATAAAGAACAGCATGCTGGTTCAGCTCTTGTTGTCTGGAGTAGCTCGGCTGCAGAGAGACCAGATGTAGCCCCAGCAAGTGATCCATAAGCAGGATGCATTGGCATTGAGGTGTTGGGGATCCTTCCAAAGGCAAAGACTGGTGATTAACATGGGATCACTCACAAAACAGGCTAAAACTCACAGTCAGGGCAGTCCTACTGAATGTGCTTTCCTTGCCTTTGGGCTCTTGAGAGGCAGGGAGAGGGCTAACCACTGAAAAACACTCTAAAATGGACAGAAACTGTTGGTGGCATGGGTAACTGCTGGTGCTTCTCCTGAGACAGGGGAGGTCATACCACAGCACGGCCACTGTGTTTCAGAAACGCTTAGAGGCAAACCAGTAGAAAAACTAAAACCCTAGGAAATAGAAGGGCAGAAGTAGGATAACTGTCCATACATGAATAAACGCTCATGTCTGCACCTGGGAAGAAACCTATACGATACCAATGAGGAATAAATGACTGGATGTATTTGCTTTGGTGGCTTTCCAAACTCGCTGGAATAGACTTTATCCATAGTCATACCTGTATTCTCTAATCTCTGGACTTCCTTTCCACCCAAAGGGTTTACCCTCAGCCTGCTCTGCTTTGTAATTCTCAGAGGTAGCAGGTGACGGTTCACTGGCATTTTTGAACTTCATTGAAGTTTTCTGCACAATGGCTGTGTCTCCCGCAAGGTAAATATGCAAGAGAATAAAGCCCTTTTGTGGGCAGAGCTATCACCTGCTCCATGTGAAAGCCGGCAAGGTGTGGCTGCTCACCAGTCCTGCTGAGGAAGTTTTACAGTTTGCTTTTCTCCAGAGCTACCATGGGCTGTAAATGCAAAGGCAGAAATGCAACAGGAGAAAAGGCAGCCAGGAGACCTCAGGCACAAACAGTGATAACTTCTCCCTTGAGGTCCGGCTCAGGGAAAGAGTTTTGGGGGTCTCTGGGGATGGAAAATGATTTAGAAGACATTGTCTTCCCATTTGACTTGTACTGTGACTGTGGAGACAAAACTTTGCATACTGGAGGGGGGAGAGAGAGAGAGAGAGAAAGAAAAAAAACCCTGAGAATGTCTGCTACTACTTAGCTTAGAAAAAAACCACACAACCATAATCTGTAAATGTACCATTCTCCTGTGTGGGTTCGACTTGAAACCTTTCGAAATATAGGTAAGACTTTAAAAATAATCAGTGAGTAAAAGTGCATTTCCTGGGCTGCTCTGAACTGTTGCACAAAATGCAGTGGAAATGCCAGGGCCAAGAACCGAGTTGGTGAGAAGGCAGTAAGGTCTTGCTGTAGCTTGAGTCGCATTTCCTTACTCTGAAGATTGCAGTGATGGTAGCGGTGGGATTTTTGATCTTAAAATCCATTCTGTTCAAAAGTGGGGACCTGAGGAAAGGTGTTTCCTAATGTTACTCAGGCCTCTGCTGTTGCACAAACCCTGGTTTGTGTGCCCAGCCAGATCGTAGGTTAGGGGAGAAGCAATGACTGCCCGCTGATTCTCACCGCTGTACTGCTAGCGCACGTGTCTTACCACCTCCTTTAACAAAGAAGTGGAGAAAAGTAAATCTGCTTTTTTCAAACTGTCAAAAAAGCTATTCATCCTGTTTTCTCCTGTGGAAAAGAAAGTGATGCCCAGCAGTAGTCAGTGTCTCTAAAACATGTACTCAGAGAAAGGGAAGAAATGTGCTAGTGAAATGGTTGTCCCACTGTGACCTGTGACAGTTTTGGGCAGCCTGGAGAAGTGGTGAATTAAGCCGAGGGCATCCCGCAGGCTCTCCTGGCCAGCAGACAGAGAAACCGAGGCTGCTTTTATGTGCTGGATGACCACTGTCTGCCTTTGTGTGGTCTAATTCGAGCAAGATCAAAAAATATGGGTGACGGTAAACTTAAAGGCACCAGCACAAGGCTGAAGGACAGAGCTACAGCTGGACGGTAGCCAGAGTCCACAGTAGGTGACCAAGAAGAATGGGAATCTTAGACACACAGACAGATGAGCTCTTCTCACCAAGCAAAGATTTTTTTCATCTTGCCTTCTCACCGCTCTTGCAAAGGAGTGTAATAAAATAAAAATGGGACCAGGAAAGGTGGAAGGAAGGCAGGAGAGTCATTTAGAAGAAATAATCTTTTCTTAGGGCGTTTAGACATTGCCGAGGATTTGATACTGTTTTTCTCAGCATCTGCTGATCAGGTCACGTGCAGCATTTCATTTTGCACTGATGAAAGAAATACAGATTCTAGCAAGCTCTTATTTCGTTATTGGAACCGACACCACAAGCGGCTCTGGGTTTCTAGTGCTGGCCCTTTCGAGCCCATTATAACCACACAACAAATGGGGCAAAGCCATTTGTGTGCAGCTTGACAGGGGAGGGAGTGAGTCACGGCAATTGTATGCCACAATACCATATCAAAGCAACAAAATCAGATGAGTAATCTTGGAGCTTGCCTTCAGGCAGCTGTCTGGCTGATCTCGCAGATCTCACTGCAACAAAATGTCAACGTTTTAATACCTTTGACATTTCTTTAGCTTCAAGAGGCAATAATGAATCTTTTTTGGCTACTTACTAAGAGGTGATTATATCAGAAAAAGCAGCTAGTTCTTCTTATCTGAAGAGACAATACTGGAAATGATCTTTTTTTCATTGAATGTAAGAGTAACCAGCATCAAATAAAAGCCTGGTTAATTAACTGAAGTCATCAAACAGCCCTCAAATGGATTTGGTTTCAAGTAGCAACTAAATAGATTTAATGCCTAGGAACCGTCCAAACACCTCTGACTGATTCTGCCTTTTCTGTTCCTCCAGAAATGTATGCTCAAGGAAAGATTATCTATAAAGCACAGGGCAGAACAGGGCAATGCTCAAGGCTTAGTAAGCAAGTTTTACTACGGCTCGCAAGAGGGTACGGGCCAGATGCCTGCTGCCGTAAGCTGGCACAGCTCTATTCAGCTCGTGGCCTGCACAAATACCTTCTAAGAAACGGGAGCAAATAGAGCCTAGGGGAAATTAGCATATTTCATCGAGTTTCTGAAGGGCCAAGGTAGAGGACTAAGCTGCCAAGTAAAGGAAGCTGATGCCTGTGATTTAGACCTGCTTGGAAAAGAGGACGTTAAGTTTCTAGATAGCTATGGTGATGCAGATGCTGCTTCCTTGTAAAAAGGTAGATGTTGCTCCGTACCCATACAGATCTGTAGGACAAGGTATACACTTAGAATATTTTTAGTGAGCTCCAGGGAGCAACCTTGCTCTTTGAAGAGCACTGGCAGGCAGCAACCTCAGAATGCAGTTGCCATCTGACATCCATTCTCCTGCCCAAACAGGGCAGCTATACCAGGAGAAAGTTAACGTGACTACCGCAAGACAGCAAAGCTGAAATGTTTGCCATTTGAAGCTAGCCTTGCCAAGCGTGGTGGGGCTGAGGAGGGTATGGAAGAACCAGGCTGTACATGGGGATGTTCCACCTTATCGAGCAGATGCTTGGTTATGCTGCTGCTCCAGCACTGCTCAGTTCAGGTAAGGGGATGTTTGATCACTTTGGGCACCATGAGAGGGTAAGATGCACCTTGACATTCCACTGCTGAAGATATCACGGAGAACATAGGGCATTTTCAAAGCTATTTTTAGGTTTTCCGCAATCTGACAAAAGTCTTTTTGCAGAAGCTGGCCAACCAAGTCCCAGGGTCAAAGCAACTTGGCTGAGTTAGCACATGGCTGTACTGCAAACCAGATATAGCACTGCTCTGATGTATCAGATATATTGCCACATACGCTCCTTCTTCTGGATCTGCCAGTTTAGTTGGCATCGGCTTGGGAAGGAAGATGGATTTACAGCAAAGCCGTTACCTTTGGGGTCTGAGGAGTGCGAAGCAATAGGAGCTCGATGAGTATGCAACCTCTTCAGGTCTAGTAACACCAACACGACATGTCCTCAGCTTCACCACAGCAGCCCCACTGAACCGCTTCTTATTTTGTGAGAATTGCTGGTTCACACCGGCAAAGCTCCATCAGATGGTGGTATTTTTCTCTGCCCGGGGTCAGGTTTCTTAGCTGGCAGGCTTAGCGCTGTGTGGGAGGTTCAGTGAGGTTTCACGCATGTCGCATATGCTGCTCTTCCTCTCTAACCACACAGGTCTGCAAATCAGGCTGAAAATAAAGTGAACAGCGACCGTTGTCCTGCTAAGGCCCACCTATCTCCATTCAGATGCCATGCTTCCATGTGAAGCATCCCTGCCGCGGCTGTTCTATAAGGGCTTTTCTGGTCTTATTCATTTTTCCCTTGTTCTTTGTCATTGTGAGCTAAATAGTCGACAGCTATTTTGGAGGAAAGAAGGGAGCCCAGTGGTGGGCAGGACTTTGAAGCCCTAACTGAGGAAAGGAGGGAGGTGCGTTGGTAGTCCTCTCTGGCTCCTGAAACATCATCTTCCCTTTTTGGTGCTCACTTAAAAGCTTTGCTGAATACAAGTGCGTGGTAATATTCTGGCTGCTTTGCTTTCTGCAGAATGGATAGGCTCCTTTTAACGTGGTCTGCTTCCAAAAGCGCGCACACACACAAAAAAAAGAGAAAGGCTGCTTTATACATGAGCTAGCATTGTTTTCTACAGTGTCTTTTGAGATCCCAGGAAATTTGGGAGAAGAAAAATTTTCCTTTTAGGTTGTCTCACTATTGCTTATGGTCAGAAAATTAAACATTTGGGAAGCCAGAAAGTAGGCTTTCTACCTTTTCAATTGAAATGTGAACGCAACAGTTCACTCTGAGTTAAAATGTAAGCAATGGAATAGATTAAATGAACCTTCTCTCAAAGGTAACTGTTAAGGATGACGTGACTCTCTGCAAGGAAAAATGTTTTTACCGTTCTTTTTAAAGAATTTCCAATAGGAAGATAAATTACATTTTGTATCACTTTCTCTTTAATGTGATTGAATACTGGGATGTTTTTAATTAAGACAAAAATCTCCATGTTAATAGTCTTGATTAAAGGGGGTTTTAAATAGTTTATCTGGCTGGCTACATTCCATCCCAAAGCCCTGCAGAGGAAGATGTCTTTCATGTTGAATTTAAATGCTTATTATCCCTTTGAACTCTGCCAGTCCACTTACTTGAAATATTATTCTTTCCTTCTGGCCTGTGGAGTCTGCTCACCAAGAGATTTTGGTAATGTCGCTCTCTGGGGAACTCTGCTGGCTTATTTGAACCTTGAGCTAGCAGCTGGGGGTAGTATTTCAAAGCTCGCTGTGATCTGCTGCCTCATTTCAGTGCCAGCCCTACAGCAGGGACCCGTGACATCCATGGGGATGCATCACCTGGAACAAGGAAGCCTTGATCTGGTCTGTGGACCTCATATGACAATAACCACCAATAGCTTATAAATAGCAATCTCAGTTAAAGATCTCTTTACCCCTGTGGTTCCTACTGAGCAGAAATATGGGGGAGGAGAAAGGGAGGCGGGATGGGCAGGTTCCTGAAAAACTGCTGTTAGATGTCAATGTGAATAATAACCGGAAAAGAGCATTGTTCTGATGCAAGTTTTTAAAAGTGAGTGGTTAAATATGCTTTTGGCAGTTGCCCCCAAAGTAGAGCTCAAATAGAAAAGAGAAGATAAAAATAAACATCGGTCAACCCTCTCGTTGCTTGCAGGCTGTCAAATGGGACAGGTGCTGTGGAAAAACTCACGTGTGATTGTGTCATTAGAAGTTGAGTCATCATGCGTGGGCAGGGAGCCAGGTAGAGGGCCTGGGGCGACTGCTGGCAACCTTTAACTTCAGCACGGATTTCTTTTCAGAGAAGAGCTGGTCAGAAGCAGGAGTTTCTTGTGGTTTGAGAACTTCCTTTGAACTGGGAATGAGAAGGAAAACTTTCCCGTGGAGAAAACTAAACAAAGTATCCAAACTCTGCTTTCTGATGCTGCTAAACTCTTTGGATAATGGCAAACAAAATAAATATGAATATAATAAGAACAGTATGATGTCATGAGTTTGAGCAAAATGGTAGAATCAAACAAGAACTCTGATTTCCTAAAGAAAATAAGAAAACTGAAACCTTGTTCTTGACTTTCACTTTGGAAATGTTACCAATATTGATACTTCGTGACAAATGAGAGTTCTGAGGAGTTTGAGTTTTTTTTTGCTTTGTGCTGTTTTTAGCAAATGTGAACGCTTCTAAAAATACTCCAACTAAACGCTGAGACATTGCATGAGAAGAAGCATCGTTCGCTACGCCGGATGGAAAAAGCTGTGCTGCTTCGCAAGCACTAGTGCCACACAACATCAACTCCGTCCTCGAGGAGCTACCTGGAGCTACCTGGACTATAGCAGCACCCAGTCCCTGCCTGACGGTTAGCTTAACTGTTTTTTCCACGTTTGGGTTCAGGGTTTGAGTGCATCTACTCGTATGTAGAAGAAGGACCTTGCCCCAGCGTGGCCGGAGCTTGGTAAAGCTGTCGGGTGCCGGCGCAGTAACTCTGCAACTGCCTGTGAGGAGCGGTGGGAAAACCTCAGCTTAGTGCTTTTTTGCTCGCCGCTGCTACATTTTGGGGGTGTTGACATATGTGGATATTTTACAACAGCAGGGAGAGGGCTCTGTTGCACATGTGGGAGAACCAGCCGTCAGAACAGGGGTGTTGTTTGGATTTCTCTCCAAGTACCAGACTGATGTCTGGATTTCCCTCCCCCCCCCATTTTCTTTTTCCCCCACTGATGAGCACCGCTTTCAGCAAATGCTTAAAGACTGTTTTCCTGTCTCAAATTGGCATAGCAACAGCATCAGAACAAAACTCAAAAGCATCGACTTAACGACATACTGAAATGGCTTCAGAATTCATAATACGCGCTCATTTATTTGAAGTGTAAGGGAAGGGGTTATTGCACAGCATACACCTTAGGCTGTTGGAAACCTTTCCTCCACGCACATGTTGACTGCCAAATGAAGATAAGCCAGTTAAATACTTGTTCTTTAATTAGGTTTATCCTTGTAAACATCTGTATGAAAAACATGGAAGTAACCTTAGGATATATTACGTAGCTGCACAGTAGAAACAAGAAAACATAAGTTTAGTCTTATTTATTGCTGGTGTCACGTGAAGATCTTAGCAAGAAAATCCCAACCATTTATCAATGCTACAATCTTTATGGTTAGTAGAAACAAGAGACGTAACTGTGGTTAGAGATCCTCTCTTGAGGAGGCAACTTCTCCTCTAACAACCCTCAAATACGATGTTTTTATCCCCACGTTAACTGGTACAAGTGTTTCTAACTCTTGGCCATTGCACAACGTTTTGTTCTGTCCAATAACGCTGTGTTTTATAAAACACTGCTGTATTTTAGCATCTCTGGATAAATAAACCATGTTGAACTCTGACTTCGTTGGCATCGTCAGAAGTAAACCTGACTTCAGTAATTTAAATATTAGTAACAACTTAAGTGCATTAAAATGTTAAAAATTTCTCTTTTTAACTCAGTTTACAAGCATTTCAAAACAATATATCCAAGCTCTCCGAAGCTGCTTGCTGTTACACCGTTAGCAGATGCGTGGGATCTTTTCTACGTCAGAGTAAATTGTTTTATGCTTGATTCATCCCCACATCCAAGGTTCAAAGACATCGTGGATGTTAAGAAAGCCTGCGGCGAGGCTTCCAAGACGCTTAGCTCTTCTCCATTAGTGTGCCGCTTTGGTACCCAAAGCCTTCAGTGTAACTGACTTTGGCTTGTTTTAAATGTGGACAAGACAACAGATTATTTTAGAGTTAGGGAAGCCACTTGTGCACCTGCCTGACTCTGCCATCCAAGTGAGCGCCGATGACGAATACGGACGTGCCTTTAGATAATGACATGCAACGAGGGAAGCTTGAGACAAACGCCAGAATTTGTGACCACAAGAGGCAGGGATGGACAGAGATGATGGACAGGGATGACCCCGGCTCCCCCAGACTCCCTGTAAGGGGTCATCCTCCGGGCTCCAGGCTCACCCTGTGTCCCTGGGCAGCGTCCCCTCGGTCAGCACCCCCCCCCCCAAACCCCACAGGGAAAAGCCCCATTTCTCCTCTTGCTGCTTTGGTGGGCTGGAGTTTTTGGGGGACCTTGCTCTACTTCGGTGACTTGGTGATGCCGGGGTTGGGGGGCTGCGTGTGTAGC
>JANXJC010000049.1:17382894-17402788 GCA_027564655.1 Leptodon cayanensis
CCCCCCCGGGAGGGTTCCGGAGGTCCGGGCTCCGGTCCCGGCCGGCGGTGGCTCGCCTTGCGAGGCGCAGAGCCGGCGGGGAAAAGCTTTGCGGGGTGCTAACTTAAGAGGAGTGCTGGGTTTGGGGGGTTTCGCAATGTTGTGTGATGTCCTGAGTGGTAAGAAACCTAGCGGTCTGGGGTTTGGGGTGGGGTGGGTTGGTTTGGTTTTTTTTTTGAATCTACGAACGGCGGAATGTTAGAACTCCAATTTTGTGGCTAGGCTGCGTTGACGACCGGTTGGTTGGTGCATTCGAATAAAAGGAAGAAGTGAGAAGATGGGATGTCCTGTGACCGGTCTTTCAGAGATGCTCTGCCACAGGCTGCGGTGAAATTTTGCCAACTAAATATGTTCATGCTGGGTAGTTTACCCAGGCCCCTGATACGGTTAATGGGGGCTGTAATTTGCAGACTACAGCATACTTTCTCTCTCCATTGGCATTGTCAGAAACCTGGGGAAGCGAATCTGGGCTCCGAAATGCTAAAGTTGTGTGGGTTAAACGTCTGTTTGCAGATGCTGTAACTAGCTGGAGTGTTTGTTTCCTATTCAGTGAAGCACTTCCAGAGGACTTCCTAGTTTCACAACTAGCACTTTGGCTTTCAGTTGTCTAAGTAAAAGAACATCCTATTAAAATACCCGTGTTCATGCAACAGACACAAACTTCTACAAGCTGAGACAGAAAAGGTCTGTTTGCAAACGTTCGCACTTTCTCTTTGGTGTACTGTTGTACAGCAGACAGGGGATTGCTCGGAATCGTGACTTTCATTGTCCAGCTCTTCTGGGTCTTCCTTCACAAGTGATTGCAGGTCATACCTGCAGGCAATTCCCTGTTTTGATACTCTATCTTTTATTGCCATGTGTGTTTTATTTTACTTCTTAATAGAGGGTGTATTATAAGGGCCTTTCCGTATCCATTCGTACAGCTCTGAATCTGGTGCCCTGCATTTGTACTTAATACTGTCATTTATGGCGAAGGAGTCAGATTTAGTTCCCTTACGGACTTCCTGAGGGGACTAAGAATGCACACAAAGACTGCAGTGAGCGGAGATCCCTAATTGTTAGTTGACCGCGCTACTCTGTGTCCCTGCTGCCTTAAGTCAACTTTTGCCCTCAGTGTAGCAAAGCCATCCTCTGGCATCCTTCTCCCTTCTTGACGAATGTAGGAAACCTGAGAAAATTTTTGTTTTCAGTTGTCAGTGTTACTTTGATATCTGGATCCAGGACCATCTGAGCAAGGGACTGTGTACGTGACAAAGTAATGCCTCATCTGAACAGCTCGGTTATCAGCAGACAAAGTAAATGCTATTGGAACCCTTTCTCTTTAGCATTACTGCTTTTTATTCCTTGTATTTTATTTGGTAATGATTTATTCTGATCATACAGGTTACCCTTTCCCTACTGCTCCTCCTGTGGATCCATTTGCAAAAATAAGAGTGGATGACTGTGGAAAAACCAAGGGATGCTTCAGGTCAGTCAGATAAGAGCGCAGATACCTTTATATTCGCAAATGCTGACTGATTACACTGGAGACTATATTCATTTTAATAAATGTTCATTATTTAAGAACATAGTTTGTAGTTATGGACTACACTATTTAAGGAAACTAGATTATTTAAGGATATACATCATAGTTCTGGACCTACAGCTATTTTATGTTTCTTGTATTTTCATTAAGCACTTTTACAATAGCAGGGCTAGGAAAATCAACAGAGTAACACTGTATGTAATTGATTGCTTGCCATACTGTTTAAATGCTATACATCCTTACACTAAAAGAGTCATAATTGCTAATACTTAATTAGTGGTACTTTGTGATAGTATAATATAATATGTCTTACTGCCATTATACCAAAATGCATTATTTTAGTTTTTTCTTGCAGAAACGTAATTAAGTTCCATAGCAGGAAATTGCGAGGAAAAGTTACATCTATTTCCAATTCCATTTAGGTACGGTAAACCTGGATGCAATGCAGAGACTTGTGACTACTTTCTAAGTTACCGTAGAATAGGAGCTGATGTTGAATTTGAGTTGAGTGCCGATACTGATGGCTGGGTGGCGGTGGGATTTTCCTCAGACAAGAAAATGGTAAGACATGTACAGTTCTTCATGTTGACAGTGTGCACGCTTTTACAGGCTAGGATATAAATGGTTTATATTTGATCTGTCAGAAACAGAGCATATAAGGAAAAACTTACTTGCTGAAAACACAGCACCGTTCGGTAGCCACCGTGGGAGCAGAAGCCAGGCCCGCTGCCTCCCAGAAAACTGCCTCATCCTTCCTAATGTGTCCTTTCCCTTCCTCTCTGAGCATTAAAACAGTATTTCGGTTCAGCTCTGAATGTCTGAACGTTACTAGCTTTTTGCCCTCAGGGATAAGCCAATTCACGTGGAAATGTCCTGTCACGCTTTATGTCAGTGTTACTTGGCCAAAAGGCACATCAGAAACTAAATAGCAAATAATTTTATTCTTCAGTAAGTCAGCTGACTTTCAGTGATATAAATATGGCTTTCACCATTAAACTTTGGAAATCTTTTTGTTTCTTTCATACCTGTGTGTTGTTCCAGGGAAGCCATAAATGTGTGACAAAATGACTCCTGCTAATTTAAACATACATGCTCTAGCAAGCAGTCTTGTTAAGATTTCTTCTTGTGTCTCTCCTGGATTTTATCGGGTTTGGTTTTATGCTTATCCCTGCACTTAATTTCTCATTCAAAGCTTCACTTTTCGTCGTGTTTCTATGAGCAAAACAGGAGCATGTACTGTGCGAACTTGAAAAAAACAGAGCAATAGACGACTTACGCAAAGATGTTTTGTCTGTGGTCCTTGGTAAAACATTTAGGATTAAAATGCAGTTCATAATGTAGGTGTTTGTATACAGAAACACTCCTAAGTATATAAAACAATACTGAGCCTATGTCCTAATCACAAGCCAGAGGACAGGACTCTTTCTTGTACAGCTGTAAGCAGTAGTCTGAAAAAATACAGAATTTAGACATCCTGGGCTAGGACCCACAAAAATGAATGGGAAGACTCATGCTGACCTAACAATGTTTTTATCGGACCCAAAATGAGAAATAGAAAGAAAATGTGAGGGCAGGTGCTTTTCAGTCATTACTGTATATGTTTTAATATGACACTGTAAATAAACACAATAAAGATAGAAGTCTTTGTGTCCTTAAGAACAGTTCACGTCACAAGTTAACAGTTCATGTTTTTAATGTTGTGAGGAACAGTTTTACAGCCAAATTTTGGGCAGAGTTTAAATGCCTGGAAATGCATGTACTTAGAGTTTTCAAAGCAGTTCAGCACCTTTAAGTATTTGGCCCCCAAGCTATCAAAGATCATGGTACCAGTTTGTAACTCTGATTGATGTACTGGCAGTAGGTCCCAGGGTCCCACTGCCTGCAATTCATCAGCCACTTGGAGAGCAGGCGTTACCTTTCATCCCAGGCACACCAAGCAGCATGTTAAGTATCAGCTTCTGGTAAGAAGAATAAAGTAAGTGTAAAGTAAAAGGATTTGCTTCCAAATCTGCTGCGTAGGTGATCTAATGCCCATCAGTCATCTGGACTAAACCAGCTAGCATCTGTCTTCCTCTCTTGTTCTCCTGCTGACTTCATCCTTTTTCTTAACTTCCAGGATGTTTTGGCGTCCTGGGATGTGCAGGCTCTAATGGTAAAATGACTCTGAGTCAAAACAGCTTAGCTGTGAGAAGTGGGCTGTGCTTTGGAGGCCCTAATCAAAATGGTGTGGCCTGGATAGCTACAGAAGTTCAGGAAAAAAAAACTATTTTGTGTCCTCAATAGAATTTTTTTTTTAACTCCCGTGACCTATTTCTTTGTCTCAAATAACATGCTTTTCCACTTGCAGGCTTTTGTGCCTAGGCAGGATTTGGTTAATGTCATTCTGTTAATTGAGATTTGGAATGCTTTTTTCTTCCCTTTTAATTTTTTTTTCTATGAGAAAACAGCTTTATTTTTGCCTCTGTACTTAAGAATGAGGGATTTGTGCTCAGATGTGTAAAAGTTAAACTTGGAAAATAAGTCATGGAGAGCAAGGATAGGCTCAAGACAGAAGCTGGAAAGGTTGCCTGCAGTAGCACCGAGTTGCAGAAACTGTTCAAGCATGTGTTTTACCTAGTTGTCCCCTTTTTCCTTCACTTTTGGCACATCTTTTACAAATCCACATAGCAATGTTCCCGGAGAGCTGAAATGCACCCTTTTTCTCTCCTTTCCCTATAATAAAGAACTGAGAGATGATCACGCTAGCAAGCATCATGTCTTGTCATCAGCACAACATATCAGAAAGATTAGTATTGGAGAAGTGGGGCCTGTACTTAATACGGCTCTGTGTTTTATACCACCTGTGGCAGTGGTGTTCAGTAAAATGCCATTCATCCAACTTGCACAGTGTTTTAATGGTTCTTGATACTAAGGCTTCTATGAGATAGTACTCCTAAAATTGATGGTAATCCCTGAGCGATGCAGTGCTCTACCACTTTGGCAGTGACCTTGAGCAATAGTTCTAGCAGCTGCTTTAATATTTCTACAAATGACCTCTACAAACAGTTGTCTCACACTTCCTTCTGTCCGTTGTTTCTTTGCTTGATTGGAATGCTTGGCAGCTGTTTATGCTATGTGAAGAAGCACATACTGATTACTTTTTTTCTTGTATCTTACGGTGTTCTGTATTCTCCTACTACACGCTGAACAGTTTTCATTTTCTCTTAAGAGATACAAGAAGTGGTGTTCCCTTAAGTGAACATGAGAAGAGATTAGAAAAGGCAGACTGCAATCTATGTTATTATTTTCCTGTATTTAGTAGATTCATCTCCTCTATTTTACTAAATTATATTGGTTTTCTGTCCATGATTTGATGCGGTGGGTTTTGTACACATCAGGGATTCAAGACTGCCAGTTTTTATGAAGCAGGGTCCCAGAACTTCACAAATTACAAATGAGAACAGCCTTCCACTGATCAATTAATTATGTGATGTCAGGGTGATATCATGTCTTACAAATATGTTATATCTGTTAGGTAAAATAACTCTCCGAAAGATCCAAAAGAGAATTCAGAGATAGTAAGGGTAAGTAAATATTGCTATCCACTTCGTTGTGCTTTTCAGTCTGATTGAAGACACATGGTTAGGGAAACAATTATTTGTGTATATATAACTTCAAAAGAAGGAATGAAAGCCCGAGGTCTTGATTAGTTTTTAATAATTAAAATTATATACATAAATGAGGAAATGCTTTGTGACACTTTTGTTTTCCTTCTACCAATATGCTTTTATGGTGTAGGGAGGAGATGATGTCATGGCTTGTGTTCATGATGATAATGGAAGAGTCCGAATACAGCACTTCTATAATGTCGGTCAGTGGGCTAAAGAAATCCAGAGAAATCCTGCTAGAGATGAAGAAGGGGTTTTTGAAAGCAATCGTGTAACATGTCGATTCAAGCGTCCTGTATATGTTCCCCGAGAGGAAACCATCGTAGACCTGCACTTGAGTTGGTACTATCTGTTTGCTTGGGGTCCAGCAATTCAGGGTAAGTTGATTTCTGTGTTACTGACAGAACTGAGGTGCCAAAATGGATAAATGTCTTTCAACTACATTAGTCTTACTAGACCCCCCTTTTTTTCTAATGAACTAGAATTCTGGCAGCATGAGGCTTGAAAACAGATAAAAAGGAAGACAAGATAAATAACAGAGTCCTATATGTCATGTTTTCTCGGCTACATCGTTATTACCCCCACTCCCCAAAGCTAAATTTAGAAGAACTTCATAACTAGAAATTCTGATTTCCTTTGGAGGATGTTTATTGTTTACTTGAATTTCATTTGTCTTATTTAGAAGTTTAATTTCAGAAAGCAGAGAAATCACCTTACTCACTGACAGCGTAATATTGCATGCTCTTGTAGGTTTGAAAATTGCTTGGCTGTCTACCTGTTTCTTTGGTAGACTTCTAGAAAAAAATGCATCTGACGTTATTTCTTTCTGCCCTTACCTGTTAAAGGTTCTATAACTCGTCATGATATAGACTCACCACCCGTATCAGAGCGTGTTGTCAGTATTTACAAGTATGAAGATATTTTCATGCCATCGGCTGCCTATCAAACCTTCTCTTCTCCATTCTGCTTACTCCTCATTGTTGCACTGACCTTCTATTTATTGATGGGAACCCCATGACCGATGGAAGACAGCAAGAATTTGTCAGTGGAAGTTTCTCAGGATGGACGGCTATATGGATGGACGATGCATTTTTCTATTGGAATTTATATCACACCACCATCCTCATCTAGCTGCTTTTGAACATAGTTAGCTTCTCAGGAGAATGAAATAACCATCTCCTTTGAGTGGCAGAGTGGTGACAAATCATTTAAGAATAATCACTGAACACATAGGAGAATATTTTCAGTGTTGTGACTACTTGCTTAAAGAAAAGGAGACTTTTGTAAAATCAGTGTGTGCGCGTGTGTGTGTATGTGTGTTTGGGAGGGGTGTCTGTCTGTATGTGTGTTTAGGTGAATTTAGTGATGGACACCTTATCAAATAACAAAATTGCCTTCCAAATTGCTCCCAAAAAGCAAATTTGGGAAAACATTATAATGCTGTTTGGTACTTCTGGAGCAGACAGCACAACTCCAAGTGCAGTTTCTGAACTTAAGATCCGGATACCGACACAGCAGTATAAAACCTGCCCTTCAGTAATGGACAGTTCTCCCTATTTTTTTTTTTTTTATATATTTATCAAGGTTTACTTGCTCTGGTACTTTCCAAAACTAAACTTGCATAATCAAGCATTGACATGGGTTGGCTTTTTTTTTTTTTTAATGGAAAAGTGGTGATGAATGTCTTGATAATAGTAGACTTTCAACAGCCTTCTTGAAAGAAATGGCTACTTCTTTTATGAGTGAGATAGCAAGTTATTTAAACAAGGGGAGGGAAGAATACAGTAATGTAAATTCTCCATACATAGGAAAAACAAGTGTAAAACATACGGAATATAGAAGTTCCAACAAGCCATAGGATGTCCTCCCAATAGATTAAATCAATTCTTCTCTTTTTATGAAAAAAACAGTAATTTTGGTGACATGTAAATACGTTTTTAAGAAGTTGTGTAGTAGTATGAAGTAATCTGTTTTTCTGTGTTGTATGCCTGTATATCCTGTTTGTGTTAAAGAATAATATGGGCAGCTGGTGTTAGCTTACAAAGACATGGAAATATAATTGAGATTATTTGTAAGGAAAGATAGGGATCAATAAGCAGAGCAGTATCTTTAGTTTCATCAAACCACTGCTAAAATGTAGTTACTGTGGAAAAAGATGAGCTAAAGAGGAAATACACTGGATTTTTTTTATCACCAAAAATATTACAAAGCTAAATATTGCAGAAATGGAAAGTGTCAAAATGTATTTATGAGCCACAGAATATTACAAAAAACTGAGTTCTTGTGGAGAATTTCTGTTCCTCGCGTAATAGGAAATGTATGACACATGGCTACATGGAGCAAGTCAAATGTGCTTAGATAAGGTTGCTCATTCACTTCCCAACTTGCATTAAAATTCTATTTAAATAGAATTAAAATTTAAATTGTGCCAAAGTTCTATCTAATGTAGTACGCTTGAGGACTCTGTAACATAGGATCTGGTAAAGTATGTGATGGACCTCCTTTCTATTCTTATTGCTGCACAGAGCGTAAAAAGATTAACTAGCTTTGCTGGGTTTGCATCATTATTCACGGACTGAAGTTTGTAGACTAATTTTTCTTAGGCTTGGCATTCTTCAAACCTGTCCTTAAAGTATATGAATTAGATTGAAAATGAATCCAAATGTTCCATCGCAAACACTTTATCCCTCTTTCAAAAGAAAGATTGTGTAGTAATACATATTTTCATTGATGTCTTTAAGGATTTGTTCACTTAAAGTTACTGGACTAGAGTTCAGCAGCGGGGGAGGAGAAATGCAGAATGAAGTGAACTTTAAAAGTGCATATAGTAGCTTTATTTCCTATAAATTATTTCTCTCAAGTTGGATAGCCTACTCATCATCTAATGAAATATATAGTGGAGACCACCCAATAAGGAAGGTCTGCTTTGGTCCACCATGACTGTAAAATTTAGCCTTAAGAGTGGCTGCAGCAGATGGCTGAAGCCTGGATAATGAGTTTTATATTCAGCAACCAGGTGAAGTGAAGAACTCATTAGGGCAAATTCCTTCTCCTTTGTGCTAATTTGTAGGCAACTGAGATAGTGCAGTTCCTTCTCAGAGATCACAGCTATTTAAAGTAGCCTCAGGGTTGCTTTAGTTTATGGCCTTGTATTTGCTATTTTAGTTTCAGGCATTTACCTAATTACCCATGAAAGGGCTAACCTAATAATTGAAAGGTACTGAAGTAGGATAGAAACCCATTTTGGCTCCTTTTTTCTTCTTTAATACAGTGCTGGATTTAGGATAGCCTGGCTGGACTGGAGCACAGAGGTATGTTAAAAACAACAATAATAATACCAAGGCAAACATGCAACACCTGTAGAGCTGCTTCCCACTTATATGGAGTCAGACGTGTTTAAAGTTCAGGCTCTAAAGCAACAGCAAATTCAGAGCAGAGGCACAGCTGCTTAAGGCTATGTCTGCTGCAAAGTGCTTCAGTCTTCAGCTGTACGTATGTTCTCAATTAGGGTAAAAAAATACTTTTTTTTTTTTTCCCCTTTTTCAGTTTACTTTTCAGTGTGCTGTTGGGTGTTTTTGTCATAATATTTTTCTCTTGTTGAATTATTAGCAGAAATGTTCACTTCCATAAAAACTTTCACCCAAGCTTCCAAGTACTTAATTAGCACTAATTAAGTATTTCTAATCAAAGGGGTGGAAATAAAAGGCCGCAAGAAGCAGCAAAGCAACCTATTTTTTGGTATTTCAACTGAGGGTTGAGTTTAGCGCTGAGTTTGTCCGAGTTGCTCTTCAGAGTGGGAAAAGCAGAAATACGAGATTCAAGCTGACAAAGGTACAAGTGTTTAGAAATTACTAGTTACGAAGAAATATAAGAAGAAAACGGCCATTAGAGAAATGAAAAGGCTTTACCTCAGTGGTGTTTAACTTTGTATAATATTTGGTAAGTCTTAACATTTGAGTGGGTGTAGTAACTTGCCATGGAAGGCATTTTGGTTTTCATATGGTTTGTTTCGGTTTTTTTAAGATTGAAAAGCAGGATAGATCCCTGTTACACAAAGTTACTACAAAGTAACTTTCTTCAAAGTAATTTTTAAGTGATTATGGCATTTCAAATAGTCTTTGGATTTTTCTAATTAACAGGTACCAACACAAAGTAGAGAAAAAGGTCTCCTTTGGAAAAGGAGGCAGACACTTCCTTCTCCAAATGAAATTATTTTGAGTTTCTTTCTGGTGACTGCTAGCAAGCAGCTGTTAAAGAATACCTTTCCAAAGTGCTTTTATTTTGAGAATTACCTGCTGCAGGATGACCTAATATAGAGGCACAGAGTTTAGAAAGTGCATGTTTAGAGTATGGTGTCCTTTGGAAATTCAACTCTGATTATTAGTTAGGAAGATGGGACTGGCAAAGACCATGAGGTATTAATTAGCATCCTTGAATATGTTCTTTCCACACAGAACAAAATTCACTTGTGACCATTGCTTGTTACGTTAACCATGTTACCGCCCTCTGCTCACTCTGTCCATCTTATCTAGAATGTTTTATACTTAAATTTTATAAGTTAGTTGGAAGAGAAATCAGCTGCTTATATTTGTGACAATGCCTATTGCGAAGGGACCTTGTTTTTTGACTGTAGTGTCTGACTGCTACCTTGCTACAAATAATAAGCTAGGCCTGAAATGACATTAATAATAAGTAGGATAGGAAAGAGAGAAAGATAAGTGGAGAGGACAGACTTTCAGAAAGTCATTTTTTTCTTTGCTGGAATCAAACAACTATTTTTATGTGTATGTGAGATACTCCTAAATGCTAATTGATTCCTCCCTAAAAAAGCCTAGCTGATTTGATAATGTCATTGGATACAGGGTGATGCTTTCTTCAGAATTCTATTATTATAAGGGAAATACTCTGGTTTTGAAAAAGAACATATTGATGAGAAAAAAATGAAATCCCTCTGTGGCCTTCTTGTCCTTCTTGATTGGTTCTGCAATACTTGGATAGCAAGAAAATAAACACTTGTGGCCTCCCTAATCTGAGGAACCCCCACGTTGGGTTAAAAGTTGTCAAAGCTGTGTTTGACACTGATTTTTCCAGTCTTCAACGTAGGGATTAAGAGAATGACTGCAGCATGGTGTACATCACCAAATCTCTTAAATATGTATATCTTCTTTTGCCAAACCGGATGGTGTTCTTACTGTGAGTGTTTTATGTCTAGTCTTCCTCAGAAAAGTGCCGTGCTCCTTGTCAGTAGCCTATGTCCTGTCGCTGTTTCCACGGATGCCTTACGCTATTTAGGGAGGTGATCCTGAGGAGTCTTAGCCCAGCTGTAAAGAGGAGTTAGTGGGTAAGGAGGACTGGCACACAGCTGTCTTCATGATTATCCAGGTTAGAAATCTGTGTCATTGATGATACTCCAGTTATCTGTAAGTAAATGACTGCTATGAGTTTAAGGGAAGATACAAGTCTCCCTATTCTTTGTCTGTCTTCTCCTTACTTTCCCATCCATCCAGTGCATCAGACGTTTATAAAGAAGGAAATTATTCTCCTTTTAGAGAATAGACCTTCTGTCTGGTCTTTCTGATCCCTTCTGTGTCCACTGGAAGTTTGCACCATGCCATACTCTAGAGGCAGAATTAAAGCTTGTAAACAAACTTCATAACTTTTACCAGCATTTAAATTGCATTTTGTGACTTCTTGGTTAGACAGAATGATGGGTAGCAGGTGTACTTCCCCTGTCTTTTTTTTTTTTTTTTTTTAACATCTTCAAATATTTCCCCAAAGAGAATTATTTGGTAATAGCTTTAGGAGAAGGAAACGTGTATTTCACAGAATTACAAAAGGGTTTACAATCACTTATTTTCAGAGATATCTATTGTGAGAGTCCTAGTATTGTATACAAAGTATAACTTCATATAGAGCCTTAGATTTATGATAGAAGTGGAAACACATTTAAATATTACAGTTGTTTCAGTGCTTCATGGAGCTGTGTACATGCATAACCTGCATGAATTGGCATCCTCTGTTTCAGCTCTGACTCCACGGTGTGTAATGAACGGGCAAAGCATTCTGCTGGGATGCTACACAGTGAGGCATCGGTGACCTCAAACAGTTTGGGATAGAAGAGTGGAGAGACTGGTAGTAAGGCTGAAGGACAAGGAATGACTAATGGTTTTGGCATACTTCCTATTTTTGCACGAGTTTACATGTGGCAGAACACGTCTGGCGCTTTTCATCACAAGCAAATATGATTTGATGTGAACAGAAGGAACAGAGTCTGACTTTAATGAGAATTTAGCTTTTATGCAGGTCCTAGCTGCATAAGGGCTCACGTGAGCACAAGGTCAGACTGTGCCTCAAGATGCGTACTCCCATGAAACTCCCAAGGTAAGAGCTAGAGGCTTGATTTTGCCTTTGGAGGTATGAAAACCTGTCAAGACCCTCTAGACAGTAATGACAGTGGGCTGCTGCGTGCATACCTGCACACTGGCCATTTTACAAACTACTGCTGCAGCAGTTGGAGTACCAAAAGATGGAGGCTCTACATCTTTTCTTAATATCTTTCGTTGTACGTTGTCTATTTCCCTAATTAAAATGTCATTATCGGTATTTCTGTAGCGATGTGTTGGGCCCTAATGCAGCTTTCCCACAGCCTGCCCAGCACAGATATGGATCTAACTGGAAGGTTTTAAAGAAAACCTCACTTTCCTGAGTACAAAAACTAATCAAAACAAAAGAATGTATATTTATTGACAGTATGTCAACTTTTCACCCCATCTTTATTTCGTATCTAATTATTTCTGCGCAATTTACGTGTTGAGGTATCTGATTTTTGCAGATACAGAGTAGGATCTAGGTAAGCCTTCCTTTTCTAAACCTGTTTTATTAGTATGAAATAATCACTTATGTAACTTCCGTTTTATTTTTTTTTATTTTTACAGTGGGTTTGCTAAAATTATGTATGCTTGAACTTGGTTATTTAACTTATCTAATTTGAGCTCAGATAGTGAGGCAAAACCGGTGTAATTTCAAAATGTCAAGAAGGACGTATGCAGCTTGTGGAGCTGATAAGTGTGAAAAAGCAGGCTGAAAAGACATTACTTGCTTTGAAAATCTGTGATTTGAGTTGGCAATAGCAATGAATCTGCTGTAAGGAAAGGGGCAGATTTTTTTTTTTTTCCTTGGGTTGCTAAGTAGTTTGAATTGCACTCATAGAATATCTGAAGTGGGCAGGGACCCATAAGGATCACCGAGTCCAACTCTCTGCTCCATGCAGGACTAGCTAAAACTAAACCATATGACTAAGAGCATCATCCAGATGCTCCTTGAACTCTGACAAGCTTGGTGCCGTGACCACTTCCCTGGGGAGCCTGCTCTGGGGACCGACCACCCTCTCAGTGAAGAACCTTTTCCTAATGTCCCATCTGAACTGCCCCTGCCGCAGTTTTGCAGTCATTCACAACCGTGGCTTTTGTCCTAATTCCGTGTTTCTTATCTAAGTAGGAATGTTCTTGCAAACCGATGTGAGGTTGGAATACGTGCAGGACTTCATGGCCCCTGTTTGAGAATAGCTGCTGCTCCGTTAGAGGCTCATTCTGATCTGCAATGAGAGCCTATTTAGGGATGTCCTTACAAGGTGAACTTTTATATGGTGCTCTTAAGAAACTGTCTGTAAAGGTGTTGTGCTCTTTGTAGACTATAGAGTGTTACAGAATTAGCTGGTAGCAGTACTTTTCTGAGCTGTTTCTAAGTGATACTTACGTAAATTCATGTTTACATTTTTAAAGAAGTAATTGGATTTTTCAAAAGTGCCGAGCAGCTGCAAATCTTTTATGGCTCCAATGCCTGTGCTCAGGGCAGTGAACATTTTATAGCAAATAGCGATTGCAATGTGTTGCCCAATGTAGTTTCACATATCTCTCTTAAGCTTGACATCACTCAGTTCAATTTCATAGGAAGGTATTAGCAGAAGACTAAATAAAGGAACAATTCACTTAAGTTGTATGCCAAGGAATAAAAATATTCTTGCTGAATTTTTACAACAGTGATCTGCTAAGTTTAGATTAATGAAAAATATTCTTCCCAGAACTAATATTTAGGCAATGCAATTTTGCTGAAGGTATCTGTGTGTGTGTGTGTGTGTGTGTGTAAACCTGAGAATTATACAAGAGAGTTTAAAAACAAAAGGCTAGACTCTGCTTTGGGGACAAAAGAAGACAAAACACAGAATCCTACATGTTCTGTGACTCCCAGCTGATTTTTGGGAGGCAGAATGATCCAGAATTTATAGAAACCCGAGATGTTACCTGCTAGGGTATTATGTTTGCAGTTTTTGTATACTAACCTTCTGTCACCTTCTTCGGTACAAAAATTAGCCTCACATTAGTCTTTTTACAGTGTTATTTTCATTTTTTTTCCAAACTGGAGGATAAGTTCAATAAGTCAAGAAAATACTGTCATATAGAGTATTAGGATAATAGGAACAGAAGCACAGATGCCATTTTTAAATCTAGAAGGATAAAAAAAATCTTATTTAAGCCCAAAATATGATATCTGCATCTGAAATACTGGACTGCTCACATATAAAGCAATGATTTCTTTTTCAGTTTTTCGCAGTTGGTGACATGAAACCAGTGATAAAAATTGAAATAGAAAAAACTACCACGACAGATTTTCTCTAAAGCTGGAAGTGTCATTCAAGTCTTGACACAGAGTCTCAAAGATGAAATTCCAAACCTATTAACTCATTAGAAAAATGAAATGGTGGGACCCTGATATTTGTGTGCCATGTCCCCAGCCTTTTAGACAGATATGTTTTGTTAGCATATTTGAAGTATCACAAGTTCTTTTTTTGGTTAAAAGAGATGCCTGGTATGCCTTGTTTTTTCTGGTTAATATATCCTGAGGTCTAGCTTGCTTTAACCTCTTTGCAAGTAAGCAGGCTGTCGTAACTATGTTAACTCTTGCTACTTGTTTTGTATTACATGAAATGTAATGGTTGAACCTGAAATGTCATCTCTACCTTTTGACTTTGTTCAGCGTTCTCAAGACTAATACACAGATAAAACATACAAATAAGCAACTTGTAACTATAGTGTTAAGTGGTGTTCTGCATTCTTTATGCTAGGCTCCATTCTGTATGCCAATACCCAGCATCCATGTGAAGTCAATGAGCGTTTGGTCGGGTAGGAGCACAGGACTGGGGTTTTGTAGTCCAGAAGTAATCATCACACTTCTTTGTATTTATGCTCTAGTCTTTGCAGAAAAATAACACTGAAGGAATACATAATGAAATTATGGTGACCTACGGGTCTACTTTACAATCAGTGCATGCCCTAAAATACTGCTTTGTAACATCTGTTTTATACTAAATGTTGGTGTTCAAGTGAGCCTTGTTAGATATTTGACAGTGATGGACAACAATATTTATAAACCTGTTATAATAAATGCCTTTTTAGTCTAAGAAAATGTGTGGTATGGCCTTTATAAAAGGGAAAAAAAAGGTCTCTCTGAGGCTAAAGAAGTCTCTGCTGCCTTGTGTTAACAGTTCCTTCCTGTGCCATAGGCTTGAATTTATTACCCTGAGTAATTCCATTTAAGTCAGTGAGGCTGGTCACAGTAGTGAATTAACAGATGTGAGGGACTACGTTTTGGTTTTTTTTTTCTCTTTCACCATCAGAATCACAGTGAAGCTGTAAATAAAGCTAATAATATGTATTTTAACAAAGTATTAACCCAATTGTCATGTAGTAAGTAGCATGTAGAGGTTCCTGCGGTGACCTCTATGCTGTGTTTTTTGTGACCTATTTGATGCAACTATAATCAAGCTGCCAATATTACAAATTTGGGTGTTCTTTATCTGCTGTCATCGCTGCCCTATTGCTTGGCCAGGCAGAGCAGCTCCTGAAGCAGTCAGAAGAGTCTTTTACAGAAAAGAAGAAAATGAATTTATATTAGAGATGGGCAACAGAGAGGAGGAGGTCCCATGATACTCGGTGAGCAAAAGCAGCTGTAGAATTCTCTCAAAAAGGGGTGCTTCAACTTCTGAGATCTCTCAGGTTTGAGCAGGTATTTTAGCACCTTGCTGGTGGACTGAGAGGAAGAGTTGGCTCAAGGCACCAAGAAATGTATTGCTTTTACACTGTGTGCCCTGTTTGTAGTACTGCTACCCTGTAGTTGCAGGCTGCAAGAAAGCTCACATCTCGTGTGTGTCAGCTACTTGTGCACTATCCAAGTGATCATGATCAATAGAGGCCTCAAACAGACTCAACAGAGGGTCTTAAAATATATTCTGTTTGTCTTGCGCCACGTAACATTTGACAGATTGGTAGGGCATTTTGTCACAAGCCTGACGAAGCCAAAATATTCTTCTGTTGCTCAGATCTCTGTATATCCAGCTCTTGTTCCATGCACGCAGCTGCCATGTGGGCTAAACCCTGCAAGACAGTGCTCTGGATTTTGTTCATCCCAAGCTCTTACTGGTGTTGTGTTTTGCATGCTGGTCCGCTGAGTGAACATCTTTGTGTTTGGTGCTATTGACTGCGCTGCTGATAATACCATATACTTTAAATGAGATATTGAACAAAGTTGTTTCTGCAGTAAAGTCACTCACTGCTATAATCACTGGGTTCAAACAGAGCCGGTATTCCCAAGAGCTGGTTTTCCTTTTCTTTTTACCACTATTTTGTAAATGACATTTAATTTGGATTAAATTAGCAATTGATCTGCATAAAAGATTAATTTTTTTCTTTACCCCCAAATACAAAGGTATGTGCTGATGACTTAAAGTTTATATCTTAATGATGAACTTTAAAGATTACATATTTTTTATTTTGGTCCTGCTACTATTGAAACTATAGTAGTTTATGTTGAGTATCTTTCATTCATCTGAAGAGGATATTGAACTGAGGTGAATTAATGAAGTGAGATTAACCTCAGCTGAACGTTCACAAATGTTCAGTAACACAGGTTAAAACAAACAAACAAGAAGTTTCTCAAGCAGGGGTAGAGTTATTTTCTAAATACGCAGGCCAGTGCTGACACCTTGTGGCTCCGTTACTGAGTTACTGCATAGTTTCATGTGGTTATTTCGGGTGTAAATCATGATGAACTTGCTGTTGCCAGCGTTGTCTGTCTCCTCTGCTTCCTGGCCACCTCAGTACCCAGTATTTTGGTACCACATGTAAGACAGCTTTGGACTGTGTTGACTGCACATCGAGTGAATAAGAACTAGGGGTGTCTGGGAGCTCTTGAAGGGGACTCAAACAGCTTCAGTTCAGTGCACAAAATCACGGGTGCTAGTGCGGCAGCAGACAGCAGTTACAAGCTTCTCGCTTACTAGTTACGCCTCATTTTGTATTTCCCTCTACATAGGAGAACACCGAGGACTGTCAATACTTACCACATGTGTACTTTTAGGCACACACATGTTTTCTACACTGACACAAAAGCATTCCTTTGCTGCCCTCTTCACTCTTGAAGAATTACTAGTAGCAAAACTACATCCAAAGGGACTGTTGGAGAATTTCTGGTAGTATAGGGCCCTGAGGTGCACTACTTTACTTATCTATGGCCATAAAAATGCCTAAACCTCAATGTATCAGTGCAATTTATACCTAAATGGGCATCTAACCTAAAATCACATAACTTTTCAAGTCTTAACAAAACCAGCTGTTAAGGCTGCAGTTGCTATTTGAGGTCTGTTGTGGAATTAAGTTTTCAGAGCTTGAGGTGTGTCTTGTGAAGATCACACATCCTCCCTCAGCTATCACCTCAGAGATTGTTTTCTGATGTTTATGGTCATGCCCCTGTCCTTAAGTATTCGTGTTGTGAGTTAGAAGTTAGGAGTTAGAAATCTTTACTGCGTTGTGGGTTTGTTGTTTGGGTTTTGGGTGCTTTTTTGTTGCTGTTCTTTTTAATTGTATTTCTGTCATGTTTAGTTGTTTATAATGAATAGTGAAACCCAGAACTGGAAAGGAAAGGTTTTCTACAGTAGGGACCAAATCTTCAGTTTATGTAAACCAGTATTTATAGCTTCACTCAAGTCAAAGAGGTGACATTAATTTCTATTCCTGAAGAACATGACTGCCTGAGTCTGTTAAGAAAAATCAAAGGAATAAGGATGTGCCTATGAAGAATTGATTTGCTGGCATCTCTGTTTATCTAACAGGAGGATTTGTACTCTCAACTCCCCCCTGTGTAAATCTTCATTGACACTTGCTAATTGAACTTTAATACAACAAATGTATTATAATGAGCCATTAGAGTCTCTTTTTTGGCATGCTTCCTCCTCTCTGCAGGAACCAAAAAAGTTCAGATAGCGATGCATGCATGTTACCTATTTCAACGCCTTGCCAGGAGGCAGATCTATCTGATCAGAGAGCAGTAAGTGACAGTATCGTTTTAAGGTGCAATAAAAGCTTCTCATATGGACAACTGCGTGTAATGCCTCATCACCGTCAGGATCAAATGAGATAGTTGTAGGTCTATAAATGCCTCCACTGCATGAAATTAAAGCGCTCTGTCGAACCTGCACGTGATCTGTTCAGCAAAGGAAAAAAACAAGGTGCTGCAGGAGCCAAGAGAGACCTTTGTAAGCATGAATGTGCGTGTAACTGGCAGGAAAGGTTTTGCAGCATGGACAAGTCGGGACTGCAGTGCAAAAGCTCTAGGAAACTGTCTGGGTCCAGTCCCACCTACAGCCGTAGGATGCAACACGGTTACAGGAAGTGTGTGGAAAAACCTCTACCTTTCTTCCTCGGGATGATGATAGGCATAGGTCTCGCCTATAGTCTATTGTCTTTGTATTGCTCTGCCTTTAAAAGCTGGACTATGAACAGTTGAGTTGTATTCCTGTTTTGCAAGTTAAAAACAATTGTGCTCAGGGTAATTTCAGCTTTTAGACATCTGCATCGTGCAAGAAACGCTCCACTCAAGTCCTGGCGGGCACAAATCTACCATGAAGTTACTTAATGTTAAACTTGTGTATAAATCCTACAAAGGAGGAGGAAAAAAAAAAAGAAATCAAATTCCAGTATCTATGCGCTTTTTACGTGTTCAGAGGTATGCAACCTCTGTAATATGTCGTAAAGGACATGCTGCATGTCTCTTTCAGAAGAAAGAGCAAGATCCCTCTGTGCGGTCTATGGCAGCATTACCAACAGCTTTAGTACCTGCTCAGGGGTTGTGTTAAGCTGTGAAAGGACAACTGCTTGAGTAGCACAGCGGCAGCACTGAGCTAGCTCAAATGTTATGGATTCCAGCCCTGGCAAAACTTGCTCAGATGGAGCGTATTTATTATAGAGGCATTTAGAGCTCCTGTAAAATGTTAGCTGTCACCCTCGTGCAAGGACACAGAGGCCTGGTGTATGCCAGATGCAGGAAATTAGCTCCTCCCTAGATTATTTGCAAGAAACATTTGATGCAACATAATGCCACAAATGCCAGGTCTAAAAAACCACACAGAGCAACTACTTTTTCAGCGGGCCTAATGCCCAGTAGAAGCGCAGATGCTTCCCCGTTAAACAACTCGATGCCAGAGCATGTTCAGACAAGACAAAATTCTCCACCTGGTCTAACTGGTCTTGCTTTCCACCGTGCAATGACACTGCAGATTTCCGAGTATTTTCCGTTTCCAGAGACGAAAGCCGCAAGAGGGACGGGAGAGCCTCGAACGGCTCCGCAACAGGTCTGCGCTGACTGGGGTGGGGATGAGGCCGTGCGGAACAAGCTGCCGGGCTCTTTCAAGCTCCAGCCCTTGGCAGCCTTCTTCAGCAAAAACCAACGAAGGCGCTGGGAAGCCTCGGCCGTAACCCACGCGGGAAGGGCGGGATACAGGCCCTCCACCACACGCACCCCCACGCCGCGGGGAGGAGCGCGGCCTCCGGCTCTCCTCGGCGCAGAACTACATTTCCCAGCACCCTTCCGGGCCGGGCCGGGCGTACGGCCGTGCCCGGAGCCGCTCGGCGGGTACTACAGCCCCCAGCGGCCCCGGCTGCCTCCCCTCGCCTTCGCCTGAGGCGGCGGCCGGCGGCAGCTGCGGCGTCGCCTCCTGTCAGCGGCGGCCGTTGCCCGGCGCTGCGCGGGAGAGGGCGGGCGCTATGGCTGACAGCGGAGAGCCCCCGGCGGCTGCCGCCGAGGCCCGGCCGGGCGGCTCCCCCAGCGCGGAGGCCGTGCCGAGGCTGCCGCTGGGCGGCCCGGCGGGCATGTCGCTGCCGCGGCTGGAGAAGCCGATCAAGCAGGCTTTCTACAACACCGGGGCGCTGCTGTTCGCCGGGCTGTGCTGCGGCGCCGCCGTCCTGGTTTACTTCATCCTGGAGGCCTTCCTGCGGCCGCTGCTCTGGGCCGTGCTCTGCGGCACCTTCCTGCACCCCTTCAAGAGCTCGCTGACGGCGCTGGGCCGCCGCTGGCTCGGCCGCCTGCAGCGCTCCCGCACGCCCGTCCTGCTGGCCGCCCTCCTCCTCCCCATCTGCTTCGCCAACTACGGGGTGGAGGCGCTGGGGGAGCAGGTGCTGCGGCGGCGGCGGCTCCTCCTGCTGCTGGGCGCGGGGGGGCCGCTGCTCTACGGCCTCCACTGCCTGGGCAGCTCGCTGGGGGTGCAGGTGCTGCTGGCCCCACACGCTTAAATCACACTAATACTTAACACTTAGAGCGTATTTCATCTTCAAAGCACGCTGGAAACATTCATTAA
>JANXJC010000049.1:17407885-17423989 GCA_027564655.1 Leptodon cayanensis
AATTGCAGTTTGCACAAGCGAAATCCATCTTGCATCACAACAGAACTGTTTGAACTAGCGGGCCCAGACTCCAGGTTCTTTCTGCTGTTTATAATAATCCTTTCATTATTTGGTATCATGACTCATAAATCATGCAGCCAGGTACTGACTGTAAACACATCTTACCAAAACCACAGTTTTGGGTTTGTTTTCACAACTTGGTAGAGATCAACTGTGTAGAGACCACATGTGGCCTGTTTAAAAACAGGGTGGGGAGGACAGGGAAAGACTGAGATCTTAATAGTGTTTTCTTTTCCACCTTTCTTTTTCCCTTCCACACTCACCCTCAGTTTTGGGAGAACCTGCTGTGGGATACCTTTTTTGAAAAGGCTTGTGAGCTTGTTTAGATTTATGTGCATGAACTGCAGCCCCAGGCACTAAGCTGACACTAGCTTTGAGCCTGATGATATATGCTACGTAAGGTTAGGGGGGTTTTTTTGGTGTTTATATGTGTTATTTGAACACAATGATACTTCTTTTTCTACCACCTCTGAAAGGAATGCTTGTTACGGAACTGTCCAGCAAAATTTTAACTGTGCTCTCTCTAATAAAGAAAGAAGGTGAAGAAGTTGTGTACCTTGAGGAGCCATCTCTTGTGAAAGTGTCATTGTGAAGCATGTCAGAGGAGTGGTGCTCTGTCTGCAGGGAATTTGATGTGCTCTGAAAAACTTCTTTTCACAAGTGAATCTTGAAAAGTTTGATTTAAGTAGTGTTTCTATTAACGGAGTTTCTCATGAATAACTTTTGTGTTAAGGCAGGAAAAGTGAACTAAAGGAGGAGCATTTTCAACATCCATACCTGCAGTCTGCATATCTTGGATGTAAAGGTTTTCCTTAAATTCACAGTGTAGGAAATGTTGCAGGACACATTGAAAATACTTCTAACCCCTGTATGGCAGTGTTGATTTTGATGGTCAGTTCCCCCCCCGCCCCAGAATTCTAGTTATAAGTTCATAATTTTGTCCCTTCAAAAAGGGGTAGTCTTGCTAAACACCAGGCTTCTGTTTCACATGGTTTAGCAGTCTGTGTGTCGATGCCAAACATATCTACATGGATATATGTCACACTTGGGGGTTCTAGAAGAAACAGAACTGGTATGCTGTTCTAGTTCTTTGGACTTAGGACAGAGAATAACCCCGTCTGTCAGGTTTATGCTTACTTGTGTTCACTTAGGGGAAAAAAAATCAGGATGTTATTTACCTGCTTAGGTAAATGACGTCTTCCTTAGTGAAGGGAAAAGGTGGTTGAGTTTGCTTTGAGGTGGGCAGTAGTATTATATGTGTGATTAGTTGGTTTGGTTTTTTTTTTGGTTTTGTATCTGTTTGACAAAGACTGTCTCCATGCTAAATGAAGGGCAGTTATACTTTCTTCATTCTGCCAAACTGTGCACATTGTGGTATATTTCCTCTTGTGTGCTGTGGAATATACAGTAAAGCCACCTGAAATTAATTTTGGTTCTGAAAACTGGAATCAAAATGACATTTCATAATTCCTCACTTGCCTCCTTATTATCTTTTTTATTGTTTAGAAAACCATTTTCAAATGAACAGACAGATAGAGAAAACACTGTGATGTTCATGCTGGCAAACACAGTTTGTTTTTTAGTGATGCATTTAATGTCTTGTGTCGCTTCATTTTTCAAGTCCAACACTATTCTGCTCAGCTTTTGCAGTAGGTTCATTTTCCTTTGCCAGTCTGCATCGCCGCTGAGGAGGAAGAGGTAGAAATAATGAACTGCTGTTAAAAAAATCACTTCTTCAACCAGCTTCACTCAGTGCAGCACTGTTTTAAGTTTGCAAAAGTGGCATGCGAATGTTTTGTCAATGTTTTTAAGCATTTCCTATTTTAAGAAAAACTAATGAAAATCTCTATTTCCAAATGAAAATTTTGTTTTTAAATGTCAAAAGGAAGTGGTGAGATAGTTAGGACTCATTTTTTGGTCATAATCCTGAAAGAAGCTGGAAAATGGGGAACTGTTTGAATTGGACCCATAGTTTCATCAAATAGCTTTAAATATCTCAATTTAAAAAAAAAAAAAAAAAAAAAAAGCACAGACCAAACCAAACCCTAAAAAATTTTGTCATATGATTTCCAAGCGGAAAAGAGCAGCCTGGAAAAAAAACACAACACTTTGAAATGGCAGAGGGAGAGGGTAGAGCTACAACTACAGAATGAAGGAGTTCAAACATGCCATTTGATAGGTCCTGACTTGTTAAAAACTGAAAACTTTTGGAAGGTTGGCAGAGCATGTATCAGAAGAAGTAACTGTTCATTATTCTACTCAGTCTTCACTGTTATGTTTACCAGGGGGTGGCTTACATGAAGCAGGTAGGAAATGTGTTCCCTACTGGATGTTGAGTTGTTGGGGCAACATTCCAAGGGAGGCTGAGTTGTTCCGACAGCTTTGCTGCAAATGAGGAGCTGTTCTTGCTTATCCCACTTCTGACTTACGCTTCAGTTGCCCTGTTGTCGGTGACTGTCTTACCTCTGTGAGCCTGTTTAGCTATAACTGAATTAGATTATAAACTAGTGGGATTTTTTCCGGATAGTTTTTTTATCAGTTTAGGGAGCTGAGCTGGCTGGCTGAACGTTGAAGCTAGCGTGCAGAAGAGGTGGGACTGCCTGACTGGCAGCGGGAGAGAATGAACTGCCGCTTTCCGTAGCAGTGAGCTATTAAATGAGCATCTGTAAAACCTCTCCCTTAGAGATTAAATTGCTGATAGGAAAAAAGGGAGTGACCTGTGTAAATAAAGAATTTTACTCTGCAATATAAATGTTGTCAAGAGTTGAGTAGTAAGAAAGAGTTTGTTATCAAAAAATTATGCCGAAGCCAAGAGTGTCTCAGATTTTCAAATTCTCTCAACTTTAACTGGAACTGTGAACAGACTTTCAGTAACATTGGTGATACGGTCATGCTGATAAATCCTAGACTTTCCAACACCAAAATTTAAAAGAAAAATCAAAACACTGAAGCAGATGCTTGAACTTAACATAAAAGCTGTGTCTTTGTATGGTGTGATTTTGCCTCCAATTGGCAATTTAAAGAGAACTGAAGCCCTTCAGACTTGCCTAGACTTGTCTAAATCTGGCCTTTTAAATTTACCAATGTAACCCGAAAGTGGGTGCTGAAATCCAAGAAGTTACACTGCAGTCCTACAGCAATTTATTCAGGGAAGCGGGCTGTTTTACTTTATATGTCTGAAGGCAAAACAACATTTTGTTCGGTTTGTGAGGAGTGCTACAAAATGCAAAGGAGATGTGAGAAATGAGGTCCTTGCTCTCTATTCAGACAATGAAGATAAGAGAGGGAAGGAAAAAGGAAAGCTTACAGGATTAAACCATCCTAAAATTGTGATATATGGGAGTTGTGCATGTCTGTAAATATTAATTGTGATTGAACACGCATTTAAAATCTCGGAGTACATGGTGAAGGTTAGGCATCTGCAACTGACTTGAGCTTGATAAATAGTTTATGGTAGCTAAGACATTCTGCAACATCTGAAGTGTGTATATTAGTTACCTGGTTAGCTGTATACTCTCATAAATCAAATTTATAGGCATTTTGGCTTAGCATGGAATTTGCAGCCATTCTAGTTTTAGTGCAATAATGACAGTAGCTTAATTTTAATGAAAGTAGGCAGTATCTTTTAGTCTTCATTTCTGTTACGTCAGTTGTTGAGATGGACATGTAATAGTAAAGAGGCTGGTGATATTCTCACACTCTTGTAGCCAAAACCTTTGGAGACCATTCAGAAAAAGTGGAAAAGGTTATATAACATGCCTTTCAAGGGTTAAGGGAAAAAAAAAAAAGTAGGCTGTTGCCAAGTTAGCATGGGATGAAATCCTAGTCTGTGTCAGTTTGCTTTGTCAGTTGCTTTCAGCTATGAATTGTTGGAAGTAGGCTTACCCAACTTAGAGGAGTAGGCTACCCTAGTTCCCGTGCAGTATTATTTCTTGCAGCGCAAGGAAGTGCTTGGCCATAACATTAACCAATAAAGAACTGATTACTCCATGGTGTCACTGAAATTAAACCTCTTGCACTAGTCAGTTGACAAGTTTTTTTACAGGACTTCCGGATTGTTGTTGTTTGATGTCCGAAACAAGATGACTTGTTTATTTTAAAATAAGCTATTTCTTTCTATTAAATTGAAATAAGAAATACTTTTACTTGGGTCGTTTGCTAAGCTTTTAGAAATGAGAATTGATGAATTATTGTAACTTACAACACAAAAAATTATTGAATACCTAAACCCTGAAATGCTGGCTTTTATTTCTGCTACATGCATGGCTAAAAGCAGTGCAACATGTTTTGCTTTGTTGGCTGCTAAACATAGGCTTATGCCCTGTTAGCCTCCTACTTTTGGCATATTTTTAATCAGAAAGTTTCATTTTTTGAACTTACTAAGTCTCCTATTTGTAATTTATCATTAAATTTAAAAGCTAAAGAGAAAAGTTGGCTTGATGCTGGAACATCTGTCATACAAAGATGTTATGTGGCTGATGTTAGGGAGTAGGATAGCAGCTTCATGCTGAGTTGTCTCTTGCAATTATACTTGTGCTGTAATATGCCTTGTGAATTTGTTATCAACCTATGCTGTCAAAAAAGTGCTGCCGTGCATTTCAAATCAAATTTTTTTTGTTTGTTTATAACTTTAGTCTTAATATCTAAGGGTTCTATTGGTTTTAGACATTTGTCTTGAGTCCACAATTTGGCCAAATTACGTGTCACAAGTCATTTAAAGGCATGACTGTTTTGTGGACCAACACTGCTGAGGAATAGCAGGTTTTGTTGTGCTTCCTAATGGCTGTCTTTGGCATAAAGCCCCCTTTGTCTCTTGGGGCTGGAACACGGGAGCTGGCAAGCCGCTCTGTGCTGGAATGTGTGGTGCTGTGCTGGCTCTGTCTCCCTGTGGCTCCGCTGGTGGTTGCATTTCATTTAGGTTCTCACCTTTTCAGTAGCAGTTGCAGAGTGATTGTTTGGTCTTGGGTGCAAACCCATCTTCCCTCAGGGTTTGGGTCCAGCAAAGCACATATACCGCCTCACGTTAGAACCATACTGAAGGCAGACCGAAGGCATGTCTAGCCTGCCCTTGCACTTCACACAAACTTTACGTTTCTCTTATATGGAGCAAAAACTCCTGTAATTAATTGACAGTTCTGAAATGAGGCGGCTTAAAGAATTCGAACCTGACTTCAGTTCTCTCGATATGGCAGTTAGGGGTGCATGTGTGTGCGTATACACACACATCAAAATATTTGTGCTTGTGTATGTATACATACCTGTGTGTATCTTTTTCTTAAAGATATGGACGTTGGTAGTTGGTTACCTGCTGATGGTTTCATTCAAGTGGAATATAAGCACTGAACGTTACTTGAAAGCAATCTCTGTCCCTGTCTGGATTATGCTGCTCTTTCACTTAGGTGAGTAACAAGTAGTTACTATTCTAATGCATCGGCTGGGATTCTGTTGTCTTGCAAACAAAGCTACTTGCTTCCTCTTCTGCTAAATCTTTATAATGGAGTCTTAGCCAAGATGCAGGCTGATTTCTCTGCTCAGAAATTCTGGCTGTATGTGGCGGGCAGGGAGAGTTGGAGTAGGAAATGGGAAAGCATCAAGATGCTGAGCAACATTTGTCTTCTACTCCTCCTGCTCAGTTTGTACTTCCCATGGTTTTCCCTTATTTGGCTCCAGACCTGATACTGAATCCCTGATAGTGGGGAAGGGCTGGGGTCATATGTGGGTGGATTTAGATTTTCACTTGTGATAATTTTTAATATTATTATTTTCTTGAGAGCCTGCCATTAACCAAGGCTGAGGCTCTAAAATGCAGGTAATAGAAGCAAAACAAAAAAAAATTCTCTTAGTAGTCAACAAGCATGTCAATATGATATCAACAATATCAAATAAATTTGCCAGTAATCTGTATAATCTGTTAATACAAATGTAAGATTATAGTAATCTATTAGTATTAGATATATTTTACATATTTAATATAACATATTTTCAGATTGTATTATCGTATCAGAGTTTATGCTGGAAGTATCATGCAAATAATAGAGGACTATCATGATGGAAGGTTTCACAGCATACTTAAGGATTTACTTTGCTTTAGCAGAAGGTTTCAAGGGTTGTTCTGACCATGTGGGGACACTTTCCTGAGGTTTTAAGCTACATATAACGGCTTTGCATTTGCTTACGTTTTGACAGTCTTGTATTTGTTGGAAGTACTAGCTGAAAAGCCAAAACCCAAGAAGGCACTGCTTGATGCCACCACTCTCTGGAGATCTAACATAAATACAGATTTTTGGGGGGAACTTAGTTTGCCTCTGATACCTAAAATGTTTTTATTTTGTGTGTATTTTCACATAATTTTGCATGTTGTTTTAAAAATTGTTCTCCAAAGAATATCAGCATAGTTTAAAGTTATTGAAGTTAGGGATGGTAACAATTTGGTTTATTCATTGAGAAACTGGTTCACCTGTTTTTTCTATTCTTCTTTCCATGAATGTAGAAAATTTGTTTGCTTTATGACACTTAGTTTCTGCCCAGATTGTTCGTGGTTGATGTGGTGCCTTTCTTGGTTTTGCTAAGTGTAGAGTTTATTAACGGCATGATTTTTCTTTTAAAAAAACCCTGTATCTTTCAGCTTCCGTGGCAGGTTCCTGGAGGATTCCTGTGTTTCTGGTTATAGTTGTTCTGATGACTGTAGGCATGTTGCATGAACAGCAGAATGGAAAGGAGTCTTCTGGTAAGAAATGAGTCACTATTTCTTTTATTGTTGGAGGCAAAAGTCGTGTAAAGTCAAGTGAAAGAATCTGGACCGTATTGCTCTAAATTCAATACCAGATGGATTGCAAGAATTTACTGTAAGATTTTTAGTATGTTTGTTTCAAAGTGGTTTACGCATGCTGAAGTGAATCTTTGATTCTTTACAGAAGATCTTTGCAATGGACTGGTGTTTGTTTTCCATAGCAAAGTAGTGATTCTCATTATCAAGCCTGATTGCTTAAGTTTACACAAACCTGTGTGTAGTTTCAAGCGTAAAGAAAGCCCAGGAAATTTGAAATCGGAAGCTAATTTTGAAAGAAATGAGCAATGTGGGTTTAGTAGCCCCTATATGCTCAGCAGGAGAGAAACTGAGACAACTCCATCCAGCAAGTCATTAATTTTTAAAATACCAGTTTCTTAAAACTATGGATTGTGTTCAGACTTTGAGAAAAATATGTTCTGCCTGTTGTGAGTCAATTTTGCATAAAATCAAATGTGAGGTGTTCTTTTCTAGTACTAGCTGTATGATTATTTTGGGAAACATTTTTCCTGTCTTGCTGGTTTAGTTTTCTTCAAAGTCGTCATAATCTTGGTTAGTAAAATTGATTATCTAGTATAGAGATTTTCAGATTAATCAAACTGCCGGCAGCTGCGAGTGACTTGGTCAGTGACAGTTCATTAGCAAGGAAAATGCTAAGCAAATAACTGGTTTTGTGTTTTGGCTCCAGGAGTATTGTAATACTAAAATTAATAGCACTCATTCCTGTTTGATCGTATTGACTACATATAATACATATTAAAAACTAACAGTGTCTATCCATATAATTTCTGTTGCTTGACAGCATCCGTGGCTGTCAAGCAATAAATAAAACATTTTAAGACTTAAGCTTTTCTTTATTTACATACACATGTGTATTTTACAGGGGCAGAGCTTCCTGGTCAGATGATTTCCATTGCTGCTTCAACAATTGCCATGGCAATTTCAATGACAGAAGATGAGTCCAATGATGAACGTTCCTCACAACCCTCAGGTGACTGAATACTCTGTAAGAAAACATTTGAATTTGCTTTAAAGGCATGAAATTGGAGGGAATTAAGAACAAATTTCAAAATAGTCCCTATCCTCTTCATTCTGTCCAAAATATCACGTTTATACTTACTTTGTAAAACAGGTTTATCTGTTTTTAAAAATGTTAACAAGACAATAATATAAAAGCTGTCTTTTAAATTATAGTTTACATGGCTTTCTGTATGTTTAGATGGCCTGACTAGAATAATTTTTTTTTTTCCTCCAGAATGAGGGCATGGCTTTTTTCTATTCTTTATTATTAATTTTTTTATTTTCCCTAGCCTTCTTTTGATTTGTTGGCAGTTACGAGATAAAACTGGATTTCTGGACCGGGTACAGATAGACTGGAATAATTTTGGTGTACATCATGTTGACAAAAAAACCCCTTTGTTCTCTTTTTAACTATGGCATGCTCAAAGTCTTTCCTGTAGTGAGTTTACTTGACATTGTAACTTGAGTCACAATACTTTCACTTACAATAACACAACTAGAAATCTGTAAGTAACAGCTTGAAAGAGTTGCAAAGAAGGTGTTTAGATGTCCATCACTGGTTTTGAACTTTACAATCATTTTTCCAGGTAGGCCTTTGATGGAATGTGATACTAGAAAAATAAGCTATTACGGAGATCTCTGGAAATGGGAAGGTTTCATCCATTTCCTGCAAGCAGACAAAACAGGTCATTCAACTTGACAGAATGTGAACTTCCAAAACTTCATTTTGAAATTGGCCATATCTAAGAGTTGTCTTCTTCAAGATAGTATGTTCTTAATATTGTCTGTAATGTGTAAATTGTGCTCCGGAGGAGGAAACATAGTGATTGTGCAGGAGACAATGCTTTGAGCATGTGGCATTAAAACCTTCTGTCTAAAGGTTACCATTCGTGAACCTAAAGTTATTTCAGCCACTAGGTGAAATGGTGTAGAACAAGCTCTTCAGAAATCTTTTGATGAAATGTAAACACTTCCTAATTTTAAATATGTCAGGGTAGGCTGTACTTGAAAATATGCTTAATTTTAAATATAAAAAGGGCAACTTTAGACAACTTACTCTTTTCTTATCTTTGTTTCTACATTTTACATGACTATCATCAAAATAAATATAGAACCCTATGGACATATGTCCTGAAATTTGAGAATGGAGCATCATTGTAACAATTCTCTTATTGCTGTCTCTAATCTTTAATTTTGGAAATGAGATTTTTTTTTTTTTTTTAGCTGGGTTTTTGAACACCCAGTCAAGCAACAGTCTCCCACAAATGTGCCATGTAAGTGGTTGTGTTCTTGTTTGTTGCTTGTATTTTGGGTTGTTTTTTTTTTAACTTGCACAACAGTTTTAATTTTTTTCTCTTAAGACAGGTTTTTTTTCTGTTTTCAAGTTGTAACCTCTCATGACCAAAAAACCCACCTACAGTGGTTTTATAGAGATATCTTTTTATAGTGAATGTTTTTAGACTTATTTTCTTGAGACAGTTAACCAGACTTTTTTTTGTCTTGCAAGTTCTGTTGTTTTCCTTCACAGCAGGAAAAGAACAAATATGGAGTTTCCTGTTGACTTCTAACAATAGTTCAGATAATTTTCCAACAACCTGTTGGGAGTTAGCATTATAGTCAGCGACATGTGTTAAGCATCCTTTTGGTCATCTTTGGTTTGGATCTTCTGTGTGGATGGTGATGAAACATTATTCTTGTACAGCAACAGGTTTTACCTGCAGGGTTAAGAAACTGCAACTCTTGTTTTTCTTCTCCAGTGATTTTTAGATGTTCTGTTATCTTGCTTTGGAACTTGTAATGTTACAGACATGTATTTTATGAGAAGTTTAAGATTTTGAAAGTTTTCGCATCTTCAGCCAGGTGGATAGCAGACTGCAGGAGGAGATCTTCCTCATATGTATTCTAAATATGTCAGTGGTTGTCAAGGTTGATTAATTGCTAGTAGCAATAACAATGCTTATACTGTATTAAATCAGTTATAGAACAATCAATGTTTCATGTTTTTACTGTTCTCCTTATGCTTAAATTTGTTCATGAAAAAAACAGAAGGGGAAATAAGCTGTATTGATTTTACAGTTTTTTCCTGACCACTCATGTTTTTTCTTATTTTGTTGTTGAGTACCAGTATTTAGTGTTGGGGTGAGGAATTTAATGATAGCAGTGAAGGTGGTCTAACTTATTGTCCTTCTGGTGCCCCAATAATTTCCAGAGTATACAGCAAATGAGAAGTCCACAACTTAAGCAGCAAATAGCACTGCAGTATTTTGTTCGCTGCCTTGTAGGCAAGATTCTATTGTCTTGTTGGCTTTGAATATGATAGATACTGAAATCGTTAAATGTAGTCATGCCTCTTATCCTCCCTCCCCCCTTCTTTGTTTTCTTAAAAGAGAAAAAAAAATCTTTTTCTTTTGAAATTACAGAAAAATGTGGTTATTCATGAAGGGGTACCTTCATCCTGTTGTTCTGAAATACTTTTTCATTAATGATAATAAAATCACTGTTTCATCTAACTGAAGATTTTATTCTGATACCCTGCTCCATAGAGATACAGATACTTGCCTTCCTGTATGCTGCTGTTCACTTTCCTCTTATTTAAGGAATCGGAGGAGAATAATTCAAAACGCTATGGCAGCAAGAAGTTGACTTGACAGAGAACTTATTGTGTAAAGAAAAGAACATGTCTTAAGACAGCCTGGAAAACTGACTTTTTTGTTGGTTTTATTGTATTCAAATAAATACCATACATTCTGATTTTACTAGAATTCTTTACTGGATATTACGTTAACAGTTTGGGAAAGACTGTGATACTTTCATTAGTTGGAAGATAGAAAGGTGTTTTTCACATTTCATCTCTAAAAATATCATGAAGCACATTAAGTGGGGGTTTTACAGAACTTGAAGTTGCTCTAAATCAGTATTCTGATAGTCCTTTATTCTGATAGTCCTTTTTTTCCTATTTGTGTTGACAAGGCACTCATGCCTTGGTTTGCAGAGCATATCTTGCCAACAAAATGTGACTTTTTTCATTTGCAAAGTTTGGTGGGTTTTTTGAGTGGATCAACTTTGTGAACTGACTTACAATACAGTCATCTGAATGGCAGTTTCTGATGCTAAGGAGTCTGTGTGTTTGGCATGGGGAGAATACTGGGTCATTGGCAGTGCCAGTTTAGTTTGGCTTAAAGTGGTGTGGAACTGCATTGTGAAAAAACTTTCTTATCTTGGAATTCCCTAGGAGTTTTTAGGTTTTATTTTTCCTGGGGTTTTTTGTTTGTTTTTTTTTTTTTAATTCTTTTTTTGCCGTCAGCTCTTTCCCATCTGTGCTTTGCATTCTACGTACAGTCTGCTTAAGTTAATAGGAAAACTGTAAGAGAATGAGGCAGTCTAATTGGTACTATTCTTAACATTACTGTTGCTGTTATTTAATTAAGGTGTTTTTCATTGCAAAAAATATGTTGATCAAATTTTTCATTACCAAAAGAAGGAATATTCTTTTTTTCTTTCATAGAAGTGACTCTACTAAGGGCTTTTGGGGCAAAAAGTGTCGAATAATTTTATCTTGAGGCATAGACTTCAGCATATTAAATGCCTTTGGTTTTTCTGTTTTGACTTTTAGCACTTCCTTCCCTTTAATAAATATTTGAGTTTCTGCTGCTTGTCATGTTACTTCTTATGTTTATTATATTAGTTTTGGAGCAAAAAAGGCAAAAAGAAAAGTGTTGAGTAAGTTGAATTGATAGGGGAAAATTCTCAGTTATGCATATACTGCTTTGAAATTTGCGTTCCTTTAGTGCATTGTAGGCTGGATCCATCTGTTTCTATTAGTGCTCTTCTGCTTCATTAAAAATAGGCTGAGAAGTACAAGGGAATGATAGACCCTCTATTTCTTATGACTAAAACACTTTGTCTTTTTAGGAAAGCTTCTGTTCACAGGTAACTTTCTCTCCCCTTGTGAAAAATTAGCTTGTGTCTTTTTCTCTGAAGTGTAGTTTGTGTATGATGGGACTGGCCTTCATCCCTTTGAGCCACTAACTGATTTTCCAAGAAGCACTCCACCAGAAGCTTTGGCTGTGTTAAGCTGCCTGTAGAGTTCGTTCTTTCAGTTTTCATGCTGTAATTCCTTTGGGAATATTCTGAAGTTCCACCAGATACATTACCAGCAACCAGCTGATGTTTCTCTCATTGTCCCAGTGTCTACCAGTTGGGGGAATCAATAGATTTGCCTTATTGTATTAGTGTGGTGGGGAAGTGTTTATAAGCTCTAAAAATAGTTCCCCTTACTTGTAGAACACCAGTGCAGATTTCTACAGCAAAAGAAGACCGTTCATCCAGTGTGTGAGGCTGCAGAATTTATCACTTACCAGTAGTGTACACATATGACAAATCTGTCTTGTCTTTTTGTACGTTTTAGCTGTCATGCTTCAGGCTAAGAATGGCTTTAGTGACACATTGCAGCTAAAACTGCATGTGTGGAACATGAGTTGTTTGACTGATAGGTGTTGTAGTATATTGTAATACAGTTTTTACAGCAGTTTTTCTTCATGGGAGGAAGGTGGTTGGTGCTGATATGACACAAGTCCAGTGAAGGGAGTTGTGTTCATTGCTTACCTGCTGCAGTATGTACCAGCATAACATACTGCTTTTTATTCTTCAGCATAGAGTAACTTTTCAGGTTTTCTTGTGTGTACATTCTTCCACCATGGCTGCAAATTTTTCTCAAGTAATAGTGTGTGGGAAGTGTGTGCATTTTGCCACCAGCATGAGGCCTCAGTAAAAGTTAATACTGTGTTCTCAGGAAGAGATTCTACTGAATACAGTGACTGCAAATGGATTTGGTGTCATCCATGCTAGTCTGATATTAGGCAGATGTACCAACTAAGAAGTTAAATAAGTAAATAAAATAAATTACTATGTTCTCTATACAAGAATTTTAATTCAGGCATATTTTGCCTGAAATGACTATTTACTGTTTATTTGTAAGTGCCTTTAACACATCAGTTCACATTTTTAAATTGAATTTTATGTTTACTAACTTAGAATGAGAGAATGACAACGTTTGTTACCCACTGATTTATGCTTGCTGTTGTTACTGCAATATGTTACACAAGCAAGTAATTTAGGATCACAGTCTGAGTGCGATGTTTGTAATGTGAGTGTTCAGGAACAGAAAAAGTGTAGTAAGAAATTTTTAAGATACAAGCTTCCTCTTCAATGTATGCTGTGTTTTTTTGTTTTGTTTAAAAGAGCTTTGAGCAAATCTAAGATTACTTTTTGAGTACTTAAGTAAAGAGAAATCAAAGATTTCTTTTAAGACTTTAGATTTTTTTTTTAGAAGTGAATAACACTTCGTGTTTTTCAGGGTTTTACGGTTATTTGATAAAATATACTTGGCTTGTAACTTACCTGCAGTGACAGAAGGCCTCTTAAGAGGCTGTAGCATCTTTTATTCTCTCCTCCTGGCACTGCTTGGCATTGTGTTGCATGATGTGGGAGAGCTTACACAGCCCTGTTCTATCTTTTCAAAATTCAGATCAGTGCCAAGGCTGTCTCTGTCTTTTAGAGAAATTAAAAAAAAAAAAAAAAACAAACAAAAACCCAAGCAAAATCAAACAAAAAAAGGTTAATTTGGGACGAGGGAGCATATTCTTTTGTGGTGAACATTAATGTCATAATTTCCACTTCTTTGTTTGCATTTTTTTGTTTTAGGAGCAACAGAAGGTGATCAGCCTCCACATGCTTCATCATCTTTCTCCTCCTCTTCATCCTCTTCTGGGAGCAGACAAAGACCTGAGATTGGATCTTTTCTTAGAAAAAAGAAAACTAGTGATATTTACTTTGTTACACTAGTGTGGGCCATTGTCGTTGTCCAGATCTGGCTAAATTTCTGGATTGTGCAGCTATTGCCGGTGCCTTTTGCAGGTAATATTCCAATTATTAGAAATATATGTTAAATGATGACTTTGGATAGCCTTAGGCTTTGTGTTAAATAAAATAGAAGGAAAGGCTTGCAGGCTTGTATGAGTTTTAAATCAAAACTTTTCCAGGATTTTTTGTTAAGAACATCAGTAACATAATAATGTTGTTAATGAATTGTAGCTTCAAATAGGAAGATTGATGTGCACTCTCCGTTATCATGTAGTGGACAACTCTGTAAAATTGCTTTGTCTGTTGACTATTGTAGTTACCTGGCATAGTTTAGTGCCATACCTTTCATTGTAAGAATACTTTTGGTTTTGAGTGCTTTGTTTTTCTTCCTCTTGATGTCTTGTCGTTCATGTTTTTGCACCTATAGATAAAGAATATTTTAGCTGTTTTTCAGTACTGAAGTACAGCTCATGCTAGCTTTTAATTTCCGTTAAAAATGGGTTGCTAAGCTCTGTGGACAAGTCGCAAGATAAATTTGATTCTAATTTTAGCTCTGAGGTTAATTAGCTTTGTTACTTCACATCTACATGCGTCTGTTCTCTTATATATCAAGCAAGAATGGAGTAGTTATGATAGCTATCTAAAGAGGTTATTTTAAAACTGAATGCCACTTTTTCCAGTACTCTTTTGGGGGCTGAATAGGGAAGATAGGAACTCTGGAAATACGCATGAGCTACTAAGAATCTGAAGGCATTTTCTCCCATTCCCCTCCCGTAAGCAAAGTGAGTTTCCTAATTTGCTTGGGTTTTCTGTGAACTTCAGTTAAAACACAAATTTTCAGCATTTTTTCACGTATCTAACACTTAAAGGTAGTTATTTTCCCTTTTACCAAGTGTGGTGGATTGGCCCCAGCTAGTGGCCAAGTACCCACAGAGCCACTCGCTTTTTTCCTGTTTTCCAGTGTGGGCTCATCCATGAGCTGCAGTCCCTTTGGGGAGGTGCCAGCTCGGGCATCTCCTCATCCCTAGGCCACAGTCCCGTCAAGAGGTGTAACTGCTCTGGCGTGCGTCCTCCCCAGGCCGTGGTCGCCCTGAGTGGTATGCCCGCTCCACCATGGAGCACTTCTACTCCCCTGGCATTTTTATTCCCTCTGTTCATCCCTCCGTTCCATCTTCCTTTCTGTTCACTTGTTCTCTCGGTGTTCTCTCCTCTTCTCCCTCTCTAGTGTATTTTCACAGAGGTACCACCCCCATGCCTTAAGGGGTCAGCTTTGGCCTGTGGTGGGTCAGCTGTGGAGCCAGCTGGAACTGACTGTGTCTGCCACAGGGCAGCCCGTGGTCTTTTCCCCATGGAGGCCACCCCAGCGGCCACCCTGCTACCAAAACCTTGCCATTTACACCCAATATGCAAAGCCTTTATAAACCATCCAGTTGTGCATCTGGAAGTCATGGCTGTGGGGCCATGCTTATGGGTTCAGGGGGTTCTGAACGCTGAGAGGCATGGCAAAAGGAACAGCTGCATGTTTGGCTGTGACGCTGTAGCAGCAGGTAAAGGGTAATGCGATTGTTAGTCATGTAAGTGGCTTAATACAGGATAAAAGGAGATAGAGGTTTGCTCTTTTTTTTTTTTTTCATCCCGGTGTAGTTGCTACAGAAGAAACTGCCCAGTTCTGGTGTGTGAGCATCATGGGAAATTGGTGATGGCAGGTTGGATGTAGCTCATAAATGGATCATAAAAATGATAAAGGGATTAGAAACTAAATTTTACACTTACGAGAAGCAGAGCTTACATGGCTTAATTTATTGAAGAGAAGAGTGAAGGAATGACTTAACCACTTGTTTGGAAACACCTACTCGGGTGGGAGGAAAAATGGGTGCAATAGTTTTGCAGTTAGGCAGGCAACGACTGGTTTTAAGCTTGAGCCAGACAAATCTAGATTGAAGTGCACATCTATAACTGAAATGGATGAATATTCCTGCTGCCGGTCACTAGGTCTAAATTAACTACCTGAACAATAAACTCATGCCAAAATAGAAATTAATTTTGAGGATACTTGTGACCTGTTGCCCTAGCAGTGACACGGGGCCATTAAGTGCTTTTTCTTGACATATAACTGAATATAACTAGATCACCACAAAAATATCATGAAAAGGTAGTATAATGATGAACAGAGCCAAATTTAGAACAGTGGATCACGTTAAGTGTCAGAAGGTCAATGAACCTGGATTGTTAAAAGAGAGATGGTATTAAAAATATTTAGTAGTGGAAAATAGGAAGACTTACAAAGCAAGTTTCCTTGCAACTTCAAGCACTTCTGAGACCTCTAAGGCGAATGCTTCTAGTACATTAAAAAAAAAAAAAAACCAAACAAAACC
>JANXJC010000049.1:17424089-17439372 GCA_027564655.1 Leptodon cayanensis
CCCAAAAAAAAACCCCCTTAACAACAGCAACAAACCAAACAAAAAACCCCACCCCTAAAGCCTTATATAGAAAGGTGTTCATTTCACCAGGGGTCCTTATAGTCAAAGACAGGACTTACATGAAGAAGCATTTAGATAATTAGAACTTTGTTGGCACCATTAACATTTTTCCTTGAATGCATTTGTACTTCGGTGGAATGAGATGCTCTTTTAAAATTGTTTAATGTAGAGGGTGGGAAAACTATACTGTGATTATACCATAAAATGAAAAGATGAAAAAAAGACTTTTGAATTCGAAGGCTAAGCAGTAAGCCAGGTTGTGGAACACTTGTAGTATTTTGTTCAGTGATGTGAGCTTGGGAATCCTGTTATTGTCTTTTTAAGATCTTTCATTTACTTCCTTACTTGTTCTGTTGCATCTTTTTTTTAGTTCTATTTGTGTCTTCAGGTCGCTTTCTGCTTCCTGAAGATGTTTGGAATTTCTTATTATGCAGCCTTTCTCCTGCTCACTTCTTTCTAAGAACTGCTCTCCTTTAGCTTTTTCTCTCTTGCCTCTTCTTAACCTAATACAATTACAGCCATGTGACTGACTGCAGCACCTCCTGGCATCACCTTTGCAATGAGTGCACACTCAGTTATTTTAGAAGATAATATTTAAACAGTTATTTTGAAATAATAGCAGAAGGTTAGAATGCCATTTCAGGTATGTTATTCGCCTTGTAAAATGCAAACTTGCAATGTTTTGCTGAGCAGCAGTTTGTGTATTGACCATGAGTTGCATTTCATCATACAAAACTTGAACCTGCAAGTTAGGTGCTGGCACTTGCACTGTATTTTCTCCTTTTTTCATATATGTTTGCCACATGATCTTTAGTAGAAAGATCATGAGATCATTCTATTTCTTCAAGAGAATAAATCCCATGTTTGCCACACGGTGGTGCCAGAGGGTAAGCAAACCAAACGTCAGCAAATTGTTGAGTGAGGTTTCCCTGAACAAGAAGGTAAACTATTACACAAGTGGCTTACAGATAATAGGCTCTTGTGGAACTTTGAGAAGTGCCCTGTGGATATTAAAAGTTAACTTTTTTGGCTATATATGTCATTTTACACATCTCCAAGTAGAAACATGATGTGAATTTTTGCGGATGAGGGAGTTATTGTGGTGTTGATGTATGGCAGTAAGTAATGAATCTAGTTTGGGGAATATCCTTCATAATAAAAAAAGCTTTATTAAAAGTACACACGAATATAATGATGGGGAATTCAGTATCAAATGTTGCTAGAAATACGATATAATTAGAGGAGTGCTGCTAGTGTTTTCACAGAAAGTTGTTTTACTGTGTAAGTAGAATTTTTAACACTGACTAATTTTTGATCTACATGTGATGTTCACTGTTACTGAATTCTGGTTTAAAAAATATTAGGGAGAAATTAGGAGAATTATGTGATTCTGTTGCTAATAGTTTCATTTTGTTTTCCTTTAGAACCATAGTTTTCAGTATGGGGATGCAGTATAGTTTAGTTTAGAGATTTGTGTATCAGTAGTTCATGGCAGGACTGGGTTGTGAGATCTCCTGGTCTGTTACTGCTACATATAATAATTATGATCCTTTAAGTTGATGTATCTTGCAACTGTTTGTGGTAGCAAAATGCTTCTTTTTTTGGGGAAAAAAAGTTGTAAACAGTTCTTCTGTTGTCTTTTTTGGAGGAGCCGTATGGGTTTTTCTGAAGCTTTGTGTGATTATCTTCAAGCCAAGATAAAAAGCTGATCTCAGAATAGTGTTTTTGATCTTTAAAAGCAAAATTAATCAGTAGTTATATTTCAGTTGAAGGTTTAAATGAACACTACTGTGAAATTACGCATGATCTGCTGTCAGTCCTTAAAGGAAAGATACAGCTTTAATGGTATTGAAGGCCTAAAACTGAAGAATTGAGGCTGAAAATTTTCTTTTATGTGTAACATGCTGTTAAGTTCTGAATGTAGTATTTTACGTGTAGTTGTCTGGAGTGGCGTGTGTGTGCGTGAAGATGTGATAAATCCACTGTACTGGAATCATGGAATGGCACTTGCCTTATCCCAGGCCTTGCTCAAGTCTGTTAGCTGCATAATCGAGCAGTACGCAGGCACCTTTCTTCTGCTGCCATCTAAATTCCGTATGAGTGCGGCTGTAAAGCAAATGAGGAGATTAGTACTGAAACCACTTGAAAGTTCTGAAAGGAGTTTCTACTGGGAAATAAAACACAAGGATCTTTTTCTTTCTTTTTTGTAGGTCTTTCAGAATGGAATAGGCGTGTAGTCTTGTGGTGCTCCTCTGAAATCTTTAATACTTGGTTTCCTTCTTGTGGTTACAGTTTGGGCACTTAAAAAACTCGTGGTTCATTTTGGAGTTTTGAACTTCGTGGCAAACCATTGCAAAAGTTGGTGGCAACTTGTTGAAAATTTTGTGAAGGAACGTCAGGAAGCTCTTGCTCCAAGGCCCATCAGAGGGCTCGGAAGAGTCATGCTAAAGCTTGACAGTAAGGTATTCCTACTTATTTCCTTAAGAAACCTGAAAGTTTATTTTGTTCTCTGTTCACTGTATGCTGAGGTGCTTTAATTCTAAAATAAATGTCTGTCACTAATGGACATGTCTCTCATGTAAAACTGTATCTGTTTTATGGTGTATTTTAAACCATGTCTCTTCTGTCACTATTCACACTTAAGTACACATCTAAACTTCGTTAAATGATTACATGCAAAGCTTGACAGAAGTCACTTTTTAAATGTTGAGTTAGCTTCGCAAGATTCCTTCTCTGAGTAAGGCAAACTTCTCATGATTCAGTCACCTGATTACAAAGATTTTGAAGTTAATGAGCTTTAATCTGAAGGTTGAGACATTCCTACTTCTGTTGTGAAAACTTAATTTAAAAAGCAACCCGTTCTGTTCTCTAAGTAGGGCCTGAGCTAGTTCGAACACATTTGTTCATACTATGTGGAAGTATAGTTGTTGAACACAGTGGCGTGGTGGTACATAAGGGAGGCTTCCCTCAGAGAAGAAATATGTGAGATAAGGTAATTGGGAAGTGCCATAGAATAAGGCTTCTGGGCCCCCCTCCCCTCTCCCCCACTCAAAATGTGCCCACATTTGCATTGCAAATTGCAGAGTTGGAAAGCTCCATACAATTTATGAAGGCTCCTCCATTCAGAATTGTAAGTTTTGACTTAACCTGATAGCTATTGCAAACCAAATAATCTATGCCAGTGTGTAAGAATGTGCTTTCTGTAACTGTGTTGTTGAAGTACTCTCTGCTTCAGAAAAAGCAGTTACCTCAGAGTTTCTATAACTGAAGAGCTGAACCCTGTAAGTACATTTGTCAGAGCACCTGTACCTTGGCAGATCTGTCTGCAGTTTATAGCTCTGAATTCCTACAGGAAAAGGAAGAGCTTAAGCCCAGATCTAATGGGTAAATGGATGTCAAAAGGTCAACAAAAGCATTAAAATGGCTGTAGGAAATAAGTAATGGTTTCACAGGATTCATCGACGAAGAATTTGAAAAAGGAAAAGCTTTTCAGAATACAGTTATGAACAAGATAAAGGGGTTTTCCAAAGGTAGTGGAAAGTATTAACATCTTAGCATGAAAGCTTACATTATACAAAGCTTCTCATTAAAAGCTTTGGTTTTGTAAGTAAGAAGACTCTCTAGATACAATATCGTATGTATTGTATTTCATGAGTTGTCAAGTTTAGTATCCTCGTATTGCATAATTATATGATATAGTATCCTTCCTAATTCCACTAAGTCTTTTTTCCTTAAAGAAGGTAGGGCTTTTGTCGTAATGTGCAGCAGAACTTCCCACTCTTCAGCTTAAATGTATTGAAGGTCAGTTTATATTCACGTTGTTCTTGTCTAAGCAGAAGAACAGTGTTGGCGCAACTCATTTCTCCATCTCCCCTCTCCCCGCCATTTTTTTAGATGGCAGTCATATTCCTTCTGAGTCTGCGCTGTGTGTATTAAAGCAGTTCAAGCTCTTCTAGCCATTATAAGAAGGACATTTGATACTCTGCATGATTCTGTTGTCCTTGTTTGTGGCTATTCTAATTACAGTTCACCTGGCTTTATCATGGGTGGCTGGAATTATATGTGGTCTTCCAATGCTTATCACACTAATGCTTTCATATCTTTGAAGTTCTGCTGGATGTGCTTGTTCTGTGTGTTGTAGGATCATGGATGCATCTCTGAGAACTTGGGAAGCAATGCCATAGGATATTGGCCATTGTATTTTTTGTGGGGACAGGGAAAGGAGAGGAATGAAATTGACATCCTTGCAAGTTTTTTTGGAAAGGATGGATGAGCTGCATTTAAGTTGGATTACCAAACATTTTGGCTTCAGTAGGCACTGTTGAAGAGGAAGTAAAAATACGCAAACACAAAATAGAAACTCATGGAGTAAATTGTTACAGCATACCTTTCCTGTGTGTATGTGAGAAACCAAGATTGAGGGATCATTTCCTTTGCAATGAGATGTTTAATTTTTTAATATTTTATTTGTACTTTCTTTTCCTGGGAGCTGAAGCTGCTTAGTGATTTTTGTTTGGTTTGGTTTGGGTTTGTTTTTGTAGACCGAATTATCTGGAGGCTGAATCTCAACATCAGGATGTATTGGGGCTCTTACGTAGGTACAAGAAGCCATTGACAAGGTCTGTTTTACACAAATATCTAGTGGTACCTCTTGGTCTTTCTAAAGTGCTATGCCTGATTAGGAAATAGTTCCAGTTTTGAATAAAAGGTAGTGAGGACGAGGAAGATGAGTGGCATGTCTTTTTCTCCCAAACAAAGTTTAGGAGGCTAGTGTAGATGGTCTGGAAAATAACCTATTGTGAGAAATTATGAGAGAGTACTGCTCATGCATGCAAATCTTTGAGCTTTACTGATTATGTCTGTTTCTTAAATAAAAGCAGTAAGACAAGAACTGCTCTTCTACTTTCCCACTGCTCATCAACCTCTCGTTATCCTGGAAATGCAGACAAATTTGAACTGAAGAGAAGTTCTGATTAAGGGGAAAGAAAGTAGGGCATTGCTTTTCATTTTCTTCATAAACAGTAGGTCAAGCTGTGCCTGTATGTGCAGGCCTGCTTTAAATATGGACTATGGAAGTAGGATGTTCCTACTGTATTCTTTAGTGCCTGGTTGTGCATTTGCCCCATGGAGCCAACAGATGCAGCGGTTCAGATATGAGAGACTTCTGGAGGGAAGATTAGGGAGGTTTCTGTTGTCATCCATCAAGTAATCTTAAAACTGAACAGGTATGGTATCATGCATGTTCTTACCAGCAGTCAAGAACTAGTAGTTTGCTTCACTGGTATTTTTTTTTTTTCCAAAGAAAACTGTTGTCTTTTAATATGGTGACTAGTTTTATTTTGGTTAGAGTTTGTGAGGGAGTTCAGCATAGGGAGTTGCTCAACTCCATGCACTAGACTTATTAATTAGAATGTGCTAGTACTTTGCATGCATGCTTTCTGGTTGACTTCAGTGAATCATGGAGCTATTACATGCTTTTTCTCAGTATAATGTCCTAGAATTTTACATATGGAGGCCTGTAATAGATTGTTTGGACTTTGGGTAAAGTCAAGGTTTGGCTTTTCTGGTACCAAGTTCAGCGCATAGTTAAAGCAAGCACAGAAAATGGGCAGAATCTCTACCAGTCCATACATTATTCTAGGAAATACTTCCATAGACATGTAAGATCTTGCATAAATAGTTTTCCAGTAAAATACTGGAAAAGTGGCTGTTGCCTTATTAGTTGTGGATTACTCGAAGATTAGAAATAAGCTGTAGTTTGTTTTTAAATGTGGATTGATTACATTTGTAGAACTACTGAAACATCAGTATTGGTAAGATAGTAGGCAGGTAGAGCCTCCCAGATATTGTCTTAAACATTTATAAAAAAAAGATTGCTATTTTTGACATACAATGTTATTTCCTAGTTATTAAATTTATCATCCAATTCCAGGAGGCTGAAATTACAGAAAAATACCAAAGACTTCCTTTCACATTCTGCTAAAATTTCAGGCTAACAATAGAGCTCTAGCTTTTGTTGTATTGGAGTTGCAAAGTGCAGAAATAGAGTCATGAGATCTATGTTTTTTCCAAAATGAACCTAATGGATAGAGGGTTTTAAGTAAAGTTAAAGGCAGAATTATGTTGTTGAATCAGTAAACAACTTTACCTTTTTTCACTGATAAATTATTCCATAGGTGAAGAGGTAAAATAGAAATAAATTCTACGGTGTCAGTATGAGGCTTTTGAAGTTTTATCATTGCTTTCCATTACTGTGATTCTTTCCATGAGTAGTAAAAGCTAGTAGAAGTGGGTGCTTTGTGACGTATTTTATTTTCATGTTTTGTGATGTTCATGTTTCTTTGTAAATCTGCTTCTTGCTTCTGGTGTAACTTAATTAACTTTCTGAGATTTTTTTAATTTGAAGTGTTCTTACATTTTGTTTTCATTGGGAGCTAATATAATTTCTGGCAACTGGTGAAAACACTGGATTTATTGAGCATTCAATGATCTTGTTTTCAGGGAGAAACAAACTTCACCTACTTAATCTTAACCTCTAACATAGATGTATCTTAACGTTAAAGCTTTTCACTGTTGTGATTGTGCTGTTAACTGATTACTAATGGCTAGAATTAAGAGTATAGTCCTACATAAACTAGGTCCTGAAATGGGTGTTCTTGAGCAGTATGGGTGAGAATTAGTAAGGAAAAATAACTGTAGTACAAAAGGAGAAGTTGACTGTTGAGAAGTGCAAAGAACCTTCCGCACAATCAATGAAATTATATGAAATCCATACATTTATTTGATCTACAATTTGCTGTTGTGTGTGTATCAGATTTAATTACGTATTTGATGTGCCATTGAATGTGACTGTTGTAATATGAATGTGGTACTGAAAAAAGATACAAAATTTGTTTAACGGTGGTTGACATAATAGGAGTGTTTTGAAATACATAGGAAACTGCCTGAATGGGAGTATTAATACAATAAACAAGTATCTTATGTTAAGTTTTGATGTTTCGGTAAAGTGCCCTTCCTGGAGTACTTTTAGAAGTCCTGCCCTGAAATCTGAAATGTTAGTTCTCAGTATAATTAAACTGGAATTGCCCAGATTATGCTGATAGCTCTGTTAATATCATTAAAGTTGTTCTTCTTTGTTATATCCCTCTTTGTTTCAAAAAGTGCATGTTAATAGTAAAATCTAGATTCTTGCATTAGAAGTTATGATCTTTTCTTCCTATTGCAATTTACCTTTGTGTCTGGAACAGTTTCATTTTCATTCTGTGGATGACTTTGCCTGCCTTTCATTGTTTGTTTTTTTTTTCTTCTATATTACTGCATTTTTCAATAATTTTCCACTGTGTTCTTGTCTTTTTTTCCCTTTTCTTCCATTTCCCCCTGCCACTGACAAGCTGTGGCACTGGCTTAATAAGAAGGTAAACAAACAGAAATAATTGTGACTCCAACTAATGGATTCTGGGGTTTTGGGGAGGTTTGTTGGTTGTTTTTTTGGGTTTTTTTTGTTTTTGTTTTTTTGTTTTTTTTCCAGCATGAACACTCCTTAACATGCCTTGCTTCTTAGTTTTCTCTCCCAAGTGTCTTTTTTCCAGCTCTTGATATAAGCTACTGAAGGTCATATAATTCTACCTCATCTCTTGTCTTCTACTAAAATGAATACACATAGTTAAATGTTTTGTACAGCAGAATATTGCATTAGCCTTTCAAGGGTAGTTTGATTTAGTGGCACTTTTATTTAAGAACAGTTGATCTCCACCTGGTCCCCACTTGTATGCGTAACAAAACCAGTTCTCTCCTAGACTGGAGAGCTGTTCCCTGCTCAGAGAAAGCATCAGTTAACTGAATTAACGTGGGAGTGGTGAGGGTGAAGCACGGTTGTAAAGCTATGAATGTAAGCGCTTGCAAAAAGCGCATTGACTGGCTTCAGTCAGTGCTGTTAATCTTTTACTTGGGAAGTGTCAAACTGGCCTGTATACTCAGTGGTATTCAGTGCAGCAGGAGAGAAATGAGAATACTCATGATCTCAGAACTGCTGAATCTAGCGACAGTCTTAAGGGAAGTGAGGGCTAGTAAAAAAGTCTACAAAATGTATGTGTGGCTTTGAAAAGTGTGTGATGTGTTTTATAAGAAACGTACTCCTCAGTTCCCTTGATTCATCTTAGTCAACTAGGGTTAACTATTGTTCTTTAGGGAACTGTCATCTCAAGAGAAGTTAAAACTGATACAGTCTGTGTTTTGCCTGGTGAGACTGAAATCTGGACAACTCCCCAGTGCAGTGATATCTCTCTAGGACTTTGGCAGTGTCATTGCTTCAGACAAGCACAGAGCTGGAGAGGGATGCCGGTAGCATGTGTACTTCTGCAGGACCTCCCGAGTTTTAGAGGTGAAAATCTAGTATGTGATAAAATATGTGAAAACCTCATAATTAAATGAAAGAGGAAAAAAAACTCGAATACCATATCTGGAAATGGGTTATGCTTCCAGCAGCAACTTTTATCCTCACTGACCACTTTAGTATTAGTGGGAGAGTCAGAATGGTTAGTATCGTTTTATAAACAACAACCCATCCTTTCCATTCGGTAGCTATTACAGTAGAAACCATAGTTCTGCCTTGCATGTTGTGAAAGACACCTAAAATACTGTCGTTCTGGATGCTGTTGAAAACAAGCGGAACAGAGTAGAGCATGGAGGCCACGGGGGCACTGTCACAACTCTCTAAAAGGTTCTTGTAAACAATGAAATGGGGCTGCACAGCTGGTATCTGCTGTGGGTGGCAGATGGGGAATAATGGTGTGGGTAGTAGTAGTCCAGGCTGAGCAGCTATAATGAATTTAGAAAGTTTGATCTTCAGTATTTAATCAGTGAACTCAGGGTCATATGATGGGGGGCTTTCTGTGTTTCTGAACAAGGGGGTAGGGTTGCTTGCTTTATGATTCAGTTATAATTGTCCACTAAGAGAGGAAATTTTGAATGTACTTTTGCCCTCAAACATAGTTTGGATGTTTCAAAATTACATTTTTATTTCTTGACCTTGAAAGGTTTGTGTTATTTGAGTGACTTATAAGTAGTAAATATGTACAAGCATAACCCTTCATAAAGTTTTTTTTATTGGGTATTGGTTTGTTAGCACACTTTAGGTGAAGAGCTGAGTTCAGTGAGCCACAAGTGAAAGTTTAGTCTCAACTACTTTTTTCTGACTCTGAGTTTGTCATTTGCTTGTTTGAAAATTCATGTATGCAGATCAGTTTTTTTCCTTAATATTGGTAGGTTGCAAAAATAATTTCACTGTAATTGCCTTGAACTCTAAAATAGCCGGATTTTATTTTTAGTTTAGAGATTTGCATTATTGAGCAAAATCATGTGGATATAGTTTAACAGAGTGTTTTTTAGTTCCTCGGAGCTATTTTTGAAAAATACTGTTTTACTTTATAATAGTTTCATAGGAAGAGATCCTGAAAGTCCTATAGTGTTACATGCAGTGCTGACTCCTGTGCATGAGCAAGTTATAATAATATAATCAAGATGAAAAAAAAAGGGAAAAAAATACTGAGAAAACTGTATCAGGTTCTTGCGGGTTTGTTTTGTTGTGGTTTTGTTTGTTTGTTTGTTTGTTCATTTTTAGTAACTACATTAAAAAAAAAATCATAATCTACCACAGGCAAAGGAGGAGATTTGTAATATAGAACACTGAATGCAGTTAAAAGGTTGCTTCCTTTGCACCTTTCTCTTTTTTGCCTGTCTTTGAAGGGAAGTGCTTGTGAGTACACCAGGATAAATTTCTAATAATCCACCAAGAAACTAAAAATACATCACCTAGAGATGGCAGAGTTTGAAATGATGATTGATTATGGCTGTTAGTGATAAACCTTATTTTTTTTCTTCCTGTTCTGAGAGTGTCTGTCAGAGCTGCTTGGAACTTTTTGGGGCGGGGGGTGGGCAAACAAGAATAGTATATAATCAGATAGTTTGACATGGTATATAGCCCAAAATACAGAATAGGTTCAGTTGGGCTAGCATGATTTGTTCTTTATAACGTTGTCTATGGTAGGAGTTGTTAGAAAGAATTGCTAAATTCTGCAGTTGCTGTTGGTGGGACACTGGTGTAAGTAGACTTGAGACCTCATATAGCCCATTATCTGTCTTTTCTAACTTGTCAATTTGACTCATTTCAACATAACCCTGATATGTCTCCTGATTACAGGCTTCCCCTTATTCTTATCAGATGATATTAATAAGATGATAGCCTCAGATATTAACTGAATGAAAGGGAAATGTCAACAAGTCTAAGAAATGTCTTGGAAAAAATCCTGATAGATAGTGAAGCTGTTTAAAGAAAAAAAAATAGTCCTTTTTGGTAATTTTATGGAGATTTAATTGAAAAAGAAGTAGATGTCCAGGCATGCTTCACTCTGTGGGCAGCGCAGTAAATAAAACATACTAGAAAAACTAGTGTTCTGATAGCTATGCAGTGTGAAACATGAAAATATGAATTCATGGATGATGTATTATATTGCATAATATGGAGAACCTGTCTAGATACTAGGATTCCCAATTGTTAAGCATGAACTGTAGTTCTGCTACAGCTGAGTGTAATATGGTTTGTATCATCACCCAAAAGTTGAAAGCGGGGAGTACTTGCAAATTATTGAGAAGCATTTTAACAGAATGCATCTCATCTTAAAAACTTTTTTTTACAGGGAGCTTAATTAAAAAAGTTTAAAAAATTGACACCTTTCCCTTCAAAACTATGACAATTAAGGATAGTTTTTTGTGGACAGTCTATCACAAATCAGTAACATTTCAGTTTGGTTTCAAAAGCGTGACCTTCTGTAGCTTAGGAGCCTGGCTTTCCTTTTGTTGCACAATTTTGTATGTTGTAGCAACATCAGCTTCCTGCTGTTGACTAACTTTTAGATTAGAAGCTTGGAACTGAATTTAAAACTTTATGATCTCTGGCTAATGACTAGTGTTTAGCCAGTATATGTTTGTCTTTGTGTGCATGCCAGTGGTTTACAGGAAGGATGTAAAGGGAGGTCTGACAGGGTTGGGGTAAGAATCAAGTCTGGACCTGATGCAGTGGTAAGTATGAGCACACAGGGATTTAACAGTCTAGTTTACCTGCAGTAACATAGCACCTATGCTTTATCTAGCATGAGTGTGCAAAGGTGAGTGCTTCCTAAGGAAGTATTGTGGGTAAATGTAGAGAAAGGAAGGGAGGTTTAATAGCAAGCAAATTAAAGGAGAAGGAGTAAATATAGCCCTACATGAATGCTGTGCATCTGCTTTTACTTCTACAATACTCAATCCAATTCAGTCTTCTGTGATAATGTCTGTGTACCAGTTGTATAACTTGGATCTCCTTAAGACTGTGGTGAGAGATATAATTGCAGTACCTGTGGGCATACCAGAGCTGGCTTTCATCTAGCTTGTTTGGGCTACCTGCCCAAGTGAATAAACACAAGGTGGGCTTGCGTGGCTGAGGCTGCTGCCTGTACTGGTACAATATCAGTGCTGCCATTACTTTACTAACTAAATTAAGGGTAATTCAGGCTTTACACGTGCTGCAGCTGCACCTCAGTGGCAGTGTAGGCGTACTCCAACCCACAGTAAGGAGCGTCAAGAAAAGATCCCCTGCTCGTCATGTTCCAGTTCAGAGAGAGTCCTCATCCTGATGTTTTGGAGCTTGATCTTCCAGTAGTTGCTAGCATGGTGAAACATCTAAAGCATCCAGCTTCAGCTGCACTGAGATTTCATCTATTGAATACCACTCACATAGTCATTGAAGCTAACATTTTTAAAAATCTCTGACAGTACCTCCAATTCCTTGGACTCAGTGAGTCTGATGAAGGTGCTATATGTAAGACTAGCTAGTGGATTTCTTTTATCTCTAAGTTAGAAAGTAAATAGCAATTAGTTTGAACTTCGTTAACTAAGAAATAACAAGGGCAGCTTTAATTTTTAATAGCTTCATTTTGAAGCCCATGCTATAAAATTTCCATCCCCTGGCCATCCAGTGTTTTTCAGTGATATTTTTTATTTCTGACCTTTAAAACAGGGACTTTTATTTCTTGCTTCTCTTGCATAATTCGTAGGTGTATGTGAGGCTTGGAAGAGCACAGCAAATCCTGTTTTCAGTCTTATTTCCAAAGAGGTAACAGCCCCAGGTAGAGGCTACTCAGAGTTTTTCAGAAAGCTGCAGGCAGGCAGGTTACCTCCCTCTAGCACTGGCAAGGCATTTCTGATGGCTGAAATATTTCAGCGGTGCTGAAAAATGTTAAAAATATCTAAGGCAAAAGATTTTGCAGATTCCTTCAGGCTCTCTGAATTCCTTTCTGCAGGTCATAGTATTGTGCAGATTTTGTTACAAAAACTTGCTGGCTCAACGCCTTGTTTCTTTTAAAAGGATTTTGCTTTCTTCCACTTTTCTTGATTATTTTGAACAACAGTCCTAAAATGCTGAATACAATCCTTGCGTTAATATAGATCAAACAAGAGGCTGGTTGTAAAAGAACTTGAAGTTTAAAAATGATTGCTTAATGTACATGAACTGCTCAGATGCTACAGGATAAGCACCAAAAAAAAATCCTTACTTTTTTTTTCAAATAGGAGTTATAACTTCAGCATTAACCAATTCAATCATCACGCAGCAGTCTGTAGAATTTAGTTGTTCCAGGCCCAGTTTCACGTGTAGGGATAGGGTAAAGAATGAAGAAAGAACTAATGTAAACCATCAGCAGGCATATTAGTAGTTTTGTAAAATCTCTAACTATAAAGTTACCAGCCTAGTCACTGAATATATAACTTGTACTCACTTGGAAATACTTCCATTTACTGCATATTGGCTTTGACCTCAGTTTCCTTAAAGCACAAATTTTACAGCTGGCCTTCTGCTGCTGTTTTTTCCTGCAGTAATGCCAGATGGAGTAGAAATAGCCTTGGTATTTGAACCATAGAAGCTAGAAAAATGTACTTGGTTGTACTTGCATTGGCTTTCACAGGGTTTTTTTTTATGTAAACAGTCAATTTTTCGTATGAGACGAAGCTCAGCTTGCACTATTCTAGAGCACTCTGCATAGTCACATGGCTGAGCAGTTTTAACTGTTTGGAATGACATGATCAGAATTTCTCTAATCCTAATTGGTATCACTATTTGTTTGTGGACATACGTAGAATGGGCCTTTCCATAAACCGACAGAACAACATGAGTGCCTGTTTCTTGTATCAGTAGATTTAGCTGATGCATGTTTAATGCTGAGCATCCTTTTGAGATTGGAAGTGGATAGAAATAGTCAGTGCTGAATAATTGGCCCGATGTTCAATAATGTAGAAAACCTCAAGGCCCATTCAGTTCAGAAGGTGATGAGCAGCTTGAAAAAATTTGGTTACTTGCAGAAACACCTCATTTGTCATTTAGATGGTTATTAGCTATTGAAGTTTGAAAGTCATGGTTGTACTTTACAGTATACCTTGATAGCTTCCAAGTCCTGTGCAGATAGTATCTGTAAGTTTCCAAGTTGCTGGAGGACAAGAAACAAAGACAAATTTCTAGGTTCATAGCTGATATGAATGCTAGCTTCTTTAGGTCTAGTAAGTAAATATTGAATTACTGCTCGCTTTGCAGAGAGCTTGCTGTGTCTTGTGGTAATGTGTAAATGTTGTTTGCAAAATCACATGTCATACCATGACCTTAATCATGCTAACATCGCTTGTTAATTGTTCATCTCCAAGCTTGGGCATAAATGCTGTTTGATTAGAGCCTGATTGTGCACTGTGGTTGTAAATAAAGCTAACAATACTGTTGTATAGTATATAGCATTGCTTTCATTAAAGATTGATTTATATGCTATGATTTGTTTTTTTCTTTTTTCTGTACAGATGATCGTGTGGTTGGAGAAAATGCTAGATAAAATAATCAGCATTTTCATAATATTTTTGCTAGTGATAGGAACCCTTCTGCTAGCCCTGCTCCTTACTGCAAAGGTACAGTGTGCTAAGGAATGTAATCATAGAGCTCATTTTAAATGCTGAATGAAAGTTGCTGATACTTATGCAAAATTGTGTAGCTTAAAGAATTTTTTGAAAAATTTAGCAAGTAAATGTTCTGTAGTTGAACTTGTTACCATTTCAACACTTCTAATATATAATAATCTATATATTGCATTTATATGTTTATTTACATATGAAAAAAACAAATATAGAGACATTTGGAAATACGAAATTTATTCTAGTAAAAGAATTACTAGCTTATATGTTACAGGAACAGATTTGGTTTGCATCCTGTTAACACTTTTCTTGTCAACAGCAGAGCCACTTAGAATTTTTTCTTTTTAATTTACCTTGCATGAGAAACATATTTGCAAAATGCTTAAGGTGTATTTGTCAATTTGTTTGTGTAATTGCCTGTAATAATCTCATGGTATCCTGTTCTGAGTTTAAATGTGCTGAGATTCATGATCAGATATTCTCTGAAACTGATTTTTGGTTTGTGGTTGGGGTTTTTTTTGCTCACCAGAAGAGGTCACTCATGTACTTTTTTTTCCCTTTTTTTTTTCCTCCTTTTTTTTTTTATTTTTTTTTTTTTTTAATGGAGCTGTGTTCATGCTTGAAACAGTCAATGGAGATTGAATGTTTGACTTGAATACAGTTACGGAACAAAAATCAATGCATTCTGATGTCAATCTCCTTTTTCTAAAATGTAGGCTTATATAATATTGAGTACTTAAAATTCAAAGCTTTAAAAGTTGTGCAAACATTCCTGCCTAAAGCTTACTTATATTCTTAAAAGGAACATTAAGATATTTATAAAAGGTGTCTTTTATCAGTCCTATTGAAGAATTAATTTGGTGAGGCACATCATAACATGGTTGGTCATGTTAGAGCTGAGCATTCATTAATTTTTACACTTCTTTGATCCATGGCTTAAAAAGGTGTATTTGAAACTGTGGTTTGTATTTTAGTACTTCCCTTGACAGCACTGCTGTATTGTCAAATGTTTTTTCCACTGGTGAGATAAGGTTTAAATTTCCATTTGCTATTACCCGTCACACAGTGTGTGACCAAAATTGTCAGAACAGACTGATGATTATTGTACGGTCTGCTTTTTTTGGTTAATGGCACTTTGTTCTTCATAATGGGTTGTTTGCGTTGGCCATCCCTACAATTCGACAGGAACCATCAGTAAAGAGGGCATAGCGTACTTCTCCTTCTGGGAGTTGATTGTATGCTG
>JANXJC010000049.1:17448202-17465418 GCA_027564655.1 Leptodon cayanensis
GATTTTAAAAGGTTAGCTATAATTCAGACTGCGGGGTGTTTCTGCATTTGGAGACTTGAAATCAATGCTAACGTGCAGTTAAGGATATAGCAAGACACAGTGCAGTCCCAAAACTGCTTTGACAGTTTTTTAAAACACAAAACATTTAAAGACAATGAGATAACTGTAAAGAAATGTGTGTGGATATGCAGCTATAGTGAGATTTCCTCTACCTTTGGAAAAGAGTAAACTAAGATTACACTACTTGCACATAATAAGTACTTACACATAGATTGAGGCTAGTGTTTACCATAGAATAACTGCCTTGCTAGCCCCTTGGCTTTCTGAAATATTTCAGGATAGTACAGATGACTCCGTATTCTCTGAAAATACAGCTGTTTGACAGTGTCATACTGCAATCACAAGCAGATAAGCTCTTTTCCATTGATGGAAATCATAGGAAGTGCTCATCCTCTTTAGTAAAAGAAGGAGCATTTGCTATAAGAAAAACGTTAAAAGATGACAGATGCAAGTGTTTCACTTCAGGCTTTTCCCGTAGTGGATGAAACTTTCATATTAGAGTTGAAAGCATATAATTAAATCACTGGTATAGCTGTACTGGGGAATTACTGTCATTCATTTAATTTGTAACAATATGCATCGATTCAGTACTTTGAATATTAGATAAAGCACAGAAGACTTCTGTACCCTCCTCAAAATGTGCTGTTCATTATAGCAGTTACGCTTAGCTCTTGTTTGATGTAGACAGACCTTAATTATTTTAAAGTAATTCACTATATAAACATGTAAATTGCCTGAAGATTTAATATGAAGATAAGCTCTTCCAGATCATCAGTTTGCTTTTTTCTAAAAACTTTGGTGTTAGCAGCACTGCTGCCTTTCAGCTTCAGATTTTTCTGGTATTCTTTAGAAGCAGTAGTGTTCTAAACCAGTTTATCCAGTGATGTGTTTCTGAAGTGGGGTTTACTTCATCCTGTTCTTAGTTTGGGGAGAGAACTAGAGTGGATCCTCACTTACGCCTCGAATATTGCACCTTATGGTCTATTCTAAGGTAGTTTTCCAGGTGAATGAAATAAGCAATACATAGCTGGACTATTAGGATTTAATTTCTGAAAAATAAAAAAGCCTCATTCCTTCCCCATTCACTTGCTTTTCCATTCATGCCTTTTTCCTCCATTTTTTGAAGGCTTGAAACATGGAAAAAGTAAATTCCTGCTGGCTAAATCTGTGAACGATCACTCGGAACTCCCTTGATGGTATATGAGACATTACTAATGTCTTCTTAAATTGATCTTTTTGCCTCTTGCACAAGAATATTCATCATTCCACCAGCAGCCAGTATCTCATTCGAGATTTCCCAGACAGGAAGACGGAAGACCTTCCATTAAGACGTACACGGCAAGCTTCAGCTCAGATAGGTTTCTCTATCCATGCCTCTAGCATGGCTCATCTGTGTGTGCCAAATCAAGTCACTTTCTCAAATACTTTCACGGAGTTACCACATATCCTAATGTTTTCTCTGGCCCTGAGAATTTCTTCAAGTAATCTCCTAAGTTTATAACTAATACAGTCCACTCTTCAGTAATAATTCAACTACCGTACTTTTTTTTTTTTCTTTTTTTCTGGTAAGGTAAGCATTCAGTGGTTTTGTGTTCTTTTCATAATGGGTGTTGTTTTTTTCAGGGTAGGTGAAATTCAACCTGATGCATATTTTTAGAGGAGGAGTTGATTTCTTTACAATCAGAGAGTCAAAGACATGATGCTGGAGGATGGTCCTTTTTCTGTTGCTGTTTTGTCTCTGTTTCATGTAAAGGTCAAGCAAAGATGTTTTTTCAAAAATAAGCTGTTGAGCCCTAAAGGGTTATCGTGGAACTTTATGGGTAAACATTTGTTTGGAAATCAGCTTTTACCTGGAGCAGGAAGCTTTTGATCTTGTGCATACTGTATTGTTCTTCACAAAGTCCATTGTTTGTCTTTTACCTTAAAGGTTTATTGACTTGTTCTGTTGCTGTCATTTTTGACTTGTCAGGATGATACATCTTTCTGAACAGAAAAAAAATTAAAAGTATACAGAAGGACAAATTTTTTTCTTAATCCCTCTTTGTGTCCAGTTTTATTCCCTTTATAATAAACCTGTTAATGATCTCTATAATCAAATCAGGTACGTGAATTTACCTGGCTTCCAGAGGTTTGTTAACTTGAAGTTCTCAGCAAATAACTTGTTTTGGTCAAATTCCTTTTAAACCTTGCTTTCAAGTATTGGCCAGTTTAAGTGGCCAATAGGACACCTAAGATGGCTAAGAACATTAAGTGCAATTTTGATTTCTTGCCTGTTACAGATTGGAAAGGCACAGCAACTGATGCTGATGGTGGCACATCACAGTGTGATGCATAAGGGAGTCTTGAATTCTGTACAGCTTCGTAGCTCTTTTAAACCCTGATCTCTTAAGGCTACTTACAAAGCAGAGTTTTGGGGAAGGAGGTGTGTTTTTCGGTTATTGAGTAACCGTAATATTAAAAGTGTCATTATTGCATAAATGTTGACAGTGTGCTTTAGAGAACTCATCTCAGCTGGCAAGGTGTTAGAAATTGTTTATGCATAGTAACTGAGCTCATTAACTTAGCTGCACTATGCTCTAGGTATCAAACAGCATCATGAACTCTTCTTAGGTGCAGGTATTTTGATTTTGTGACTGTTAGTGAAGTATTTGAGCACTTTCCGATACTGTATTCAGTAATGATTAATGTCTGTTATGTCTGTTTTCTCATCCTAGCAATGAGAAGCATGTATCTTGAAATTTTAATGGTGCATATGCAAAACAAGGAAATTACTCTGTAGCTGGAGACGAGTCCTAAAAGATGCACTTGCTTTCATAAGATACTGAAGCTGAACGAAGGGCACTATCTGCACTTACTCTAAAGCAAATGCTAGTGATAACTAGTACAACAGTTCCAACCAGTGACTCTAGCTAACAAGGATGTTCTTCCCAGAGAACCATTCCTGATAATGATTGAACCACCTGATAACAGCCTTCAAACTAGCTGCAGTTGTATACTCCTGGTTATCTGCTCCTTAAGCTAAAGCTTCTAGGGGAAGTGTTAAACAAATACAGCCTATATTGGAGGAACATACTATTTTGAAGGAAACTTTCCCAGCCCCCACTAGATGTACACTGTCTTGTAGCAGGTGGAATAAGCCCCTGTCCTTGTGAACCACTCACCAATATCAGCTCAGCTGATGTGTTGCAAGTGATAGTGTGCTAGGGAGGGAATTAATGATTGCTGTGATCAGTATTTAGAAGACTGATAAATCAGGCTAGTTTTAATCTTGAAAACTTTACTAGACCAGCTTTCTTTAACAACACACTTCATGCTAATGGTTTGTTTTACAATCTACTAATTGTTATCATTACATATTCAAAGTGGTCAGTCCTTAACAATCATATCCTACATGAGCTGTGAGGATAGAATACCATCTGGTGACACAGTGTAGTTGGCAGCAATAGCTGCTATCCTTGATGGTCTGAGTCACAGAAGTCAAAGCAGGCAGGCTCAAGAGCTCTTAAATACGAAAAGCTGAAACTGAAATGGACATCTTCTTCCCTTAAGGAGCTTGTCATTTTATAAGGTGTTTATTTTTCTGGACAATTTCTACCCCTTGACCTCTGCCGTGGACTATACGCTGTGTGATATTTGGAGAGGCATTACTTTTCCAAGTCATGGCAGGTGACTTGTCCTGTTGCTTGCCTGTTTGGTTTTATTTTTTTTTCCCCCCTTCCTTAGTTGCTACCGCATTTTCTTAAAGCAAAAGCAGTCTTTTGCTAGCTCTTAAGATTGTACATTTTCCAATGCCTTCTTCCTCAATGAACTGCTTGTGTTTCGGGGGCCCTTGTCTTCAACCTGTGTCCCTATTTTCAAGGTCTTTGCTGCTGTTCTGTGATTGAACTCCACAACATAACAGGAGACCTGTGGCACCGAGCTCCTGTTCACACACCAGATTCTAGTAACAGACTTTAAACATCTGAGACTGGAATCTTGCACAGTTAGCATACAACATACAGCCTGTTACTAGCAATGGCAGTGCTATTTTTACTGAATACCAACTGAAAGGCCTCTGCTTTAGCCACAAACTATTCCCTCAAAAATCACTGTGCTCTGTGTTTACAGTTCTCATAGTGTAATGTACGTTTAATAAAGTTACCTGGAGGCTGCATGAAGTTATACCACTGCTGCACCCCCAGAATGAATTCTTAATCCCTAGAAGGAGGAAGGGGACAAGTACCAGTGGAAGAACATTTTTCAGCAGAATATCCTCTTCACTTCTAACCTCACTTGAATTCTCAAGAGAGACTAATAAAACCTGTTCAAAAGATGAGCCTTAAAATTCATAATTCTCATTAAATAGTAAGAAGCATGAACCAAGCAGATCTTTCTGGTTTTACTATGTGTTGTAATTCCCTGTCACTTCCCCAGCACTTACTCCCTCCCAAGTTTATGCTTAATAAATTATCTTCCATATCTTTCACTCAGTTCCGAAGGAGAGGCAATCACATGGCTCACACTCCTTTGTCTGCTCTGCAAATGCCAGCTACTGTTGGGGTTTTTTTGTTGTTGTTTTGGGTTTTTGGCTTTTTTTTTGTTTTAATTCAGTCTGCTTGATTAAGATACTCATTAATCCAAGAGTAACTGTTGCTAGTATGGAAGTCTTCACTTACACCTTTGAACCTGGAGAAGGGCTTTTTGTGTCATTTTTTCCAGTTACATTAGTTAGTCTGAAAGAAGGTATGGCTTTTTGTTTGTAACGTTGCTTCTTTTGTATGTTTGAATCACTTTGGCTAACACATTCTTAGTGTATTCCTTCTGAATGAAATATTTGTTATGAAACTACTGTGCATTGTGTTTAGGATGCCTCCATGTGCCATGCCATGCCTTTATGTTCTTTATGTCTCACGAAGTTTCTGCCTTATTCAGATTGATGTGTCTGCATCCATACATAAACTAATTTGGCTGTAGTGGGTATTCCGTGTTTAAAGGCATGTCTCAAAACTATTCTTTACTGTCTGTAACTAATCAGCATTCAGTTCCCCAAGCCAGTACAAAATTCAATAGATTGTCTAGCATTGTTTGATTTATTTTCCACAATGGCTTGACTAACTGGTGCATCCCTACTTGAAATCACAACTTGTGTAGTTGTCTGCAGACATTATAAAAATTGTATCTCATTACCATAAAACATTTTTAGAACAAATTTATTAAACTAGTAATTTTATTATTTGATTTGAAGCTGTCTTCAGATTTATTTCTGCCTTGTGGTGTTACTCCTTCTTCTTTGTGTTTTGGCATTTCTGCTTTTGAAAAGATGAGTTTTCTTTCCTAAGACAAGATCTGCTTTCAACTGATGGTGATGTTAATTGCAATAAACAAGTGTTACCATGTCTAGATTTTTTGCAGTTTAGCATGATGAAATAATTTTGAGCATTGGGAGAAAAATTCTAAAACCTTGTAACCGTCTACTTAGAAACTTGTCTTTGGTAAAGTAGACGTTTTCACTTGACATTACGTGCTGTAATTCTGGAGTGAGGGAAAATTATTTTTTTTTAAAAAAAAGTCATCTTTGTATGGCTTGATGGAGATGAATCACTGTAAGCAGTTCTCTGTCCTAGCTAATACTGTCTGGTGCCTGACTGTCTTCTCTTCCCCGTCCTGTTCCAGATCCTGGAGTCTCTGTGGATAGTGATGAGTCGCAATGTGAGCCTGTTGTTTACTACAGTTACAACATTAGTGACAATCCTCTTCCATAGTGGGACAGCTCTTCTCAATTTTGTGCTTTCAGTGGTAAGTAGTATGTCATCAGTTTACATGGTCTGTTTTACTGAAGGAACCTAATTGCACATGTTGTAACAAAGAAAAATCAAACCTAAAGCATTGAAAACATCATCCAACCTTATGTAATACCAAAATTCCTTAAGATTTTGCAACTTTCAAATCTGTTGTTCAGGGGGTATTCTAAGCAAAGGGCAAGATTTGTGTAACTTCCACATTAAGGACCTGGCAGTCTTCCTATTATTCTGTTCATGGAAAACTTTTGTTTCTCGCCTTGAAGATACTGAGCTGTAACTTGTGTTATTGTATATAACTGCTGAAATCTTATGGCATGTCCTCATAAGCATATCCTTAAACAAGCCAATGCTCTCCGAAGAGAGGAAAAATTGTTACAGGGAAATGTCAGCCAAAGTATTTATTTCACAAGGATTACCTTATATTCCCTCTTTTAATGAAGCGTCCTCAACTAATCTGTGTGAGGGGGTGGTTGCGGTTTTTTTTATTCAAGCTGTGTGAGCTCTTCGCAGAACGCTTTCTACACAAAGTTCATTCTTAATAATGCTATTGCCCACAGTGAGTAGTAGTCTCTGAAACCTTTTTATTAAAGTTGTTTTCTTTAACAGATGGATTACTTTTTAGTGTATTACGTGAGCTAGATGTTTATAGTTTCTTTTGTTTGTAAATGTCACAGCTGTGTGGAGTAATTTATAATGAGAGGTAACTTCTTTCTTCTCATTTTCTATGACAGGTGTTACTTAAAGTAAAAATCTCCTAAAACACTAGCCTGGGACTTTTTCCTGTTTTAACGAGACAAATACTGATCTTTGAAGCTTGACTGAAATCCATGTCCTTATTTTTAGTTCAGGATTCAAAAACATTAGTTAGAAAACAGAGCATTTTGCCAGTTTAACTTCATTGCCTTCTTTGATGCTTGCTCAGGACGGAGGTCTTTGTAGTCAAAGCTGCAAAATTGAAATAATGCCATTTCAAGGCACCTATGTGGATTCTTTTCAGTATTTAAGATAACAGTAAGACTTACTTGAATGGCTGTCTTGAACTGAAGAAAATCACTACCACTTAATTTTGTTGTTCTTTAGTTATCTTTCAGTTAGTAAAGAAAAGATTGCATGAGAATATTTCATTTCTTCTCCTTCATCCACAATTCACCCATGATGACACATTGAAAACAGTGTCTGAGAAGTTAGTGTACTTAAAAATGACAAGTTTGGATAACAGTTGCAGATTTCAATGCACTCATTGCTCACGCAGAAAATTTAGCTCCAGATGCCCAGTGGCCTATACCAAGTTCATTAGGTGCTGTTGGTGTCATGCACGATCTTGCCTTTTTGTCTGTCAGAAGGGTCCTGCCACTTGCTGGGGCACTGTGCAGTCAGCTGGTTTAGCAGAGCTAGTTGGGATATTGCTGTGTTGGAAACTTCTAAAGCTTAGATGCCCTAAAGGCTACTCTGTTTCCTCCATTTCTGTTGTAGGTTGAACAGGTTAACTTAAAACGGTCGTATAAGGCTTTCCCCACCAAAACACATCAGTCCTGCACTCTTGGTTTCTTGGATTTGACCATGAGCTTCCATTTTCGCCCTCCTAGTGATCTTACATATATAGAAAAGATTTATTTTAATACACTTATAGGTTCTTTCTGTAGATTCTTGATAATGGTAGCCTTTGAAATGCAAACAGCAGAGCTGATAAATTAGAAATACTTCAACTTTTAAGAAATAAGGCAAAAAAATCCCTGAACAACTTTGTCCTGTTAACTGTGCTTCAAATACGCCAAGGTAAAGCGATATGCTCGCCTCCATTTCTATGCACAGAAAATGTCATGTATAAGTGTTGGTGTTCTTTTAACTGTATGAACTACCTCTTTTGAAGGCATTTAAAATTTGCATCCGTACCTGGAGAGTGGTTACTAATGCTGTTAAACATTGTGGGAGACTGCTATAACTTAGTCTTGTTTGCACTGTACATTTCATAGGCTGTTGTGTCTATTCGGAGGCATGGTTTCTCATCTTTATGAAAGTCTTTTGCAAAGGTTCTTGCTATAAAAAGGAAACAGATTTTCTTAAAACACAAAAAGGTAAATTAATGGAACTTGTTTTAGTGGGGTTTAGTTTGGGTTTGTTAATAGCATATGACTGAAAGAGAGAGGACTTAAATCTAGGATATTCAGTAAATAGTCTGCACTAAATAAAGATTAATACAGTCCATTATTTGGGGCAGTAAGTAAATAAAAATGCTAGTTGTTGTGAGAATTTAGTTGAACCTTAAAGTACTTTTTAGGATAACTTAATGAACTGTCATGGAGTTCATGCAGAAATAATATAACTGCTTCTTAACTTTTCCTTGTGCTTTTTTTTTTTTTGTCTTTCCCTCCTGTAACAGCTTAATGCAATAAGCAGAAAAAATCCAGATGTGACCCTAGGATAAATCACTGCAGCTTTCTTAACTTTTGTGATGTGCATTGTTACTGAATCCCATTTGGTATTATGTTATTGTTAGATTTACCCGCTATTCACGTTCCTTCCTTCAGAGCTAAAGAAAAACACCCTCCAGGTGAGGAGGAGAAGAACAGAAGTGACCTTAATGGTTCTTGTTCTTCTGGGGTCTCAAGGCATACTTACATTTTTTGCTGTAGCAAGATTTTTTTCAATAATTTACTTTCTGGGGTGGATATGTTTAACAGTTTAGTTTTTCTTTAAGCTGAGATTTCAGCATGAGCTGTTTTTTGCTCTCTTTTGGAAAGTCTCGAATTAAGAAGTTCACGGTTTCCTGGGAAAACTCACTATTCTCCAGTAAGCAGAAAGAGCTTTTGTATACAGTTCATTTTGAGTGTGAGGGCAAATAGTTTCAGAGTTTTTGATTGTTTTAGTTTAGTTGCTACATCTTTGACTGCTACCTGGCCCAATATCCTTACCCCATCTCACTTTTTTTTTAGTGCAGTTTTGGAATGGATTTTTTACATTTTGAATGGACTGAACCCTAAAACTAGGTAGGCAGCATTTGAGGACATTTTGTGTGTTGCTATGGTCCAACCAGTAGTGTCAGCTGAAAAAGCTGACTCTTGAAAATGCCATGTCTGTGTTTTGACAAAAGATATATTTAATGGGCTACTGAGGGAGGGGTTTGTTTTGGTTTTGGTTTTTTTTTTTTTTTTTACCTAAATGTGAAACAGAAGGAATTATTTTAAATTATTTGTAGGTACAGCTTTGTTTAAAAGAAAGCACTACTCCAGCTTTAACTGTACTCTTATTTTTTTTTCATTTTGCAGGATTCTTAGTTGCTACAGAAGAGTTTTTACTAGTTTGAAGTGGCACAAACTAATTGAAATTTTCCAACAAGACAATTCCTGAAGTGGTTAGCAGTTTTAGTCATCTTGAATAAAAATTAAAATAGTGAATTTTATTTTGATAAATGGTTTAAAATATTGCGCTTTAGAACAGAAATAATAGACACTTTGTTCAGAACCTCCATTGCGAAAAATACATCTTCCATCAAAACATTCAGTAGGAAGTAATCTGTGCAGCATATCCAGTAAGACTGTATTGAGATCCTCAACAGACGTTTGAAAACTCATCATTAGTTACAAGAGTGCCACTTCTATTTCACTTCTGAATACAGGATCCTAGCCGCACGCACATGCACATGGATGTATATGTACGCCTTTGTGTGTGTGTATATATATGCCCACTCTGCTTATACTCTGTTACAAAGATCAGAAGAGAAAAGCTCCATTTGGCTGTTGGGTATCCACAGTCCTGTGGGGAACACACAAATTTTTGATGCTGTAAAAAAAAAAGAAAAAAAAAAAAAGAACCCAAGAGCAAAGCTTTTGGGCAGAAAATTGAGTATGAAAGGCAGATGCAAAAATATTTCCCAAGTCTATGGACCTGATGCACAAGCAATTAAGTCATGTGTTTTCTTGATATATATATAGAAATGCTGAATTACCACTTTAGTATAGAGTGTTTACTTGTAGCTTTCTTCTTTAATTCAGTCTATCCCCACTCAAATTAGAGTATTCAATGTTTTGGGCTACAGAACAAATTCTGCTGCAAGAAATAGTAATCCATCAATTGTTTAACAATGGAAAGATCTTAGTATTTAATCTTCGGTGAATTCCTCCTCATAGTCGTCAGCAGGATCTTGAATTGTTGCTTAGGAAACAGTTCAGATAATATCTGAAATCTCAGATACCCTGTAAAAGAGGTCTGAAAACTTTCAGACTCCAGTTGATACAGGGTAGGACATATCTTTTTCCTGCTGAATGTACTGTTGAAGCTATTCTACTTGTTTGAATAGTCAGCAAGCCACTTGATGATAAATTATGATATTCTGTGACTACTGCTTCTTTTTGCATTTCTGTATCTATTGAGCTAAAGCAAACATGTTGATTTCCCAAAATGCAGGTAATCTAAAATTCAGTTGATTTTGTATGGTGCTGTGGTTACATGCATCTTGTCTTAACAGAAGGAGTTAGGTTTGTATTTTTTCCTAGCTTGTAGTTCAGTTTAACATCATTTTATTCCGTTGTTGTTCATCCTCAGCTGTCACTTTGGCTTTTACAGTTCAGATAGGTATGTGTATGTTGGTGTGCTGTTACTATCGAAGAAAGCAAGTTTCTTCTGGGGAAGAACAGCTTTTCAAGTCAGTACAGGTGCTGTGCATGTTGCCTCTTGAACTAATTCCCAAGCTGTTATTCATAGCCTGTCTTAAGTCAGCCCCGTATGTTTGTCATACCACAGGGAATCAAGCTTTGCCTGTTTGCTGCAGCTAATTTGCTCGTTCCCTGGCTGCTGTATTCTTTTCAAAAGGCAACATCTTCAGAAGTTAACTGAGGCAGTCCTAATAAAACAAGATCCAGTGGAGCTGTTTTTCACTTTGCTTTTTGTGAGTGTCAGGATGAGTGGAGATTGTACTTGGAGCAATATGCTGCTATCTGTGTTGAAAACTGCTGCGAGAAGGATCTGTGGCCAGATCCCAGTGGCAGAAAGACAAAACACCACCTGGATGCCTGCTTCAGTATAGGGAGTTTTGTAGCGAAATCAGGAAATACTGCAGAAGCTTTGGAGAAATGGCAGGCCCTATCAAGGAGAAAATAACCATAGTTGCAGCATTATAGAGGATGGTAAAACCTGATTCAAGCTTTAAGATTTACTCATTCGAAATTGTAACAAAACATAGCTGATGTTGCTACTGGCACTGAATTATTTCCTCTTAAACCAAGGCCTAATTCAGGGTTGCGGTTTTTGGGTTTTGGTTTTGGAGTTTTTTTTGTTGTTTTTTTTTATGATCTCAAAATGAATGTTAACAGTATACTGTTTAAATGTGCTGATGTAAGGACTTGTTTTAGTAGATAGATCGGTTTATCACCCAAGGCAGAAGTTACACACCTGGGAAGATGGAATACAGCCTAAACCTATATAAGATATTTTGGAAAGGGGTCACAGTAGGCGAACAGCTGAGTGTGACTTTCAAGTTAAAGGCTGGGAGGGTGGGGAGAGGTAGTAGTAACATTTCACTGAGTGGAAAGGAATTAGGAACAGAGGCAAATGGGTGTCATTCTTGAGACTGATAATGGTACTGGTAATGTGCTGTCTGCGTTGTTTTTTTTTTTCTCTGAGTGTGTTCAGAGAAAATGCAGGAAAAGGGCATGAGGTGTCTGCAGACTGGATAAAATGCTTGAATGTAAGAGACTTGTGGAGGTCAGGCTGTTTGGCTTGTCAAAAGATTAAGATATGGATGGACACATTTCTGTGATGTATGCTTAGCCCAAGAAGTTGCTGAGCCCACTGACAGGAAAATAAGGAAGACATAGTGGACTGCAACGTACACAAAGCTAATATAATCTGATTGTATTTTTTTTGTCTTTAAACTGAAACAGTGGAACTGCCATCACTTCTGCTGAGACTCATCTTCAAACTCACAGGAGTAATGAATCAGGATTGCCAGCCTAATAAATATTATAAATTTTCTGTTTGTGAGTTTTTGTATCTGCATAATGACTCTTGAGACAACTCAGATTTATTTAGTGTTTTTTTGGTGGTGGGTTGTTTGGGGTTTTTTTAAGAATAGATATTACTATTCAGTAATTCTTTGATCCGCTAAACATTCTTGGTTAAAAAAAACAACAACTAGAATGTTGTTGATCAAACAACATTCTAGTTGTTTGATCTAGATGTGACTTTGGGAAGAGGCTGAACAGGGCTAGAAGTTTTGTAATGTTTAGCTGTAACCGTTAAGTTCTTTGTGGAGGAGGAGAGAAAATTATTCTTGTAGCTCTGTGTGTTTCTCTAAATCCAAGCTTGTGGAATAGTATTTTGTGCCTTTCCAATGAAGTTCAATATCTGAAGCATAGCTGCATACTGTAGTTCTGGACAGTATTTATTGCCTTCTAATTTAAAACTCCAATTTGGTTTGCAGGTGATTTTTCTGACCACGCTGTTCTACCTATTGAGTTCCAGTGATGAGTACTACAAGCCAGTGAAGTGGGTGATAAGCCTGACACCTTTGTCTCAGCCAGGTCCCTCCTCAAATATAGTCGGTCAATCGGTGGAGGAAGCAATAAGGTATGTTGTTGATTTTTTGCCCTTTCTGGAAAATTCTTTTTTAAATTTGATGTTCAACTACAAATACTTAGCAATTGCAACAGCTCATGTTTGAAAGACGAGTTGCAAATCTCAAAGATTTTCAAGAACCTAGCATTGATGACTTTTCCTGCTTGATTGTTAAAAGAGCAATTTGAGTGGACTTGCCTAAAAAAAATTTCAGAGGTCTGTAGTGAATACTAGTATTTTATAAAACTGATACACCCGTGACATCCCTAACATATGAGGAAGCAGTGCGTTTGCAGCTATGTTGGCATTAACGGCTGGCGCAGCTCAGTAGTAGCAGGTTCATACAGCAAAACAGTTGAAACGGAGGACCTGACATCTGTGCTGTACACATTTCAGAGTTATTTAGTTTGAACTATTTTTAGTCTAATCTTGGGGACTAAGTACCCATTTGCAGCTGGAGAGTATTATATATGCTCCTGGCGTGCATTTTCCAGTTCAGTTTCATCCGAGAGAAATCTAGTTTGTGATCTCCATGAACCAAATTACACCAAAGGGAACAACAGGGGAGAGCTCTCCTTATCCCACTTAAAACACTACTGTACTGCATCTCCAGAGTGCATCCACAGTGTTTCATGCTTAATTACCGTTCTTATGTTTCACCTCTAAACCACTACAGTAATTGAAGGAGGATTTTTTGTGTTTTTAAATATGGTTCACTGAGATCTCACAATAAAGCAACTTTTGGGGTGGTACAGTAATGTGTTTCATTCATCACAGATGACTGAAACTGTCAGCTTTCACCTGTTAGCAGCTTGAAACACTAACATGTTGTTAATGTGATAAATGGATTTTAAATAAGGTGTTTAAGTCATAGCTCGCTTTTTCAAAAAAAGTTGATGGACTGGGCAAAGTCAACAGACTCCATGCTAAATTCTATACAGCCATTGTCTCTTACACCACTGCTTTCTGTGTCATCCTGCACATATATGCAAAACATGAATAGACTTTAAACCGACAGTGTATTAATACTGCTTTCCAGACTCATTGCTGAATGTTTGCCATTGTTCTTAGGTGTACTTTACAAGTGAGCGTTGTTACCTGTTATTGGAATTAAGCTGTTTCTGGGTACATTTTAACAATAAGAAGGTTATATCATGCTGTGTAAGATCTTGAACAGCAATGATAACTGCTATAGTCATTTGAAATGAAGGGGCAATCCAGCAACAAATTTGGAATTCTGCCAAAAAGTTAATAGCCCTTCTCTTGAGTGACTGCTATTGAGTTTTCATTGATCATGTGGTTAATATCTCAGTTCTGTCTCTTCTGAAGAATGCGAGCAGATTTAGAAACTGAAACTTGTCTCAGGAATTGTTCTCTTTAGCCCTTGGTAGAGGGGAACGGTGTCAAAAACCAGGATATGGCTTCTTTGGACATGGATACTCTGCAAGGAAGATTGTATTAAATGCAATTTTAAGTTTATAGGTCTGTCACACAGGTGACCCAAGATATTTGTCAGAGTTTAGAATGGTGGAAAGAAAGAAAATAATGTTAGAGAAGCCACAGTAAAATGAGTAGGAAAGAGCCACCATGCATCAGTAACTGCAAAAGCCAGTGGAATGTGAAGCTGTTTGTCATACGCAAGGGAACTTAGTTGTGTGTTCACTAAGGTAGCCTGAACCAGTCATTCATATTTGTTTGTTTGGAGTAGCCTGTACTTGGTCCCTTATTTGAATTCATTGGAATGCTTTTTCAGAGATTTTTGAGAAGTTCCTCTCTCTTGCTCGGTTGTACCTAAGGATTTATCATAATGTTTCTAGATTAGCTTGCATTCCACTCAATACTTACTGTGATCTTCAGTATGTAAATATGAAGATTATAGTAACAAAATCCCATGAGTTTATGCATGGCCAATTTGTTGCCATATGAAAAACAATTGCCACTGCAAACCATTTCTTTCTTGACAAAGTAGCAGCTGTCCTTTGTTTTTGAAGCTGAGTTGTTGCTAGAGGGGTAGAAACATGAAAATGGCTTCTTCACTTCATCTATAAAAGGCATGCAAAATGGATCTTAATGCTTGGTGGCAAGATGGGAGGAAGAGGCTCCATTTGTATCATGAATTATCAAATAATGGAACTTCTGTAGTCACTTTCATCGTTAGACTGTGACAGCATTACACAATATGAATTCAGCCTCAAAATATGCACTCAAGTTGACCAAAAGTGTAGAAAGATCAGGTTATAAATATTGAAAGTCACCAGCTGTGTTCCAGCTCCCGTCACCCTTCAGCAGGACGTAGCACATGCACAAAGCTAAGAATGCATCTAACTACTCCTGTTGGAGGGTAGGGATCCTTCTGGCAAGACATGCAGTTACATCATTGTTGCTCATGGACCAAATGACATGAAAATACTCTTCTTCCATGTTGTCAGTCGCTTCTGTTGCTCTTTTACTTATAAATATGTTTGTAAAAAGTACTAGGGAACTTGGATACAATCAAGGAAGTCTGTTCCTTGGGTCCTTTGCCGTTTATTTGTGAGAAGAGGAAGAGGGAAAGGAGGAGGGCAGTCAGTGAATGGTTTCTGTAGCTCAGGAAATCCCTTAACTTGAAACTGTTATCCAACAAGCACCTAATCAAACCAAGACCTTTTCCCGTTACAGTTTCTCTCATCAGAGCTGTGTTGTGATTTTTTTTATTGTCTGGACTATAAGTAACTATAGATGTTACAAATATTTTTCTAACTCCCTTGGTGATGAGATTGCAAAGACAGTGACAGATCTCTGCTCATCAATACCACAGATGTTGAACTTGCACTTCACTAGTGGGGAAAAAAAAAGATACAGCTGTGATGACAAAGCAGGAGTTTTAAAGAATTTGAACGGAATCCAAGAGTTACCTGCTACAAGCCATGGGATGAAACTTCCCCATGGGACCAACATAAGCCTTGCTTTGAGAAGGTGACTGTCATAGTGGGACAAGGGGAGAGCAGTGATTGCCATTTACCCTGACTTTAGCAAGGCCCGTGACCACGGCATCCCACGGCATCCAGACAGTTGAGGCGTGGAGAGGAGGAGGGAACTCCTGTATGGCGTGAGGACCACTGCCTTGTGCTCAGCAGGACAAACCCCACGTGCGGGGGAGCTGCTAGTGTCGGTGTGCCTCAGGTCGGTGGTGGGGCTCATGCTGGGGATCGTCTGAAGGAAGGGCCTGGGTGGTAGCTGGACAGCTTTTCTAAGAGTTTAGACAGCAAAAGGAGAGGGAGGGGTGCAAGAAGCGCTATTGCTTAGTGTGGACCTTCTCAGCCTGGGATCGTAATTCAGTCTTTCTAGGCTTCTCCCAGAACAAGGAGGCAAAGGGAAACGCAAGGGCTGGCCTCCTGGTGGTTTGGTCTTTCCCCGTGTTGCAAATGTGATTCTCTTTGTAAGGTGGGCATTTGCCTTTGCACCAGGTATCTCCCTTGATGGAGTTGTCCCAGTTGTCGCAGGTAACTCCTGCCAGCCTCCAAGCAATTCTCCAGAAAGGAACTGACAGTGTTTGGACTATAGGACTATAGTTTTGCAAACTATTTATAAATCAGTTTTCCCAGTTTTGAGTAACTTTGATGATGAAAATGCTGCTATCATTTTAGAGTAAGCACTTGTATGTCCTTTGTTGCCATATATTGCCTTTGCTCCTTCTGATCATTTGCATTTTTGGGAAGGCAGCATTTAATCTGCAGAGGGAGAGGAAAGATCAATATTTGCTTGATGATTCCGTAAAAAGCAGTAAAGTCTGGGAGGAAGATCACTACCAAAGGCATGTGTGACCGCAGGGTTTTCTGACTGATGTATGAAGTACTGGTGCTACTTCAAATAAAGCAACTAATTCAAAATTCACAGTGCCAAATTCCATGCTGGAATTTCCCATGTCATTGCCTGCAAATGAGGTGGGAAATAAAAATTCAGGAAACTGGTAATAATCCTGAATACTGCTAATGTCTCAGTAGCAAAATAGCTTCTGTTCTCTGATAGTTTTGGTCTTTCGTGCCCACTTGGTTTATCTGTTTCTCTTTTCTTTGGTTTGCAATCAATCTCAGGTCCTTTTTACTCCAGTTTTAACTTTATTGGTGTCGCCGTACTTCGTTACTGTTTCTTCTTCTTGATAAATGCTTCATTTGCCCTTTGCCTTTTGTCCCTTCTGGCATTTTGTCCTTTTTTTTCCTTTAATTTTTATTTTTTCCTGTTTTCCATATTACATAGGTGGGGATCAGCACAAAAATGTGATGAAATATGAAGGTAACATTGCACCTTCATCATGTGCAAGAGTCTTCCTTGACTGGCAGTGGTGTTTAGTAGCCTGTGAATATAGTAAATACACCATTTTCTTTCACTGAAACTACTGAAAGTCAGCTACAGGAACCAGTGGAGAAAGGGGCGTAGAGAGGGACTGGCAACTGTGGCAGAAGGGTTATGCCAGAGTACGTTGAGCTGCAGGAATTCTTTCGGCAGCACTCTCAGGCAGGGTTAGGAAGATGACTTGCTTTAGAAATGTGAGAATCACTTGGACCTGTTTAGTGTATTTAGGTAATTTTAGTTTTCAATATTAGTGAAATTTTTCATTGTAATTATAATTATATTAATGAAGTAGTATTTTGATGGTCGGGGGAAATGATCTACACATTCGGTGTGAGATTTTCTTTGTTCAGAAAGGTTCTGTAAAATCAAGTCTGTTCTTAAGTCACCTACCTCACTGCGTAAGTAGGAAAATTATGTCCTCTACCCCTTAAATAGGGAGGTGGTGCTCTTGTCTGGATTGCCCCCCCTCCGCTCCCCGGCCCCGCAGTCACC
>JANXJC010000049.1:17468668-17511128 GCA_027564655.1 Leptodon cayanensis
GGAGTTTGATTCATTTACTCAAAGCTCCACAAAATTCTATTAAACCAAAATACCATTTTTCATATGCAGCAGAAGCAAGAAGCACTCAGGGGGGCTGGGGGATGACAAGGAGTACTCAGCAACAACAAGGCTGCTGCAGGCTGTTGCAGGGGGGAGGTAAATTGATGCTGTGTTGTTCACTGCTGTGAAGGTAAGTGGAGGGAGTCACATTGTAAAACCTTCTTATGGGCAAGCTGCAGCAGAATCTCTCAGGAATTAGTGACTGTAGAAGAGGTTGTAGAAGAAACAGACAAAATGAGCAATAGCAAATTGCTGAGAGTGGATGAAACTAACTCACCAAAGAAAACTCAAGGGCAAAATAATAGTTCAAAAGGAAAGTTCATGGAACCCAGGAAGTACAGACATGTAAGCTGGACATCAGTACTGTGCAGCTTAGTAGGAGCTAAAGTTAAGGACATACCAGCACCTGGTGAGTATGATTTAGTTGCAAAGAATCAATCGAGTTTTCACAGAGAGAATTTCTGGCTTACTCTTCGTGTTTTTGGAAGTGGTCAGTCAGCAAGACCATTAATAAGTTGATCTGGCTGCTGTGTTCTACTGAAGTTTCATAAAGGCTTTTTACAGCATCTTTTTCCAAAGACTTTCAAGGAAATTAAGTAGTGATGAGATAATAGAGAAGGTTTCTGCATGGATAAATAATCAGTTAAGAAGATATGAAACAGGGCAGGAGTAAATAACGGTGTTGAGGTAGGGACTTCTACTATACCATCTGTTCATAATTGTCCTGGAAAAGAAGTAGAGAGGGACACCTCACTGATCCTGCAAAACTATTTGGGCTAATAAGGATGAGGACTGATTGTGGAATTGCGGCAGGATTGTAGACAAACTCAGTTGGAAGACAGCAGTGTCTGGGGAATAAAATGATTGATGAAATGTAGTGTATATGAAAGTGCTGCATGCGGGTGAAAACCAGTCCTAACTTCACACATAAACTGATGCCCTCTGTGCTGACTTTTACCACTTGAGAGCTGTATTTTCAGGTAGGCATACTAGCTCAGTGCTTGGTAATTCTTAAAGACGTCTGCCAGGCATATCAATCATTTAGATTTGTTACAACAGAATTACAGAATATTGCTGCCATTGTATGAGTCTGTGGTTTGCCTATACCCTGAATTAGTGTGCCATTCTGGTTCCTGCATTTCAGAAAACTAGGAGGGCAACAAGACTGATTAGAGGAATGAAGGTATGCATATGCATCAGTCTCTGTATGAGGAGTGACTGAGCTGGTTAGGACTCCCTATCCTGGAAAAAGGACGTTGCACAATTGAGGTTTGCAGAGTCAGAGCCAGTGTGAAAAGGATGCCTCGGTTGGACTGCTAATGGTCTCTTCCAACATAAAAATCTTGGGATCATCAAAAAGCAAGCAAGCAGTTTCAAAAAATAAGAAAGAGGTGTTGGTTCATGCAACAGGCAGTAGACATGGGGAAGGTCTTTCCAAAGAATGTTGGAGCTGCAGTGACTTGCAGGATTGTACAGTGCTAAGAATAGATATTAATTGAGGATTACTAAATAGACAGCCTGCATGAGGTTTATGATATTCCTTGAGGTGGAGATAGAGGCTGGAAAAATGTTCAGGGGGATCATCAGCTATGTTAGTACTATTTTGTTCCCTGAGCATCTGCTTCTGGCCTCTACTGGAGATGGGATGCTGGCTAGACAGACCTTTAGTCCGAACTAGTTTGCCTTTTTATATGTTATGTTCCAAGATCCATATTAAGAATAGTTAGGTATTGCACTCAGTAAGCATCGTGGTCTGCTCATGATAAAAATCTGGAAATGTTAGAAATAGTTGATTCAGAAATAACTAATGCTCTCAAATGTGCTTCTCGGAAGAATAATTCTAAGTTTTTGTGGTATATGGGACTAAAACAGGCCAAAATAGTCATTAAAAAATAATTATGAATATTATGAATACAAAAGTATTGCAAAAAAAAATCAGATCTAGAATTTCTTACAGGTTGGACTAAGTGTTAATTGTTCTTTTTCAGAGCATATAGGCATTTCTCTGTTAGAGAAGAAAGTCTGTTTCCTGCTGTGTCCTTCAGACTAGTTACCACTGTTTAAAAGTCTGAAGTTTTGGTGCAGTCACTGGAGCCTTGTCCTGCCTTGAGCGGTGCAATATTTGCATGTTACACCATTTCAAGGACCTGTGCTTTGTTCTAGACAATACCACTTTATGTGATTAGTGTCATTACTAGCCTCCATATGTCGGAGCTGTTACATCTCTTTGTTCAATTGTATCATTCCCAAGGAGAAATTCATTTCAACAGCAAAACTGTTGATATCTTGTCATGCAGTTGTCTCTGAAAGTCGTTTGCATATTTATATTGCTCCTGAGATGATCTTATTCTGTCAAGAAACACTTAACTGCCACTTCTGCTTTGTCCATAGCTGGAATATATCTTAGTGCTCTTTGCTTATTTTCATGTGTAATTTGAAACTGAAAAATAATGAGGGTCTTTTTCATTCCTAAAAGAACAAAACCCTTAAAAGAAGTCAAAGAACAGCTTAAGGGTTTTTTTGCAAAAGGACTTCTTTGAGTCATTTCATTCTTCAGTGTTTTCCTGGTGATCACTTGAAATTTGGGGGATCGTTGTAGAAGAATACTTCAGTCCTTTATAAGATAATAGCTGTCATTTGGTTATCACTGGTAGCTTGTCTTTTGCAATGGATCTTGGTGGTGTCAGAAGGAAGAAAATGAGTTACTTGGCTTTGAAGTTACGGTGGCAGCGGCTGCTAGTTTCAGCTGGGATCAGACAACACTGTGCAAAGAAGAGTTCCTGCCTTCCAGCTGCGAGAGTGCTGGCTTCTTTCCTGGTGTGAACGCAGCTATTTATGCTACTGCCCTATGAGTTGGATGGGGAGTAGAATGCTGAGCTAGTTAGTTAAAACTAACCCAGAAAAAAAAAAAAAAGTATTAGCTGAATTCATTGTACAAACTGTTGTGGCATGTAAAAGAGGCAGTGCTGGCAGGTGGACAGAGGAAGGATGGGGCAGAAATAAATGCTTGAGAACAGGGGAATGGGAGGGCTCTTTTCTTGTGGCAGTTCTGAGTTAACCCGATTTGAAATAAATTGTGAACCTGCTGTGAAGGTTGGAATACGTTGCATCTGCTTCTATACCTTGAACCTTCTACTTTCAAGATGTAAAGGTTGTATTCTCAAGAGAAATTGAGTAGCTGGGGTTTCTTAAAGTGTCATTTTGAATTAGTCAGCTCTGTATACAGGAAGATTTTGCAACAAAGATGCAGTACAGTCCTTGTAATGTCTACTTAGAGAATACGGGAAAATACCAAATATCAGTGGTGTGAAGAAGTGATATTGTAAAGAGTGATATTGTCTTTTTCTAATAGTATTTTTGGCTTAGGGTGTTCCTGTTGTCAAACTTGCATGTTAATTGGATTGTAAACCACTGTACGGCTTGTAAAGTGTTCTGTAAAGTATTTAGGGAAATGCTAATTCTTGCAAATGTTTCCGAAGACAAATATCACTTTTGTCTAGTCGTTACTCTTACACCCATTCAGTGGCCAGGGTCAATATGCCTTCATTATAAATTTAGTATAGTAACCAGTAAATCTCTCTTCTGAACTTACTAGATACTTACTCTAATCTTACTGGAAACTCCAATTCTCATCATTTCAGCCCATATGCTCTTCTTTCCTCCAGTGCTCCGGGGACAGAGCAAATTAACTCTGAGGTCAAAAAATGGATGCTCTGAGTTGAAGCTTGAGGTATGTTCTGCATCCCAGGAGTCTTCACTTTTCTGCCTCCTACCTTTCAGCTGGGGTTGTTGTAGCGTCAGGTTGAAATTCTTGAAATTTTACTGTGTCGCTAATGGTGAAGAGACCTTACCTGCAGGCTCTGTGAAGTGAACCTGAATTCAGGTGGACATATATTTAAGGTAAACTTCAATAGAAGCAAGGGGGAAGCTGTAGACTTTTTATGGCAAATCAGTAAAAGAGAAAAAAAAATACACTAAACCCCACAAAACCCATAAAATGAAAAGCTGGCACTTTCCCTCGTGAAATCTACAAGGAAATTCCCTAGCTTTTCAGTTAAGTAGAAAGAACTTTTACAAAAAAATATTTAGGTCAGCTATGCAGAAACATTTGACAATTTGACAGAAGTTTCTTCATTTTTAATCTGAATAATGTGAAGTAAGACTCATGTCCTCTGATTTTATTTATTTTTTTTTTTAATTTTACATGCTTTTCAAAGCTCAGTAAAATGGAATATGTATGTCTAAGTATGCCTTACACCAAATTGCCATGAAGTGCTCATAAATTACATATTTGCAGATGAAAGCTCTTGCAGGTAAAGTGGTTCATCCAGATACAGTGCCAAAAGTGAGACATGAGTAGCAATTGGATTTTCTGATTTCTGAAACATATAGTTACTCTTGTGTATGTAAAAGGAAACTGTATGTATGCCAATAACATATTAAGAGATGAAATTAATTTACTGTCATAATTTCATCAGGAAGGTCTGCATTTTACAGATGGTAATAAATTTATTCAGCATTTGCACTAGCATACCATATCATCTTTAAGATCTCGTATCACAGATGCAGAGTAGCTGAAGCATACTGTTGATGAAGATTCTGGCTAGTGTCTTCAGCATTATTTTTTTAGCTGCCTTAACCATGAAGTCAAATGGATATGAATTTCTAGAGACTTTAAGATATGTTTCTTGTTTTTTCTGACGGAAGCAACAAACACGAGTCTTCAGAGACTTTAGAGTTCTCCTGGGCCACACTTGCCACAAAGTAGGATCCCCTGTGCTTTTTTCTGACTAGTTGGGGCAGACACGAAGGAGCAGGAGATGAGGAGAATGAGATTGGGTATAACCTCCTCTTGCTTCCTGCTTGACCACTGGCACCTCACAGCTTCTCATCACTGTGTGATGCCTTCTTTCAGCTTATTAGTAGTGTGTGCTAGATGCAAGGAGCTAGAGAGATGCTGTACTGTTTTACAGTCCTTTAGGGGTGTATGCTATTTTGCTATTGAAATATATTACATATCAACTTGCAGAATGACATCAGACCTGGACATACCTGTTGGCCCATGATTAACTTCTCTGTTATTCTGCTAGTGCATCTGTAACGAGTAGTGGAATTAACTGTAAAATTTTCTTACAAGCTGCATGACTACAGCAGCAAAACACATGGCAGAACTTGAATTTAAATTTGAATAAAATTAATCTGAGGTTAAAAATTATGCTTGTCTGAACTGAAATGTGAAAACTGCGTAAATGAGAATGGCAGTTTTGGATGCTTTCTTATGAATGAGAAACAGTTTTACGGTTACACCCTAACGTAGTTAAATTCACAGCGATTAATTCTAGCTGTTGGAATAATTTTTCTGGGTGGTTGTCTTTCTTTTGGTTACCATAAGAAGACTGTCTTCCCTTCCTTTGTAGTCTCTGTGGGCAAATCTAAAATGACTGCTTGTTTAAAAAGTGAGTCTTTCCTGTAGTTGTAGATGGATATTTTAATTTCACGTACAGTTGATACTTCAGATACCTGCCTCAAGCCAGAGGCTGGCCTTGCCTCCTGTATACTGAAATGTAGTTTTGGGACATACTTACAGAAGTTGTTAATACCTTGTTAATTTTACTACAGTACAGAAAACATCTTTATGGGAAGAATAAGGAGATATTTCAAGGAAAATTTTAAAATATTTTTGACAACTGAGATGTATTTTTGCCATAGTACCTGTTTGATTGATAGGAAAAATATTTTCTTGAAGATTTAATTATAGCATGTTGAAATCTGGGTTCTCATAGATGCTATTAAATATTCAGATTTAATGCTTCCTTTTAACAAATTGTACTGGGTATGTTGGGGCTTTTGGTTTTGTTTTGGAAGGACCTGTGGCAAATAGCATTAAAAAAAGTTGAAAACTTTGTGTCACCAGGGAAGAGTTTCGGAAATTGTGAGGTAACTTCTTTATAGTGCAAAGGGTTTTCTATGGGACGTGTCTAAGATTTAAGAGACCAACAAGGCTGAGGAAGTTGCTTTGACAAATGCGTAAGGGTTTAGTGGGAACAAATGTATCTTCAGTGTAACCAGGAGAAGTGGTGTGGGTTTTTTTTGTCGCACCCTCATGATCATTGCCGTACAGATAGCACTTCATCTCTCCAGCAGCCCGGAGGCTTCCATTATGAAAGACCCAATTGTAATTGTTCGTGTTCTAAATTCTTAAAATCTAACCACAGATAACTTGCATGTATGGATTAAAGTGGTATTTAGCCCTCTCTTTCTGTAAGGTGTCCTTAAAATGTTGATAGATTGACTATTTTTCCCTCCTTTTTTATATGATTTTTATACTCGATGGTTGACAGAATCAGTTTCAATTAATAAACAGGTTCTTGTTACAAAAATACTATGCTCCTGTGATATCCTCAGAAAGAGCAGAGATGAATTAAATGTCACAGAAAATTATGACTTTTGAGTAGCTCAAGTATGAAAACATCTAGAGTTTTTAATGCAAACTCACATTTAGCATTCTTACTGTGGCTTTGGTTTTTGGGGTCTTCTCTCCTCCTTGCCGTTTTTTTTTTTTTTTTTTTTTTTTTATGCCGGAAGCTTACTTTTCTTATAACTAAAATACAGGTGAGTGTTTCACTCTTCAAAATCTGTAGTTTCTATATGTTTTGGTCTGTGATTTCCCATTTTAATATTATAGAAGTTTAGATAAACTGTAGAGTATTCAGGTTCTTTTCACTGAGGCCACCACGTATTTGTAAATATTCCTTCCCCTTCTTCACGCAGCACACAATATTAGTCTGTCAAAGGTTGAATTTGTTATTTCAGGTCATTCTTTAAAGCTTGCTTTTTTCCATGTTTTCCCTTTCCCTCTTTTTTGGGGGGAGATGGCTGACAACAGCTGTTCCTAGTTAATCTGTTAAGAGATCTCACATTTTGAACGACAGTGTTGATGTGTGAGGTTTATTAGGCACTCATAACTTCCAGTGGGTAAATTTAAAATAAGATAATTTTGATTCAGCAGTCATTTGGGAATCTATATGTGCCTTTATGTGGTAAAGGAGGGCAAAAATATGCAAACTGCCCATGGAAATTATAATGAGGGTAGTCCCCAAAGAAGCAAAAACTGGGAGTCTTGGAATTCTTGCTGGTAGTTCAGAAGAGAAGATTCTACTTAGTAGTTTAATAGCAGAGAAGATTTATTTTCTAGAAGGCTTTACTGACTCAACAGAGGAAAAAAACTGTGCTCTCGGAGGCTTTAGTTCCAGAAAGGGCCGTTTTCTGTGCAGAATGTGTTGTTCTTCAGAGTGCAATGAAAACCTTTCCACTAAGCATCTGGCTCCATGATTTCTGTTGCATGTCTTCCTGCCCTCTCTGCCCTCCTGCCGGAGCTCCCAAAACTGCAAAGGCACAAGCAGTGTAATTAAAAGCATGAAATGTAGAATGGGAAGTTAACGTCAGCAAACTTTGCATTTATCTTTGCTAAGAGGGTGTGTGTGCCACCACTTCTGCAGTGATGTAACTGTTACGACTGTTCTGAGGAGAAGAACTCGGGGATAGTTTGGTTACCTAGATCCGAGCTAAAAATAGCGGTTTCAGGAAACTTCATGCCTTTCTCAAATAAGGGTGAAAAAACTGGCATAATCAATAGTGAGACATACCAGTTTTAGAGTATAATTCTTGTGACTGTAGTCCTAAGGCACAGGTTTTCAGTTCAGTTATAGGATACTCCACATGTCTAAGTGCGCTAGTGCTGTAAAAATGATACAGCACTTGGCTGCCCATTTGCTGTCTCATGAAGCTGTGGTCATGCTTAAGAGAGGAGAACTTTGTTTTGTGGCCAGCATTTTGGACATAGATTCAGCAGGATTGAATTAGATTACCAGACTTTCTATTTGGTTTTTAATGATGTAACCTGGTAAGCAACCTAAAAGCTAGGAATATAAAGGTATTGAGGCTAAAAGCCATTAGTCAATATGAGGTGCTCAGTTATTTTCATCTGGAAAGCCATGTAAGTATGTAGGAAAGTAAGAGTTTAAGCAGCCTATTTCACTTCACAGACCAGTGGTTTTAATCCGATGAGAATGAGCAGGTATAGAAATGTAAGCAGATAAATGAAGGAACAGGTAGAAGTGGAAAAGGGCAAAGAAAAAGTAGTTCATATGTAGAATGGTACTGCTTCTCACAGATAAAAGGTTATTTTTGATGGAGGATGTGGTCTGATGCTTGTGCGGTTTCCTTCAAGGAGTTTGTCCCTGGAACCCATTGTATAGTAAAGAACAGTCTGGGGTTTTTGTCTCTAAATGCCTTAACTGACAGATGTGATGGATGCTTATTCTTTTCACAGGGAACAAATGCATAAAGGGTTCAGTGTTACGTCTTGAGTTATGTTATTTGTGGCACTAATGGCTTTGCAGTTTTTCAAGGCAGCTTGTGTATATCTTTATAGTTCCCAGAATCTTATTGCCAGTAAAATTTAACAGAATTTCTTTGATTGTTTTAGAGGTGTATTTGATGCTTCCCTCAAAATGGCTGGGTTCTATGGACTCTACACTTGGCTGACTCACACTATATTTGGGATTAACATAGTCTTCATACCATCTGGTAAGAATTTGAACAATTATAATCGATTTATAGATAATGTTACATAATTATCTATTGTACAAGATCAGTAGGATTAAATGTTGCTGATAAGATTAGTCTTGAAGTTATTTTTAGAGAATGGCCGTGGGTAGGGTGAAGTCCCTGATTGCTACCTTACCTCTGAGCCTTCCCTTTTTCTGTTTTTACAACATATCCCCTGCCAGCTATTTCACTTCTCCTGTCTTTTTCTTTTGCTGGATGTAATTCTTTCTCCCTTCTGTTCAGTCCAAGTCTTTCCAGGTTTGAACTTCATTCTGCCTGCCGTGGCTTTTGTTTCTTACATAGTTGACAGATGCTGATTTTTCAAGATGCCTAAATGCAGGAGGATTTGGTATCATGAAAAGGCACGATAGAGGCATGCTTCTTGTTCTCAGTACTGTTGCCTGACTGTGTTACCAGCCTCTGGTTTTCTCTTGTTCTTTAATTGTAGCTTTGGAAGTGGTTGAACAGTTTTCACTGAAAAAATCTTCTCCCCTGTTCCTTTTTTGCCTCTCTTTCCCTAAAAAATAATAATAATAATAACAACAGTACTTAAAAAAATGTTGTACATTCATGTACGAGGGAACAAAAGGGGAGGCTATAAAACAACAAAACCCAATATAATAGAAAATGGCTGTATTCTAAAGTACACCTATCTTAAAGGAATTGGGAGTCATTAGACCTGCTTAGAAGGTAATTGTTCTTTTTCTTTCAGCTACATGCAAAATCTTAAAAGTTTTTGCTTTCTAGTTAGTGAGACAAAGAGAAAAAAAACCTTAATTATATTTTGTATTATGGTCGTTCCTGTTGCATTAAAATGACAGCAGTACTGCATCACTTTAGATTACAGCAGGTATTTGTATAATCAGAAGGGTGTACGCCTGTGTGTGCACATGTGCATACAGAAATACCTAAGTCATGGATTTTGTATTTGCCTGGTTTCTCACAGTACTACCTACATTATTACGGTTGACTGCAGGAGATCCAGTAAGTTACAGTGAGACTTTTGCTTGTATACTTTCTTGCACACAGTGGCCAATTTGTAATTATGTAAAAGTTTGAAATGTGCATGATTGGTATAACTTTAAATTTTTCTGAATTGGTCTCTTTTGGAATGACTTATGACTGACAGCTGGTGAAGCTTTTCTGTATGGGGAATAGCGTAATTTTCTTTTTTTCCTAAAGCGCAGCTATAAAACAACAAGAGCCTTATGTGTCACTTCTTCACTGTCTTGTTACAAGAGTTGATAGAAGTGGGACTACTGGTGTGGCAAAAGTATCAGAATTTAACTGTAAATGTATTTGTGAAATATGTTTCTCTGGTCTTTTTCTCATCTCTGCTTCTGTGTGCTCTAGCATTAGCAGCAATCCTTGGAGCAGTGCCGTTTCTGGGGACATACTGGGCAGCCATCCCTGCAGTTCTAGATTTGTGGCTTGTGCAAGGACAAGGATGCAAAGCCATTTTGCTCTTGGTTTTTCACCTCTTGCCAACCTATTTTGTAGATACAGCAATTTATTCAGATATATCAGGGTAAGTACATTGAAGACTTTTTAAAGTTAGTATTGTAAAAATGCTTAATGATCATTGACGCCTTTAATTAAACTTCCTTTTTGGAAGCATGTGGAACAGTATCTTCAAGCAGAGGAACAGGTGTAGTGGTATCACCTCATAGTAAGAAGTCTTACTGGCTTAAGTGCCTTTACTTTCCCAGCCCTCTTTTCTGTGAACTTTGTTGCTCCAGAGGTCTTGAACTCATTCTCAAAGTCAGCAAAATCAACTGTTTCAATTGGTAAAGTAATTCTAAGAGTACCTTTGCGATTTATCTAATCATTGACTAAAGATGTGTCACATTTTCCTTTACATCACCTAATGCCAGATGCTGCAGAACGAACAAGAAATCCATGAGCTCGTTAGGGACCTGAAAAAAATACTTTAATTTTTCAGAATGGATTGTGAGAGTTTTGAGGATTTTTTTGAAGCTAACCTTTGTGTTGTGTCACCGTACCCCAGTGTAAAAATCTATTGATTATGGATTGACCTTTAAATATGTTGAGACAGATGAAACTGCAAAACTGGAGATAGGCTTCTACTGAGACAGTAGCCAATGCTGTGTTGTGGGAGACAGACAGAGATTTGTTGAAAAATCTTGCTAGGTGTTTGGTTGCCTCTCTCGACTTGAAATGTCTCTTGGTTTCAGCTTTGAGTTTGTACACAGAGATTATGAAGACAAAGTCAACGTTTGCAGTTGTATCTGAGTGCAACTGAAATGTTCGCTGACATTTTCTGCTGCTGAAATATCTGGTGAATCCCTTTATGCAATTCAGACTAGAAGACAAAGCAGCGCTGTTTAACAGAGCTGGCAAAGACGTGAACTGTCAAGTTTCGTATGCGCAAGACATGTTCACAACCATGTACAACATAGATATATAGATACGCACTCTTCTAGTTACTGCTTCAGTCTTGATCATCAGATACAATCCTAGTAAACTGTTTGAATTGAGGACTTCACAGTCCAGACTTAGTTACGTGCTGGTACTAGTCCCTCGTTTGTGCTGATGTTTATTATAGTGGAGTTAATGTAGAATAAGGACATGAAGTGTTTCAGTTCTGTGTTAAGTTAGAAATTAATATTTTTGTTCACCAAATATAATTACACTGAACAGAGAGAACCTAATGATATTATGAATAATATTAATAATAATTTTCATGGACTGTGGCACTAATTATTTTGCATGAATTAAAGTTAACAGGTGAAGTATAATCAATTTTTTTTTTTATAACAATAAATCATGGATAAATTCAAGGCTAGTAGCTATTTAACCAGCCAATAATTCTTCCACTTATTAGAATACATTTTTTGACTGTAGGGGATGCAGGCTCTGTTTACTGTCCAGAAAATATATGTGGCAGGAATAGATTTTCTGACAGTGGAGCAAAATTGTATTCTTCCCATTAAATAGAACAGTAAGCATCATGCTGTCTTACAGATTAGATTAAATCTATTTGAAATAGCTATAACTAGGTTATGCAGGGTTAGCCAAATGCATTAAATTCAGACTGTAGACCTATTTCATCAGGTGATCTGTTGTTTAATTTAGCAAACTAGCCAGAAGAACGTTTAAACTGATGCAGATGCTGGAAAAAAACTATTTGAACTTTTTAGAGGTTTAGAAATGAATCATATGTCTGCTGTTGGAGAAACATAAAACTTTAAGGTCAAATCTGTCCCCTTAGAAAAACAATCTGGCCCTACCAGTAGGTTAAGTGTGATCTAGGTAAGACATGACTGAGGTGTATATGTTATAATAGGAGACCATGTTTCATGGTCTCATTCTGCACGCAGTTGTGATGAAGGCAAAGACTGCCAATGTGGGAGTTGGGTGGAAGTCAGGACCATACTAGAAACCTGGCAGAAGCTGCTGGAGCTCTAAACTGACTAGCTGGTATTTTCACTCCATTACACTCAGAATTTAGAGCAACTTCCTGAAAATTGGGTGCTCAGTTTCAACTGTAGCTTTTCTTATATAATTCCATATTACCATCATTATTTTAGCTATAAAGATTAAGCATGATGAGCAGGTTTTGTGTAAATGCTGTTGATAGGATTCATGTTGTGCACCGGAACTGAAACACGGAAAAGAAAAATGGCATGACTTAATTGCTGCCATAATAGCTCTTATCAAAAGCTCCACTGGCCCCAACTTCCCAGAAATATTAATATGTTCATAAAAAAACTGGTTTTGTTTTTCATCTGAAAACATTAAAAGCTAATGATAACAAACACTCAGTCTGAGAGGTTGTTTTATAACAAAATGGGAAGACATGACTATTTACTCAAAGAATATATGCTGACTGTTCTCTGAAAGATGCAATGCAGGTTGCTATCGTTGTGTAAATTAATGTTTTTGCTCAGGGGCACTCATAGTACATGTTGCTAGTTGTCCTAAAGTTTAACAATTCTTGACCATAAAGCATGAACAGTCTTTGTAATCAATCATCTTTCCATTTTCAAAACGGAAATGTTTTTGCCATTAAGTCCTTCAGATATTCTTCAGCAGATGTCTAGAAAGTAGCTACTCCACTGTGGATATTACCAGCGTTATATGCTACAATACATTGTTTCACCTGTTGTGCAAATACAGCGCAGAATACAGCTTGGAATATTTGTGCAGTCATTCAAACAGCAGCTTATAGTGTAAACATGGGTAGCTATAGCTAGCTATGTTGTTTTCGAAGCTTAATAAAACTTAATGATTGATAATTCACATTTTATAATTGATAGTATTGTTGTTTGTTGTTCTTAATTTTATTTTATTCTGCTTGTGCCATAATTCCAGAGGTGGTCATCCTTACCTGACAGGACTTGCGGTAGCTGGTGGAGCATATTACCTGGGACTGGAAGGAGCCATCATAGGACCAATTCTGCTTTGTATACTTGTGGTTGCTTCCAACATATATAGTGCCATGTTGGTGAGTCCAACAAATTCAGTGCCCACTCCATCGCAAGCAGCATGGCCGTTACAGATTTACCGGTAAGTTGTAAGTGTCTTACATGTATGCATAATGTTTTTACATGGATAAGTGTATGTATGCATAGTTATAGAGAAAGTGTGTATGAGGTTTATATATGAGTGTGCATACACACCTACATGTGTATTGAAGTTTTTGGAGAGGATTCAGCTATCCAGTATTCTAGAAATAAAAATTATGGTAAAGTAAAATACTCACTGGAACTTGAAAACTTGAAATGTTTGTTTAATGTCTCTCAGCTTCTTACAGAAGGCTCTCTTAGAAAATTCACCAGTAATACCTTTGTATCCTATAATTTATATGTTGCCATTGTGCTCAGAGATGATTGAACATCCTTTTTTCTGGACTGTTAATCATAGATACCTAATAGTCAGTGTTCATTGTCCTTAATAAAAGGCCTGCCTGCAAATATTGCATTGCTGTGTGTTACTGTACAGTACTGCAAAATATAAATAAACATACTTGAATTTAAAAAATAAGGGAACATTATATGCCATTATTCCATTAAAAGTGTGATCTTGATCAGTCTCTTTATTGAAGTTACTGAATGTGGAATATAGAAATGTATCTTTAAACTGTACAGTTAAGGAATGGGATGAATAAACTCCTAATTGAATACTTAATTAGAGTTAGAAATCATTGTGAAGTTATTAATGACAGTAGCTACTAATGTCTCTACTGTCTTGTTCAATTACATAGGTTAGCTCATCACACATATATCTTAAAGAGGATTCTGTGCTTGTCAGAAATAATCCTTTGCTTCATTCACATGAATAATGTTGTCATCCTTCATATGGGTAACTTAGGAGAAAAAACCACTAACTGGACCTGTCTGTGGTCTCTGACTTGTAGATGTTATGTTCCAAAACTTTCTGTTTATGCGGTAGATAGAGCTTCCCACAGTACGCACAAAAACCTGCATGCGTGTTTGTTTCCTGTTTAATGTGTAGGAAACTAGATATTTGTAATCACTCAACAGATTTGAGTCTTACTTTTTTTCTCTCCCCCCACCCCACCCCCAGGTCATCTAGAGAGAGTCCTGAGGAGATGAAAATGGCTGCAGAGTGATGAGCGTGCTGTGCCGCACCTGTTCAACATGAGAGAATCTGGCTTCTGTCTTGAGTTCACAACAGCCATGGCCTTCTGTCCCCTTCCAGCTGTGCCTAGGGGCAGCTCACAGGGAAGCATAGCTTAGGCTTTAGGAGAAACCACCTCTCGAACATCTGCTGGCCTTACATTATTGTGCACTTTGCCTCTTCAAGAGAGAATGTCTACTTCCCATGGCTTTGCATACTAACACACAGTTCAGCTGCCTTGTTGGAGACCTTCTGTCTTCATAAAAAGAATAGTTAAGAGGACAGCTATATCCACTGGAGTCATTATCTTATCTGCTGAAATAACTAACTTGGCTTTTATTTATTGGGTTATTTGTGTTATTAAATTGTAGTAACTTTAAAGAAAGCTAATTCCAAAATATTTATTCTCAGTTAATCTGGTGGAAAAAAAGGTGTAAACCACTCATTGTTAAATGAAAGCAGAATATACATATTTGCTGCTCCTCAAAGTATTTCTTTAGAGGCTTTGACCATCATCTGTAACTCATAATAACACTTAAGTATTACTGTCTTATATGCACTGAAATTTAATGTTGTTGGAGACTGGTATTTTTAGTATCTTCCAGAAATTAGTAAACATGCAACTTGTTAAATGTGGGTTTTCCTCCTACTGAAATAGGAGGACTTGTTTAAATAGTTTAAATCTTTCCCTCATTTGCAGTGAAATCTGATAGTATTTTGCTGTTTACCCACCATCCTAGTGGAGTCATCTTGTCAACTAAATTTAATCAAAGGCCTTAAGCGTTTTCGGGCAGAGGTAATGTATGATTGTCATGTCTACTTCCAGTAATAGGAAGAAGTTGAATGGGGGTTGTTCAGTGTTGGTTTTCAAATGCTATGGCTGAGTTCAGTTAACTTTTCAAACAAATTTAAGTTTATTTCCAAAGAGGAAGGGGAGAGAGCATGGATTTCGGTTTGGTTTGGTTTAGTTTGGGTTTTTTTCCCCTGTAAGCCTCTGGTGAAATATCTTAATAAGTTATAAAATATATCTTATAAATTAAGATATATCTTAATAACAGAGTTCTTAAATGCCTGAAATGGCGTGTTGCCTAGGTCACAGCATCAAACTCCTCTAGTGTTTTTCTTCCATATGTAATTTTGCTTAAATTGCAGTTTTGGTGACATTTAAGGCCTTTCGTATTGATCGTTAAAATACTTTGACACAATGGGTCTTTATAAATGGATCCTTTTTATAAGTAGGAAGTGGGATTTTTGGTAGAAATTTCATACTTGAACAGCTTTTCCTCAAATACAATGAGGCCCTGGGTACAAAGTAGCAGATGCACATGCTTAACCAAAGAACCACCTTTCAGTTTCTGGTAACTTCTCTTGAATTTATTTCAGAGTTTGATAATGAGTTGTACAAAATACAGGCATGCCTTGCATTTATTGTTGATGGTAATGCAACTGTTGCAACAAAAATCTGTTCTAATCTAGTGATAAGGATATCTAAGACTTGTGTACAAACAGCTCTCGGTAACATCGATGTTTGTTTTACTCAAGTTGCAGAAGTGCTGATAGGTGTGGAAGGCTCTTATTTTCGCAATATTGCATGTATTTTTACATTGTTTCTAAAAATACATTGCCACAGAAAGTGATTGGAAAGTACTCTGATACTAAGCAAAAAAAGTCCTGCTATAGGTTTGCAATAAACAGGCTGCCTATTAAGACACAAATAGCCTACTCCTCAGATTCTCAAAATTGGCTGCTGCAATTTTACAGATGAAATTTTATACTTAAATGAGGGGTTTCAAGGATGCTGGTTTTACACTTTCAAACTTGCAGGTATGTGTTTGGAGGGCAGACTCGGGCTTAATTTAGTGGTTTGACTCAAGTTCATTGAAATACAGAAACATCCCATTTACTATTTTAAATTCTGAAAGACTTACACATCAGTTCCAACTAACTGAATAAGAAGGATGTATTGCTTGAATTAAGTAACTGTCCTGTGCTTTTATTTCCTTGGTTTTGTGGCTCACAAAATCTTTAATGCAGCGCTTTTTTATAAGTGTTGCTGGCTGAGGTGGGGGACAACAAAGAACCTGAGGCTGTCCCCAAGTACTCCTGCAACATTCTAACAAGCTTGAATGAGACCACGGTGATACTTGGGAAACTTCTTTATTATATTACTTTTTTTAGTTCACAGTTTTGCACTGAAATGTTGTGTTCTCATTATAGCTTCTTGTAGAGAGCATTTGAAGAAGATTACTAGCAGGAAATATGCATCTTTAATGTATTTCCAGTTTTCCATTGCTCCTCTTTGCTCACTGGTCAAGGCGTTTCTGTTGACCACATTTGCTATCCCAGTTATATCTCAGACAATCTTTCAGATTCTTATGGACTCAACATAGTCATTTTAAAGAGTCATTATAAAGCATGCTTTTGTTTGGTTTTAAGTTTTTCCTCTTCTCCCTCTCGCTTTACCCAACCCCCTTAGATCAAAGAAGGGTCTCTGCTGTGAAGATTAAAATGGTATTTCAGACACAGTTATCTTCAATAATGTCAAATCAGCTGAGAAGATACATTACTGTTTTGAAATGTTCCTTTCCCAACATGAAGAAAAATAGTTTTGTATAGAGAATTCATATCTGATATAGTCTTGTTAGTTTGTCCTCCTTTGAAATGAGGCTTCATATTGATGCTTCCTGTTTCAAATTCAGCTAGGACTTGCCATGAAGAACCCTCCGTAGTACAGTCTTAGTAAACGTAGCTTAAGGAGCTCATGCTATGTGCCATGCCTGACTGAGGAACCAATTGTATGGTTCCGTGGTGGTACAGTAACAGTATACTGCCAAAAAGAAAAGAAGAAACAAAACCTCCAATAATACCTTCTTAGAATATGAAATATTAGCTGAATTTTGCCATGGTTAGAAAAACAAAACACCACATTATGAAAAGGCATACCTTGATTATTTAGGATTTATCTTTAGTGTCTGATTACCAGTAGAAATAGAAGAACTTGTCCGTGCATATTTAACAATCTATATTCTTTTCTGAAAAGAGACAGCCTCTTCAAGAACAGTTTAGTTTAGATCGGTCTCACATTAATGTGAAAATAATCAAACTGGTCATTTTGACTTCTGGTCATTGTAATGTACCAGTTCCTGGTTATATTGCCTCATCGGCATAAGCAAGCAGCAGCTCTGTGGGATAAGTGGGATAAGCTTTTAGATGGCTTGTGGGTTTAAAAAAAAAGGGGGGGGGGGGAATTCCTCACACGCCTGTTTGTTTAGCGGCATTAAGTTTTTTTGGGAGAGACCATCTTTTTCATAATGCTTATAAGCAAGAAGTTGATGGCCTTTAGCTTTACTGTAAACAATCATTCCAGGAGCAGGTATTTACTTGTGTTTAGTACATTTAGTATTCAATTTGAACAAAACCAATTTGGAATTCAGAAGGGAATGCTTGTAGTAAACCATAACAATGTGGTCTCATGGTATCATAAAATACAACTGTGCTGTTTTTTATCATTCTCTTCTAGCAGATCAGGCTTGTTTTAAGTAAGTATAGTGCCAAAGGGCTAGTGGTAACTGTTTCTTGAACTAAGTTAGCCGTTCCTCCCCTTCCTGTACCTTAGCTGAGCATTACTGTGCTGTAGCAGAGCTAGCAGAAGTGAATGTGTGCCAGTTTACAGCCCAGCATGTTCACTTCAGGTCACTGTAAATACTGGCTTAATTTAATACATGAAGCAACAAACTGCAACGGGCAAGAATCTGGCACGCATTCATTTTGCCAGCCTTACTACAATATGGTGACTTTCAGCACACAGATGCTGTGACCAGTTGGGAGCAGTAATGACTTACTTAAAAAGACTGCTTTTTTTTTTTTTTTTAATAAAGTTTAACATTATAGTCATACATAGAATATACATTTTTCAGAAATTAGGTTGATACCCACGTATCTAATAATGGAGACAGCAGTCAGATATTTCCATGCGCAACGGTATGTATTTGCAGCTCGTCTAGGGTACGTTTAGGCTTGTCTGATTTCAAGGACTATGTGGCTTCTCTTCAAGACTTTGGGGAGAAAGATGTGTATTTTGTCAGTGATTGTTGGATTAGGAAACCCATAATCTGCTTAATTAAACAAAAGAAGAAAAAAAGCATTGTGTAGGGAAGATTGGATGCTGTCTCCAGTATTTCACATTGTGGGTATTGGTGTAACTTCTGAAATAGGTATACGGCTGCAATGTTAAACATTGTTTTCCAGAAAGCCTGAAAATACAAAACTGGATAAAATTGTTGCCCAGTAAAAGCAGCAGCAGAATTGCTATGCTGCTAGTCCCTAGTACTAGTGACAGAATGCTGCAGAGTGCTGCCTTTCCTACGGACCTGATACACTAAGGATGGGAAAATACCATTGCTCTGCTGAGACTCTATAGCTTTGCATCAGTGGTAGAAGATGCTACCACAATTGCCTTTATTCAAACGTTGTGTTTATATTATATTGGCTTAAGTTTGTCACTGCAGATAGTGCCAACTTTATGGATACTACCTCTGGAAACAGCTACAACTTCCTTCAGAAGGTGCTGAAAGCTGTTGGGATTGGAGTTAGTATTCATTGTGTTTAACAGTGGAGGTAGCATTCTTCTTCTAGGGATGCAGTTGTTTGCCTTGAAATTTGCAATTTTACAAGAGAAAATTGATTTCCCAATTAAATAATCTTTATTGAGTGACAGCTGGCATCTCTTAAGTCCATGGATGCATCATCTTTATAAACTCTATCTCGGCTTGTATTTCAAAAGGTTTCTTATTATTTCTTATGCTTTGTGGTGAAGCATACTTTGGCAATTCCTTTCTTATTTCTATTTCTACAAAGCTAGAATTGCCTAAACCTCTTAACAAACATTAGGGAGGCTTGACCTTTAACCTGATACTGTTTATCTGTCACTTTTAGTAAAATACCTTAATGCTTTATGCTAAAATTCTCCAACATTGCTTTTAAAGGATAAAATTGGAAATTTAAAAAAAAAAAAAAATTGCAATGTGGAAAATGAACTTGGTATTTTGAAACCAGAAACAATGCCAGAAGTGACGAGCATATTCAGGGATTCTACACTGGGTTTGTAATTGTATATATATTGATATGCAGCATTATATAAACACGAGCAGTGTCTGTCCCATTCAGACTTTTACTGACATTTTGTCCTATCTTTTTTTTTAAGATACCTGAGAACAAAATAGTGCCTGTATATAGTGAAAACAAGCAACATTTTCTAGAATTAATGTTTACTTGATAAAGGTTGGGGAAGAGCCAAGCAAATACTGGTAGGGTGGCTAGAACTGTTTTGTTGTAGTAATACAAAGTTAGGAAAAGCTGTTCTTCCATCTTGTAATACATTGCTAAGAGATCACTGTTCCTGGAAGTATTTGCATACATCTACTAAAGAGCTGCCAAAGTTAATAGGTCATGAAATAGGTCTTCAGTTCCCTAGTCTCTTAACCTCTTCCACGCTTCGTCTGGTATCTTGTTTTGAATCTGGTTTAGTACATGAGAGTATTGCTTCATCCTTTTTTGGGGATTGATTCCAGGACCTGAAGGGCATGCTTTGAATGTCCATGCTGAAATAGTATGTCCAATTCAGGAAGGAATTGCTAATTGGCAAGTAAATGCATCCTTGATGTGCTCTGCACATGGATGGACTTGGACAAACATAATTCGTGTTGCACTGAATTAGAGATTATTCTTTGAATATAGCACTATGTGGCGATACCAAAGCTAGGTTTGAGTTAGAACCAGGGTGTATTTGCTTGCAGCAGGATGCATTTGCAAGATAATAAAGGCAGAGTGAGTGCTCTAGCATCCATTTATATATCTGAAGAGTTTTCAGCATGTCGGTTTTAAAGCTTTTTCCCTTTGGTAAATTTCACCAAACCAAATCCAAAGAAACTTTTGACATCAGGTCCTAAGACTGGCTAGATGCTACTCAAACCTTACAGCAGATCTTTTGCATTACAGAGCGCGAGTTGTTCTAAAGCGTGCGTTCCTACCCAGAACCTGTGGGGATTTGGAGCAATAACTGCTATTGGCTGTTGATGCAAATGTTGTCTGTAAATGTACACGTGATACATCTTCAGAAAGGAACTATGTTCTAAACTAATGTTACCATAGTTGGTTTGGTACAGTACCTGGTTTTGCGTGTATAATATTGAAAATATAACCCCTCTGTCCATCTGTGGCAGAACAAAATGTGTGAGTTAAGATTGAGAAGTACTCATGTAGACTGCAGATGTATTTGAACTAAATAATTTTGATTGTATGCACCAGTCATCTTCCTAATAAAAAAGTTTTTTTGTAGCAGGATTAAGAATCTTCTAACTTAATGTTGTGTTCACACTGCAGTCCTTTGTAAGCACAGAACGGTTAATATATTTTGAAATAAAATGCTGTTAATGTAAAGAAAACTGAGTTTGATTTGGATGATGGGATCTTTGGAATGAGCCAGGTGCCAGTTAATCTGATGAAATAACAGGTTTGCTGGAGATGAACTGCAGTGGATCTGCAGTCCCTGAGCATAACGTCGTTTCACTGAGAGAAGCTGTACTTCTCTTTTTTGTTTCACGTTTTCCACAGGATAAGGAAGGACATGTGCCTCAACGGTAACTGTGGTTCAGCTGACACCTGGCAACTGGCTACACTGCCTGCAGTAACACAGCCACGCGTCCGGACCCTACAGAAGCTTACGTTCAGCGGCTGTAGGTGATGCAAGTTACTTCCATTATGGCTTACCCTCTGAAATGGAAATGGTAGTTTAGTGTCTAAGCATAATTTTAGATCATTCTATTGACTATAAAGCAAAAGTGATCAAATCCTCCCTGCATGACTGCTCACACCTTTTGAAAAGAGGTATGGCTGATGTTCCACTTTCCGTCCCTCTCACCATTCTGTGACCAGACTCATTGGCTTAAAGTAATTCATACAGCACAGTCAATTTTAGCTAATGGCTCTTTAGTTCTCTGAAGGGATCAAACCTTGTTTAGTTTAGTGCATACAAGGTGGGGTTTTTTTAGCAATTGATGCTAGCAACATCATAATGATTTTTTTGAAAATCGGGGCAAGTCTTCCAAGATGCTCAGAATTCCTTTACAGTTGGAACCAAGACACACGCCTCTGTAACTGGGCAGCCCAAAGCACATGCACTTCTGTGAGAGCTCCTTAGCTCTCATTTGGTGTTTTTAGTGGTTTTAATGTGCAGTTACAGTGTTTGTTTTTATTAAGTGAAAATAAGTAGTTCTGTTCAGCACCCATAGCAGATAAAGCTTTATAATGATGTAGCACCAGTGAAGCAGCCTAATTGCTCAGTCTCAACTGTTCCTTCAAAGTAGTTCAGGAGGTACATGTCCAATATAGTTCATTAATATTTTGGGGGTGGGATGGTAGAGAATATGAGTTACCAGGAAGATACACTGGCAAAAAATGCGCTGAAAAAAATATGTTACCGGTGTATTTTGAGCTCGACAAGACATTTAATTTAAGAGAGATAATTGTTTCATTGTAAGAAGGTCATCATCAGTTCCAAACTACAAATTTATTCTTTGGAGAATTCAATTGGCTTGTTAATCTAAGCAAAGATTTTTCTGGTACAGTAATTTATATTCCAGTAGATTGCCTTGGAGATTAATTTCTTTCACATACTGATGGCCTTTTTTAAAAAAAAAAACCAGCTGTCTTTCAACCTCAGAACAGAGCTTTGCTTACTCAGGACTGCAGTGTTTGTTACAACGCCTCTGTCGCTTTTGACGAGGACATGTACTGAATATATGCAAGCCTCTGGAGGCCTGACACCTTCTCCGTTCCCTCCTCAGTTCTGCTTGTTGCAATTTGTTCAGCATTAAAAAAAAATTGCTGGGGAAGAGGTGGTTAAAAGCCCCTCCATCAGATGGTTTCAGCTCTTAGCATTTAATTAAAATGTGAGAAGAAATCTGTGGCAAGTAGGTGGTTGCTACTTGGAAGATAAATCTGTCTTTTTTGGGGGACTGGTGGGAGCTGAAGCTGGAAGAGTAGCCTTTACCATATATTGCATTTTTTCATCCATTCTGAAATAATTGTTGTTGTATGTGTTATAAATTGGAACAAAATTTTCTCTTAGGTTGGTTTCTAATCTATTTTTGAATATTTCCTCTCCCTGTTTAGTGAGGCCAAAGCAAACGACTGCTGTACGAGACGCCATGTCTGCCTATATCAAAATGCACTCTCCGTGGATGCTTATGTGTATGTACACTCAAAGCATATAGTTCAGGTGCATTTATTTTGAGTAGATTGATGATGGTAAGAGACAGTTATATGAAGCTTCAGGTCTGGACAATTAGCTGTGAAGATGTTTGCTTTGTAAGGCTGGACTATCTTCCTAGACAGCCAATGCCTTCCACTTGAAAAATCAGATTGAAACTTTCACTGAACACTGGTAAATTTTCCAAAGATTCCTTTCAACTGTTTTTATTCTTACTGCTTCAGAAGACTGTAGTGATACGCTTAAGTTTTGCTTTTTAATTAAACTGCACTGAAAAGTAATAGTTGGTAGGATTTTTCAATATTTTTTTTTTAATCTCATGAACTTTAAAGTCCCTTGTTCACAAGGCAATTGCAGTCTTTTGGCTTTACTACTCATAAAAATAGCAATTGGCATTTTAAGAAAAAAATACCCTAGACGTTCAAGTACATCTAGTTGACATAAATCCAAACACACAATGAATTATAACAAAGAAAATAGTATGAAGAATGAAAGTTCAGAAAAACACCAAGGTGGTATCTCATGCTGCCGTATAAAATTTCATGCTGCAACTGAACTACATAATGTAATCCTAACATATCAAATGTAAAAGAATTGAGCTTCCACATGAAACATTAAGTTTATTCTTGCCTTTGGCTGAAGGATGTTTAAATCCTTTCACATAGCTTTGTAGCAAACAAGTAATAGCTTTATTCTACCATCCCAAATCAGAAACTACTCCATGCTGATGACTTTTCACAAGGAAGTTCATGTTTCACATCATAGGAAGTAGTTCCTTCTTTTTTCTTTATATGAGGTAATCTCTGAAATTACAGTATTAATGCTGCCGTTATTTGCGCTGTGGTAGACCCTGACGACTTATTGGAGGATCCGGTTCCCTGAAGTTCTGAGCATGCACGCTCGTAAGCGTTTCGGTCAAGTTGGTGGCTGCGAGATGCTTTAAGGAAGACACAAGAAGCGCATTTTGCAGGTGCGTAATGGCAGGAAACAGCTAATTCACGGCTCTGCTTGACCGAAGAGGGGTGTATTTCACAAACTTAGAACCTGCCACAAGGGTTACTGATTTGGTGGCTGTAGTGGAGTGCATAGCTTCATGTAGGACTTAAATGATCTGTCTCAAGCAAACAAAGCCCCAGCTGTTCTACGTCCTGCAGAGCCCTGTCTCTTAATGTGTTGCATGGGTTTCTGCTGCCTTGGGGCACAGAAGAGCGGAGAAAAAGATAGGATGGGAGCCATGAAGCAAAGGAATAACATAACTTTTATTTGTTTCCCAAACTCCCTCACTGGTTTTTTAGGCTCCTTATTTTATGTTCTTAATTTCTCCCAGGTCTTCCAGTACTAAGAGTAGAATAAGATGGAGCGTAGGTGTGTAGGATAGCAGGGCAGTACCAAAGCGCAGCAGAAAGCTGAGATTACACGTGAGTAGCACTGAGACCAGGCTGTGTATCTGGAAATGCCTGGAAGCAGCAACAGTTATTGAAAGCTGCTTATGGAGACATTCCCCTCACTGTCACCCCATCCAAAACTGTTTGTGACCACATGCAGTAGAGCTGATGGTCTGTATGGCAGGAATACTGCGTCAGTCCCCTGTGCAATGCACAACCAAAATGAAGCACTCTAGACTTTTCCACTGTTTCTACACCATTTTTGTAGTAATAGCTATAAAAATCTCCATCCACTTCCTCAGCTAGTTCCTCTTCCCTTCAGTATAACTTCGTTTTAAACACTGAAGGTACTTGCAATGCATGCAGGTGAAAGCTGGAGTCCAAGTGTGTACCAACAGCTGTGGGGTGGGTTTTGTTTGTGATTTTTGTTTGTTTTTTTTTTTCTTGCAGACCTAGAACAGTGCACAGACTAGCATTCTTGGTTCGCAGGTGGAATCAAATCCTTATGCTTTAGATAACGAAAACAGGCTCTTTGCTTTGACTTTGCCTTTCTTACTAGAATCTAATCTTTTTTTATTAATAAAAAATAAAAACAAAATTATCTTGGGCAAAAAACTGCTTTTGTTTACTTAAGAAGACGAACAGCAGAGGAAAGACCACTGTGATAAAACTTTAAGAACCTTTGGTGCTTTCATAATTTGTTGATAAGTATCTTTCAGCTGAAGCTGTCTAAAGTTTTAGGGAAACTCACATATAATCTTGGCTGGCCTGACTTAAGGCCGCCTTTTTTTTTTTTTAAGGGAGAAAAAAAGTTTGATTTAAAACGCTTGCATAACCCTACTGACCACATCCTTTTTAAAGTGCTGCTGTTGCTGACTGCACACTGTGATCGCTCTAAGAACTGGAGGGAGGTTAGGTTACAAATTTTGCATCTTAGTCTGTGTTTCTCAGTTTTCAGAAGTAAAAAATTTCATTGTCAGGGCTGTGAATATAATTGGGCTTGTTTAGAAAAGGCATACTTTGGAAAATTTGGCTTGTTTGTACTTTAGCAGTTTCTTGGGGTATTCACCCTTATGCTGGTGAGTTAAACTTGCTGCCCCCAGTCTGGGATTATGGATTGAAAGGCTAAGAGCATTTGATACAGAGATTTAGGAATTGATGAGTAACTAATGGTACAAACAGGTTCATGATCGCCAGATTAACAAGCAGCACTGTAGCAAAGAAGTATTTCCATGTAATTCTCTTCTACCTCTGGTTTACCAACAGAGGTAACAACTGACCCGTTACCGTTTAAATAATGAATCTGTTCTAAGATGCCACAGTCAATGAGTTGTAATGATGTATATGTTTATAATTACTATTTAAGGGAGACTTTATCCAGGTGGGTTTATCTAACTAGGGGGATTTTCAAGAAAAGACCTAGCCTCAGTAGCTTCAGAACGGAAATTAATGATGGCAAGACGGCAGCCCTGCCAGCCAGAACCATCGCAGGGATTTTGGCATTGGACAGATGACAGAGAGGCTTTATAGGCTAGATGTCAAGATAACATGTGTCTAGTGGGTGTCAAGGCATAGCAGTTTCCAAACAGTGTCCACATACAGGTTACAAGTCTGTGGATCTCTAAAAATAGGACAAAAGAGTTGAATAATATTGATTGATAATTAAAGGGTAACTTCATTATTTTATGTTTGCTGGTTGGGAGTTTGCTGCAGTATTTTGTGACAATGGGGATATCGGTCTTGCAGTGAGACCAGTATGATGCTCCAAGAGGACTATGTGGTATGGGCTTCTGTTATAAGAGTTTGCTTAAATGTGATGCGTTTCAAAATACAAGTCTGTACAATTCAGAAAGGGAATTTAGATCTGATTTTTATCAAAGGAAATAGTTGCTTAGATCCCTGTCAAAGAAAGGTCCTAAAAAAGTCATCTTTCCCTGAGGTGTTCCGGGCCTTTTTCTTGGTCAAGACCATTCAGTTCTACTCATTTCAGTTCAACCAGGTAAAAAAATCACAGCTTCCTGTTCAGATGTCTGAGCAAAAGCCGATAAGCAGTATATATCCCCCTCAGGAAACAGCGATGTCAGATATGCTTTAGATAGATTGATTTTTTTTTTTCTTTAAGTTAATAATCTACGGAATTTTTCAAAGAAATTCTGTTCTGTGAAGAGCAAGGTTGCTGGCTTTCATCAAATGCTGGTTTTGCTGTAGACTTTCAAGAGATGAGACAGTGGCAGGGGAATTCAGAAGCTTACACACTGGGAATGTCAAATACTTTCTTGAATGCTTCTCAGTGGTCTGTAAATGACATGTAATAAGTTATTTCTTTGCTGTATGAAATACAGTTAGTAGATAGTTGTAGCTAGATTGTCATTGCTATACTATTGCAATCGTTCTAGCAGTGATTAGTCTACTCCCATTTTTCAGTACATCCTGACAAACCATAAGCTGCCTGTACACTGTAAAGCCAATTTCTTTGTGGAGATTTAAACAAAAGATTTTTTTGTCTTAAGGATGAAATATGTATTATTTTCTCTTTGGAGTATTGCCAATTATTCCAAATTGATGAAGTCCTATATGTTTTCCTAGCCATATTTATCTGAGAAATTGTCAGCTTTACGGCTATGTGTTCCTAATAAAACTATGGAGATGGCAATTAATTTGAACTCTCTGCTTGCCATCACCACTGGTTTGCAAGCATTAAAAAGCTTGCCTTCAAAGCACTTCTGCTCTCTTTTGAAAGCAAATGAATGTCCTGTGGTCACAAAAACTTCCAATAGATTTAATTCTCTGCTCAGAATGAACTACCTTGCACTGGTAGTTATAAGTAGCTAAATGGAAATTTCTCAGTACCTGTACAAGAACATCAGATTTGCCTGTGCGCTTTCAAATGTCGTTACTCTCTTTATCTCTCAGGAATAAACATTTGAAGAAAATCATTTTGAAGTTAAGTTCTCCCAGCTGGGAAGAATCCACCATATCCATGGCCACAAAGCAAAGACACTCACTTTTTCCTAGATGCAGCAGCTTATTTCTACAGTTATGTCCTATCTTTCAAAGTAGAAGTGCTCTGAATATTCATATGAATTAAATAAAATATGAAAAATAATTCTTCGGTTAAACTGAAATGATCCTTTGATAAAGGGGACTCCTGTCTTCTGGGCAGTCATGCACACGGCAAGTCTTGCCTAAGGAAATACTTCCATTTTGATTTATCGTGAAGAATTTTGTTGACCTGGTAGACTCCTGTGAGAGCTGACAAACACCATGTCAAAATAACATAAAGATTAAAAAATTGGTAACACACATGAAAACTAGATGGATCATAAACCAGTCAAGTGACTGTAGAAAGCATAAATGAGACTACTTGTTCTAGAAAGAATTGCAGTAGGTTCCTGTGAAAAACTGTTCTTGGTCTATCACAATATTGTTGATGTATATCAAGATAGGAAGAAAAATTGTAATTATTTGAAGGTTAAATGTAGTAACTCTCAGTATTTGCAATGGCAGGTAGAAATTGTTTCTGAGAAATCATGGTTACCTGTCAAACTGGTCTCACTTTCACAACGTATATATTAATAGAGCCAAATGTAGGGTGATGCATTCAGAATTACACATCTGTTATGAGGATTATATTTTGGAAGCCAATGCCTCCTTAGAGCATTTATGGTTAGGCTTAGACATCTGACAGGATGAAAATTCCTGGTGTTGGATGATGGTTAAAACAAATACGATCCTTGGATGTGTAAAAAAGATAGCACCAGGTATATGTCTATGACCTTAATAGGAGAACTGAGAAAATAATTGGGCTAGTCCTTAGGCTCATGCATTGGAAAGGATGGTGGATAGTAGTAAAAGTTCTGAAACAAGAGAAAAGGGTGATTCAGGCCTGACAGATTTTCCTTCTAATGAGAGATTAAAGAAACTCAGTCTTTGGAGTTTAGCCAAGAAAGGGGTTATTGATGGTGGACTGATCAAACTCTAAGGAAAAGCAAATTTAAAAATCAAAGGGTCTTCCTTTCAAGAAGGTAAAAATATCAGATGGCTGGAAGTTGATTCTAAACGAATTTGGACTAGACTTAAGGCACATGTTTTAAGACTAATTAACCAATGGAAAAATCTCGCTGATGAAGGTATTAATCATCCTCGAGGATTTAAAATCATTCATTACACTGTCTAGGACAACTGAGTTTCTGAATGAAAAAATCCTATGGCCTCTGTTGTGTAGGATGGAAAACAGGGGCTAGAACAACCCCTTTGTCACAAAATTCTGTGCATGCTCAAAATAGGGATCGTTTCATTCAGTTAAACCCCCTCATGTACTTAAAGCATCTCTGTAGCTGTCTGCAAAGAGAAGCAAGGCCTGCTGTCTTGGCAGCTGCGAGATCAGCACCTGAAATTTCTTGATAGTTCGTTGCATTCTACTGATCTTTGTCCTTTAATGTATCTTTTTATTATAACACAAAGATGGTGGTTGCAAAAAGTCATTTTACTAGGGATTTAGGAGTTGGAAATGGGTCCATGAGTCATGCCGAAGCCACATAAATTTTTCAGCTCTGTGTGGCTTTACTTTGATGTTAGCTTGTTGACTTTTATGTTTTTCAAATAAATATCTGTGATGTTGAGTGAAAAAACATTCTGGTTTCTTTTGTCTTGTTTTTAAAAAAACGATGCCTTGCCTTGATCTCCTCTAACAGTAACATTTGTTGCTTGTGGTGCTGGAAAATGCTGTCAAGTTTTTTCGATTGCTTAGGTGCTGCTTCATTTTCTTCCAGAGTCAGTACATTTTCTGGAATGCCATGTAGTGTCCACTGATCCTCCAAGTATTAATTGCTCTTCAGTGAAGGAGTAATCTAATCCATAATGCTCTCGGGTGCACAAGAATGACCTTGTAGCTTTGCCAAGTTGATAAAAGTATAGGAAAGTCCCACCGGCACTGCCTGTTTTCTCGTTGGCTTTGGGATTTTTCTCCCTATGAAATCCAGTTCAGAAGAGGAACTGGGTAGACTGTTGCTGGCTGCAGCCTCTTCATCAGACAGAGTTAAGTGATACTGAGGCATTGGTGCTGGTTTTGTAAAGAGACTGACCCTTTTCATGTACTGTTTGTTCATGACTAATTTTTATCTTCAAAACCATTTTTTTCCCCTCATAATCCAAGTATTTTATTTAAAAAAAAAAAACCAGCAGTGGAACATTTTTGCTGATGCATGGAGTCCTTTGTGGAAAAAGATGGATATTCCTACTGCCAGACAGTTCTTTTTCTCTTACTTCTTTCCAGATGAGGATGTTTGGGTAACTTGTCAACAGCAGACCTCAGCCTACTGAGAAGTGGGAGACTGTTGGTAATTGTTTATTATTCACAGATAAAATGAGGTAGTGGGAAATGCCGGGTGGGATAAACTATTGATATAGCTGTGCTTTCACTACAAACGGCGGGAGTTTAATCGGGTACTTCAGTAGCATCAGAGTCAAAACAGCATACTAAGTGATTTTGAAAAATCCCACCCCGCAAGCTTTGCGTTGAAGAGGGAGGAAGCCATTGGCATAGTGGTAGAAGGGATCAGGGATTTTGGTGTGGAGCACGTTTTTCCTATGTGCGCTATCCGTATACAGGATACATCATGTGTCTGCTACATCTATGTGTAGCTGCTACCACCAAGGCTGCTTCATCCGAAACAGACTTTGGGATGTTACCTCTCCTGCAGATAATGTGGATTTGTGGCAAGATGATTTGGGTAGACCTGTTACAGGGGGCAAAGGAGCTGGCCGCTCCCCAGCCCCTCTGGCTGCTTGCACTGCCTGAACTAATTGGCTAGTTAATGAGCTCTCACTTCACATTGTTTTCATAGAATCACAGAATTGTTTAGGTTGGAAAAGGCCTTTAAGATTGTCAAGTCTAACCGTCAACCCAACACCACCATGCCCACTACACCGTGTCCTGAAGTGCCACATCTACATGTTTTTTGAACATCTCCAGGGATGGTGGGTCCACCACTTCCCTGGGCAGCCTGTTCCAATGCCTGACAACCCTTTCAGTAAAGAAATTTCTCCTAATATCCAATCAAATTTTTTTTTTTTTACTAAAGCCTTTTCAGCTTTGTGTAATACCGCCTTTTTTTTTTTTTTTTTTTTTTAAAAGCAGCGGAGGCATACCCAAGCGTGGTGGTGGCCACCTGCTCCACTCAGCCATTAAATGTGGACATCCCCCTCCTGGGTGTGCTCCGGATTTGTCTTTTGGCACAAGGGGCACCTTCGTGGGTTCTGTGGGGTTTTTGCATATCCTTTGTTGCCCACCGCAGGTTGCGTTTGCGGCTGCCTTTTCCCTACTGAAAGGCTAAAAAGTAACCATGGCTCTGCTGAGGGTTCTGGCAGTGCTGGTGTGGTAGGGTTTCCTCAGGTTATGTCAGATGCTTGAAGCCTGGGGCTCTCATTCTGACCACTGATGGTGTTGATTATTTTTGGGGTTTCATTCCTCTTTTCCTTTGCTTTTGTTTGCCAACAAGTATAAGATACTGTCGGGCAAGGGAAGCTGTTATTTGTGTGTCGGTGTACAGTCGTGCAGAGACACAAAATGGAGGCGCGGGCTAAAGGTCAGATCTGGAAAGGGAATTGGAGTCTATACGCCCAATATCACAACTGCTATGCTGAACTGTTGAGTTCATTTTAATCCTCAGGGCAGCTGAACTTTGTAGGACTACTGTTTTTATTACCATGTTCCCCAAAATCTGTCCTTGGATGAGGCTTAGAGGCCCATCGGCTTGGCAGAGCTGAGCAGCTCAGGAACAGATGTGCACTGGAGCTCTCCCAAACCTGTAACTGGGTGTTGCTCCTCTGCTCCTGTTAAGTGCACGTACTCTCAGTAGTCCTGCTCTGCATGTCTGAATTTGGGCTGTTGGCCCAACAGAGAAGCAACTGCTATTGTATTCTAAAGCACAGCCAATTTCAGCATTGTATATGGGATTTTTTTTTTTCCCCCTTGTAAATTAACCTGGTGGCTTAAATGTTCATCGGGGATGCAAGTTGAGCTTACTTTTCTTCCTGAGAGCAGCGGGTGTGGAAGAGGATACTGATTCCTTGCTGCTGCTCTAGTAGCAACTTCATATGAAGTAAGTGAACTTGTTTTTATACCGAGGCTGCTGCTCAACTCTGTTTTAATTGCTATTTAAATAGTCAGTGTGCAACAGAACAGCTTCAGCTGAGAAAGGAAACTGCCTTCCTAGCTCTAGATGGAGGAAGCAGTGAGGAGGAAAGAGTAATGTTTTTGTCTCTGTAGGCAGAAAAGAGTATTGAACCCTCTCAGGCAGGTGTTCAAACACTTGACAGTTGGGTAAAAACGGGCTGGATGCAACTCTCTTTGTTCTGGCTCCTTTATAAGAAAAGAGTTATTCCCTGCTGGTCTCCATCAGAAACATGCTTTTAGGAGAAGGACCCAAGCTTTTAGTCCTAAACCAAAGAGTGTTGCCCCTGTTTTGCGTAGCTGCCAAGTGTTTTGGGTTTGTGTGGTGGGGTTTTGTTAGCGGGGGAGGGGCCGCAGGGGTACTTCCTGTGAGGAGATGCTAGAAGCTTCCCTGGCTCCAGGTGGGCCCGGGCTGAGCTTGTCAGTGACAGTGGTAACACCTGTGGGAGCAGATTTAAGAAGGGGAACCTGCAGGGAGTGAGGGGAGTGGAATGTGAGAGGAATCCCTCTGCAGGTACTGGGGTCAGGGAAGGAGAAGGGGATGCCCCTGCAGCCTGTGGTGAGGTGGCAGGCTGTACCCTGCCAGCCCATGGAGGGGAGCGGGGGAGCAAAGGCCCCCCCAAAATGGCGGTGAATCTGTGGTAAAGCCCGCGCTGGAGCAGTCTGTGGCTGAAGGACTGCAGCCCATGGAGAGGCCCTACGCTGGAGCAGTTCATGAAGAACTGCAGTCCGTGGGAGGGATCCATGCTGGAAAAGTTTGTGAAGGACTGTCTCCCATGGGAGGGACCCTGTGCTGGAGCAGGGGATGAGTGAGGAGTCCTGCCCCTGAGGAGGAAGGAGCGGCAGAGACAAGGTGTGATGAACTGACCTCAACCCCTGTCCCCTATTCCCCTGCGCTACTCTGGGGAGGAGGTAAAGACTTTAGGAGTGGAGTTGAGCCTGGGAAGAAGGGAGGTGTGGGGGGAAGGTGTTTTAAGATTTGGTTTTAGTTTTCATCCTTGTTTTGATTTGATTTGTAGTAAATTAAATTGATTTTGTTTTTTTCCCCAAGCTGAGTCTGGTTTTTGCCCGTGACCATAACTGGTGAGTGATCTCTCCCTGTTCTTGTCTTAACCCACGAGCTTTTCTTGATATTTTCTCCTCCTTTTCTCACCAGAGGGGGAGGAGTGTGTGAGCGGCTTCATGGTGCTTTGCTGCTGGTTGGGCTTAAACCACACACCAAGCAAGGTTGCTTATGCACCAGTGAAAATGGATGTAAAACATATCTTTGCCATAAATGTCCAGTAGGTAGTGCTCAGAGAACGTCTGTCTGTGTTGAAGGAGAATGGAAGAAAAAAAACCTGAGGGCATGCTTCTGAATTCTGTAGGAGTTGTCCATTTAACTTGCTATTTCCAGAACATCTGCTTAGTAGGTTCCTGAACGGGTTAGAGCTTAATGAAAAGCAGATGCTGCTCTTCAAATAATAGCCATTTCTCCAAAAAGCAGTGGCATTGTAGCATTGGCTGTGTAGTATACCCCATTTTCAGCAGTAGATGTATTTACATGGAAGAGTGAACCGTCTTAAAGTGGGGTGAGACTGCACAGTTAAAAATGAAATTCCTAATGAAGATCTACTTGGCAGCTTATGTAATAGAAACTTGTCAAGACCTTCATGTTTAGCAGGTTCTGATGTTGCTGTTGGCAGCTGCGCTGATGACTATGTCTTTCTAGAAGCTGCAGTTCTTTGGAAAAGACAATCGTCTTGCAAAAACTTTTGATGTTTCAAAATGAGGTTTTAATTAAAACAGGAAGTGAAACCATAGGAAAACAGCACAAAGTGAAAATGCAAAAATTTCCCATCAGAAATGGCAAACTAAAAATGTGTTTTTCCTGAAAACTAAATTTAGAGTTGCTTTTATCTGTCATTGACCAAGTTTCAGAAACTTTTTTTTTCCTAAGCTGAATATTGAAGCAATGTTTTTGTTGAACCTATAATTATCACTTGAATATTCCTCACCAGTTATTCGAAATGTTTGCTGGGAATTGTCACGTTCCTGTGGGGGGGGGGGGGGAATCAGTTAAGCTTCTGAGAGGAGGATAACTACCTACACAAAATTTTTGGTTGTCCCAAGTTCAGAGGATATGGAAGAAAAAGCAAAGAAGTCCAGCAGAGAAAAATGTACTGCTGGCATGTTGTGGGGCACACCACATTAAAATATAAATTTTGTCTTATCGACAACACCAGACAAAAGCTGTGGAAGAATGCTTCTTAGTAAGCTTCTTGTTTCCTGCAGCGGAAAGTCAGAACTCTCATTGATTCTGCTCTGTAAAGTTCTTTCTGATAAGGAAGATCCTAGGGATTATTCTGGGTCTGTTGATCTTCAGGGTACTTTGTGTGTCCTTATGATGACTCCATTAGGGGAGAATGTTCCTGTAAGCTCAGGGAACAGTAGTAATGCCAGCCCCAGGCAGTTTTACTGTGTATTGCTATAGTGGCTTTTCACCATGGGAGAGATGCTCTGCATACAGCTTCATACTTAAATGACAGCCTAAAGCAGACTCTGAGGAAAGAAGGAAATTTCAAGACTTTACGCTTGCTTTATTCCACCGTGATAATTTTGACCTAGACTAATACTGTGCGGTCAAGTACAGAAAGAGTTTAAATATGCTAGTCTGGAATGTAGCGAGCAGTAAGGAGGAATACCTACATACTATGAACCAACAAATTCATTCAAGATTACCTTCCCTTTCAGACTGGTCTGGAACAGTAGCTAAAATAAGTTTTTAGGCAAACTGTAAAAAAACAAACAAACCCAAAATCACCAACCCCCCCCCCAGCCAATTAGAAGTTAAATATTAGTTATGTGTGTTAAGTGGAGTTACTTGTAAGCAAAGGTCGTAGGCACAGCGTATGGTTGATATGAAATAATGCAATATGCTTGGTTATAGAAATGTGTGTTTGAGAAATATGCACAGACTTCAGTAAATAGAGAGATACAAGTAATGTTGTAAGAATTATCTTAAGGCTTGTGTTTAAGGTGCACAGTCCTTACTGGTAGTCAATATTATCACTTTCTGATAATGTTAATCAAAGCCTACCTTAGTTTGTAGTTGCAGTACATTTTTCTCCTGAACAGAATGGTGCTGCTGGGGAAACCAACATCGTTTTGGAAGCGAAAAGATAGTAGACCAGCAAAGCAACAAATAGGCTTTGAACTTTGTAAACACAAGTATTTTTGCATAAAGGCATTGCTACTGATCCTATCCTTAGCTTACAAATAGATTTGAAAAAAATTTGATTTGAATATACTGTTTGTTGTAGTAGTTTACCAGGCAAGGAATTTCCAAGTCTACTATATAATTAATATACTTCTTTAATCCAAAAGCTTTTTTAAAATAGGGACTCAGCAGTGACCTTAGAAAATAAAAGTAGTTCCTTTGGTTCAGGAGAAGTGTGGTTTGCAAAACTTGTCTGCCTGCATCGTTAGAACAAACAGTAACTCCCAAGGAAAAGATCCTGATTTGAAGTGAGTTTATCTAATTACTTGCTGCGGTGTGAGAAACACTATCATCTTTCTAATGTGTACTGTAAATACCTTGGGAGAGATGTGTTGCATTTGCATATATTACAGTTTTATCTCATTGACACTTGATAAATAATAAGAATCTCATGATCTTCAGTGTCAGCAAATTGTTTCATCCTGTGAACAGCTGAGTATCCTATACTCATCAGGTGCAATTACTGGCTAACTCTTAAGCCAACAGTATTGGAGAAACTGCTACTTCCAGTGGATTATTTCAGAATTTAGTATGCAGTGCTGTCAGCATACTTAGGCTGATGTAAAGTAAGGCTGTTATTTCTTGGGGAAGGTACCTATATTGATTTGCTTTGTCTTAGCAGGAACTTGGAAAACTGTTGTCTGATGCATAATTAACATCTGAAGGTAAAAGTCACTTAAAAGCTTTAGTATTTAACAGATAATGCTGGCATGAATTTGGGTCATTTTTTATTTCTTGTCTTAAAAAAATATTAATATCTAAACTATGGCTTTCATGTACATAATGGAGTTGGCAGCTGTTCAGTCTACTCTTATACAACTTATCATATAGACACATATATTCCCTTGGCAGCTGAACTTTTCTACCCCAAGATGTACATCTTTCATAGAAAATGTGACACTGCTGCCAATTTCATTCTTAAATCTGTCGAAGAAAGGGTACTTAACTGTTTTCATTGGAGTTTCAGCTGTTGCTGTAACTTTTAACTGCTCTGTTTTATGTTGTGTGTCTTGTCTTTGGCCAAAAGAAAGGAAGAGACGCAAAGGAGAGAAGACGTGAACTGCTTGGTAGGCGTTTTTGAAACGGTATAGGAAAGTTTCCTTTTGAGTAGCGTACTCTCTGCTTGCCTTTGGAGAGCTTAGCTGTGTCCTGAGGAAGACAAGTTAGGAATCCAGAGGCTATAGATGGCCCTGTAAGGAAAATAAGTCGGAGCAAGATTGTACATGTCTAAATATGATTTAGCTGGATTTATAACAAGGAAATATAAAAGACAACATTGACTGCGTGTTTATACGTATCCTTGAAGAAAGGTCCACTTGAGACAGGGAAGAGCGTTCTTCAACCATTACTTTTCCTAAGCCTGAGCAGAGTCCTAGCCTATGCTTGAGCCTGGCGGTAGGGGAGAAGTTCTTGTGCAGGTAGGTAGTGCTTGAGACGTAGCCTACAGATTTCTGCTTTAGCCTCTAACAATTAAGCGGTAGAGAAATTCTGTAGCTACAGAGACCCCAGCCTGTTTGATGGCAGGGGGTTTAGGTGGAGGGCAGGGATAGAGAGATTTGCCTTTTTCCTCAGTCTCTGAATCCACTTGTCTGATAGTCAAGGCCAAGCATTCGGGATTGGGACTGAGTTACGACATTTCTGCGTGTCTCCGTGTGTGCTCTTAGCCCCAGGGCAAATGCAAGGGAAGTTGATTTAATAAAAGGTGTTTCAGCAGAGTTGCCTTACCTTGCATTTTCTCTGGTATTAGAGCATGCCCATCAGCTATTTTCAGTGCTCATAGGACGCCTGGTGACTTGGTTGCGTGTCTGAGCCCTAAGGTGTCACCTCTGGAAAAGACAGGGGGAAAATAATGTTTTGCATGCATAGCGAAGCACAGAAATATAAATGTTTAGTGCTGTAACTTTGCATTATAACTTCTGTTTTAACAGTAATAAAGGGGAAAAGTTAAGAAACCACTGGATTTACTTTGTAATAGTTAGATTTTAAAAGTGTAAAAGTTAGAAAAGTCAGAATTTTTAAAATACTGTTTGCAATGTTCCCCGTGAAGTCTAAATGCTGTTATTTAGAAACTGTGTGGTGTGCCTTGTGAGACTTGACTTGGAGCTGGTAACATATATCATTTGCGGACGATAATCTTGAGATCTCAGTGGTGCTTTCAGAAAAGACAGATTTCAGCCTTCAGCAAAGGGGTGTCCTGAGGTGCAGGAGAAAGGGGAACCCAATTGAATTATATGTTAAATTGTCTTGGTTTCCTCTTGCCTTGTTATGCTACTGCAAGAGATCTAAGGACAACAGGGATCAGATGATTTTTTTTTTTTTTTGGCATTCTTTGCAGTGAAAAAAATAAGAAAACATTTTTTAAGTATCAAGTATGTTTATCCAAAATAATAAAGTAATTTTTTGTATTGGATGAGCAAACAGCTGGAGGGCAGCATCCAAGGAATATCAGAGCTGTTGTGTATTTGTGCCTGCATTGCAGAGAGGGTAAAGAATTTCTTCAGCTTTAGCTGAAAAATCTGCAGTGATAATTACATCTGTGTGTTTATCAAACATCTGCAAATTTTTCCATTTCAGTGAATGCAGCTAGTGCCTACAACTGGTTGTTTGTAATCATCCATTTGAATCAGTGTAATGAAGAGCTTAGATTTTTTTAGAGTGTAAGTATGCAGTTTGCTGTTGTCGAGCTAATAGAGTTACATGCTGCCTGATGAAATGTCAGCCAAAAGGTACTTCAGTCCTGCTCTTTCTCAGTGGGAGGAAATCATCCCACAATCACTCCAGAATTTTTTCCCCTTCCTTGGGAGCTTCACTTTTAGTATAAGAAACTGTGTTTTTGCAATCAGGGTCTTTGTTATTTTGTCTTAACATATTTACTGGATAGCCCGAGTCTTCATTTAGAATAGGTTTTAAAGTGAAGAAGTACATCAATGCATTTGAAGAAGAATGACTTGTCCCTAATTTGAAGTTATTGAAGTTGCATCTAGATAATGAAATTTGTGTTGAGATTTTCTATGTAAAGATGTTAGTTTTGAGAAAATTTTATGGGTGAGTTACCAATATCCCTTCACTAGAAATATAAAGGAACTGATAAAAATGGAAAAATGGTAGAAATTCCCCTAATTTAGACTTGTTTGTTGGTTTTTTTTTCCCCACTATGCTGTAAATTTTCAGAACTTTTATGACATGAATGTCTTAAATGTCTTTTCCCTCAGCTGATTTGATTTCGATTAGGATGAGCTGTTGAGTCCGAAGCTGCATGTCATCTAGCTGTGTTAGAAGTGATCCTTTCACAGTAATTTACCAGCACTGTGTCAGAACAGAACTTAAAAATTCCATTCCTTCTAAAATGGGGGTCAGCAGCTTTCGGTTTTAAGGAGAGGGAGGAATTCAAGGTGCAATCAATGAATTAAGGGAGTTTTTAGTTAGTGATGAAATTGGTAATTCTTGTCTAATGCAAAAAGCTTCAGTGCTGGTTAGCTGCTGTGTAAACGCTGCCTGCAGTATGCTCCAGTCAGAGGCTTGTGGAGCATGGGAGATGAAGCTGGTATGGATTTCTTAAGATGAACCTTGCTCACGAGGGAAATAAAGCTAGCAAAGTATGGTTCTGAGTCCATGAAGTGCAGTAAATCATCAGGCACACAAATAGACTTCTCTTGGCCTCCCTCTTGCTCTGTCTGAAAAATTGTGCGAAAGCAGAACTGTAGCAAATCAAAATAGTATCCCAAAACATTTCATGCTCCGCTTTTGTGAATGGATTGAATGGATTTTTGACGAAGTGCTGTGAAAGAAAACCAGATCACTGTTCAGTATGTCTTTCATGAAGAGTTAAACTTGCTCTAGAGATTGTTTTTTATACAAGTCCAAAGTATAATTAAGTCTATATAAATACACTAGATCTCTTTTCTTATTCAAAGAATTTTTTTCTTAGTATAAAAGATGTTTTTTTTGCCTAATTACTTACAGTGCAATTACTATTTCATATTGATTTTAAAATGTTCAGTAAAATTTAAATAAGGAACATGCAAGAAGAATTTGAGATTTAAGTAACTTAAGCAATAATGTAAAAAAAAAAATTAAAAAACCCTAAACAAACAAAACGCTACCACAAACCTCACCATAAAACATAAGGATGTGAAATTCTGCAAATTTTAGCTGAGTTAGAAACTCTATTGTGGCAGCATCTGTGATACACGGTGAACACATTCCACAGCTGGAATGTTTCATCTGGAATGGATTATCAGATTCCTTAGTCTTAAAACTTCAATTTCTTTTACATGAGGACTTGTCAGACAGGAATTTGTATAAAGATTGAAGTAAATAAGTCATCTACCATTTAAGAACAACTTACCAAGTTTTGAAAGATTAAAACCGGATAGGAGTCCGTCAATTTAAATACGTTCAGCTCAACAGACAACTTCAGTTTCCCAGAATAGATAGGTGAAGTGAGGTTAATTGCGTTTATACTGTCTTTAAGCCTTGATTTTTCTGTACATTGTGAAGGAGGAGGTATATATGAGGGTGGCAGTAAGGTTTGATTTTGATAAGGTTTTCTTTGGAATCAATTAAAGCTGATAGATTTAAGAAATATAGAGAGAAACACCCCTGTCTACACTTCTGAGAGTCTGCAAGTGTAAGTTAAGTCCTTCATGTGTATTTTGACACTCTGGGCCTAATGTTTGTCATGAGGCACAGGCTTTGCATTTTTTGCGTAGTTAGCCACTTTTTTTTTTCCCCTCAGACTTACGCGTGTAACAGCTGAGATGTGGCCTCTCCTTCGTCAACTGAGCCTTAAGAACCAAAATTTTTAAAAGTCGTCAAGAAGTACCTAACTCCAGCGACCATCCGTTTGTACATTCTAGAATTAGGCTGGGTTGTGCCTTGGTTAGTCATGGGAGGCTTTCTGCAGAAACAGCTTTGCCTGGGATACGTGATGCAGAGCGCTGTGAGCTAAATGCAGTGTGCTGGCCCTTTTGTAACCAAGAGGCTGCCCTGTCATCCAGCCTGCTTTTTCACCTTTGACTGTGGGAGAAAGGATGCAGTAGAGTCACAAGAAATGAAAAAAAACTCTTAACGTGTACTTCTAGTTTTAGCAGTATGTATTTGTGCGTATAGCTTAATACAGTTTTCTAGCTATAGAGTGGCCTCAGCGTGAGCTTGCCTACGTATAGCTAGTCTTTGATGGCTTGTTGCACATGCATTTGTTTTGGTAAAACCCTTTATGCAGCTGTAGATCTCGGTTCTGGGAACTGTCGAGGACCTGCGACTGGTAGCAGCCAGGAGTTTTTAGCATTCAGGAGGTCCAGCCCTCTGTGGCTGGTTCACTGGTGAAGGAGGATGCATGAATGTGCGAACACGGCGTGCGTATGATGTGAAACTATTTGGGAGTGGGGTATTAGTCATATTGTGTGTTATTAACGTAAGTGTGCAGAGTTAATAGACATACTAATTTGGGGAGCGGAGGCACTGTAACTTCTTATAAAACTCGGGTTTGTTTTTGAGAAAAAGTAGGCACAAATGCAGTTTGTTAGGTAAACAGAAGGTTACAAAGAAAATAAGTGTACCTTTTCATAAATCTGAGGTATTTCTTCATTTGGAATGTGGAAAACTGTGGCATTCAACTTATGTAAAGTGTTTGTGACTTTATTCTCTGTTCTGAATGCTTCATGATGATCCAGTAGGCACCGTGGATGATTTGCTTGTGCCAGTATCTCCAAAGTAGATAGGACTCTCAGGGTGATGGTAAGGTTAGGTGGAAGAAGCCTAATGCTTTCAGGCAAACACTTCAGTTACTAATAAAAAAATTCCGTGCCACAAACAGTGATAATCTAGTGATGCCGTCTAGAAGCTGGTACAGAATATTCTGATGGAAGATAAATTCACTAGCCAGGGCACACAGGCTCTTGCAAATGAATCACCACTGAAAGCGTGCGTGTTTAACAGAGTAGCTATCCAAGTTGGTGTTAATAGCAAACATCAAGGCCTTTAAAATTCTTAAATCCACTTCAGTGGATATTGATTTGGGTAATAAGAAATATTTCCTTAGGGAAACACTTGATAGAAGAGCTTAAGGCAAGGGGAAGTGATTTTGCACTGCGGCGAGTGTGAAGAAGAGAGTGTTTAATCAACGAGCTATCTCTGTGATCAGTTGTGTTTCTAATTTTTTTTTTATGCTGCAGCATCTGAAGCGTTTGAGTACCTCCCCTGGAGTCTGCAAGCGCTGCTGTCACCAGGGTGATTCTGCCCTTGACAGGAGAAAGGCTGCTGCTGTTTCAGGTGTGACTGCAAATTCAGCTTCCCGAGCTCAGCTGGGAGAAATGGGCAGCGCGTGGTAGCCCGTGTGTAAACACAAGGCTGTAAGGTCTGTTTTTCAGAAAAGGCTCTACCTCTGTGAGCAGGGGCTGCGAGGGCACCGAGTCAGAGCGTGGTTCTGCAAGGGGGTAGCATGCCCGATGGCAGAGCTGTGTGCCAGGTTCTTCCAGCACCCCCAGACCTTCAGGTCTGAAGATCCAGTCTGCCGCTGCTCTGAGGATGTGTGGCAAAAATTAGGAATCATTATGGACGGACCTTGCCTCAAGTTTAGACTGCCTTTTTCAGCAGACAAGTGATCAGCAACAGATTTTCTTATGAAGGAGAGTGACTTCTCAGTTTATTAGGCATGTGTATTTGGACTTGTGTGTTAGTTTGGTCTTAAGATACTTAAATTGGAGCTAAACAAAAGTACATCCTTTTCTGTCAACTCTCACCTTCTATTGCACTCTAGATGGGCTTGATGTTTTTCAGATGCAAGATGAGCACTGCCCCTGAGGCCTCTTCAGTCCATTTTGTGCAGCTGGAACAAGGCAACGATTTATTTGAGGAGGGTGAGGACAGTGTTGCTGAAAGCAGAGATAGAGGTAAACTCAGGAGGAAGCATTTCTTTCGTTCACCCCCTTTCAGTGTTCATTGGCTGTTACTCAGTGGCCTGAACATGGGCTTTTTTGTTTAACACCCCCCATTTGATTTGCATTCCGAGCCTATTGATCCGCCAGGTGTTGTGATGGCCCCTATTCAGATCAAGACGACTTAAAAGAGTCTGAGTATGTGGGATCTGCGGGAAGGTGAACCGAAGCTTGGTGGGAGCACTGCCCAAGGGTGCAGCAGGGGAGACCTCATGGAGCTGTGTTTGAAAGGGGTGAGTAAAATGTCAGCGTAGCGGAGTGTAAAAAGATTTCTGGAACACCAGTTTTGGTACGCTGCTGGTGTAACTGGAGAGCCTTGGCTGTGTGGTTAAGGCTGGGCGTGTTGCAAAAGCACTTTGATAATAGAGTTAAGGGATAAAGTGATGTGGCAGCTGTGGCAGGGGACAATATGTGATTATTTTCAGTATGTCAGCCAGATGAGAGAGAAGTGGAACAGGTGTGGAGATCGGAAAGGAGGAAACAGATACAGAGCAAGAGACAAACTGTGGTGGGTTGACCCTGGCTGGAGGCCAGGTGCCCACCAAAGCTGCTCTATCACTGCCCTCCTCAGCTGGTCAGGGGAGAGAAAATAGAACAGAGGGCTTGTGGGTCAAGATAAGGACGGGGAGAGATCACTCGCCAATTACCGTCATGGGCAAAACAGACTTAACTTAGGGAAAATTAACTTAATTTATTGCCAATCAACCAGAGTAGGGTAATGAGAAATAAAACCAAATCTTAAAACATCTTCCCCCCACCCCTCCCTCTTTCCTAGGATCAACTCCACTCCCGAATTCTCCACCTCCTCCCCACAGCAGCGCAGGGGGACGGGGAATGGGGGTTGGGGTCAGTTTGTCACACCTTGTCTCTGCTGCTCCTTCCTCCTTGGGTGGAGGACTCCTCACTCTTCCCCTGCTCCAGTGTGGGGTCCCTCCCATGGGAGACAGTCCTCCACGAACTTCTCTGGTGTGGGTCCCTTCCCCGGGCTGCAGTCCTTCAGGCACAGACTGCTCCAGTGCGGGCTTCCCACAGGGTCACAGCCTCCTTCAGGCATCCCCCTGCTCCAGCGTGGGCTCCTCTCTCGCCGGGCTGCAGGTGGAGATCTGCTCCCCCGTGGACCTCCCTGGGCTGCAGGGGGACAGCCTGCCTCACCAGGGTCTT
>JANXJC010000049.1:17511216-17543432 GCA_027564655.1 Leptodon cayanensis
CACCAGGGTCTTCCCCACGGGCTGCAGGGGAATCTCTGCTCCGGCGCCTGCAGCATCTCCTCCCCTCCTTCTGCACTGACCTGGGGTGCTGCAGGGTTGTTTCTCTCACGTGTTCTCACTCCTCTCTCTGGCTGCAGTTGCTGTTGCACAGCAACTTCTTCCCCTTCTTAAACCTGTTCTCCCAGAGGCACTACCACCGTCGCTGATGGGCTCGGCCTTGGCCAGCGGCACGTCCGTCTTGGAACGGGCTGGCACTGGCTCTGTCGGACACAGGGGAAGCTTCTAGCAGCTTCTCACAGAAGCCACCCCTGTAACCCTCTCTCCCTCCCCCCCAAACCCTGCCACGCAGACCCATTACACAAATAAAGGATTTAGAAGTGGAAAAATGGAAAAGGGGTGTATTTTGTAATACCAGACCCTTTTTGAGTTATCTTTAGAATTGAAGAGTAGAGGCAAAGTTTGTGGGATATTTTATACCCTTCAGAATAAAATGTTTATTTTTTTTAAGATGTATGTGACATGCAGATGTTTTTCAGTGAAGTGAAATCCAGGTTTTGTATACAGCAAGTTTCAGTGTGGTAAATCTCTAAACTTCAAGGTTCCTGAATTTTTCAGGAGGAGGGTTGAGGGAAGGGGAAGACTGACACTATGTTTAGAATCGGTTAACTTTGATATGTTTTAAAGAGGGAGAGAAAGAAGAAAAGTCAATAAACTTCAAATAAGAGTCAAGAATTAATAGTTTACAGGATGTATCTAGGGTAGTCATATATGCCAATCTTATTAGGGGAGCAGCTGCCTTGTATCTCTGGCAACAGCATAAACTGACCATTACCTGGAAAGCACCTTGCTAAAAAGAACCTGCCTTTTGTAATTCTCCGTTTTATATGGTAGGGAAAAACGTGGTTTTGTTACTGGCTAGAGGAGTTAGGACCATCAGGAATGCTTGGCTTTGAGCTTTCTGGAACCAGTATTGAACCTCAAGCAAAAATTGTCCTCAGTTGTGGTATCTCTTTGTGTTGTAGTACCAAATACAATATTTAAGTGCATTTCAGTAAGCATAGAGGGCTGGGTGCAGTTATGTTGCTGCTGTGAACAGGAGGGGAGGGAAGGTGGTGTAGATCCATGTAACGACTGCTGTATCCTATGACTCTGAATATATAAACGTTGCTGATGGGAGAAGGAGAAGGAGGGGAGGTGTGAGTTTGGGTTAGTCCTTGCCTGCAGGATTGTATCCGCAATAGAGAGTGATGAGGGCTTCAGTCTTCCACTTCAGCACAAGAGGAAGACTTGGATGCCTCGAGGAATGCTATGAGATGTCATTTGATACACTTCTTCAAAGGCAACAGTAGCTTGGGATGGATGAGGCCATGAGGGTTTGTGAAACTGCTCTTTGAGGTCACAGGAGCAGATTGATTTTGTGACCTCATAATAAGAAAAATCTGATATGTACAAAATCTCTGTAATAGAGTTGACAGAAATAGAGATAGTCATGGAAGTAGAATGTAACAGATACAAGGTATAAAAAAAAAAAAGAAGGTCAGTAAGAAAAGATCCGGCCCAAGCAATTGCATTTCTTCCATTCCTAAGGCAGGCATTGTTACCCATTCTTGTGATTGCAATGTCACAGTGGTTGTTGGGGCTTAGGGTTTTTTTGTTTGTTTTGTTTTGTTTTTTAAATATAAAATCAGCAGCTGAAAACAAAAAAATAAGGTTTGAGAGTATGCTTGAAAGTGACCTAGGGAACCTAGATAATGGCAGTGGTAAATTGAATCCAGCTTTGGGGTAAGGAATGGAAAATCATTCTACATTAGTTTAATGATGTTTTAAGCACTTGAAGTTGGCAGTGTGAGATACATCTTTGTGTCCGCTGTGTTGGTTACTAAGATTCTTCCAACTTGAATTTATTTTCCATTTCTGCCATTGCCTTGCTAGGTGATGCTGGTGAAACAATTTCACGTGTAGGGTTTGGATTTTTTTTTTCCACCTGCAAAATAGGAATAATGATACTTATCTTGCTTTGCAGTGCTTAATGGCCTACTGATGAAAAGGAGTGTAGGTGTGAGTGGGAGAATGGAATGAGTATTGGTTGTAATTTTTCCACAAGTGTAAAAGTAGCCTGTCTTGTATCCCTATTGGTATTGAAAACTCCCTCTGCTTTTGGTAGAACGTTATGGTAATATGTATGGTAAATGCCCTGTACATTTGTAACAGTGACTAAGGGGATGTGGGTAATTTAGGCACCTATGTTAGGTGATGCGCTTCCTCTCTGTATGTTTGTAAATAATGCCATGCAATCTACTTTTGCCTTCGTGTTTGGTCTATACCTGGGGTAATATGCATAGCGTAATGGCTGCTTCCAGTTGACTACAAAGAGCATCTTCAAGCACAGTTCTGTGTATCTTCCTTTCCCAGGCAGTGATGATAATGAGAATTTACAAGCAACATTACAATTAGTAACATACAGGCATTATAATGAGCAGTCCTTAAATTAATCAGCGTATTTCAATCTGTATATGGCTCATGCTTTTCCATGGATCAGTTAGGCTTTCCTGCGACAGCAACGTTGCTTCTCTTTGCTTACAGGTTCGCGAGATCTGGCTGTTGCTTGTTTGAGACCTTTCTGAGTCTTAGAGCCCTTTGTCTCTCATCTTGGGTTGCCACCTGATTCTCCAGACACATCCCTTTTTGATGACAACTTTACAGGGTACTCTAGTTGTCTGGCTTTTTTTTATGTTGTTTGCTCTGCAAGTTGTGCTCAGTATTACTTACCTGACTTGGTGGCAGCTCATGGGACTCCAAATTACAGCGACTTGCACGTCTCTTGCTTGTCTCTCATTTCGAATGTTTGTAGAGCCCTAATGTGTTTCTCACAACACATTCTTATTTCCTGTTGTGCAAAATGCTGGCAGCTCCCAATACAAGCATCATTCCTGCTGTTCAGACCTTACAGAGGCTTCTTTTTCTGCTGACAGACTTCCTCAGACTTCTTTCCTTTATTTGTCTATTCACTGCCCCTCCACTGTGTGTACCATGTAGGTATGAACACGTTCTAATCCAGTAAGTCTAGAAGTGTTAAAAATGGTGCTTGTTCACCTGTGCTATTTACTCACGTGTTTTATCTCACTCTTCTAGTGAGGGTTAGCTCGCTATTACAAACCCTACGAACACGTTTTGTGACATCCCTTTCATTGCTCAAGTCGCTGTTTCTGATACTGCATTGGTTGTGCACTTACCCAACTTAAGCATCCCAGTTGTTTCAGGCTAAAGTTGTGTTCAACTGCTGCTGCAAAGTTGTCCACGGTTCTCACTGCTATCACAGTCATGTCTTGAAGATTGTCAGAAAATTCCAAGTGCGTTAAATTGTGTGAGAAGGGTGCTTGTTCTTTGCTAGTGCTCTAATTACTAGAAATGTATAAAAAAAAGCAATCTTTCTGCCACTTTCCCGCTCAGTTCTTTAATACAATGTGGGTTTTTTTCCAAAGCTTCTTACAGTGCTTAACAAATAGAAAACATTGATGTCATCCAAAAACTTAATTTGATGTTCTTTGTGATTCACTAATAACTATATAAATTACCTCTTGTCTCTGCAACCATCCTGGTGTGCCTTGCTGTTGACTTTGCTCAAGTTCAAGAAGTTGTCTGTTTGGTTTCTGTTACTCTCCTGCTTTTGCCCCATACTGTGAGCTGATGAGAGGAGGCTTGACTGACTGACTTTTCCAAATAAAGCTTCTGTGAGGATTTTATCAAAAAGCTTTCAGAAACTCCAAATAAATTCTTCTCCATGTCACCTTCAGAAACATCACTCTTGTGTATTTTGTTACATGGTGGATAACTCAGAAGCTGTTTATTCATTTCTTCACTTTATTTGCATTAAGGAAGTATTTTATTTAGCCAAAAATTTTGGCATGATCGGGGAAGATTTTGTTTCTACTTTCTCTGAGAAGTTCAACTTAAATGTTCTGTTTTTTTCTTTTTAAAAAAAGAAAAAAAAATTGCTCAACAAGGAAGTTGCTTACACACATTTATGTAAGGCTTAACTGCCATAAAAATAATGCTCTGTGACACTACTGGCTTCCTCTCAAGGTCAGAATGAGGGACATTTATATAAGACAATAATCTATTTAAAGAGGTGTGCAAAAGTATTTATTTCTGAGACTTGGCAAATTTGACAGGTGAGGCCTCAATTTTCAGAAACGCTCTCTGTAGGTATTTTTGTACTATTTCTAAAGGTATTTGTGACACTTCTGGAGAGGACTGACAGGTTGATGAGATAACTGTGTGGCTGTTAAAAAGTGCGTGTACGAGTGCTGTATCTGGTTGTGATGGAAATACCTGTATTGCATGACCATCTTTTTCTATAATATGCTTTGGGTTTACAGTCTTGTTTTCCCCCTATCACAAAGGCAAAGAGATGTTTCAAGGCTAATTACATTAAATTGATTTGGTCAGAACGTTGCAAGTTTCACTTCTCTCTGTCCTTTGATGGAAAGAAGATACTGAGCTAAAATCAATATTGTTTACTTTCTCAATTATTGTGTGTAAATTTGAGTTAAGTCTGAGCGTTTGCAATTTGACTACAACAACCCTTAGCGAACCACTCACCAAGCATGCATTGAGGTACACTGATTTTTCTCACATACTTCCTTTTAGTTGAAGGGAAGTGAGAGAATGAACATGTCTAAATCATGCCTACCTGAGAGCACTTATGAATGTTCTGGAAGTGTGACATCTTTAAGCAATTTGTAACTGTAAGTAGAAATGTAACTTCTCTGTTTTCATAGCCACCTTGCAGCTTAATTGATAGATTAAAAACTAAATACAGAACAACAACCATATATTCGTGGAGGCTTTGAAGTATTTCAGGCTGAATAAAGATCACTGGTGGGATGGCAGGTAGTCTAACTTATGATTAGGGACCATAGAAATAAATTAGGTTGGAACATGGCGGTTCTTAGAAATTTTCTTTACAATCTACGGTTTCTTCTTTTTAATTGCATCTAACTTTCTGGAGAGAAAGATTAATATATTTGCAATGCTGTGACCTGTCTTTTGTTGATCTTATGAAAGAAACAAAACCTGACATGGGTCAGGTTTTTTTGTGGGCCAAACTTTATTTTTTAAAAAGCTGTCTGCAATGATTTTACAGGTAAGGTGAACCTGCAACTCCGGCATGTATCTTTACTAGGCGATGTATTTTCTGACCATTGTATCCTCTTCTGGCCTCTCTTTTTTGGTTCTGGCTGATCAGATCCCATTGGAACTTCTGTGAAGCTGCTTGGGGAGACCTAGAGAACTCTTGGGGACCTTTTTATTTAACTGCAAGCCCCAGAATAATACTCCTGGAGTAATTTGGCTGCCAGCTACTATGCAGCTCTGTCTGCGAAACGGTATAAAAATAAGAAGCTAATACCCTTCTTGCACTAATGATAATTCTCTCACACACCACCAGTCATCCCTTTTTATTTAATGGAATGAATGTAATGCTGGTAAGAGATGTCCTTCTGATAGCACTGTGGAAGATGATTAACTAGAAAAAGTGACTGTCATACATAAATGTGCAAGCATGCCTTTTGGGAGGGGGAAGCTTAAGGAATTTTCTTAAGAGCAGTAATTAGTTTAATCTCCCTGGTCCATGTAGGTGTGGTCTCTTCTGCTCAGTGTGCTAATTACTGGCAAGTGCAATGATGAGCTAGTTTTGAGACAGAGAAAATATATTGCATTCACCTGCCACCACCTGGCCTGAATGGAAATAGAATTTAATCCTGACCAACAGGTTAAAGCACAGACAGTTGGCTCCGAGGTGATTAGCTGTGCCCTTGGGACAATACCAGTAACTTTTCGAAAAACATTGAAATTGTGTAGTTGAACACTGTGAATGCAAAAGAAAAGGTTACTTGTGTAATCCCTATACAAACACGGATCAACTTGCATAGTCACAGCCCTTAGTTTCAGGAAAATATACCATGTTTTCCACAGTATAGCTGTCCTAGGCTTCTATCACTTGAGCTAATGTTAACTATGGTAACAGATCAGGGTTTCTCTCTCATTTGGGGTGCCTGTAGAGGATGTATCTCTAAACTTTGGGTCTAGGTTTAGGGATTCTGGTAGCCAGCGTATTTTCAAACACTGTATCACGAACAGTAGCTTCACTTTCTGGCAAGGTGTAGCGTGGTGGCTGGAGCAGTGCTCACACACAGACTTGCAGCATATGCAGGTCTGTAGGCTTGGCTTGTTTGTTCTGAAAGTAATATGGCAACAGTAATTAGATTTGAGTCTCATTTGTCTCCAGTATGCCTGGAGTGCCTATGGGCAACATCTCACTTGTCTGAGTGGGAAAATCAGTGAGACACCGTTGCAGAGAGAGATACAAGCCCTCCTTCATCTAAGTGCCATGAGCTGCACAGAGGTTTTTATATGGGTCTGTAGTGTACACTGGGTAAGAATACAGAGCTTCCTCCCTAGGCTGGAGGCAGTTATTTGGGGAGAAAATTTCCAACTTTTCTGAAAAATTGAGTTTTCTTCCATCAAGCATTATGACTACTGAACCGTGTAAACAAGTACCAATGAGGAGAGAACATCCAGGGTGAGGTCTTAAATGGCAATCTTTCAACTGAAAGCGAGGCACTCTGGCATGTCATTATTTTTTTTTTTACTTTTTAACTGGTTGTCTTTTGCTTCTCAGAGGCTGAATAGTGTGTTGCGGTGACACATTCTTCTCTGTGCTTTATTTTCTTCTCCGAACCCCCATAAGAAAATATTTCTCACGTATCGTTTGGCAGAAGGTTGAATTCCCGCGGCTTGTCCTGCCTTAGAAAAACATGTATCGTTGTCCTGGAGTGCTGGTCCCATTGCTGGCTTGCAAGTAGTGAACTCCCAAGATTCTTTGCTATGACTCCTAAAAGGAAGAGGAAGCTAATGATTTTCTAAATGTCTTTCCCTCCACCACTTAGACGCACTTCCACAAAAAACAACCCCTACAGCCCATCTCATAACCTTTTCTAAATTGCAGGATTCAACCATGTTCCCTCTGTGCCAGAGAAATGCGGGGGTGGGGGGTGGGGAGGAAAGGGCAGAGTAGATATCTAGGGAAGCAAAAATCCATTCTAGGTTTTGCACAGCAATTAGCATAGCTACAAGTAACGAATCCAACAGGGTGGGCTGAAAGAAAATTGAATATCAGCTCTCTATGGAGTTGAATGGTTGTTAAGCTGTAGGAGCAATTTCTGTGCTACAGCCACAAATACCAATACAGGCTGTGAGTGCCTGTAGCAAAAAGGTAGTGAGAATATTATGTGCCTTATTATGGAATGAAAACTTGGCCAAGTGTGGTTTTGTTCTTGGTTTTGTTTTAAAAACAAACACAAAACAAACCCCCTGGTATTAGGGCTGCTCAGCTTGAGGAATTAATACATTATAACTGGCACGCACGTTCTTAGCTGCCAGCTAATTTCTGTTCGGTGTGAGCATTTCTGCGGAAAACTGGAAAGCAACAGTGCTGTGGGTGGATATACCGGCTATTCTGCACCAGGGCACTGTTACCTTGCAATGTCATTTTCTGCTGAAGGAAAGATGTGAAAAATTAAGAGTGATTGCCCTGGGAATCTGAAGTGCCGCATCTGTAACTCTGTGTGGGAATTGGGGAGTATCCCTCAGCTGTGAGAACTTTCTCTAGCAGCTCTCCAGTCTCCTGGGGAAGCCACCCGATCCCAACAGAAACACTACGGGAATGTAACCGGGCCTTGCATGGTTACATACGGGCTGTAAACAGGATTGCTTACAACCGTCTATACACGTGCAGTTTCCTTATTGCCTTAATCTTCGACACAACCGAGTTGAGTCTAGTGACAGTCTGTGAGATGTTTTGTGACTACCTCACTTTTATTTATAAAGGATGACTAGTTAGGCTGGAGTTTTCCCCTTCACAATTTCCTGCCTCCTACTTGGTATTTTTCTGATATTTGAATTTTAATTTGTTTAGTTGGGTTTTTTATTAGGAAAACTTCCTCTGTACTGTGTGTAAATCTAGATAAGGGTGAGACTTGAATGTCTGCCATCTACATCTCCTTGAAAGTGGTCTGTTCTCATTGTATTTGGAGGTTGTCTCTTGGTAAGATATAGATGACTGAATCTGGTGAGGCCTGGGCACAAAGGTGAACGTGACAGGGTGGTGTGTCTCGTGCTGCTTTGGGGAGCAGGAAGGTGGAGGTGCTGAGGATTTCCTCAGCAGTGCACAAGAGGGGGAAGGCTGGGGGCTGGCACCGGCTGGAGGTCGGAATGAGCTACTGTTTTTAACCACCTGTCTTAACTGCTCATGAACTCTAGGCCAATGTACCAGTGCACTCACTAATAGAAAGCACTTTTCTGCTGGGCAGCTTAGTAAGGAGGAGGGAAAGTCATTCACTCTCTAATTCTGTGATTTCTTTGCTATTGTCCATAATACAGACCCATCAAATGCTGGAAGGAATCACCGTACCAGATCACCTGGTAGCTGCTGTAGCAGAGGCATGAGTTTTAGCCATATATAAGGCACGAGAATTAGGTCTCTGGGCAGATTATCCTTGTACTTGTATCCTGATTGTAATACTTGCTCCTCAAAGAGTTGAGCCAATCCTGTTCAGTGCCTCGGTTTTGTTGCTTTTAAAATAGGTGGGAGTTTACTGAAATATGGAAGATTATAATGGCTTCACACTCAGATGATTGTTATGGCATGCTTGGTTCTCCCGCGTACACTTCAAGAATGACATTGAAAAAGTGGAGAAAGGGTTGCAGAGCATGACTGGAAAACTGTAAGATACATCTTCCAGTGAAGGACTTCCAGAACTCCATTTGTTAACTTTATTGCACAGAGAGGTGACTAGATGAGTGAATTTCACAAGTACTTTAATGAGAAGAAAGTGCTGGGCTCTTAAAAGGCCCTTTAATCTTGTAGAGAGAAGCGTAACAAGAAGCAAAGGCTGGAAGTTAAAGCCAGACAAACTCCATCTGAGAGAAACGGTTGAGTTTGGGAAACAGTGCACGTGTTTTTCACAAGGAGAGTGATTAACTACTGGGATAAACTGACAGGCTCTTGAAGTTTTCAAGAATGAATGCGATGCCTTGTTGCAAGATGTACCATAGCAAAATATAAGTTGTTGGGTTGAAGCAGGCCTGACAGGCTTTTATTGTATAGCAGATTGAAGTAAATGATCTAGTAGTCATTTCAGGTTTTAAAACACAAGAGCTCTATGCCCATAACAGGTCCCTTCTTCCATATGTATGCATGTAGTAATTTTAAAATAGTAAATATTGAACTACGTGAGTAGGTTATACTTCCACAATAACTAAAATTTTTCAAAAATACAGTGCAGAGCAGACACATGCAATTTTTATTGATTTAATTTGCATATGGAGTAAAAATTCACTTTTGGGTATGAAGGTAATTGTCAAAATGGAAATGCGGTATTGCTCAAAACCACCTGCGTTTCCAGCATCCCTAGTTGCTTTTGCTGATTTTTTTTTTTTTTGCCATAATTTTCCTTTCTTGTAACTTAGGTTTCTCATGATAATGTAAAAAAATAAAAACAAGCAAAAAAATAATCACAGGTCAAATAATGTGTTTGGATTTGAAGAAAGGGCATCCTTCCAAGGATCCTTCTAGTGTCTCAAGACTGGGATTCTCAAGGGCAGTGTGTTCATTTTGGATTATGTCTGCTTTTTCCTTTCCTTATCAAAACATGATATGAAAGTGTAACTTCCTCCAATTCCCTTGTGTTTTTAATTGAGGTGGCAGTGATTTTACTGTGTTGGCTTTTTTAAAAAATTTAAGGGCTCAAGATGGGGCACTCAGAGTTCATTTGTGCATTTTTGGTTTAAGCTGAGAAAATATGAAGATTAGAATTACAGTAACCTTGGTTCTATTTTTGTTGTTAATAATATATACTGATAGGAGTGCTTTTACCTATAGCCCAAAGGTTTCCCCGCCAGACCTGTGCTGCAGATGTTCACTGCCTCCCTGCTAACAGCCAGTCGACCCACTCCCGTATAGCAAATGCAGTATAAATACCCCGACTACTGAAGTGCACTCTACAGAGCTGCTCTGTTCTTCACCCCGTCTGCATTTCAGGGGAATACCCTGAGCACAGATGTTTTTGGACGTCCCGAACGATGCAGACTGCATGTATGGAGTATTTCACAAACACAAACGAGGTGCTTGCGTGGACATTGCTTTGGATATTTAGAATCTGGGGGAGGATTTTGTGATTATGTGTCATCCAGAATGTGCTAGGTTGTGTGTATCGTGAAAAATTTGGGAGGTGGCTGGTACTCTTAACTTTTCATGTTGGCTTTGTTACCTCCTTTATAATAGAAAAATAGCAAAGAGATCTCTCCGTTAGCAGCAGCTTGCATGGCTATTGCAAACTAAGACATAAATACATGGAGGAAAGGGAGAGAGAATTGGCTACGAATAAACAGAAATTGAAGAACTGATGCTTGTATGTGCATTTATGTGCACATGTCCATGCACACGCACAGAGTTTAGTACAGTTGACAGCTCCTGCAAAATTATGTTTTGCAATTGAAAAAGCAAAGAATGCTGGCACATGGAGGGAAGCCAGAGGTGAAAACAAAACATATTTTTCACTGTTAATGCAGAGCGTTTTGAAGAATGAGCAGCAGGGAGGGTTTTGGCTTTGCAAGCAGGCATAGAAATGTCTGTCAGCCCATAATGAACCTGCTTTTGCCTTGCTTTCTGCCTGAGTTGTCAGTGTTTGTGTTTCCCTTTTTCCTTCCTAGCTGAACTTCTTTCTTGATCAAAGCTCCTGTTTTATTTTTAAACTTCTTATTCCTGTAAATGGTTGGAAGCTCGCCAGAAGAGCTCTGCTAAAGCCAGAGGGGACTGGAAGCAAAGAGCAAGGACAGACCCGAGGACAAATTACAGACGGTGGGGGGACGCTCCTTTAAAGCAGCAAGATGCAACTCCCCTTCCTCTCCTTGCATTTTAGCTCTTCGCAGTCCTTTCTAAGGAGCAGAGAATTTCGTCCTACATCCCAATGCAGGAAGAGATGTCAAGGAGACAGGGAAAGACCTTGGCAGTGCAAATAGCTTAGATGTTTTTAAAGGATGTGAAAACTTATTTTTGGAAAGTTAAAACAGACCATTCATTCTGAAGTAGGCAGCTGCACGTAAAATTTAGACTGGAATGACAGATTTGAATGCAAAAACATCAGGGCTCGGCCAAAGGGCACCATCACCTGAACAGTTTATGCCCAAATAACCAAGGATAGCATCTCAATATTTACCTGGCAAGAAGTAACAGGCAACGGTAGCCTTTCTGCTCTGTGTGACTGGAGGCAAGGAAAGGCGATGCGCCCTGTATTGGATTCAGGCCCCTCTTTGCTCTTACCTGTGGCATGGAGCGTACCAGGCAGGTGGAGAACGGAGTGAGGACACGAGGTGCTTAGGCTGTTTACGTTGCTGATGCTGGCCTTGCATGACCTACCTGTCTCAGTTTCTTCCTCTGCGAAAGATCCAGGGATGAAGGATGAATGCAATAATGCCATTGCTAGTGATGATGGCAGTGAGCTAAGAGAGTCTGCTAACATTACAGCAGCATAAAGGTACTCCCCAGAAAGTTTCTCTTCAGGCATATTTAAGCAGCAGCTGTATCTTAGTAACTCGGTCTGCCTAATCAGTCATATTCTCGCTAGTTCTTAAGCCGGATTTTTTTTTTTTTTTTTTTTTAGCAGTTTCCCTGTTGACCTGCTGAACTATCTCCATTTAAAGAATGATATTACCAGTATTACTGCCATTGTATTGGCAAGAGAAGAGGAGACATTCATACTGATGCTAGCTGGAAAGCAGCTCCTTTTCATCATATGAGTGAGATCCCCTTCAAAGTGTGGTCCAGCTTTTGGATGGCTCTCCATTCCTGTATCAGCTTTGTGAAGGGATCTCATGACCTTCTCTCAAAGACTACCAAAGTCAAGCTAGTCCCAGTATGTAGGAGAAGTTAATATATTTATAGGAATGTTGAAGTATATTAGACTGTAGAATTACCTAGTTTTAACTTAAGGAGACATTGTCAGCTTAAATCTCACCCATCGTTAACATCTTGTATAAATAAGCTGTAAAAAATACTAAGCCTGATAGCGGAAAAAAATCTTCTCGTTTTAAAACAAACAAAACATGCAGGCATTTCCCTGGACTGCGTGAAAACCCAAAGCACAAAGGACTGACCTTATGTTGAGAGTAAGTGTAAACAGAAGTGAGATGAATTTTCTGTGCCTGTGCTGAAAGAAATGCAGTTAGTTTAAAAATAAAAAAAAAAAAAAAAAAAAAAACAAAACCAAAACCAAAACTGTCTTACTGTCTGGGTGTCAGGGAATGTGGGATACGGCAGCTTATAGAATAAAAACCTGTCTCCTGTGAACTGTCCTATCAGTGGTGTAGACCTCTCCCATAGTCCATGTGGTTTGGATGAGCCGGATGCTGTGCATGAGCATCATCGTCCCACATTCAGCCCTGGTCTTGTTTTATCCTGCCGCAAGGCCAATAGCAGTGCGGTTGCCTGGCTCTGTGCTAGTTGCTGTTTGATCTATGTTTTGCTGAGCCTTAGTCACCACCTAGTAATGTGGCTCTTCTACCATCTTGTGACCTCACACTTACCTGAGGCTCTCTTCCCCTAGCACATTGTCCCATGTCTTTTAGGTGACTAAAACTTTGAACGACATCAAGGCTGTAGTTTCCCGTTTCAAAGAGCTGAGAGATTTGGTAATGGTACTACATCTATATTGTTACTGCAAGCGATGGCTGCTGTTGGTATCCCGGTGCTGCTACCCTTTCTTTCATTTCTCCATTCATCGGTGTCTGCCTTCACCCCCAAGTAATGCTCTAAAGAAAGCCGTCTCTCTTCCTTGACTACAGAGGGGACTAGCCTTGTCACTTTTCTGTCAGCTTTGTGAGCCTTCCTTGGCATTGCATACATAGAAAAGGACTTCAGGCTTTCCTACCAAGAAACGCATTCCCTCGTGTTGCTGCTCAAATATATGTGTGACTCTTGGCTTCAGCGTGTAGGATATTTGAGCTATGCTATAGGTTCTGTGAATTATTTTCCAACAGTGCTCCTGTTCTTTGGCAAATTGAGCACACTTGGTATCTTCAGAGCAGGATCAGTGAGTATATCACAGTGTGACCATAAACCAGCCAAGAAGTACTTCCTGAAGGGAAGAATTTGGAGTTATTGGAGCTCCTCTGTAGCTAGAATGCCTAAGGCTGCTGTTACCTTGACAACTGTAGACACGACATGATTTGTCCTGGCCTGGATCTGAATCTTATTGTAATTCCTGGCATAGATTGGTCTATCAAATCGACATCAGTGAAACACCTGTTCTTCACTAAGAGTTAGAAAAAGGAATGTTCTGGGTTTTCCCTCAACAGGCAAAAGATATTTTTATGCCCAGAGTTCAGTTCTCAGCCCTGCCACAGACTTTGTGCATGATCTTGGGCTGATGCTTAGCTGTATCTCCTTGCCTGTGAAATACAGATAATGATCCTGTCTGTTGTCTATAAAGTACTATGGAGCTAAAGCAACTGTAGCTATTCGACATCAAAGCAACATATACACGTTATAAAAAACATATATAGCATATATAGTGTGTATATAAATCTGTGTGTATATATATAGAGAGAGAGCGCACAACAGGGCTATTCAACTCTTAAGAGGTTCTATTTTGCTGCACCCATGACATTTTTGAAGGAAGCAGCTGTTCTTCCAGTGGGAAATGATGCATACTTATACCTGAAAAGTGTATGTAAATACCCCTTATTAAGTAGCTCAGCCCTTTGGTTAGCCTAGACCACTGGTGTTGAAAACTAGTGACAGATGGGAATATACTGATGTTACTTTACAAAGCTCTCCCTATGCCTTTCACGAGATACAGATCTGTCCTCTCAGTGAACAAATACAACAGAAGGGCATACAGGGTCTATCATTTTAGTCCTGATTTGCACATCAGAGAAGCTGTTTCCTCAAAAGCCTTGTGGCAGATCACATTTTAAAATTTAATTTTATTCTTCTCTTCCCAAAATGAGAAGCCCCTGTGACCCATATGCTGGTCAGACAGCTGATGGCTGTTTGTGCAGCGCTTAGCAACCTTGGGGTTAAATTCTAATGGCCCCGTAGGAACCCCACAGTTGCCAACTATGAGACTTGGCAGTGTGGTCTTCAGAGGTATTTGCCAGCAGACATCTGAGTTCCCTATAGAGATCAAGAAGGAGGAGAAAGTTTTGAAGAGGCCGGGTGGGTTGGCTTCTTAATAGACTCCCAAGAATTTCTTCAGGGTATTTTCTTTGTTGGGCTTCACCATTTTATGTTCAGATCTGTGTGCAAATTCATTTTTCTCCATTTGAAAGCAATCTTCTCTATTCCCAGCAAACAGCCTGTCTTACATTGAAAGGGATCAGAGATGCCCAAAGTTCATGGTAAAATATGATCTAAAAATGTGCCCTTTTCCTTATGGATAGGTTCTCATTAGGTGAATGATGTATAAATATTGTACGTGGTTGTGTTCCCTAGACATCCCTTGCTGTATGTCTTGGTTTCTAAGTAGGTGATTTAGACAGGAACAAGTCTCCTGTTATTTTTCCAGGTTTCCCTTAGGTGCAGACAGTGTAAAATTTGAAAGCTAATGCTGGAATACTTTTGCTGTTGTGTGGTACACGTTCAGAGTGACTACTCCAAGAGGCTTTTTTTTTTTTTTTTTCTGTAACTGCAAATTCTTTGAACATCTACTTTGTATATTGTTTTCCTTAAGGGAAATGTATGAAAGTGAAATGACTGTATGCTGGTGTTTTCTGTATAGTCACCTTTTATAATGGTTACTTGCGTTTATCACATTCCTTCCTCTTCAAATTTGCTGTTGAAATTATACCATAGCATACTTACATTCCCTTCTCAGCCTCTTTCTGCTAATGAAGGAGAAGAGAAGCCGTCAGGTTGTTCCAAAGAGGATGAGCATGAATTCTAATTTAATTCTAGCATAGCTGGCTTCCTACGTGTCAGTGCGTTTTTATTATTACAGTGTGACCTCTCCCCTCTGAATGCAAGGATTAGAGAAATCAGAGGTATTTTGCTGCTCAGGCTGTCTGAGAGCTTCCCGTGCTCTGCAGCAATGTGGAAAAACATGCCAAGAACAGAATTACAGCCAGAAAAGTCAAATGTATATTTCAAATCCTGTATTTTAGCAGAAACAGAAGTAGCCTAGATCTTAACACATTAAAGGTTCATCTCTGAAGGCATGACTGATTTCAGAGTGTCAGTGACGTGGAAAGCACAAAAGCTTGCTGGGAGGCAAAACTAGAACCATTCTGAACAAGTTTTTGTCTGTGCTGTGATTTCTCAAAGTTGCTACGGAAACTGAGCTCAGAATGTACTTCTTCCCCTCTGCCAAAATTATTTCCCATATTCAACAGCAGGTCTTTAAAACCATTTTTTCCTCCTCTTCTAAATAGCACTTTTTGGGTTAAAAAACCCACATGGACAAAATCTGTATGGCAAAGAAGATGAATGCATACTAAACACTGTTGCATGCTGCAGCCTGAAATGGCTGGTGGATTGCCCCAGTGTCTGGCTGTTGAATCTGATGGTATAAATTTCTATATTGTCTGCTACACGGATAATATTCTGGCAGAAACATGTAGTTGATCCCAAATGACTTTTCACGAGTGCCAGAGCCTTCAAATTCTTTCTTATTTCCTCTCTCCCACTCCAGTGATGTAGCTGTCATGTGTCCGTGTACACAAACCTCTGGAAAAATCACACAGCATTTAAATAAGTTGGGGTTTTTTGCTGTTGGTTTTTCGTTTGTTTGTTTTAAAAGTCCATCACACTACTACCACCTCAGCAAAATAACGTTTTGGAGTTTTTTGTCACAGGTTGTTCCTAGTTTCATCCCATTAAGTTCCTAAGTTTACGAACTGGTTCTGCCATAGTACGTATAATCCGTTCTGCCATTGTGGTGCTAAAATCAGCGATTTCCAGGAAGTCCTTGCTTACCACAGCCTAACTGTCTAATTCCTCCTTCAGTGCTGAGTTTCATCTCCTTGGTGTAAATTCTTTGGGAGCCCACATGAGCCTACGTAATACAGAGTTGTAGTGAGAGCTGGTAATGCGTATGGCATACACCTATACTTTCTCACTACCTACTACACCTTCAGTGCTCTACACTGTGGTCCCACACCCCTTCTGGCAACACCATCGGCTTTTTTGGACTTGGCATACGTATCGATGTTGTATCCCTTTAACCCTTATGCTTGCGATGCCTTAAATAGCATTTAAACCAGTTTGCTGTGAACAACCAGTGTGAATAAAATGCAGAAACAAGCTAGGCTGGGTAATTTCCTTGTCCTGTGGGAAAGCTGGTGTCGGGCGATTTCTTGTGTCCTTAATGATAATTGTTCTCCTTCAGTTTCTGTCAAGGCTGACATTTTAACATCTTCTAGCAAGGTAGATTGTTTTACTTCCTGTGGTTTTCCTGATCACATACAGTTTTTTTGGTATCATGCCCTGGACATTTTGCACGTATCCTGTTGTTGAGGAGTGATTTTCCCACTGTTGCCTTCACTGTTTGTTATATTTGGCGGAAGGCCCCGGTGGTACTTTATTTCAGCTGAGATTTTTTCCACCTTGTTCATGAAACCTCAGAAGCATAGCACAGACTTGATGACTCGCCTGTCTCAGGCATTTAATGAATTCTCCTTTACCCCCATATTTAATTTTTATGATTTGGTCTGTCCTCTACCAACACATTGAACGTTATTTTTTTTTTTTCTGGTTTGCACTGAACCTCTCTGCTTTTGTTTTGAGTAATCATATTTATAGCTTCTAATGATAGCTGGATATTTGTAAGAGATGTAGTTAGTCATGGGAGGAAGTCCTCTTTTTCATTTCCGTACGCTTTTCTTCTCCCTGGTGATCCCGTTGTAAACTGTTGCCAGAAGCCCCATAGGTGTACAGCTCTGCATTCCAGTTTCTTGCCAGAGTATAATCTGGTAGATAATCATAAGCACCTTGCAAGATGAAAGTCAACTGTCTGTATGATAAGCAGGTCAGGGTGTCTGTGCGCTGTGTTTCCTGAGGCTGCTGGTTACAAAAAGGAAATAATTTCTGAGATGGGGTCCATCTGTTTTAATTTTGGCGAGCAGTGTTTCAGCCCCCCATGTTTTTAAGCATAGCTAGAATCCATGCAGTGACTCCTGTTGTGCTAGGACGGGGACTACTGAGCAATTCATTTGTGCTCATATGAAAGAGCCACTGTCATGAAAAGTGAGGAGTTAACTCTCATTTGTCTCATAAAAAATGATCAATGTGAAGTCCCCTTCCCTATGTCATTGTCATTTCTTACGACTGGATGTGCTGCTTCTATAGGACAGCTTCTTCTATCAGGCATCTTGCTTTTTATTTCCCCTCCTCTTTTTTTTTTTTTTTTTTTTAAAAAAAAAACAAAACAGTGAAGAGATGACAGCAAGAACAGTTTGTGGCCCAAATGATTGAATACAGTTGGGCTTATGAAAGCAGTACTGAAGGTAACCTAGCTGAGGTAGCCATGGGCTTATAACTATGTCATTAAACTTTCATTTTTATTTTTCAGCCATGTCATGGCTTGGAAACGTTTTGAAGTGATTTGAAGAGAGGATTGAGACATGCCAGATAGTACATTAGAGACAATATCTTTGGAATGACTGAAAAGAACATGGGATAGAAAGAGAAACCTACCCCTAGTAGGAAAAAAAACTAGTAAAATTTCTGCAGTGAGAAAGTTCTTTCTCAAAACCATAAGATAGATAGATTAAAAAAAAAAAAGAGAGAGAGAAAAATAATAACAGGCCAAAAGTATCCCGTCCTGCGTTAGCAAGGAACAAAATCAGCTCATCAATTGTGTGCTTTAATTAAGATCCAAAGCAGTGATATTTGACATCAGTTGAAAATGGGGCGGGGGGGGGGGATTCAAATGTTCCAAGCAGTGAAGCAGGAGGAAAAGAAACCCCATGCTGAGAGTCATTAAGACCCAAAAGTAATTCATCACAGGCACAACTAGCCTTATTACAGGAAAGTCGCATTGTCTTCATGCTGCAGGCGTTGATTCCAAGCGAAGAAATGAACACGAACGCACCTGAAGGCACCTTTAGCAGTAAAAGCAAAAATATTAAATTGCTCCTGAAAATTGTAGCTGTGCTGTTTACTCCATCAAGGAAGGATAATGAGACTGTTTAGGGAAGTCCAGCCAGCCAGCATAAGGAATGTATTCTGTTAAATTTTAATTAAAGACTAATTTCTGCTGAATACTGTCCAAGCAGTGAATTATTTATTAAAAAGAGGAAGCCCAGGAAAAAAGCAAAAAGCTAAGACATTCCTCTTTAGCTGTTTGGAAGCCACCTGAAATTTTAGCGAGTTACTGTCCAAGTTAACTGTTTAGTTACCATAATTGCTTGCCTACTAACATAAAAGGGAGCTCTTCATTCTTTCTGCATGGGCTCTCTGGTTCGCATGTTAGCCAAGGGCCTCATCCAGCACCATGTATAAGGTAGTGGCTCTTGCTAGAAAGCGGAGAAGTTAAGTAGCCTGGGGCAGAGACAACACTATGATGTGGAGATAGTCCAGGTCTGAGGGGTCAGTGCACAGCTCAAAGTGGCAAGTTCTGCTGAATCCAAGCTGGCTTTGTGTACAGCCACTGTAGTGCCTGCACCATGTTTTACAGTACCCAGGCTCTCCAGGTATTTTTTCTGTCTTTGATATCCATATACTACTTCCTGAACTGCTGCATGGTAGACTGCAATTGCATGAAAAGATAACCTGAAGTGAGGCAAAACTAGAAACGTCATCATTCATCCCAGTTCTGACTGCGAATTGGCAGTTTAGTTCACAAGGAACTTGGCCTTGGTTTGTTAGACCAGGGGCAGGTGTGAACCTCCTGGGTAGTTTAAACTAAATTCTTACGCAGAGAACAGCAGCCATTCCAAGTAAAATCATGACAAATACACAGACAACAGAGCCTCAGCGGACTTTGACATTCCTTTAAAACATAGGCGGAAAAATACAGGGAACTCTGCATTGAGATTTGTTGGTGAGTATGGACAAGAATAAGTGAGATTTCCAGATGAACATAGATGAAGGAGCAGCTCAGGGCGCAGAGGGAGTGTGCTAGGTGCCCTTTAGGATTCTGGTAGATCTAAATAGTTGGGGTGCTCTTGTTAAAACTTTATTTGATTCAGAAGGTGAGGGTGGTACAAGTCTGGGATTTCCTTACATACCTAAGTGGAGAGCTCTCCTCTTCTGCCACAGGCAGATGGTGGGATGAAGTCGCTTTGAAAGCCAGTAGGCATGTTAGACATACTGTCCTGGACTGTCTTCTGCAGGGTGAATATGGTTGAACATAAATCCCTAAGCACCCTGCGTGGGATGAGGGGAGAGATCCTGGGGTGCACGTGGCTCCTTTCTTGCTTGTGCCACTGAGCTCCTTCGAAGGATACCAGGGAGCGGGAAGGAAGGATGTGCGTCCCGGTCTCATCCTGATGTGCTATGTGGATCTGGGCAGAGAAGGCAGCTGTGGAAGGCAAAAACTGCTGGAAATACCAAAGGAATGCACCTCTCCCACGATTTAGGGACAAGCATTTAAAAGTCACGGGCAATTCTGTACCCCTAAAAGCCTGAATCTCTAAAGAAGGTGTTTTTGTGGTTGATAAGGTTGAAAGGGCTTCGATTAAAGTGGAGGGCAGCATGAGGAGAGTGGGATTACTGTGAAGACCTTGAGCTTGCTGCCTATCCTGGCATCATTAAGAATATCCTGCAGACCAGGGCCTTCTAGCTCAGTGTCAGAGCTCCGATTGCTTCTGCTGGGGTACGCAGTAGACTACTTTAAAAGTGTGGGCTTCCTCTGTGTCTAGGGACAGGCCTGCCTGCAGTTAGACTCTTTAAAGCCTGGTCAATGGGATATAATTAGGAGAGAAGTGTTTTAATGAACTGCTAATACTGGCCTAGCAGCAACTTGCAGATGTTGAGGGAAAGTCTAGGGTCAGGCCTGCTGCTGAATTATCCAAACGTTCCAAGTTTTCATTGTTTGTTCTTTCCTTTGAGTAAGAGAGCTGTTTGTTTAACCCTGGGATTCTTTGCATGCAGGTGGGCATACTGCTTATCGTGAAGCTCCCGTGGTGTAATTTAATTTCTGAATGAGGACTGTGCATTTTCTAAAGAACTTTGGAAGTCAGACTGCCTGGCAGAAAGGTTAGTGCATGACAGACAAGAAAGCTGATAAACAATCACTATACTTGTATAAAGCTGCAAGCAAGTTGGTTGATAAACTGGTCAAAGAAGTTAAGCTGTGTTTTTTCAGCTTGAAAACTGAACAGGATCATCCAGTTCAGTGCTGGAGAAGCACAGATCATAATGGTCAATTCCTTTTCAAAAGCACAGCCCATCAGAGCTAGGAGTTTAAGCAGCTTTCCCTACAGGTAGCTCCCCATTGATGTAGCTGTTTCAGGGACCTAGAGTTGTTTTTGAACTTTGCTCTCCCCAAGCTGGATCTGTTAGAACCGAGCTCCCCTGAGTGTAATAAAGGTTCAGAAAATGGGCTTCATCAGATCAAATAGATTTCAGCTAATGCCTGCTTGCAGAGAATCTTTCACAAGAAGCAGATTTGACCACATCCTTTCCGAAGCTGTGAGAGTGGTGTGACAGTCCACCTACACATCTTTTGTATTACAGCCTAATTGGCTCGAACACATACTGAGAGAGTATGTGACCAGGATAAATTCCTTCCTCAGCCTGAAGGAGTTTTAACTTTTGTTACTCTCCTACCAGAGTAGAGGAAGCACTGAGTGGAAGCTGTTTTCCCAGCCTGAAGCAGGCTGCCTTCCCTTAAAAATGGCTAGTATATGACTAAGAATATAAGAATTTGATCAAATGAGGGAGCACAAGGGGAATGTTACCGTAGTGATTGGGGCATTCAGCTGGGAGAAGAATCCTAAACTCTGTGCTTTGGACTATACTTCTGTTTGCTACAGTGACTTTACAGGAGGTGGAAGCAGAACTTGTTATCACCAGCAAGACTTAACAGGCTGATTAGTGCATGCTCCTCTGCACTGTGGCCCAGAAAGTTTCCCCCATTTAGCCATACATAGCAAGTGGGTAAGGTATGCCTTGAGGAGGCAGAAAATATAAATTTGAATCCCACCAGGCTCAGTTAAGCATTGACCTTGGGTCTCCTATGGGCTGGCTTACTGTTTTTAGAAGGGGGTGATTAAAGGTAGCCTACTATGACACATTTCTCTCTTGTTTCTCCAAAGATGACAGCAAACCTTGCTCAGTATTCTTTTTTTTTCTCTCAGTGTGTAGCTGTATCTCATTTACAGGAGAGGATTTGGGACTCTAGATTAAGGAGAAAGATGCTTGCTCACAGCTCTTAATCCTGTTGCCTAATTTTATTCTAATTAATACATTAAATTATATTAACTAATTATTTCAATTAATTATATTTTATTTGTTTCCCAAGGGAGTAATTGTTTTTCCTCATAATTATGGGTAAACTAGTTCTTTTTAGCTCTTTGCACAAACTGTAGGATTTGTGGAAGAGGGCTGGTAAATTTGGAAAGCAGTGGGGGATGAGGAGGCAGTTGATTTTTGGTGTCATGGTGGGTTAGCATTGCTGGTAGCCAAATGGCCACCCAGCTGCTCACTCGCTGCCCCTCCTCAGCAGGTCGGAGGAGAAAATAGGATAAGAAAGCTAATGGGAAGAGGAGAAAATATAAAGGCAACCTCGTGGGTCAAGACAAGGACAGAGAGGGATCACTCCCCACTTACTGTCACAGGCAAAAGACAGGCTCAACTTGGGGAAGAAACAAAATCAGTTTAATTTACTGCCAATCAAATCTAAACAAGAATAATGAGAAGTAAAACCAAATCTTAAAACACCTTCCACCCACCCCTCCTTTCTTCCCAGCTCAACTCCACTCCCAGTTCTCTCCACCTCCTCCGGCTCAGCGGCGCAGGGGGATGGGGAATGGGAGTTGTTCATCACACGTTGTCTCTGCGGATTTATCCTCTTCAGGGGCAGGACTCCTCACTCTTCCTGCTCCAGTGTGGGTTCCCTCCCAGGGGCTGCAGTCCTTCAGGCACAGGCTGCTCCAGTGCAGGCTTTCCCATGCAGTCCTGGCCATCTTGGGGGGCCTCTGCTCCCCTCCATGGGCTGGGGGGGATAGCCTGCCATCTCACCATGGGTTGCAGGGGCATCAACCTCCTCCAGTGCACCTCCTCCCCCTCCTTCCTCACTGACCTCGGTACCTGCAGAGGGGTTCCTCTCACGTTCCAATCCCCCTACTCACTGCAGGTTCCCCTTCTTAAATCTACTGACATTGCCTATGGGCTCAGCCTGGGCCAGACGCAGGTCCCACTGGGAGCCAGGGAAGCTTCTAGCAGCTTCTCACAAGAGCCACCACCCCTGCAGCCCCTTCCTGCACTACCAAAACCCCCACCACACAAACCCAAAACAGGTGTTTTCTGCTTTTCCTTAAATATGTTTTCCCAGCACCACACCTGTGGCTGATGGGCTCAGCTTTGGCCAGCAGTGAGGCCAAAATCTTGCCACCTACCCCCAATCCAGGTGTTCAGACTATGTTGCCATAGAAGTCCTTGTCAGGGCCTTCAGGGCACCACCAGGTGTTAATTACTGTGACCAGCCTCACCTGGGACCTCCACCCAAGAGCTCCATTTAAGCTCAGGCTTGGGCTTTTGCTCTTGTATTGAGCTGTGTTGTGGGTGTATCTGGCTGTGGACTGCTCTCTGCCTCATTTTTTGCTTTTTGGCTGGATTCCCTAGACAGACCATCTTCTGGGTTGCTTCTGCACCACATCTGAGGCTGTAAGCAGAGCCTGTTGTGTTCAGGTGCCTTCGGACTGTGGCCCTGGTTGGTGAGGATGCTGCCTGAGCTGGGGTCACCCTTAGAGAGCAGTCAGCCTTTGCTGCTCCCTGATACTTCTGCTCCGGTAGGTTTTTGCTTCCTTCCTTCTATCGGCGTGGTCAGTAATATTGATGTTTGGGCAGTAGCATTGTCTCCCTGTTTTGACTGGAAATCAGATGAGAGATGGTGGTGGGAATGCGTTTTTATGTGACTGTGGTCATGAGTTTACTAATTCTTTTATGAGATGGGGTAGGAATAGCAAAGGCATGACTGTGTAGAGGAGAAGCCTGTTCTGCAGCATTGTGATCTTAGATTCTTATAAATCCAATGTCAAGTTGCATCCTGCTCTCATTCCCACTTTGGGAGCCAGGGACTAGAAGTTAGAGATTGCAACCTCTAGTCCATGCACGTGTGAACCCTTTATCAGATCCAACCCTCAGACTATTGATGTGTATCTTTTCTGTATTAGCTTCCAAAATGTTTTTCTACTTGTCAACATTTTCTGTCCTCAGCCAGCACTCTGACTGAGAATTTAATTATGGCCAGCTGAGGGTAAATTTGATCAGAGATGTTGCTGTGCCTCTGAGCCTCCAAAGGTGTGGCTTGCTGCTTGAGCACTTAAAATGCTATGGTGTTTTTCAGGCCCCCAGGAATCCCTCTGTCTTAGAACATTTCTGAGTCTTTGCTAAACAACGTTAACACTCTACAGATTCACAATTACTGTCTTGGTCTCATTTGTAGTCATCAGCAATTTGGTTTTGTAGAGATTTTCCAAGTTTCAGGAGGAGATTCTCTCATTTATTTCTCTGGCTTGTGCAGCCTCACATTTACTCAGTTTAGGTTCTCTAGGGCTTTTCTTTCCTTTGGCACATCAGAACAACAAATTAATAAGAGTCCCTGCAGTTTGCTTTGGAGGACTTGGAGAGGGTGTATTGATTGAAAACTCTCTAGTACCCGCTTAATTCGGGTCCTACAGCAATTCCTCAGATGGATCTCATAAAAATCTGCCTAGTCTAAAGAAAAAGTAGACTGGCTTATGTATTGCCTTTATTATACCTGATGTGGCAAAATCTTTGGTTTGTGCTTCTCCTGTCTCTAGCTAAAGTTGCTGTTTCATATTCAAGCCATGAGAGCATGCAAATGACTGAAGAACCTGTGTCTGCTCCAAAAGTGCTTTTGAAAATTTTACTGATAATTTCCTGTTGTTCTAGCTGCCTGACCTGCGTTTGAGCTGTGTAAATCCACCGCTCTGTTCAACCTGGCTTGTTTTTATCTGACCTCGCTCAGACATCATTTGGCTACCAAGCCAAATTCAGTTTTATTTTACTTTCCGTAGCTAGGGGGAGTATTTCTGCTGCAATCATTCATTTTTTTTTTTTTTTTAGTGTTAATGTGTCCCCCAATCTAGTAAACATTTTATCTTTTACATTCATCCCATAGAAAAAAAATAAATTAAAAAAAAGTCTACATCACAATTCACATCCACAGACTTTCCTTGCCAGCCTGTCTAGATAGGCCTTTTGGTTCCTACATATCAGACTGAGTAGTATCTGGCACTTTGAGCTTTACTTTTTCTTGGGCATTTTTGCATTACAACAACATTTGTTTTAAGAAACATTGTTGCTTAAATACATTTTGAGAGGGGTTTTTTTTTTTTCCTCTTTGTGAAGATTTTCTGTTTGCTGTAAAAGGAGGTGAGGGTGAACAGCTTAAACTTGCATATCTAACTTTTAATTGGTCACATGTCTAACTTCTGCTCAGTGTGGGCACCTAAAAAAGATGGGGACAGATAGATCCAACATAGAAGTATTTGAAGTGTAATTGGGAAGCAGAACAAAGCAGAATACTATGAGAAAAGAGAAGTACCACCCCATTGTCTGTTCATTTGCCAACCTCGGGAAAGGAGGTTTTCAAAGTTAATCATGTACGTTTGAGCTGCTTGCTCTCGCCTCTTTTTAGAGCAAATGAAAATAAAAGGCAATTTCCAGGGTGAAATTCATCTCGGTCAAAGGCATGTGGCTATTCCCACCCTCCTCCTTAGCAGTCATGAAGTTTTAACAGGTATGGGTAACATCCTTCTTATGTGGTTGCTCTGGAACCTGATGGAGTTTCCTGACTGGCTGTCAGTGAAATTTAGCCAGCAGCAGAAATAGTGCCTGCTAAAGAGAGTTGTTTCTCTCATAGATACAAGGTGACGTGGCTGAAAAAACAGCCCTACTGAAAATAAACAAACAAAAAATAACAATGCTAATTTTCAGTCAGGTCAGCTTCTGGCCACGGACCCTGAAAACTGAAGTGCTGGCACTAGACTGGGCGGGGGGGGGGGGGAGGGCCATGTGCATCGATCTGGGTAGGACAGGGCTGCTGCTTCTGGGTCTTGGATCGGTTTGACTGTTTAGAGTTCATGTAAGTTCAATCAGGGTATTTAAAGGTGCTTCACTCAATGTGGATCGATTTTAAAAAAGCCAAAATATTCATGATGTTTTAGAAGGAGCCATGTTTTGAGTGACTTTTTCTAGCAGCTTGATACCTCTGACACCTACACTCAAAAACACTGCATAATTTCTGGAACTCCCTTCTTGTTATGGGCAGTAGCATGGGGGACTTTGCCCTCTACAGCCTTATTTGACACCAGTACTTGAGGAAAAATTTCAAAGTGCTGAGAGCACTATCTCCAGTTCTGTCAGTTGCTTTTTCAGAAATACTGGTTTGGTTAATTGTTTTTATTTGCCTTGTTCCATTGATCACCTCAGGAGCTGTTTAATAAAGTGATGGCAGGAGATTGAATTTCATTTCCTAGTCCCTAAGCCCCTGGCTTTTTTGAGTTTATGAAAGGATAATACTGATGTGTATTGGGGACTAATGTTGGCTGGTTTCAGTAGCTGTTTTGACAGTGCAATTATTGTCAAAGTCATTGCAACAAATAGCCATTTTAAACTTCAAAACATGCATGTAGCAGGCTTAAGTTCTAGGGCCGGTGAAGTATTCCAGGAACTTTGCTGCATCACAGAGAGATCTGAAGAATTTAGCAAGTGAGTTTTTAAAAACCACAATCTCTAAATATGTTTTATGGGACTTGAATATTTGAAAGGGTCTACCTTATGTTTTTATTATACAATTGCTTTGGAATGCCAGGACCTAATGAAGCTCGCTATTCTGCTGTCAATAAGTATCAACCAGTAGCAATAATCCCTGCTTGAACGGAGAGGTTGATTGCTGCTCTCTTGTGCATAAACTGCTGGTTTGTGATGGCAGAAAGGGCTTTGTGCAGTGGCAGTCTACATAAAATTACGCCATGAATGGTTGGCGTTTCTGAACTTCTGCCCCTGCTTCATAACACGTAAGCTGTCATTTCTCAGATGTATTGTATGGCCTGTCCTTTCACTTTACTAAAAAAATAAATGGCTTCTGAGATCAAATCAAGACACGAGAAACCATAATTTTCTCTGTTGCCAGAGCAGGGGGTCACTGGGGATTTTTATGGCACCACAACTGCAAAATGCTGCTTAAGTGCATATGTAACCAGTGGCAACTACGATTCCAGCGAGTTGCAGAATTTTAAAAATCTCGCGCTGAACGAGCTTGGCTGTGTACAGCTACAAAGAATGTCTCTTACTAATGCCAGCTTATGCTGCTGAAAACACAGTCTCCTCTTTAGATCTTTGTGCCTCTTTCTAGCTTTTCTGGGCCTTTGCTCTGTCTCTCAAAAGGTAGTGGCTATCAGAGGCGTTTTGTATAGGCACTGGCGTGCTGGTCACTGTTGCAGTAAAAGGAGGATCTGGGAATATGAAGCTCTGTTTTCACATCTCTATGTGTAGCTGTTTCAACGTAGTAGTCAGGACAAAGTGCTTTTGCATCATTGTAGAAATGCATAGTTAATAGTTGTTGGAGAGTATTGTCTGTCTGTCTGTTTTGGGTTTTTTGTTTTGTTTTTTTTAAAGTTCTTATTGCAGCCAGTGGAGAAAGAAAACAGGGAGGAGAGGGGAGCTTTTGGGGATAAAGAGTCAGTCAGTTCTCACCGATTCTTGTAAGTGGGAGCATTTGCTCTTAGTGTGACAGTTTCACAACATTATGCCTAATTTGCTTTAGCCTTTTCAATTTTTTTTTTTGTCTTGCATGGATGTAGCTGTAATAGTTTCAGTGTCCTGCTGTATGCTCTTTGAAGTAGCAATTATAAATTGTTCTAGGTGCCTGTGAGCAGAGCTGTTGTGTGTGCTCTTCATTATGTTGTAAAACTACTTCAGTACCTTGAAAGGCAGTGTTATAAATTTTTAACATGGCCTGTAGGTGACGGAGGAGAAAAACCAGAGCTATCATCATTTTTTCAGGGTGTTCCTCCTAAACCACATCCAATTTAGAGTCTGCTCTTTCTGTGGATCCTCTGACTGAGATTTCAAGCTCTCACTACTGGTCAGATTGAGTTCCCAGTCTTGGAGCAGCTTTCCTTTTAGAGCAGATCAGGAGAGCCACTAGACAGAGCACTGACTAAACGCCCTGGAGACTTTGCACAGATTTGTGGTATGACTTTAGACAACTCACTTCATTATTTTTTTTTTTTCTGCAAGCATATAAAAATCTCTAACTGGTTTTTCTAGGATTATGAAAAGTTTTTATATTCACAAACATGTACAAGCTCTGAATCCACATTTTCCAGGCCCCTGTAGCCATGAATTGAGATGTCATTCTCATGTAATTGTCAGAATACTGAAGCTAGTAGGGAGGGTGGTTTAAAAATACCTGAAAAACATCATGAGAGCTAGCAGTGCTATTTAATCTGCCTTGTTACTTCAGTTCTTTAGCTGAAGAATGGGAATGGTACAGGTAGAAGGTAAGATTTTCTAGGTAGAGAAAATGTGGTAGACATTGTCAGGGCCTGCTTAGTCCCATTAAAACATTGTGGTGAAATTAGAAATGGTTTGATCTCAAGATTCTCTATTAGCATCAGATGCCCTGCTTTGTTTCTCTGAAATTGAAGTTACTGGATTTTTTATTTTTTTTTTTTTTTTTACTCTCAGTTGGGTTGGAGTTGGCAGAGGAAGGGCAGTGTGCTGTTAAGCGGATCTAGTAACATATACTTTGTGTAACTGCTGAATGTGCTGTGGAGGGACAATAAGAAAACAAGTATTCCAAAGGAATTGTATACAGTACTGATATATATACCGTACCACATTCTTTACATCTGTTGCTGGTTTTGAAATATTTTGAAACTCAGTAAATGAGAAACTCATTAAACGATATTGTGAATAAAGAGAAATCATCTTTATAGCAAAGTGCAAGTTAAGGAATTTTTTTTTTCTTTTCTTACAAGTCTTTCCTTTGAGACTAAAGCATGCTTGGACTTGTGCTCTAGTGAATAAGAGTAAATAATCTAGTGATAAGAGTTAAAGAACAGTTTCTCTAACTGTTGAAGTTTCTATTTAAAAGGACCAGTCATCGCTTGAATGTTTTCAGCTGAGCATTCTTATTCTCCTCCTTCCCCAGAACTCTGAAGCACTTTATGTAAAAATATTTTGAAAGAAACAGCTTTATGAAACTAATTTGCAGTGTGATAAAATAAATAGAATTTGCTTTGAGCAACTGGCCACTGTCCTTATAGTGGAGACCTTGAAGCAGAGTTGGAAAAAAATAGTTAAGGAAATCTTTGAGATGCTGTGAAGTAGCAGCACTTGCAGGAAGAAGCCTTCTGTTCAGGCTCTTCATTTCTGGGTGGTGCCGCCACTGTCTGATCTTCTTTCCGAAGTAAGGTGATTCAGTGGTTTTTCTCAGAAGTTCTATGGTTTTCTTTCAGACACTTAGGGTGGTATTCATATCTTCTGACTTCAGATAGCTGTACACTACACGTCTGCATCTAAGTGACTGGCTACCCTAGCCTGCATTTACTGTCCTTGGAGAGAAACTGGCACCTCCAGAGAGGTGTTCCGATTTGCTTTAGAAACCAGTTTGAGGATGGAATGACTTTCCTTCTTCAGGTGCCTTTTTTGTCTCCTTTGACTATAAAAGGTGGCTTGGAAAGAGCTTTTAGCTGCATGGGTTAGATGGAGTGAATCCCTCTTTCTGGCCCAGGAGGAGCTGATTTAGGCCCCAAATGCAGAGTTGCCTCCCCCCCACCCCGAGGGAGCTCACCATTTCCTCCCAGCAGGGGTGGGTTAAGAAAAGGCTTAGCAGAGTGAAGTGCAGTGCTTGTAAGACTCACAGCTGTGAGGAGAACAGAGATAATTTCTGATTTGGAACAGCCCTGCTTCTAGATCATAAATTGGGCTGATTTATGTCACTGCTGTCTCTGAGTAATGTCATTCTTCATTACTTCATAAACATGGAAAGCCTGTTTCTAACCTCCACAAAACACCAGGAATGAGAAATATGTTGCACTGGAATTATTCTGCTTTAGCAGCAGAGACCAAACCCAACTTGTGCCGTTACTAAGACCCACATTACAAAGCAGGGCATCTATAGCTAGGGGATAAAATTAACTTCAGTTTGCCAGTACAAAGCAGTCCTTAAAGTACAATGTTACTGCTTTTGTGATGTGCTGAAAACCCCACTGCTAATGTTCAATCTGAGCTTTGCTTTCAAGAAAAAAGTAAGAGTGTGCTATTCCATTGGATTATTCACTTGTCTTTGTGACTTTGGGGGGCCTTTGGGGCTACTTTCTAAACAAGAATTCCTTTCTACATTTTCTATGTATGATGGTTATCCTGTTTCGCTTTGAAAATGCACATCTGAGTTGGTTAATAGTTCAGTGGTTAGCACCCAGAACAAGCCGTGTGCCCGAGTAGAGATGCCCAAGATCCTCTGAGGTGTGAGGAGGTGAAATGAAGACACACAGCAGTTGCAAGGCATACTTAAGCGAGTGAATGTCAGTTATGAACAATGTGAAAAACTTAGGGATTATTACTAACGTGTTGTTTTAGATGAGTTTAGCTTCATGCCTAAATTTATTTGGCTGATTTTTTTTTTTTTTAATATGCGGAATGCTTCAACTTTATTGACAAAAGACGGTAGCACTAATAAAAGGAGCTGAATTGATTTGCTTGGAAATCGAAGTCTTTGACCAGCCAAGTAGTGATCACCTAGATGGAGCTCTGTTTCTGGATGGCAGCAAATCCTCAGAACAGCATGCGGGCTGCATGGGGAATCCGCATTCCCCATGTGTTTGTGACTAAATGGGGACCAGTGTGGATTTTGCTTCTGATATTGCTTGCTCAACTAATTTCTCCATCATTTTGCCTCTTGTGTTCCAAAAGACTGTTCTGATTAAGGTGTGAAAGGGTATACCATCAGTTTCTTTTTTTTTTTCTTTTTTTTCCTCTCTTTTCCATTGTGTGTGAATCCTTTTACACACAAAAGCAATGGTGATTGTATTGGAGCTGGGTGTCTGCTCTCAGTCTTTACTCTGGATTTATTATTGCATTTTCATCAGCTTTTGCCTTGCTTTCCACTTCACTGGTTTTGATGATCTTTAGTGAAATCCATTAGTTTAAGGAGGTGGCTTCCTTAATGACTTATACACCATCTGTTATTTTATTTTCTTTTCACTTTATTGTAGCTTTTATTTATGATTTAGTAAGTTCTGTAGATATCTGCTGCTTTAATTATAGTGAAATATGTACTGCCTTTACAATCATGTTGTCAAACCGGGGGTTTAGTACCCTAAAATATCTTGATTTTTGTCATGTAATGGTGCACGAGTAAGACTAGAGGATAGTAACAGTCCCCTTCCAACTTCAAAATCTCTGAATTTCTGTCTGTTGTTTTGTGTTTCAGTTACCTTATAATGCTGCTGCTCGTGGATGCTGTATTTTTGTTTACAGCACACTAACACATTAGTTTGAAACACTGCAACATGCAGTACCGCAAACTTAAAATTTTGCAAGTCCTGTTGAGCCACCTGGCTTTTAGAATGTCTTATGGTGCATAAAATATTAGATAGCCTGCATGTGACTAGAGAGAGATCTAATTAGTGCTTTCTCAAATAATCATTCTCAAAGTGGAACGTGTATTAAATGTGCAATAACTTTTTTTTTCTCTCTTACTACATACAGGAACAAACAAGTTGTAGACTTTCATTTACTTTTTCCCTGGCTGTATTGCCATGATGTACAGTAGAAGTAATTTTTGCCAGAAACACTTCCTGTGAGATTTAGTTTTGAAGTGGCTTTCCACTTCCCTGATTTGTTTGAGGCTGAATCCCTGAATCACAATGTGTATTTTAGAAGTGTCCATCCTGCCTGCTTTCAGTTGTGTAACATTGCCAGTGACAGAGAGGGCACTACTTATGCTAACGTGAATTATTTAGCTGTTTACCCTGCTGACTTATGAAGGTATTATGCTTAGTGCATAATTGGCAAAAACTTTTAGACTCTAAGATAGAAGCTGTTGAGATGTGCAAGGTATTTATGCAGTTTTGTTTGTTGTATTTTCAGGTGTCACTGACCTCAAGTCTTCTTGAGTCATTCTAGTAAAGAAATGTGAACTTGTCTGTCTTGGTTCTCTGCTAGGTTCCTTCAAATGCATCAGTGCACAGCAGTTCAGCTCTTGAAGAGATAATTACCTCAAGCGGCAAATCCCGCCTAAATTGAATTTGATCTGTCTTTTTCTGAATTGAGCTGCCTAATTACTGTCTTCTCACAGGCACAAATCAAACCAGTTGTTCTCCACCTGTGATACAGTGAAGGTTCTGAGATATGAAAACCAACCAGACAGACAGAAAGGCCCACCTCTTGCAGCAGACAAGAACTGGATGCTCTCTCTGGCTGGAACTCGGGGAAAAACAAGGAGAGTTTATGACATTTGGAAGAAGGTGTAGGCAGCTTAGGAGGACTACAAAGATGTTGTGAGTTATGCAGGGAGAAAATTAGAAGGACCAAAGCCCAACTAGAACTTAATCTGGCTAGTGCCATAAACGACAATAAAAAATGCTTCTATAAATACACGAGAAACAAAAGGAGGGCTAAGGAGAATCTCCATCCTTTACTGGATGCAGGGGGGGAACATAGTGACAAAGGATGAGGAAAAGGCTGAGATACTGAATGCCTTCTTTGCCTCAGTCTTTAATAGTAAGTCCAGTTGGTCTGCAGGTTTCCAGCCCCTTGAGCTGGAAGACAGGGACGGGGAGCAGAATGAAGCCCCCATAATCCAAGGGGAAATGGTTAGCGACTTGCTACACCACTTGGACACACACAGGCCTATGGGGCCGGATGGGATCCACCCCAGGGAGCTGGTGGAAGTGCTCACCAAGCCACTTTCCATCATTTCTCAGCAGTCCTGGCTGACCGGGGAGGTCCCAGT
>JANXJC010000049.1:17544565-17615491 GCA_027564655.1 Leptodon cayanensis
GTAACAAGGGACAGGATGAGAGGAAATGGCCTCAAGTTGCACCAGGGGAGGTTTAGGTTGGATATTAGGAAAAATTTCTTCATGTAAAAGGTTCTCAAGCATTGGAACAGGCTGCCCAGGGAAGTGGTTGAGTCACCATCCCTGGACGTGTTCAAAAGACGTGTAGATGTGGTGCTTAGGGACATGGTTTAGTGGTGGACTTGGCAGCACTAGGTTAACGGTTGGACTTGATGATCTTAAAGGTCTTTTCCAACCTAAATGATTCATTCTTAGCATTTACTGTGTTTGATAAATCAGAGCATCACATGTGTGTTTGGCAAGCCAATCCTGGACCAGAGGGTGCACGCAGATTTGGATCTTAGGGTATGCACGCTGAGGCTGGTACCTTTCGCAGGCTGTGCTCTTGTGCTGGAAAGGTGACAGCAACGATCTCTGGCTTTTATGCAAGTTCACTGCCGTTTGTGGGCAAGTTGCCAGTGTAGGTCCTTCAGTTGAAGTAGGTTGCCAATAACAGCACCGTTGTTAGAATACGCGGGAAGTTGGTTTATTCTAGTCAGTAATGTGCATAATTAGGGTGGAAATGAGAGTAATAAATACGCTTAAGTGTTTGGAAATGGTTTGCTTCCTGAAGATTTTTCAGAAGGTGAAAACCAGGATTAATTCTAGAGGAGGAGAATTGACCTTAAAAGCCCCATTACAATTGACCTTAAAGCCACCATTCTTTTCAATAGCTGAGAAACGTTTGCTAAAATTTAATTGAAAAGATCACTGAAACCTGACCCACGTTATAACAATATTGATACTGGGTTTTGCTCATGATTTCTCTTCATTTATATCAATGTGTTATACCCAGAATAATGTCACTTCTCTAATAGACAGTGGTGAAGCCCAAGAGGCCAAAGTTGTGTGAGAGATGTGTATTAGTATTAACTGTTTCTTTTTTCCATTTTATGTTTCCTTATTTCACTTGTCTAAAAAGCTCAGAATGGCATGCTGATTTAGAGGTACAAAGCACACACAATGAGTCCCTTTCCTGTTATGTCAAAATTGTAGGAAGCCCTACTTATGTAGTTTAGTATTTTTAAGTGCTTTACTGCATCTTTTTTTATCAGATCAAATAAGATATCAGAATTAGCCTTTGAGTGACTCAAAATCTTGAAAGCTTGTTCATCATACAGCAATTCAAATTAAGTGTAATCTCCTCTTGATGTTGGTAATCTTTTTTTATTGTTTGGATCCCCACTAAACTATGTCCTATGTATCATTTACTTCTTGCACAGGTACTGAAAACCTTTTGTCTTAAGTGTTTCTCATGTAAAAGGTTTCCCTACAGTAAGAAATTTATTAAACAGGATTCAACACAAAACATAATTTAAAATTTAAATCTGTATCCACTTCAGCTGCATTAAAGCTCACTCTGGCTGTTTTATTTTGGTGCTTTTAGGTATCTACAGCATAGGAAAATGATACCTTGAATTATGTCAGCTTGTCTCCTTCCATGGCAAAAAAAAAAGGCCAGTGCATGCTGTTGCCATACAGGTGAACTAAGAATAGCTGAAAACTAGAAGATGCATTGTCAAACCCTATATCCAAAAAAATCAGAATTGTACTGGGAGAGCAGGGAAGGTTTGTGTGTTGGCCTGTTCTGGTTGAGCAAAATGCTTCCCTCGCTGCAGTCTATTTCTTTTGTTGCCTGAGAAGGCTCTTTCCCAATTTCATCTCCCCAAAAGTAGTTTTAAAGTGTACTTTAATTCTAGGTCTGTAACGTCATAAGCAGCGCCAGCTGCTGAAACAACTCTCTGTGCAAGTTCTTTAAGCTTGTCGACTGTAGGAAGCAATGGACTGCGGGCCAGGCTTCCTGCCGGCTCTCCCAAGCTCCGCTCTAGGGATTTTGCTCTGCACCCATTTCACTGGAAACAGACAGTAATCAGCAAGTTTTGTTAAAGCTGATGTGGTACCCTTTGCTTGGGATTTCATGTAGGAGTCATAGACTATTTGGTGTGACAAGAGTTCACACATGTGTTTGAGTGGCTTACTACCAGAGACTGTTCACCCTTTGGTTTGAGTGTTAATTATGGTCCAATATTTATTCTGTTAACAGCAGTACCAGCTCTGTGTTTCAAAGAGTTGATACTTTTTTCCTTGATAGATTTTTGTAACTTTTTCCCATTTACATTTTTACAACATATAGATTGCATATGTGTATCAGCCTATGTATATACACACACACAGACATGCACCACACACCCCCCAAAATCCAGCAGTGTTTATTCACAGGAATTCATGTCTTGGTTAACAGATATCTTATCTTTGGAGGAAATAGTAATGTGTAGTAGTGTGTAATGTATAAAGGTATTTCACAGGTAACACTGATACTCAGTTGCTTTCAGAGTACACCATAACAGCTCTTTAATGGCAAAGACCAACAGTTAAGGACAGGAAATGAAAAAGGCAGCAGAAGACACTTGAAAATATTGGAGGGTGTATGTGAAGAAGTTGCTAGTTGGTAATTATACTGGAGTCTGGACAAGTCAGCTAGTTGCACTCTCAAGTTTGGCGAAATGGCAGCAAACTCTTCTGTCTGCAATTTTTGAGGTTACAGAAAAGCACTTCAGATGTAAATTTTTCTTCAGTCCTCTATTATTCATATACTTTCAGTTTTGCTTAATGGACCTGTGGAAGTACAGTACTCCTCAACTTAAGCATTTGTTTTGCTATTCTTCCAGACAGACAGGAAAGGTGGTTTGGGGCTCACATATATGGGAATGAGCATGGGCTCTAGAGTGCAATATATGGCATACAAATTAATCTGTTATAAGTCCTAGTACAAATTCTTCTGGAGTCTGGATAGTTATCCCAACTCTGCTCAAATCAAACCAAAATGGTTTCCTTTTTGTAAATTTAAGGTCTGCTTCTTCCATCTCTGAACTTTGGTGGTATAACATGTAGCCTGTCTTCTAACATGCTTCTGCTTCCCTCATATTTCCCATGAGGTAACCACAGGCTTTTTTTTTTTTTTTTTTAAAAAAAAAAAAGGAAAAAAAAATTCTCTATGTTTTCCTGACTGCTGCCAAATCATGATATTTGTATTGGTGCAAGCAAAACATAGATAGGAGGGATGCATGTAATGCATGAATAGTAACCTTAATACTCAGCGTTGCTAAATCTTCTGTATAGTGTGATGTCCTGTTTGGGACTCTGAGCCCAAAGAAAAATGTGGAGAATTGAGAGCATAACCAGCAAGGGAGACCTGAGAGATTTTGCTTTCAGGAGCCAACTTAATCAGGAGATGACTGGAATATGAAAAAGGCAATGAGAAAGAAGAAAAGAACAGTCTGTTCTCTATGGCTGTGGTGGGCAGGGCAAGAAATAATGGGACCACACCGTAGCTTGAGAGATTTGTCTAGGCTTGGGTGAGAAAAATAGCCAGAAGGATAGCTGAGTGCTGGATTAGGTTGCCTAGGAAAGCTGTGAGTGCCTCACTGGAGGTTGATAAGAACAGGTGAGACAAATCTGTCATGGATGGTTTGTGTCTAGCTGGTCTTCCCTGAGGCAGGGGGATAGGCTTGGGCAAGATCCCGGACTTTTTTTTTGTGATTCTCTCAATATTCAACAAGTCCTGTGTTGTTCTAATGTCTACTGGGAGAAAAGCAGCTGACAAGCTGTCAGATCAGTAAAAGCAAAGTAGGTTAGAGGATTGATGCATTCATAGCCGGTGGGAGAGATGGGAGCAGGGAGCTCTGATATCGCTGCTGCACAACGCTGTCTGCACACCCTTTGTTTCTGTGATTCATGGAACCATGCTGGTATTACATCTGGGGCAGCAGCTCAGCAGCCCTCAGCACACACACACACAGAGACAAGGATAGGAAGGGCAATGAGAAGAAGCAAATAAGCTACTGTTTATACTCTGCTGCTTCCTCTGTACCCACAGGCAAATAGACACCACGAGCAATCAGATGTATGCAAAGCTAATTGTTACAATATTTACCAACTTTGGGTAGCATGTCCCCAGTTGGTATGGTTCCCTCTCGGGAATAGATTGAAAGATTAAAAAGAAAACAACCAAACAACCCACTAATTCCATTGCTTTTGCTAGTGAAAGCTTCTGTAATTTATATTAGTGAGACGAATTTCTGTTAAGTTCCTCCATAAACTGGAATTTGGCAGACTTTGCAAAAATTTCATAATACATGTACTTTTCTCACTGCTCTGTTCTGCTTGATATTGAGTGCATCCAAAAAAACATCTCTGGGAAGTTCTTATCATTTGACAGGGCAAGAGGAGGAGTTGCACAGAAATGGAAGAAAAGGTAATGATAGACTAGAGAAGCTGCTTATTTAAAGCTTGTTCATGTGCAGAAATGGATGTCAGAGTTGTTCAACGGATGAAAGTGTAACTAGTGTTGAAGAAGCTAAGTGCACTAGCAGAACATCCCCCCCAACCCTCTTTGGCAAGTCTGTGGTACCTGGTGAGGGAGAAAACATTCCTAATTCTGTCAAGTGAGGCTCTGTTACAAACATTGTACATAAGGGCAGAGCAATGCAGTATGTGGATGGGATTGTAATGGTTCCCTAAATAAATGGAGGCGTGAAGACATAACTCATCAGTTTATTGCCTGCTGCAAGCACTCGTCAGTGCCCTAACATGATTGAAACTCTGAACTTTCCTGGGATGTGGCTAATGCTCGGGAAGCAGTGCAATATGGATGCACCTGATGTAGCTGAATTGAGTATTTTCATGCACGACTGATTCAGCAATTAAGCTCAGCACAGGTGTGTGATCCAAGTCCCTCCCTACCTTCTGAGGTGGTGGTATAGGATTGTTTTGAGCTCTAGGCCAATCTGGTGGGTGTAAGCTTTCTCAGATACACCATGTGGTAGTACTGGCACAATAAGATTGTCAGTGTATCGTAAACCAGTTTATATATCTGCGATGCAAGCTGTCTTTTTTTTGAGGTTGATATGGATCTTGGTACTCTGGGGAATATTACTGCTGTGGGGGAAGATGTTTTTTAGCCACTTTTGGGGATCTTTGAACATCAAAACTTTATTGTAAGGCTTTGTCTTTGGAAACAATAAGGACTTAATGACAATTATACTGGAAACTTTTGTTGGTATAGTGTTGGTGACTCAGTATTTGAAAACCTTGGACTCAATAGACTGGGCTAGAAATCACAAGATTTTAATGACACCAGGTTCTTTTTATTTGCTTTTTTTGTTTGTTTTGAATGTTGAGAATGTACCTTGGTCATGTCTTTGAGCATTTATCAGTATGAGGTTCAGCAATATTTATTTAATTACTTTAAACAGAAGGAAATAAAAGCTTCTCTTGTTGCTGCGTGAACTTAGAAGTTGTTGTTTTGAGCAAGTTAAACCTAGTGTCACTGAGAAGTTGCTGGTTGGTGTCACGCACGTGCACTGCAAGGTGCTTGAGAGGAGCCGAGGGCTGTTGCACGCGCGGGTGATATGCTTCTAATTTAGTGTTCCTGCAATGTCTCAAGAGCAATATGGATCTGGCTTTTTTACTTTCTGTGCGGTGGCTAGACCTAATTAAGAGCAAGACTGCTGTTACATGTTTGTTGATTAAAGAATGACTTTAAAACTTTGGTAGGGGAGGGCATAGGTGTTCCTGTCCTCCTTCAGTTGTGTGCTTTCTCAAGTCTCTAAGGCAGCACTATGGCTTCTTTCAAGCTCTCCTAAACTTGTGTGGAGTGAGTGTGAGGTTTAGAAAGTTGGGAAGAAATTGCTGTCTTGGGAATGTGGGTACTGTCGGCACCATAGCAAGTTTAACTGAAGGTTGTGGATCTGCCTTACCCCTTGGTGCCTGGAGCCGAACAGCAAGCAGACATACTGTGAAGTTCATCCTATAGCGACAGAAGCGCAGCTCCAGGGGTCAGGCTGGGTTTGGAATTCTTCGTGCTGGTAGGCTCAGTATCTATACCCTCATTTCAGTAGCCAAGTATCTTACTGTACCCCTTACTGCTTCCCAGGGTGTGGGATTTTTCCTGAAGTGTAGAGGAGGGTATACCATCCGTAGCTGTCATGCCATTTCCTGGAATAGCTGTCATATTTTGTATGTATATTGATTTTTTTAAAGGGAGTGATTTGTGTGTAAGCCTTCTACTATCAGCATCAGGAGGCTGTTTTACTTTGCCTATTAGTCTTAACAAATCTTATGTTCTGTCTGAAGTCAAAGGACTTGTTGGCTTAGCTCTCAGGTCACATGAGCCCTTCCACTGTGTGGTCAGCTCTTAAAAAGATTAAAAGAAAAAGTTGATTTTTTTTTTAAACTATATATAAATAAATCTATCCCCTCACCCTCCAAAAGAAAATAACCTTTATCATTATATTTCTAGTTCTCTACTGAAACCAAGTCCCTCACCTTTGGACTTGGGTATACTCTGAATATGGTCAGGAAAATCTACCCAGTTTTTAGTTCTATTGACTATTCCAGTATAACCTATTCCTACTCTACCAAGTTTAAGAAAGCTTGCTATAGTAAAGTGAGTTGCAGGTTGTGCTTATTCCTGCCTTATCCCTTGACAGGTGTGCCATTAGCACATGTACAACATTGTTGTTTTGGAATCAGTTATCAAGGTAATATTAGTACCATTTTTATGCTAACACTTTGGAATTCAGAGCATCCTAGCTGGAACGTGGGGCTCAGTAAATTGGTAATTCATGTATCCAGTGCTAGCAGTGGGGCTCAGTGAAGAATAGCAGCACTCTTGGAAAATTTCCACAGAATTTCTAGAAAACTTTGAACTGATTTTTAATCAGGAAAAATATCTAGAGACAGTCTTGTCTTTTGAAGAGAAAGAAGTGAAAATCAAAGTAGTTAAGACAAAAAATGTTTGTGCTGGAAATGCTGCTGTGGTGCCTCCTTATTAGCTGGGGTTGCTTATGCTTGTATTAAGCATTCATTAGGCTTCCTGATGGGGCTAAGTATCCCATGGTATACCGCAGTCCTGCAGCTTGCTTTTTTGATTTCCTTATTAACTTACCTCATGGAGTGGGTGGACATGGGAACATCCACTGCATCTACTCTGAAAATCTCCATGTAGTACAACTTGCATTCAAAGAGCAGCAAAAAAACTGACTACGGTAAATGACTGTGATTACATAGGTGTTCCCTACGTAGGAAAAGGATAGTTTGTTTGCATTGTATTGCAGGTATGTAATTTTGTATTCAAGATTTCTGTGTATGTAAACTCTTGGTGTGGGTATGTTGCATGCTCCAGCATATGTTTCATCTGCAGCAGTTATGCTGAGAGACTGCTTAGGAAATCTTTCACGAGTTTGTCAACTAGGATAGCGGCGATGGGAGGAATACTTTGTAATAGGCAGGAGGATGGATGTTATCATCGTCAGTAGTCCTCTGCGTGTGCATGTGCACCCACATAGCTCTCTTGAGCGGATTTGAAAAGTCCTAAGGTGCTCGTCAGAAACCAAGCAGTGGCTTTCAGTTCAGCCCGTCGTTTCCAGCAGATGTGATTGCAAGGCTGTGTTGAAAACACGGTCGTTCCGGTCTGTGTGGCTGACAGATGTTGTGGAATGGGTTGTTAAGGTTGTTCTTTGGGGAGCAACTGAAGGTGTGTTACAGCCTGGATAAAATATTCAACCAGATTCTCGTGACAGGAGGTAATAATGCAATATAAATGCAGGCAAAAACCTCTACAATGAACTGGAATCATGTCAGCTGTCTTATGTCTGCTGTATTGTGAATCATGGTAGTTGCATGCTTTGTTTCCAGATCTGATATTACATGTCTGTACTAGTTCAAAAACAAAAACTTTAGGAGATAAGAGGTGGTGAATTCCCATTTAAATACGGAGTGGTCAATGGCTGCTTTTTTTTTTTTTTTTTTTTTAATCTGAGAATAATTGGAGCAGTAGCAAAAATGCTTTCAGGGCTCTTGCATGGAAGAAGTTTTCCTTTTTTATTTTCAGACTATGTGAGTTCCTTGACTTTAGTCAGAGGGAAAATGATTCCTGCTTGAGGCTTTGGGCCAGGTGTGATGGTTTTCAATATATAAAGGTGACTGCCTTTCCTTCCTGCTTTACATACCATTTAAAGAAAGCTGCAGAATTACACTAAGTTGTGAGGGTTTTTTTGTCCCTGGATTCTTATTTCCAAGGTTGCATGTTCCACCTTTAGAATTAGGAGGATGCCTGAAGTTCAGAAGAACATCACGGAGCAGCTGAAGGTCAAAGAAAAGAAATAAATGGTATGACAACATGGTCATATATATACATATTGGAGCAGTAATCAAGATTTTTTTTTTTTTTTTAATGCTCTGAGCCACCTAACATTTTTCTAACGTTCTTCTCATCTAAATCTGGGGCTATAAGAAGGTACTTATTACTGTACTTCAAAAACTGCTTTGTGAGCAACATATGGCATCAAGTCATGTATGGCTCACTAAAGCTCAAGAAATGCTTGTAGCTCTCTCTTGCTGACCTCATAGGTAGTGCCACCTGGCAGTCCTGCCTGTGCAGAATACAGAATGAGGACTCAAGAAAATGTTTGTTAATTATAATTCTTACTTAATACTGAGAAAAAGTTAAAGGGAAACAATCTGTTCTCTGTTATGTGTTGTTCTGTAGTAAGTATGTAAAATATATTTATTTCAAGTAAGAATTAGCAACTAGCTGACAAAGGAGTGAGAACTCTTGACTCCTTTTAATCTTTTCTGTCTTTCTGTCCCTTAAAAGCTGTTCTTGTAGATCTGTTTTGAATCCTGATCCCTGCTGTTCTGGGCAAAGCCTCATATGCAATACTTTCATTCTGTTTTATTTAGTAAGCTACAGTAAATCAATGAAAAGCCTCATCATTAATAGGATTCATAGTTACAAGAAATGTATCAAGTCTGTTTAGGTCGCCTCTGAATGCCACTGACTGGTAGAAGTCATATGGTAGAGGAGGAGAAAGTTATACGCTTATGCGTTTCTCTTAATTTTTAGAGCACAGAAAGAAGCTGCGAGCTCTTCCAAAAATGTGCAAGCATTATCTGTAAATCACGTTAACTATTTATCTGTCTTAATCTGAGCATATTGGGTTCTGTGCGTGTGTGTGTATGCCTGTAATGACTTTGCTGAGGGAAAAGCAAGACTGAAAAAAAGAGATTATTCCTATGGAGACTGACTTCGGGGTAGCTCCTTACCATTTCTTTAGTCTAAAGCCAACTCCATTCTTTCCCTTGTTATCAGCTTCTTTGTGCTCTTGATGTGAGGTTGCTTTGAAGATAGTTACAGATAGTAAGGGTGAGTATCCTCTAAGGTCAGACTAAATCTTGTAGCATGGTATAATATGGTGCTTCCTGAGCAGATTTATATTTTCATGCAGCTCATCACAGTTCTCTGCAGAGATAACACATGAGGTCTTAGAAACAATTTGATGCTGTAAGCACAGCATTACTCTGGGCTAATAAATTTTGCCTCTCGGCAAAGCTAATTGCCTTAGATAAAGCAGCATTTCGTGGTCTCTGGTGCCTGGGCGAGCCTGGCCACTGTTTATGTTACTAGCTGTACTTCTAGCGTAGCGCAGTTAATACAGGAACAACTTCTATGCAGGACACTTAACATCTAGCATTCCCTGGTTCTCAGCTGAATAAATACACTTGAGTGCTGAAATGAAAAGCTTAATGGCTCTCTTGTCAAGACCGTGTTTTCTTTTGCACCCACCAGAGTTTCCTAAAGATGTCTGGTTTTCTTGCTCACTGTAGCTCCAAAATCCAAGGCGAGAAATGTCTGGCTGAACCTACTGAATGTATTGAGGAGCTCTACAGGCTAATGAATATTTATCTATATCTATAGATCTTTTCAAATGTGCAGAAGCCCTTTGCAGGTCAAAATAATTCCAGAGTTGCTGATTTGTTTAATAACTGAAGATAATTTATCGTTAGTGCCAGAGTTTGCTATAAAACAGGTTAATTAATTTGCACTGTTAGGAGCAAATTGTTGGTCGTGTACTGGTTTCTGTTGTCATGCAACAACAGGAGATTGAGTTTTTTTTTGTTTTACTAGGCCTTTTTAGATGGGTGCACTAAGAGTGTTTGTTGCCGTCTCATCTTGCACTGGCTCACCGGCTCTGATAGCCAGAGATGTTTAGTGTAGATACCACTAAAGAACTTCACCGGCTTCAGTGCCCACTGCAGTCTGGGAAAGGTGCTCTGTTGTCAGCTTGTGTCTTGTGCTGTTCTCTGATATATGATTCTAGTCAGTGTGGCCATCTGTATAAAATGCCTGACTTGCTTCCTTCAGGGTTTATAATTTCTGTGGCTTCTTCATGGTGTTTCCTTTTGTTGAGAATGACTCAAGAACCTTTTGATGTTGTTTGTCCCCTTGCTGCGGGATGAGTGAATAGAATCCCCTCTTCCAACCCATTCATCAGTCATGCAAATGTGTTTCAAGTAAATATCACAATTCTTTGAGTCGGCAAACAGGAAAGTCCCAATTTTTGTCATTGACCAGCATTTTAACCCATTCTGCTATTTGAATTTAATATCATACCTCAGGTGCAACAATCAAATTGTGGTAGGGATGACAATATTCATGTTACGTCTTTGCCCATGCCCACATAGCCCACTATATTTTTGGCCAGCTGTAATGGCCAGGAATAAATGTAATTCATTTTGCATCACCAAATGTCATCTGGTTCTCCTTTATTCACTAATTTATTGATGAACTTATAGTGCTATTATAGACTGATCAAGCACAACTGTCCTTGTTAGAGGTTGGCCTTGGTTACATCCCATCTTGCTGTAATCTAAATATGCTAGTGCAAAAGTTGCAGACGGCATCGGAGAGAGACGTAATGCGATCTTTTTGAATGAGGTGCTTATCTTCCAGGAAGGCTGGTCTGAGAGGAAGATGCTTAGGCAGAGGAAATTAAAGAGGTTGCTTTTTAAAAAAAAAAAAAAAAAAAAAATCTGTTTTCAGGAATTATTTGTGTCACTTCCTTGTCTACTTTTAATTACAGGTATTCCATTCTGAAACTTATGACATTTGTTAACTCAGTTTCTGCTCTCCTGGCTATTTGCTGAATGGGGTTTAGGTACAAGTTCTTACTGATCAGGCTTGTTTTCTCTAATAGAGAAAAAAGAAGAATATGTTTCTTGATTTCTCCCCCCGCCCCGAGCTGGTTTGTCCTTGTGATCCATCAAAGAGGATCCAGAAAGATATTAGCAGTGCTAGAGTTCTATCCGGTATTTGCTGTGATATTCAGATGATTTCTATTTAGATAATAGGGCAAAATTAATTTCCTTACTCTGACATTTGTAGTTTCACAAGAAAGAATTATTCTTGAATCTTCATGAATCCTCATGGATGCTTTTTTTTTTCTCTGTGCTTCATACAGTTGAGAAAACAGTGCTTTCTTTAAAGCTGTATGCATAGATTAGTATTTAACTCTTTCCTATTAAATGCATGACTTGTAGCAACCTCTGTTAGCAGTGAAGATTTTTTTCTTTTTTTTAAGCAAGGAGAGCAGGAAGTCTTAATTTTCAACTCATTATTACATGTATTTGAAACAATTTACTGATAATTATATGCCAAATAAAAAACCCCTATCAGTCAGCACCTCTAACACTGACTTTCAAGTATTCTGAAACCAAATTGGAGTACAGATAGTTTGCTTAAAAAACACCTATTTGATTTCAATATGAGGAGTTCTGTCATATTGCAGTGTTCTGAGCACTTGAAGAATATCAAAGGTCTTATTTCTTTGTATATCTTTGTGTGATAGCTTTCCAAGAGGAGCATTTGAAGACCCTGGAATACTACTGAAACGAGCATTGTGAGGAGATGGGAACCAACAGCCTCTGGAGCTGTGCATGCAGAGCTGTGATCTTACTCTATCTTGGAGAGAACCTCAAGAGTCCCAGGTAAGTTTTCACTTTCTTTCTTCCCCACCTTCTTGCTAGTCACTTAGCAGATCAACAGGATCTTTATCCTCCCCTCCGCATTTTTCCTTGCTGTTTGTTTATCTTTGGGACTAGGCTGAACTTTTTCCGTCTCCCTCAAAGTACTGCCAGGCACCTCTCTCTGTTTCTTCTCTCTTGCGATGGTTTGAATTTGACCTTCTTCTGTCCTCTATGTAGATGGCAAATAGCTTTATAGGCTGTTGTTTCCAGGCCATTTTAGTGGGCCTTCATATGTTTTTGTGGACATTTGTAGAAACAGCTTGTGTGCAAGGCAAACTAGCTATCCCTGAGCAGCTGGGTATTTATGACCCATTAACATGTGCTGAGTTTTGAGGCTTTCTCAAATGATGATACAGAGCTTGAGTACTGATCACGAGGGGGAGGTATTTGCTGCCTCGGTGCTTAGCACTTCAATGCAATTTTTTATGCTTTGATGTTATATTTAGTGATGTGTTGGCAAGTGCTTTGTGCTTTACAGAATCGGGCTCTTTGCTGTGCGTCTTGTGCTGCTATTACTTGTATCTCTGGCCGAAAACACTGTTCTTTGCCTTAGCAGCTTCTCCAACAAAGAAAACTTGAGACTATTTTCTTTTACGTTTCAGAAAGCTAGCCAATGATAGCTATGTAACTTAGGGTAACTGTATGTAACCGGAGCTTTTGACAGCTTGATGTTCTAGTCTAGACCGCTACCAAATGGAGAGGGAGGAAAAAGGGTACAGCAACTGCAGATTGAGAAACTGAAGGGGTAGGGTCACTCGTGACTTTTCCAAGAGTAGAAAGCTGATCAATGAAGAGGTGATCTAATGCCAACATAGACATTACCTCTTATCTAAACTGGTAAAGTAAAAATATTATTTTCTTTGGTACTGATGCTTTCCTAAACTTTTTTGCTTTAACTGACAATTATTCTTTGTGTTATGAACTCAGCCGCAAAGTCACCATGCTTATTTTGTGCTGACCTCTACAGTGTTGATTTTTTTCTTAAAACAAGTAATTAAAAATACTCTTTGGGGTTGAGGACGTGGGCAGTGGAAGAATGTATTCATCAAATATCTTTCTAATTTTAAGAAAGTAGGATTGCATTTGTTTTAAATGACAGATTTGCAGGATCTCGCTTCTTTCTTTTACCTGTCAAATTTGGATGAATTCTCATTTAGCCAGGGTGCAACTTCTGGTAGAGAAAACAGGCTAGTAGTTGGGAGTCATTTAAATTAGGAGCTGAGAAAGGCAGACAGGTGTTGAGGAGCATTTAGGTCAGACAGACACATTAATAAACCAGAGATGCTTTTCAGCCTAGTGAGGAAGAGGACAGGGATACGCAGCTGAACTGGAGGAGGAACAGATGGAGATCATGGAGTTAAAATGTCAGAGCACAAAGGTAAAGTGAGTGTGTCAGACTGGAAGCTAAAAGAAAATGACTGCCATTGTCTGTACACCTGTGTGGGGAGCTAGAAAGCAAGAAGAGATTAACTCCTTTGCCTGTCGTTACTGAGGCATGGCAGAATGACAGGAGTTGATGGACATCTGAGATTCCTGACTGCTGACCCCACGTAGGACAGATTAGGTCCTAGATCTGAGGGGAAGCTGTTCTGTGCTTCTGTAGAACCAGGAAAGGAGATGTATGACAGGCATACTGGTCTGACTGCATTTTAATGCGCTCTCGTAGGGTTATTCTGCCTTGTAATGTATGCGTTCAGAGAAGCAGGGTTAAGTTGATAGATCTAGCGTTAGGTTTTGCACCTCTGGAATAATGCAGTGCTGGCTTAATGTTCAGTTAATACAGGACTGCTGCTCTTCAGTGGGATTGTAATAGACGTATTGTGCAGAAGGCTATGTGGGAAAGCCTGAGCAAGAGTTCAGGAGTGCAAGATTTTCTGCTCTTGGGTGGGTAATCTGTTCTGTTGTGTAATCAGGTTGCTGACAGTTTTCTTAATCGGTATTTCATTTTTACAGAGAGCTACTCTGCCTCTGCCATGGAGCTTAATAAAGATGTTTTTACTGCGAGACTTTTGTCATCCTGGCAAGACAGTGTTTTCCTTTTACTGGATGAATTTGGAAAAAGTAGTTATGGTGAAAGATACCCTAGGGCAGGAGATGCTAATTGTGCAATTGATAGGAGATGCTGTCCTGTACAAAGTATTTTTTTCAGAGGCATTGCATATTCTATAGTTCCATATTAGAAAATAATATGAAAAGAGTTGATTTATCCTCCTGTTGCATGGGGCGTTCTGTAAGCACTGTTTTTCCTCTTTCATAGCAGGTTGAAAACCCTTGCCATAAGAAACATAGTAAATAAGGAAAAGAATCGGATCCCTCCAGATGCTTGAGAAGACTATATTATGCTGTTTTCCCCTGATACACGAGGCTGGTGGTTTCTTAGTGCTAATTAACATTCATGTCTTCAGTTCTTAAAGACAAACAACAACAAAAAAACCACCAAGTCCCAAAATAACACTTGGCTGGAACTATAGATAAGACTGTCCATCGCTGTCTGAGACAGTCCGGTATCCTCTTAGGCACATGAATAGTTTCCAAACACTGTTACTGCACACTGCAGAAAGGCCGTGCTGTGTAATATCACTCCTTATTTATGTCTCCAAACATAGTTCAAGTGTATTCTGTAGCTAACCTAGCAGCTGTATTTCTAGCATGTTTCTGGCAGAGTGGGGGGGGAGCCTGACTTGAAATAATTGAAGAGCGGTGGAACCGGAATGGTGCTTGTCAGATAGCTGTTGCCTGTTGCTTTCCTGAGACTGAGGGGAAAAATGGGAGTCATGGGATCTAAATCACTGAAGTAGCAGGAGGTTACTGGAGCAATTACTTGGTGTCAGTCTTGTAGTGCCACAACTTCCTCACAGTGTGTGGCAGGGAAGGATAAGAGTAATTCTTCTGGCAATCAGAAGAAGTTCAAATAAAGTTACGGTTTATTTGGAGGCTGCAGAAAGTGCATTATGGACTATTTAGTTGGGGGAGAGGAGGTCGAGCCTTCACTCCCCATGGATTCCTCGATGAAACAAATTGAAATACAGCAGTGGGAGCAGCAGATGGGGAGGAGAGAAAAGAAAGCAAGAAGTTATTGTCTGTCCCAGGGTTATCCATGCCATCTAAGAATAAGTATTCTTGGAATTAAAAGCCAAATGGGAATTAGTTTGGGATTGTGCTGGGCAGCTCATGGAGAGAACCAGATGCACTTTCAAAGCCCTGTTATGTAGGGACAGTGGGTCCTGCAGAGAAGGTTCATGCGAAGCTTGGCACAGCAAAGGTAGCGTGCAGCCATCTCTTCCTAAACACTCAGTAAGAAGCAGTAAGAAACACGTGAAAATGTCATTATTGATGCTTGTGTGGTATTTGAGATAATGCTGGTATCTTACTGGCATGAGTTCTGAACTCTGCTGTAAGGTGGTCTTTCCTCCGTGTGTCCATGTGAAAACAGCTATACAAGCAGTGTATAGCATGGTGGATTCTTTCTTACTCTCTGGAAAATTCAAATAAAGGTGGAGTGTGGATGGCAAAAAAAGAAGCAAAACCAGGCAACCTTTTATTCTTTCATTATTCATATGCACATTAAACAATTAAGGGGAATTTGCTGAACACATACTCTCGATTTTGGGGTAATGTGTAAGTAGTGCAACAGCTGCAGGCAAGTAGGTTGATGCCTCCAGCTAGCTATTCAAACATGAAACGATACCTTAAAAGGTTTGGGGGTTTTTAATTGTAATTGAAGCATCATTTTCTAAACAGCTTGTCATTTGAACATCAGCGAGAATGTTTGAAATCAAGTGGGATCTTCTTGGATATTAAGCTGGTAGCAATATTAATACTAAATAACACTGAGCAAACTAATCTGTTTTGATGTGTCCATAAGAAAACAAAAGCAGTAATAACTTCAAATTACTATTTTTACACAGTGATGATGGTTATAAAACTCATGTGGCTTTAAAGAAAACATGTTAGGTACTAATGCAGTTTTCCTAGCTTCAAATCCCAGAGAAATCCTTTGCAGTGGTAGTGCAAGTGAGGGTGTTTTTCACGCATATCCTTGTGCATGACTCTAAATGAATTTTTAAAAAAAAAAAGTATAGTATAGTGTTGTTGCAAGTCTGTACAGTATACGGGGTTGTCAGCTCCTGAGATTGTGAAAGGAAATACAGGCAAGAAACTGCCCTTTCTTCTGAAATGGACTGATTTTTGCCACACAGTAAGAGACAATCATACTTCTGTGGCTACCTGAGAAAAACTTGTGTGCAGTGAATCTGTGCCTTTGGGAAGGTGGATGTGACGGGTGCCTGTGTGTGAAAGGAAGGAAGGATAATTTTGTGTCATGTGTAAAGGGTGCAGAATGGATCTTCAAGAGAGGGAAATAGTCCACATTTATGGAAGAAGAGCAAGGGGCAGTATATACATTATGGAGAAGACAGGAGTAGCATGTCAGAGGCAGAGCTTGTGTGTTGCTAGGGACCTGTCAGGACAGCAGCCTCAGGTCCTGAGGAAAAACAATGGAAAACTCAGCAGTTTTCACGTATGAGTCGTTGCAGCAGGGTCACACTCTGTTTAAATCAGAGATACGTTAAAAGTCTGTTTCATGAAAATCAAGGCAAATGTTAGACTTCGATGGGGTTTTGGGTTTTCTTGGGGTTTGTTTTGTTTTGTTTTTTGGGGTGCAGAAATGGGAGTCCCTATATACTATTAGTTGTGTCTAGAGTAAGTACACTGGTAGCTTCTCTTTGTAGTTCTATAGAAAAAAATATAGTTAAGATTTTTCTCTAATTGGTCTCATTTTTCTTTTCCTGCTGATTTGCAGAGGATTCAGGATTTTTAAATACACTATCAGAAATATTTTTAGGCATTACAGCAACAAACAGATGAATTTTCAAGGATCCACGTGTCCTGCAAGATTTCTTGCAGGAAACTTCAAGAACAACAACAACAACAAAAAAAAAAAAATCAGAGAGTCAGCTTCTTTTTTTCTTGCGCTCGCCTTTAATGTTGTTTGTGCTTCATGCATGTCAATGTGTGATATCAGGATAATGTAATTTAGTATCTGTTTTAGTGTATCTGTTATTATTTAGAAGCAGGCTATTCACTTGAGGATGTTATGAAAGTTCCTGAGGGAGGTTTTTTAAGTAGGCCCTTAAGCAGATCAGTTTTGATTCATACAATGTTTTTGGTAGTCCCAGGCGACCTATACTTGAAAGGAAGGCTCTGTGGCAGGTAGCAAAAAAAGTCTGCTGCTAGCAATGCCGTTTCCCCTCTTAGGGCCAGTGCAGGTTAGAAAAAACTCGGAGTGGAAGTCCATTATTTTCCTGTTTCAGTGAACAGGAGATGGACAGCCGCCTGCGGGTGTGCTCTGTTTGGACCAGCATGGTGACTAAAAGGTTGACATTAAGCTGTAGTCTTTGTCCTGTTTTCTATACTCTGCCATGGTGTGTGCTCTGCAGTTCCGAATCGAACGGAAGAGAGGAGGAGGAAGGGTGTGGGCAGTGCTGAGATGTGCCTGCAATTAGTTTTGCATGTTAAATCCCATCCGGATTTGATTAATTTGCCCCTTCTAGTGTAGGGTGCAATGGGGCTTGTTCATAGCGTTATCTTTTCACGCTGTTTTTTGTTAACGTGTTGTATCTGGCTTAAACAACCAGGATGTTTTAATGACAGATCCCTGAACACGTATGCAAAGAGAGGCTATTTCAAACAGAGTATAGCAAGCATGAAATGAATTTTGAAATTTCGTAGCAGGAAACTTTTTTTTTTTAAATGTGTAGTATAGTGTTTGGGGCAAGGGACTGACATTGGGTTTGGTGGGCTTTTGTTTGTTTTCCTTTTTTCTTGGACAGACATATTAGTAGCTTTTTTGTGATATTGAAGAGATGGGGAACACATTTATGGTCTATAAAGCAGCTTCTAAAATAACTATCGCAACTAAAAGAAGAACTTTTCCAAGCTAAAATTTTCTTTACTCTTAAGTAAGTATAACTTAACAAAATAAGGGAATTGAAGTGCCCTAACACTTTGATTCAGAGAAGCCTGATAATATATCCTGTGTTGAATAAATTGGCTGACTGGATTCCACAGGAGAACATGGTATCAGGGTTAGAGTGATTGCCAAAAACTGGGAACTTGAGTTTTGGCTTGAATTGGTGCTTAAAGGCAAAAGTCAAGATATTTGGGTAGCCGTGGGAGAGGATAATGCAGGGAAGTCCACAGGTTCAGAAATGCTGAAATGTGGTTTTGGTAAGCGCCTGAGACTTGAGATATCTGTGTGTTTAACTGTGCATCTCTCTATTGGATACCTGCCCATCGATAGCTTATCCTCTGACCATTAGAAATGCATCACTACAAGTAGAACAAAACTTAAATATTTTTATTTTCTGTGCAGATGAAATTCTCACTTCCGTGAAATTGCGTACCAGTACCTGGAATGCAATACTTTCCATTTAAATAACCATGTGTTTGTGCTTGCTGACTTGTGTTGCCACAGTCACGGTCTTGGGGTTTTATTTTGAGTTAGCCATACTGTTAGCTGAGGGTTCTTGTGGTGAGTTGCCTTCAGTGTATATACTCTCTCCCAGTGTATATTCTCACTCTCTATATTTCCAGATAGCGAAAAGAAATAACCTTGAGCCACCCAACACAGCAGTTGCTGAGGGACACTGGCCGTCAGCTAAGCTGGGCAGAGAAGACTCTGCCTGTGTGAGAGTGTTGCCTAGTGCTCTACAGAGAGTATGACCTGAAGTGGTTTCAGGGGAATAGGACATTAGTTTTTGGTTTTTACTTTTTTCTTTTTCTGCCCCCCCCGCCCCAGGAGGAGGAGGAAGCCCTGAAGCACACTCACTACTGCTGTACAACTTTTTCTCTCAGCTGCTCTGCTGTAAATTAACTGTACTCCTGGGAATGAGAAAGGACATTTAATCAACACAAAACGCAAGTTCACTGTTGTTTTCTATAGTGGGAAGGGAAGAGGGAGGTTTTTGTCCAAAATCCTTGTTTAAAGACAAGTTTGGGAGCTGATATCATCAGAGGCACTCTGCTGTTTTTTTTCTTTACTTTCAGTTTTCGGAATCTATGCCTTTCTATTGATGTTGAATGTACTTTCCAAACTATTTTCTGGATTTTAGCAGTCCTCTAGCTCTCAATATTTGACAGGTTGTTTAAACTGGTTTGCTGCAGTTTATTCTAGGTGTTCCTTAGGTGTAATATAATATATTCTTCCTGTATATCTGGAGTGTGCGCTTCCTTGGTTGTGAATCTTTTTGCCAGTACTTACTTTATGAGCAATGAAAGCTTTTTGCATCTGGCTCTAGAAGCATGAGAGAACTACAGTGTGAAGGCTAGGCACTGTAATGTTGGAGAGCTTGCATTTAGTTCTGTCTTCAGGCATGAGGCATTCAGACCTGCCACCGATCACTGCCTCCTTGTGATACATTAGCGTGCAAGTTACTCAAGGCTATTCAGCACTTGGTTTAAGATGGTTTTAAAGAATATTGTTAAATACAGAAGTACTAGCTTTTTCTAGAGAATGCGTTTGGCTCCTTTTGCCTCTCAGCCTCTTGGGTTTCTTTAATCGTCACTGAGGGCTTCCTCACCCCTTTGTGGGAAGGCAGTTTTGATGTCAGTGCAGTTCGGAGGGGTGCGTGTGGATATTTGAGCAGTGTTGCCAACAGGCTTTTACTATTCCCGTCAGCAGAGGCTGAGGCACTTGACTAACAAACTTTCAGACCTGGGGAGATGTGTTAGTTCCTCTGCTGTAGTAGGCCTGTTTGTGTACAGACTTTGTTTTTCAGAGGTAGTTGCCTGTCATTTTCTGAGTGCTGAACTAATGAAGTAGTACATTGCCCTTCCTGGACTATAGCTGGTTGTCAGTTTATACCCAGGTGCTTTGGGATTGGCAATATGTCTAGAATTGCTGACCTGGTCAGTCTAAATGCAGTTGCTGTTTTAGTGGTTGATTATTAAAAGGACATTTTCATTCCCTGTCTCCTATTTTGATACCTCAGCTTTCTGGACAATGCCATGAGATTTTATTTTAATCAATAACCACAGATTCTATAAAGGTCCTGCTTGTGCATCGTTTGCCATTCTGGGTGTGAGATACATCAGCAGATGATGCTGATCCCTGTACAGCGGGGCCAGCAAATCAAATTTCTCTTTGAATTTATAACAAAACCCTAAATCTGTAAAGCTATCACGCAGCTGCAGTCCTGATGAGCTTACTTCACAAGCACTAGCTGAAAGTTCTTCCTTGGAGTCTTCAGTGGCTTCTGAGCCCCCTTGCAAACCCAGCTGCAGCGGTCCTGGGTCTGTGCCTGCCTTACAGATTACAGATCCCTCGCGTAGGTGTTTCTGCTGGCAGCATCACAGAGCTGCTTCTTGCTTCTTTGACTAGTCTTGCTTTCTCTCTTTAGTAACTCTTTTTCTTTAAGATCTGGCAGAAGAATCTCCCCTCTTCTTCAGTCTTTAACCAGTACCTTGGGGCAGGCTGGCCCAAAGCAGCTGGAAGCTGCACCTGTAGGGCAACATAACTGCTTGATGAGAAGGCGTACATGGGATGCAGACGGTGCTATTATGGTGCTTGTAACACCCAGCAAACTGTAGTACAAACAATTTTTCTCAAGCTGTCAACTTGACCTAATCTAAGGTGATGTTTAGGTAGCTGGGATCACAACCATAAGTGCAGACCACCCTTGTTGAATGTCAGGATGGCTTCTCCAAAACATGACAGTGCTAGGGCTTCTAACGGACTACGTTCTTGGTTTTGTTCTTAACAGAAATAAAACATATTGTACCCTGGCTGCCTTGCACACCAAGCGAACTGTTTTGGCTAAAACTTCCTATTAAAATAAAAATCAGTCTAAGGCAGAACTCTAGCATGGAAAACTTCAGTTTGAGCAGTTTGACAAAGCTGCAAGTAACTGAAAACAGGGCTTCCTCATGGAAATGCCTGGCAACTTTAATATTTGGCAGCATCAGCAGTCACACCTATTGCAACATCAATATTGTCAAGTGCTTCCCGATTTATTACGTGCCATTAGGATGATGACCTGTTTAGCCAAACATTTTAATAAATCACTCTTGGGCAACTGACACAGATGACCAGTACTGTGACATTTTTGAACGCTTCTGAACAACAGATTTATGGAGAAACAGGGCTGGTGGTTATGTGGGTAATAGAACAGAAAAAGTACATATTGATGGATTGTGTTCACATTTCAGAGAGTGCTTTTGGGCTCAGCACTCCAACACATTTTATTTGCGTTGACCTTTGCATAGATCTTAAAAATGTTGACTAACCACCTCATGCTGACTATGTCGTTAGGTATTTTGGGAAGACTTTTGTGCAAATGCAGAGGTATTCTTACAGTATTCAAAACGTCTTAAGTGCTGCAGGCTTTCATGGAATATCAACATGGTGACCTTTGCCTCGTGGCTCTGATTGCTAAGGAAATCTCATTATAGATGCTGCAGTATAACTTTGATTTGACTCAGTGCTGTGTTTCTTTCTAAAAAAAAAAACAACCAAAAAAACCAACCAAACAAACAAACAACAAACCTGCTCAAAATGTAATTCAGCCCACAAGGCTAAGGTGTTTTATCATATGGTTTAATGATAGTTTTCTTACTGCTGTGTGAAGTGTACTTCAGAGAATAGTAGAAAGCATTTGTAACAGCTTTTGGAAAGAGGACTAGAAATACTTGCAGTTCCATAAGCATCCTCTGTGTTCCCTGTGTGGTTGGTCATTGCTAACCTAACATAGATGATGCACCAGAAAGCATAATTAGTCACCTTCACTGCCTGCAAAAAACCTTCTCAGAAGAAATGATGGGATAGCTTCTTCTGATGTTATGCCCTGGGTCACGGCTGTGCAAGCCATTTAGGAGGGCTTCTGTAGTTGTAAGGGCACTGTTTGAATGAGACATAACATTGACTCCTATCTGGGTATTTGACCTGCTCTGTAATTTTGAAAAATTATCACGAGCCATGTAAAAGTATCTAAGGGTTTCAGTCTCTGGTTTTATTTTGGACTATAATAAAGGATGTTTGATTATGGAGCTGAGATCTGGGTTCAGTCTGTGAGCACCACCACAGTTTTGGAACAGCTTACTTTGCAGCCACTGAGAGTCCTGTAATATTGAAGCCTGGACTGAGGAGCTGGCCTGGGGGTCGTGTTGCTTGTAGCCCCAGAATGTGCGGTTGAGATTGTGGCCTCAATTCCTACCACTTCCATCACAGGCCACATCTGATAAGGCACCCTGGGACACAAGTCACAAGAGTCCCTTCGTTTTCCCCCTGTTCTCTTTGACTTTGTGTGCCGCTGGGGGAGAAAATTGGTAGAAATGCAGGAGAACCAAAAGTACAGGCTGTCTTTTCCAGCTACACAGCCTTTTTTTATTTGAACCTGAACCAGCACCCAAGTAGAGTGTGTTCTGTCCTGTGCGTGCCACTGCAAGGCCGCCTCTGTTACTGTCTTTTGAAACCTGCTGGGGTGGTTCAGATACTCTGAAATAACAAATACAGCTGTAGCACCAGTAGACTATTATTTTGATAATACTTAATCACTTCCCAGTAATTGTTTCATAGTTCACTGTGCCAGCCAAGAGCTGACTTGCTTCTTGCCATAAACATTTGTGTTTAAACAATATGCAGCTCTGTCATGACTACGAGAGGTGTCTGTTATGCTGGGAAGGAAGGAAGGAAGAGACTAACCTGGGAGAGCTGTGAGGATTATTTGGGAGACGGATTAAGAATTAAATGACCTTTTAAGTTAAGAGCCCTTTGAATGGATTTGATGCGTCTGACAAAAAAACTTGAACTCTCTAACGTTTTGGAAGGCTATTTAGGCATTTGTTATTATTCCCATCCTTGTGTTCTGTTTAGATCCCTTGTATTTCTGAGAAAGGACAGCTTGGAAAGCAGTCATACCACGTAGATGTGTCTGGGAGCCAGGTGAAACTCTATTGTCTCACAGATTGACCTGTTACCCTGCTCTCTGAGAGACTTCTGGTTTCCTCTTGTACCCTGAGGTTAAATTCCATTTTGAAATAAATGGATGCAATTTGAATAGGTTGTAAACCTGCATTCTGTTTTTCTTGCTTCTCCACAGCAGTCAAGCAGGAATGATAGTCTGCTTCCTGATAGCTGTTGTTGGGAGAGCTACAGGAATTTGCAGCTCTGCAAGGAAGTGTATTTGTTCTGCTGATGTCCCCTATAGCAGGGAGGAATACCTCATGCCCGCCCCCCCCCCCCCCAGAAGTCTGAGGCAGTCTGGAGGAGGAGTATTTGGATTTTTGCAGCTAATTTTTGACTTTTTGTGGGCAAAGCAAACTGTATGAATACCAGAAAGCGTAATTAGGTGTCTTCATGCCCTTTAGACCTGCTTAAATGAGAAAAAAATGGAATAACTTATTTTAGTAGCTACCAGTGAGAGGAATATCTTTTGAAGATGTTTGAAAATATATGGAGAACTTAGTTTATAAAATGGTTTCCCTTCAACATTTATGTAAGCACTGATTAACAGTTGCTGAGACCAAGGTGAAACTCATCCGTTTTGCCTTGTTTCTTCTCTCTCAGAAAAGAGCCGGCAGAACAGGCAGATCTTCAACTCTGTCAGACAGGTCAGTGGATTTTTAGCCTTTGGGGGAATTGGCTAGAAAAAAACCCCCAAAACAATTTGAGTGGAGGGAGGGGGGAGGTTAGTGCTGAGTTGCAGGAAGCAGCTGGGATGATCACTGTTACTGGCTCATATGGTATGGCCTGGCTGCTTTAAAGTCATGTCTCGGGAGCTTTTGTGGACTCGGTATCTTGCAAGCTGCTGCTGTTGATTCTTTAACCTGCAAAGAAGATGGGGGAGTGACACACTTTTGCTGTCAGGGCTGGCTGTGATCAGATATTTTGTTTTCTTGGCTCAGAAGCCAAATGGCTGCCAACCTGTACTGGGTTACTGCTTAGCTGCTCTGCACCTAAGGGCAATAGGAAGACTTTTATCCTCTTCCTCCTTCTTTTTCTCATCATAGTAATTTTAGTACCTCCGAGGAGCTATAGATTGATGGCCCTTTACCTCCCTCTTACCCTCGCTGATTGCACTTCTGTGCAACCCTGAGCTACAGAAGTCTTCTCAGAGAAGAAAAATGGCCCTTTTTTTTTCTCTCCACATTCAGTTCTTGATCTCTGAGCAGAGAACCAAATGAAAAATAGTATTACTTGCTGTAATAACACTGATCTTGAAGAGAGTTAACAAAGTATTTCTACTGGACTGGCTTAACAGTAAGTGACGTTTTCAAATTTAGTTCTCTGATATACAGACATTTATGTAGCACCTGGTGAGGGCCCTAAACTGCCATTACTGGTTATCCTGAGTTTTGAGCCCATAATCGTGTTCTAATGGAAATAACCTCTCGCTATAAAATAGCATTTTAAGGGTATTGAACAACCTTAGCTCTGAGCATGGAGGCTGTAATTGTGTGGATGTTTTTTTGCATCAAGATGAAGGAGGAGGGTGGTCGGGTACGGTCACTGTTACTGGCTGTTGGTTCCCCAAAGCATTGCCCGAGTGAGTTCTTGTGCAAAGTCAGGGTTACGCGTGAGTGTGGGCAGAGGCCAAGGAATGCTGTGAGAAGATTTTGTGACACCCTGGGACTCTGGGTGGGCGCAACTCAACGTGGTTGATATGTGTGAAGCTGTTAATCTGAAATGCTTCTGTGTATACCGCTGGGCTGACAAGTTTGTTAACACACACGCACCAAACCGGAGACAACGGGAAGCACAAAACTTTTGCAATTATGTTTTGAGAAACAAAACGGTGAGTAGAACTGGAGGAACTATGTTTTGCCCTCTGTTTTCAGTGAGAGGGATGTAGGAAATACACGTTTCTCAGGGAGAACAAAAGAGTAGAGGTGGTAAGGAAGGGAATAAAAAGACCCTTGAGAGAGAGAAAAAAGGTTGACCTTACCTGGGGCTGGCAAAGACAAGAGGAAGAGACAAGCAAGTTGTTAGAGCAGTGTGGCTGCTTGGCTTTGCTGTGGAAACACACCAGGTCAGACAACGTGAATGAGCTGGGAAGACCTCAGGAGACAAATTGTAATCTGCCCAGAGAATCCTGGGCTACAATCAGAAGGGACTTGCCACAAGCCCAAATTTAGCTCCAAATGGCCAAAGAAGCGAGAGAGGTGAATAGGCAAGGAATGTATTTTCTTTCTTCTTGACCTGTATTTCTCATGTTAACTGAAGACCAGTCTTAGTTATGGAACTACTGAGTAGAGTCAGCTCGAATAAATACTGATACATAACTCTGTAGGGCTTCATCGTAGTATGGTGTACTTGGATAATAGAATGTATATATAAGCTGCTAGATGGAAGAGAGAGCACTTGTCTTGCAGGGTCAAGGCAGTTGGGCTTCTCTCCACTCCCTGCCTCCCCAATATGAAGGAACCAAGTGCCCCAGTCTGCCAAGACTTGGAGTAGCTAAAGGGGTCCAAACATTGCAGTCTGACGCATGCTACATGACTGGCTAGGGTGTTTTGTTAATCAAAATGTCTCAGCTTCTGTTTTTCATGTAAAAACATTTTTTGGGGGGAAAAAAAACCTAAGTACAAAACAGTTAAAAGTTTATTCAGAGAAAATATTTTTTAAAATCCTTCAAGAAAAACTGTATGTCTATCAAAATGAAGGGAATAAAAGAGGAAAATACAACTAGTTTCTGCAGGCCAACTGTACATTTTCAAACTCTCAGTTGAGTAATTCTGCATTTTCTGTGTTCAAGATGTCTCTTTATCTGACTGGGCTGAAGGTCTTTGAATTTATTCAGATAAATGGTAATTTGATAAGTATTGTCATAAACTAGCAGCAGAGCGTATTTGACAGTGGAGCTGTTTTATGCTGGAAGCAGATTTGTTTGGAAAATGCAAGTTCATATAAGCTTACTGTCAGCAGTAAGAGGTTTTTGTAAAGGAGCTTTGTCAGGAAAGTTTCTTCATTCCCGAGTTAAATTTCTTGTCAAAAAAAGTTCTGTGAAAGAGAAAAAGTTTTTCAGAAAGAAGGAGTCTTCTGTTTATAATATTGGAACAGGAATCTGAAAGATGGGTTGTATTTCCAGTTCTGCCACTGACATTCTCTGTGGTCTTGGACAAATCACAAATGCCTTGTTGTTCAGAACTATCCATAAAATCTGAGCAGTTTGATTTTGGGGCAGTTGTTTAAGGGCAATAGACCTGTGCTGTTCAGTGCTTTAAAACTGGGTGATTGACCCTAGGTTTCATATATGAAGTAGTTAAGAGACAAATTAATGGATACGTAAAGCAAATACATAGCCCAATTCATTGCTTGTTTTCTTGCTGTGAAATGTGAACAAATGCTGGTTTGGAGCTAGAATTAGCAATTTGTGAGAAGTTCTGGGATCTGGAAAGAGGCTGAAGTTTGTAACTAAATACAAACTTTAAGAAAATTGAGATTGTAGAAGCTTTGAAATGTTTCGTTTTAATCTCTTACACTGTTAATGTTTTACTGGAAAAGGCTTGGACAATAAGAAAGACTGTTTGGGTCCAGCCTAAACATTCTGTCATTTTGCTCTTGGTCTAATGACGGTTCTTGGGGTCTTTTATTAAGTGATAATGTGCGGAGGCAAGTCCAAGAATTCACTTGTCGGGAAGCTTCTCGGTTTCAAAAGAACTGAGGGTTAGGAGAGCAGAACTGGCTTGTAGTCCCTCAGTTGTTCTTGCTCTTGGGAAAAGGATAGATGGCTGCAGCTCTTCCGAACGGATAGCTATGACTGAAGTATCAAATGAACCTGATGTTATTAATGACCTCCGCTGAATTACCATCTGTTAGCTCATCGCTGCCAAAATGGTACAATACTGGTCTGACTGAATGTAAGGAGGCAGCACATCAAGTATTTTGTTACAGCATGCAAAGGCTGGTAACACTGATATTGGGAGTAACCCTGCTTGGGTGTATTACTTTGCAGAGTTGTATGGCTTTAATGTTAAAGTGTCTTCTGCTATCAGTAGTGATATTAGATCAGCCTATGTAAGGACTAGTAAGATTTACAGGAATCACTGTGATGTCCCAGTTCTAAAGTCGTTTACACCTTTGCTAATGCAACTGATGAAGTAAGTAGAAAAGCAAACATTAATCCAGAGAATTAAACAAACAAACATAGCTTAGTTTGTTTCTTCAGCACTGAAAATGAAGGGGTGGAAAATTTACAAGTTTCACGATGCTAGTGCTAACAAGAACTGTAAGTTTCTTTAAATGAAATTTGTTGTTCTGTAATCTAAATGTGATTGTCTTTATTTCCCCTTGGCTGGAGTCTTGTTTTCATGATTTTTCTAAGAGTTTCTGTTAACTAAGCTCTTCACTTTCTTTTCAAGAGAATGATGCTTCAGGTTAGAAATTAGTTTTGGTAGCCTGTGCCTGCTTCTATGGGAGAAGCTTTTTGTGTGTGGATAGTATGGGCTGGGGTGTCAGTCACCTGAAAGGCTGCCCCTGGCAGCCCAGAAGTTATTCCAGTGGGTTACTGTCAAAGTCACAAAAGATTTTACTTACCTATTTATTCAGTATGGAACAAGTGGAGAGAGCAGGGTGTTGGAGCAATATGCTCTCTTTGTCAGGTGGGGAAACAGCAAAGTTTGCTGTCACCTTGAGTCATCGTTATTCCTTGATTCCTAGGTAATTCCTTGGCAATTCATAGGTGAATTGATATTAGAGTTACAAAGAAGCATCTCTTTAGACGGTGGTATAGTCTTTTGGCTAGCCAGAGTTGGTAACAGCATGGTCCGTTTAGCTCGTTCGTCATGCTCATGACACTGTAAACTTCAGAGATACCCCTCCCCACTTTCTCTCTCAGCCTCTAGTGTCTCCGTGTAAAGCACTTGCCCCCTGGATCCTTTCCTCGATCATTTAATTGCCAAGAGGCAATGGACGTAAATTGAAACATGTGAGCTTCCATCTGATGCAAGAAAATACTTTTTTGCTGTGAGGGTTGTGAAAATAGGAACAAGTTGCCCAGAGAGATTGTGGGGTCTCCATTTGTGGAGACATTTAAAACTCAACCAGACACGGTCCTGGGCAACTTGCTGTAGCTGAGCCTGCTTGAGCAGGGGAGTTGGACTAGATGATCTCAAGAGGCCCCTTCCAACATCAACAGTTCTGTGATTCTGTCTTTGGCTCAACCACATCCTTCTTGAGATGAGAACTGCATGCAGTACACAAGATGTGGGCATGCAGAGATGTTACACAGTGGAAGAATATTTTCTTATGTCTTGTTCTCACTGCAGCTTTCTCACCTGCCAGTTTTTTTTGTCTGCTCACTTGGTTCTGTGAGCTCCTTTTGAAGTTCCTTGCCATCAGCATAGCATTTGACTGCTTGAAAGTGCTCAGTAGCATGCACAAACTCAGAGGTTTAACTGTTCATTCCCCTCTCCAGGTCACTGACAAAGATATTGAGTAAAACCCGACTCAGCTCTGATTCCTGAAAGATCCCAATGCTTACTCATTTTCATCCTGAAACGTGATTGTTAGGCTTGAAGGCTTATCCTTTCCTCCTTATCGTTTTAACCATTTTTCATTTGTGAAAGAACCTTTACTATTGAGTCCTATGGCATCTTAATTTCGTGTGGAAGCTTGCTCAAGGCTTTTTGAAAATCTAGATAAATTTTATCTGCAGAATCCCCTTTATCTGCGTGCTTACTGACACCCCTGCAGAAGTCCAGGCAGTTGATGAAGCAGGACTGCTGTTTGCAGAAGCCATGGTGACTCCTTGACACAATTTCCCTGCATGCTCGCTGGTGTTCTTGTTTCTTAGAGACTGTACATATCACACTGCTGCTGGAAATCACTCTCCAGTTGTTCCCATGATGCCCTTTGGAGCCCTTTTTATAAATGGGAGTCAGTTGGCAGTCCTCTGGCGTAGCAGCTTTTTGTGGTTATCAGCTACAAACCTTGGCCAGGGGTTCTGCAGCTCCACATTTGAGTTTCTTCGGAGCTCTCAGGTGAATGCCATCCACACCTGGTGGTGTACGAACCTCCAATTTGTCTAATTGGTTTAATACTTCCTGTGTACTTGCTTTAAACTGATCTCGCACCTCCGAGCTATCTGCTGCGATGAATGCGTAAGGTGTGGGATGTCTCCAGTACCTTCTATGCTAACAACTGACCGAAAGAGTGCACTGAGCTTCTTGGCTGTGGCCTTATCATTGCTCAATGCCCATTTTATAACATAGTCATCAAGTAGTCCTACCAGCTCCCTTGCCTGCCTCCTACTGTAGTTGATAGACTTTTTACTGTTTCGTCTTGAGTACTTACAAGGCACTCTTCACATTCTTTTTCAGCCACTTTATTTTCTGTGATATTTCATGGGCTTTTCTGTTCTCCTAGTTTGGACAAACTTTATAAATTTTTTTTTTTTTTTTTTTTTGCATTGTACCTTAATTTGAAATTACGCCCTACAAAAAACTCTTGTTTATTGTTACAATAATGGACAATAAGGTTTGTTGCAATCCTGGGCCACTCGGAATCAGGTGAGACCCTTTCTGGCATCTCCCCAACACATACTTTGTGTTATTATTGCCTTTGATTTGGGTAGCTGAAGCGCCAGTGCTCAGGGTGCCACTTGGGTGCAGCATGTCTGTGCTGGCTCTGGAATGAACAGCTGTTACTGTTGTGGTTGGTTAGAAAATGATCTTGTTATAATGAAATGGCTGAAAGCAGTTATGTTCACAGCATACAATAAAAGAGGAATCCCTGGGAGCTGGGAAGCAGAAAAAAAACTGAAAGCAGAGGATTGAAAAGTATTTCAGATTAATTTTGTGTAAGGCCTGGACATCAAGTTGATGTATCACACCTGCCTTTCACTCTCTTTAGTTTCATGGGCCCAAGTGGGCTAAAAGCACCACGTGGTAAAACTGGAGTCATCTGTGCTTTGACAGGTCAACAGCGATGGCTCCATAAGAAAACTTAGGGTCAGCGTATACGTAGAATCATTAAGTGTCCAAATCCTGACTTTTTGAGGGAGCCTTCTGGATTTTTATTTGCAGTGCTGAACCCTGACTTCCCCAGTGTAGTGACTGAGAACGTATGAAGCGAAGATGAAGACTCTGATATTCTGTGGGAAGAAGAAATCTAAATGAGTTGAGTCAGAATCTGTGTGAGAAGAGAGCTGTGATAGACAGCAACACTATATTTTAAGCAGAATAGCTGTTGACCAAATGGAGGCATTAAGTTAGTCTTCAATTTTTTTCTTTTAGTTTCTAGTTGAGTTTTTTGTCTGTGCTACATTACTTAAACTTACATGTCTAACACTTAGTGTTCCCTTATGTATAGGCACTATTTTGAACAGGAATGTTGACATTAAAATACACACATTGACTCCAGAGGCAGATTAGATCAAACTTTCTGGAGAATAATTCAGCTGGCACAACTGAAGTAGGCTGACTCCTCCCTCACAAGATAGGCCAGGACCTAACCTCACTAGGGGGACTAAACACTGCTGGGTGCTTATCTTGAATGCTCAGCATCTCAAGGTGTTCTTGAGGAAATTAAGTATCAAACTAAAGAGCAGGTTTGGATCTGGCTCTGGTTCTGACTTTGTGTGGTAACTAGTAAACTTGCCCCGGTTTTGTGGGCCACTTGCTGTTTTGGTGGCATTTGGTAATCCTCCTCAGTTTCAGTGAACAGTTTTTAAAGAAAACCTTGGCTGGATGTGTTGTAGCCCATCCAGATATTCTTCAGTGGTTGAAGCGTACATGTGTGCCAAGTGTAACTTATTTTGGAGTAGGGCTCAGTGGCAGCAACTCTGGGTGCTGATTGATTAAGCCATAGCCATCTGGGTCCATCTGAGGTAAATTCCTCCCCACGTTATCTTCCCGAGGGGGTGAGGACTGCAGTGATTCACCCGGCATCTTTGCCAGGAAAAACTGACATTTGCAGCCCCTCTTCCAGGTGTATGTAGTCTGTGAGAGATGGGGAGTGGGGTGGAGAAGTTTAAAAACCTTTTTAGACTCTGAAATCCAGTGTGGGCGAGGAGGCAGGGGTTGGTTGGTTGTGGTCTTTTTTTTTTTTTCTTCTTTTTTTTTTTAACTGCCAGGTGCGCATACATTGCAGAATAAAGCCTGCGTTTTTCCTGGACATGAAATCGGGGAAAGAGCTTTTATCAGACCTTACATCTGTTGGTGCCCCAGGACATACTGACAGTAATTAATGCCAGGAAGCCCAGAATGTGACAAAATACTGGCAAACTGTGTTTTATGTGATTTGTTTGTTTGACACTGTGGTAGGAGTATCAATTAGCAGAATGACTGTATTCTAGCCAAATGAAAGCAAAATTACGGTAAGCCAATGTCTGCAACCCTCTCTACTCCTTTGAATATTTCTGCCCTGCAGTAAGGTGGTATGTCTGTTTAGCACGTAACATTTTAGATCCTTATGCCTGTTCCTTACAGCATGAGGCAGGCATCTGTTTCTCCCCAAACAGTGAATGAAAAAAATACTCTAGGCTGTTGGTACGTAACCGTCACGCGTTGCATAGCCCCCAGTTGTTTCTGAAGAGCTCAGAAACAGCGACGAAGTTGCTCTAAACTTAGGGCTGTGATCTGCTTCACAGAAAAGTGGAAACCTGCATTACAAATGTCGCCCCTCAAAAGGAGTCGTCTTCTCCAAATCCTCTGCTTTGCTACCATGCAGAAGTGGTGTGTGGAGTAGTTAAGAGGGGAGGGGACCGACATTTAAGATTTTTATTTCTTTTTTATCAAACTTTTGGGAATGGCTGTTTTAGAAACGAAAATGTTGTTAAGGATGTAGAAATACTACTTACAATTCAATTGAAACAGTACAGAGAGAATCAGGTAGAGAGATGTGCATTGGGGCCGATAAAGCAGTGGGTACTGGACTTAAAGCTTCTTATTCTGAAACAATGAAATGAAATTAACTCCCAAATCCCATTAGTTACCCTGTATTTATGGCAGCTGAGGAATGTATGGCATGAAAAATTAATCTCGATTTTTTGTTTGTTTGTTTTCATGATATAATAAAATACCTCAGAAGCCTCTTCTATGTTTGTTAGTCAAACACCCTTTTTAATACTTACTTTTTGCCTGGCAGATACACCCCCTCCATACCAAGATTCCTCTATCTTAACTTTGCTTTCTGGAATGAACAGAAAACTCTTGTACTTGTTGAATGGTGTATTGAGGTTGACAGCCTCAAGAAAGAGCTTTGAGAAATGTGTATCTTATTCAGAAAAATCTTTGTTATTTGGTATACTCATTATTGCAGTCAAAACTCTTGATCTTGAAATAGGTGTTGTCAGCTAAAGCCAGAATAACTGATTAAGTGTTAAACTTTAAAAAACCAACCCACCCTTGTGGGTTCTAGTTGGGTGGTAACATGCTTTAACTTTTTATTTGTTAGGGAGTGGTTACCGATTGGTCATTAGCATAAGAGAGTGCAGGAAAACATCTGTCCTTTTTCAGTAAACAGAGACGATTATTTTTTTTTCCCCCCTGACTGAGGGAGGGAAGGAAGGATTCTGCAAAGCTTGCCTTGAAGTTTAGATGAGGGTCTGCAAGAGTGAGGTAGAGGATGCAACAGCTAGCTGTAAAGATTTGGAGGTTTCACAGTTCACCCACATCAGTGATGAAGGAACTGATCTAATTGGGTGTTTTAGGAAAAGGAGACATGTATTTGATAGACTTTGTATAAACTCTCTGCTTGATCACTTTGTGTCACTTTTGGCCATAAAAATGACAAGTAGTTATATCTTCTCTGTAGAGAGTTCAGCTGACCCACCCATTTTACTGTAAAAGACAGAGAAACCTGACTGCATCCCCTAGAAGGGTAAAGGTTTGCCCTTTTTCTGTCTAAATAATCCTGTTCTGTGATAGAAAAAAAATCATCTACCTTCTCTCCCATCCTCACCCAAGGGCTGTAGAGGATGAAGACAAGCCTACTGCTTTCTCTAGAGTTTTGAGCTGTGTTTTGTTTCCACGCCTTGCCCCCTTTCCCCACCAGAGGAAGGCACGGATGTCATCCTCACTACTACAAACCCTGCAGTCAGGTTTCTTGCATTTGGGGACAGTAAGTATAAAGGAAATGGGTTGAGCGCAGGTAGGATACGTATATCTGTTGCCTGCAACAAATCAGAGTTAGAAAAGCCTAATTATGGACAGCTATCAGATTGTCTTTCTGCCTCTAGCACATAGCGTTTTCCTTCCAACTAGGAAAGAGTCATAGCCATGCCCAAGTCTCTTAGTACTGCTAGCTTCCTCAGCCTTAAAATGCAGAAATATCCATACATTTAAAAAAAAAAAAAGTGAAGTGCAAGAAGAAAACACTAACCAATAATTACATACCTGCAAAATAATATGGATGTCACTTGCCAAAGAATGGCCTTGCAGTAGTTAGGTTCAGCCTGTTGTTCCTGGGCTGTTCGTCCTCTCCTCAGAAGGAGATGGAAGTTCACAGTATTTTTATTTAGGAGTTACAGGATGTGGTAGCTGTGGCGTAGTAGAGGGACACGGGCAAATACTTAAAAATCAGCAGTGCAAGCATGAAGGTTTAATGTATGTCTTGTCACTTTTCCTGTTAAGTGACAGTAAATGAGAGAAAGTCATCCTCTCTGTGTTGCTTGAGAATCTGAATGGCTTTAGGAGGAAATGGGCATTCAAAAGTTTCACAGCATATTTTAGGATGTGATAATTTAAAACTAGATGAAAATCAATGACTTGTGTAGGAAGGTAAATAGAGCAAAGGAAGACCTTTAGAAAAAGTCAGCAGGAAAAAAGCAGTGCTAGTCATCTTTTAAAATGTATCTGTATATCTATGTGGTTTTTTACTCATTTTTTGCAGGGTGCCATTTACTATAATAAAACTTCTCCCATGTGAATAGAAAAATCTGGAATTAATGACCATTTAAACATAAAATTAAATTAAAGTTTGTGTTCTCAAAGAAGAGACTAAATTGTCTGGCATCTGTCATTTGAGGATGGAAAGCAAAGTATTACATTACCGGAAGGGAGTATATCTTTGTTAGGTTCTTTTACAAATCTTTTTTTATTGATTTATCCTTTCTTGACAGAGATTTAATGGTAGGACTCCTTATGTTGTAACTGGTGGATATTTAATTGAAGGAATTCTCTAGATAGTTTATGGGCATGGGCATACATTAATCATGCTCTTTTACTTAAAAGTATTTTAATTGTATGTTGTCAAAACATAACTTAGATCAAAGCCCATAGAAAAAGCGTGGTCAGATATGAAACTTTTGCCTAATGCCAGGAAAAAAAAAGAGGAAAGGAATTGATGGGAAAAGATTAAATTTGTTCAGAGCCAAAGCAATCACTCAGTGTACAAGTTTTGCTTCCCTAGTGGCTGGACTAATCTGCTTTTGCCAGAATCATATTTTCATGTTTTCTCTTGAAGAGACTAGCGAAACTGAAAAAAACCCATGGAAATTCAGTTTAGATGGCTGTTCAGAGTTTGAAGGAGTTACTCAGTCTAGAGAGCGAAGAACTGTTGCTGACAGATTCAGCTGTAGCGGGAGTCTCATTTATATTACAGACGGGCGTTTTCCACGTTTTAGGACAGGTTAGTCTGTAACTAATGTTAGTGAGAGGCAGGACTTCAGTGTCTGGTGGGAGAGAGACCCCAGTCCAGGAGACAACCCCAACATGTCAACATAGTGGGTCCAGCTATGAGGTGCCCAGTCCTGGACTGGGCTGGGGGTCTCCTCTGCCGCTCCTCAGGTGCTCCTGGGGGTCTCGTCTGGACCTCTCCTGCAGTGACTGCAGGCCCCCCTCCCTTTTGGGGTCAGGTAGCAGATACCCAAGCCTGGCTCTTCCAGGTTCCCATTGCACTGTTGGGACTTCCATTGCACTTCCACGTTCCCATTGCCGTTGACTGTTGCTATTACTGGTGCTCATCCTCTGCTGCTCTGGAAGGCTCTCGGTAGCGCTGGCGGTGAGGGACGGGCTATTTCCCTGTTCTGGTAACCAGGTCCGTCCTGTTCTCGCTGCCACGGGTTCAATCTCCTTTCACGTTGGCTTGAAACTGGCCCCTGGGTTTGTGCTTTTTGGGCTGAGGGGAGGTGGGTGGGGTGGGAATGACAACAGCCAGCCTGGCTTGCACGGTCGCAAGGAAAGCAATAGTTCTGTTAAATGTCATTCTGACCATCTGTTATATATTTTCAAATATAAATGTGTTCAGGCAATAGGATCCTTTATGGAAAGAGAATGAAAAACTGAGTGAATTGAGAGACAGCTGCTCTTCGGGCAGTGTATTTCCTCACGTTCAGTAAATACCGGTGATGATGATGATGTCTGCTTTTTACGGACGAAGCAATGCTCTAAGCAAGAGGGAAAATTCTTAACAGACCTGTAGGCTGTCATAATTTTTTGATGGTAGCTTATACTAAAAGCCTTGTAATTGTATGCTGGGGAACAATACCAACCAGTGCTGGCCCACTGAAATTTATCTTCAGGTTCCTATTGGTGATACATCTGTTGTAATGATATTGGCCTTTCACTTCCAATACGAATGCAGGAAGAATGGCAGAAAACAGGACTTCTCCAGGTTTTCTCATTGTCCAGCTATCACATCACGTCAGGTTTTGGCCCAAAAGCTCTATCTGGTCCACTCTCACACTGGCAGCTAATTAGCTGGAGGCTAGCAATGACTAAAAGTGGATCGGTGGGTTGATAGGTTTCTCAGAGTTCAAATCGACTCTATTGTGCCGGCTGAGCTTCAAAATGGCTTTGCCCAAAGCAGGTGTGCCCTGGCTGCTGCAGGGAAATTTTACTGAAGATGGCAGCACTTTCTTGTATTTTCCCATTGGCACTGTTATTTAAAAAAAAAGTATAAAAACTAAAAGGCATTTCCTAAATGTGAAGAAAACTGTAATTCTCTTTAAAGTGGTAGAGCACATGTGTAGGCATCTGAGTGACTCTGTTGTTTCCCTTGGAAGAAGAAATATTGCCCAAGGTCTCATTTAAAGTATTATTCTGGGAAACTTGCACCAGAAATAGTCTAGTAGCTCCTCTAGTTTTGTTTTCTTTGAAAATCCCACAACTTGAGCTCCCACAGAAAAAAAAGGAAACCTTGATTCTTTCTCTTCTATATGACTTTTTCTAAATCCATATTGAATGTAGGTAGGATTGAGGCCCTGTTTTGAAATTTGCAAGTGGAATTTGTGATGGGAGTTCTTTTGAAGGAGAGACTTTTCAGTAGTGTGATTTTTTTTTTCTTTTTTTTTATCTGAAGTCAAATTATTGCAATCCTAAATTACTTTGCAGTTTTATCAGTTTAATAATTCTAGTTTTCTGAAAGTGGTATTCAACACATCTAGTGTGCTCTTCAACCTATGGCTAACTCTCATGGTCATCCTTTGAGACAGATAATAACTGTTATTTATTTTACAGATAGAGAAGAGAAAGCTGAACATCAAAGATTTGCTCTTACAGGTAGCAAACCCATGTCTTTTGGGTTTGTTTGGGGTTTTGTTTTTTTTAAGGCCCTGGCTTGGCAAGCAGTCTGCATAAGATGCTGCTGTTTTTCTCTATTGCTTTAATCCAGGACAGTTCTACTTTTTTGAGGCTTAACATCACTTTTTAGAATATGAGAAATTATAGAATATAAGAAAAACAGCTGTTCAGCATCTGAGTGACTTTTCTGTTGTTGTATGCTCAATATAAGGTACCTGTGACAAATCCTCTGATCTTTGGCATGTGGAGTAAGTACTGAAGTTTACTCCATCTAGGGTCCTGTCATCTGTAGTGGCCAGTATTTGATCGCCACTGGCTTTGTGAGCCAGTGCTGCAGCAGGCAGCTGGAATACACTTCATCTTTCCAACTGCAAAAGGAATAGCAAGTTAATCAGTGAGTACCTGGGTAAGTTTTGCATGCAACTGAAATTCAAATAAATTTTGGAGTTCTAGCTTTTTGGGTTTTGCAGTTACAAGTATTCATCATTGTTGTACGTTTTAACGGATGGTGCAGCCAGATGTTTGGGCTTTGTCTTAATGCTGGATGAGCAGATCTAGAATCAGAGATCTCATCTTCTGTTCAGCTCCATCTGTCTTTCTCAGTCATCTTCCTGGATAAGACCAAGCCAGATGAGTCTTGGCTGGTGAGTTGCTTGCTGAAAGCTCTTTTGGCTTCTGAAACACTGAGATTTGGGCTAGTCTGTGTTTGAGTTTTTCCAGCTACCTCTTAATTTTCCTGCCAATACTTTTTGTACAGGCAGGGGTTGTGGATGATAGATATTTCACTGACATAGAGGAAGCCTGGCCAGAGCAGCTGCATGTTTGCATGGTGGTGTTGTAGACCTACCCTCTTTTGCTCTGTTGCAAAGACATACAGATTTCTGTCCAGGAAGTCTGAAGACAGTCTTACGGTCTAAAGACAGACGATCTGCCTAGTGCTTTGCTATCTTTGCTCGTTCAAATCTGAACTTGCAATTTAATCCTGTTACTTATGTCATGGATATAACCAATTGGGTACAGGGAACAGAGGATTCCCTCGCTCTTTGAAGCAGCCATCGATGAACATAAAAAGCATTACTATGTCATCCAGCAAAGAAAGTTGTCATCTGCTCCTGAGTAGTAACTGTGACTGTCTTTAAAACCATATTCACATCCACACTTCTCTTTCTTGCAAATCTAAGGCATAAATATCTTGCCTCTTGCAGATGAAAAACTAAAATAAGAAATGCTCAAGGAAGATCTCTTTCACTGACAAAAGTGGGATCTACTGTATTAATTGCGTGGCATATCTTTAAGATGAACATATAGAAGAGTTCAGTATTAGTTGAATGGTGCATGGTTATATCACTAAATGGGTATGGGAGGACCATGCATTCATGGTCTCTTCCCTTGACAGAATTTTTTAAAAGTTTGAGGTGTCTTCTGGAGAAGCAAAGCAGCTGCCACCATTTTCACCTCTGCTGGAATTAGGGTGGGTTTTCTCCCTTTTCTTTTGGAACAGGAACAGTCTTCTCAACTGCAGCTTTTTTTTTATTTCTTTCAAGATAAGAAAGTCAGTTGTCATTGACTTCATAGTAGTTCCAGTGTGAGGGACAGTATGTCTTCTTTGTAAGACTGAACGCTTCTCTGTGATACCAGTAACAAAAGGTTGTATTTTCCTGTGTCTGAAAGAGAAAATTTGTAGAGGATCATGCAGCTCTCCTTCAGAGTTATACAGATAAGCACCTCCGTAGTTTCTCTCAGCTTATGGAGAGAAGCGTATGTCAAGCCTTGATTGTATGCACACATCAGTTGTCTGTCTAAATAGGTTTGTGAATCCTGTGACGTTGTCCATGTACACAGGCAAGTGGCCTGGTGGCCAGATATATGTCCTAAAACCAGTAGGAAGCCAATTGCCCTTCTAAACCTAGTGCCGGCTTCCCATAATTAAGGGCTATTGGAAAATGCTTTGCAGTGTTGTGTGAGATGCAACTGATAAAGGTTTTATTGCTGGTTTTATGTATTTCCTGTGTTAAAGCTTTACAGGGTAAAACTAAAACCAAGCATAATGAAAAGCTGAAACAAGCAAAATAAATTACTCCCTTTCCTATACCTCAAGAGGTGTGTTTTGTTTGCTTTAGCATATCAGTATTATTGGTCAGTTTTCTATCATGGGTATTACAGAAACAGCCTAAGGACATATTTTCTGCTGTTATGTGTTCTGCAACCTCACTGACATCAGTGCAAATGTATATATATTTATTTGAGAATGAATCAGACAGAAATAAGAAGTGAAATTCTTCTAATACATTATTTATTCAGATAATTCACTCTGTATAGAAGAACCACATATGCAATTTATCTTTGACAGCCCTGAAAAGCCTGCCAAACATCTCTGTATAAATCCCAACAACCTACTATATTTTCATGATATTTATTGAAAAAAATGAGAGAAGATGTTTCATCTTCTGAATAGGGTATATGGATTAACTCCTGGGAGCAATGAATATTCCAGAGGAAAAGATGTGACAAGCGGTTTTGTCTATTTCCACGCAGACCATCTTCATTGTATAGAGGTGCCTTTATTTGACAAGGATTGAGACAGTGTTGTGAGCCCACAGTAACCTCCAGAACGAATCATGGAAGCCCCATCACTGGTCACAGTTGGGTCAACTGGTAGAAAGCGTTCAAGAGCAGATGGCTGAAAGTGCAGCGAGAACTTGGGTCAGAGAAATGTGGCTCCCCAAAAGTGAAATTTGGCCAAGGAAATAATATGCAATGACCAGTTCCGTAAAATACGTGCAGGCTTTTTAAGCTCAGGTAAGCCAAATATCATTCATACTTCAGAGTCAAAGCATCCAAACCTGAAGGAAGTTCAGGAGTGACTCATAGAAGACACTATCACCTCCATGTGATCACCAGCTCACCAGTTGGGTCACCTCGTTTTTTGCGAGGCCTCTGAGCCAGACCCTGCCTAGCTTGTGACATTTGGCAAAATTTCAGAAGGGACTGTGCTGCATTTTGAAAGGTGCGAATGTTCCTGTCGTTCGTGACCCATTGCCTTTGTGTCCCAAAGGGCTACTGGATCTGCTTTTGGATCAAGTGGATTGCATGCTACACTGTGGTCTTGCCCCACGGAATTATCTTCTGTTCAACACTGTTCTGTTTGTTCTTTGCTGTTCTGTTCTAGCACTCAAGGTCTTTATCCATACGCTTGCTCCTTCCTTGTAATTTGTTTCTTTGCATTGTTCCCCCTCCTTGCAAAGTTGCTCTGTTGTCTCTTTTCTACCTCCTGCTGCTCCACACGCTCACGTATCACACCAGTGTTTTTATACTGCAGGTATGTTCCCAGCATCTGTCCCGTGCTTCCAGTTGTTTTTTGATTTCCCTTGTGCATCAGGGCTCTTTGCCCCCTTTAAGTTACTTCTCTAGCCATTCCCACTCAAACTACAAAATCACGTCAAGAAAGGAAAGAATTTAAATGCTTGCTCTCTGTGGTAGGAAATATATGTCCTGGCACTATTGGCTTTCTACTAGGGGCAGAAGATTGTTTGGTTTTGTATTTATTTTTATTTACCATGTTTTTAATGAGAAGGGGAAAGAGGCCTTTTCAGAGGAAGTTCAAGGTGATGAAAACCATGCACTAGCTATTGCTGAACCACACGGACAAAATCTTGGGGCCGCATACCATATGTGTAGCTCTCTTTTTCTCACGCTCTCCCCCCAGTACAGCATTGAATTCAGATCTACAACAGATCTGGCTAAAATAATATTAGGGAACTCCCCTTGCTCCCTTCCCCTTACCTCCTGGTTACACTGAGCAAGTTGAATTCGGTCTGAGGGAGAGAAAAAATAATCCTGTTGCTTTCCTTGTACTGGCTTTTACACATCATCAGATTGAGTCCATAACTGATATAATGGAGCACGTTGATGAAATTACCTGCGTGTATGGTGCCTGCAATGAATTTGGTTGACGGGTTGTCACTGGACATTTATGACTCAGTGGCACAAGCTGACCAGTAAAGTCAAGCAAAAAAATTGGTATGGAGCTTTGTTGCCAAAAGAAGCAGTTTCAAGTCAGCAAAACCACCTATGGATTTTGGTGAAACTTGGAAACAGTCTCATCTGTAGTCAAAATGACAAGAACAGTAAGGAAATGAGAATGCTTTTATTTTTCTAAACAATATTTTTTGTAGAAAGCAAGCTGTAGTAAACATAATTTTAAGAAAAGGGAAACCCCTTTCTTCCCTCAAGGAAACAAAGCATCATGTTTCAACCCAAACCAAAATATTTTCAGTTTATGTCTGCTGAAAGTGAAAAACATTTGTTTCGGGTCATCCTGAAACTGATTTCCCTGCCCCACACCCTCCTGTTTCAACTACTGAACCAAGAAGTCAGTTTGTTCTGTAGCTCTAGTTCTGAATACCCTGAAATACACTTGCTTTGATTAATTCAAGGATTAGACCTTTTAAAACACACTTTTGAAATATTATTGCATGTAGTTTTAGTAAGTGTTCTTTGTGAAAGAACTTCAGATTGTTATAATACTCCAGCTGGCTAAAATCTTTCTACTGACACAGAAAAATAAAAGTAAGTTGCTTTTGATTTTTTTTTTTTTTTTTTTTTTTTTTTGTGAAACCAAGTTCAGTTTTTATATACAGAGACTGGTGTGAGCTTGATTGGCTATACATATTTATGATTTTCTGCATGCTCTTGAGACTGTTGAATTATGTTCTGGATGGATGTTCAGCGTGTCAGGTCTGCAGCTGGCTTAGAGTGCTAAGATGGCAGTGCGGCGTCTACCCCTAAGACGTTACAGACTTGGTTGTATGTCTGCTGGAGTGCAGGTCACCCAACACAATAAAATTACTGACTATGATGTTTGGGAGTCAAGAGCTCTGCGTGTTGTTTGTATCACTAATCTTAATTATAGGAACGTCTTCCTGGTGGTAAGAAATAAATCAATGCAGCTTCGTAGTCTTTAAGCGCATGTTTTTGTGAAACAAAGCACCTTGTCTTATTTCTGCTGTTGTAATTGATTCTGAAGAGGTCATGACTCCTAACAAGACGATAGAAATCAAATCCCTAGGAGTTCGCTTTTTAGGCTTCTGTTTAATAAGGGGAGTGTGTGTGTGTGTGCGTGGGACGGACAGACAGATGACAGACAGACACATATTTTTTGCCTTTTTTCAAACCATTTGCTTTTTTTTTTTTTCTTTTTTTGGTATCGGGAATCAAGCTGACAAAACTCTATGTATACCATTGAAATCTAGAGTGACAGAATGAGGACATAGGGATACTATGGTCTTATGAGTATGAGACTGAAGTTGTACAAGTTGCCAATTAACGAGTGGCTTGTGTAGACTTGATCTGAATTTTGCTGATTTGGTACCTTGTCACTTGAGAGCTGCCACGTTTTAAATTCACACTGTAGCTTCATCCTTAAACGTTGGTGCTTTAGGTTGTAGCCTTTTGTGCTTAAGCCCTTTGTTAAATAAAGACTGTATTAACTTTCTGTTAAAAGAGTTGCTCTGAAAGCTGCAATGAGCAAATTAATCTGCTGTTCCTAAAGCCTTACGGTTCTGATGAGCTCCAGCAAGAATCTTTGCTTCAAAGGATTTGTTTTGCTGACCTAGGGGTCAAATTTGGGACTTACTTGACCCTAAAAACTCTTAAGTGGGTTGAGATGGAAAGTGGTGAAATTTGTAATCCCTGCAGCAACTGACCTGGTGTTTCCAGCTGGCACTGGGCATCTTGCTGTGAAATGTAGGCACCTCCTTGGCCTGATTCAGGCCCGTATTGTCGGTGACCGTCTGTACGTATTTCTGTATCTGTTTGGAGGCCCTTGATCCTGTGATTTTACAAGGTGCTGGGTTAGAACTGAGTGAAAAGCACCGTGTGAAGAATCGTTGCCGGGAGAAGCAATTTCATGGGATTGGTTTATTTTTTTTCCATTTTTCGTGGCAAAGGTCACAGCAGAAAACAAAACCTCTGCCCTTTGTGAAAATAGCAAGCTCCAAATCACTACCTGTAGTACCCAGATCAATGTTAACTTTCTTATGCTGGATAGCATTAATATTGATTGTAAGAATGAAATATTAATAATTTAAAGCTAGGTTTAAAGCTAATAAGAAAACTGTGAAGCCTTGTCTTTGCCTCTAGGAAAGGGCAGATAGGCAAGATAAGAAGGGGGACAGCGTAAACAAGAAGAAAGACCTGAGAAAGGGAATGGCAAAGAGCAAGGCCTGGGTAACGAGCTGCTGAAGCTTCAACTGTTCCAAGACACAATCGCACGTTTCTTCATGCTCACGTTTTCAGGTTTGTCGTGGAACATTACCATTCCCCAAGGAGCACCATCAGAGAGGCTTTGTGATTATGGCTGCCTTTGTGAATATGTGTCTTATAACGCCCCAGTTCATGGAGTAGATGCTGATTGCATGTTTCTTGATGGACAAATGATTGCTAAAGACCCAATTAACCTTACTCTAGTGCCAGCTGCTTTTCCTGTACGTCTACCTTAAGATATTACTACCGCATGTTTAGCAGTTTCTTTTATCTTTACTGTGGTACCGGCATGTGCATATGGAGGCTTTGCCATGTTTAATACATTCAAGGTAGAAATAATTCTTGAATTTAATATAGCTAATAGAAGTATCTTGGGTGGTGCATTGCCTGTTGTGAAGCCTGTGAAGCACTCTCCATTACGCTACCCTGCGTCTTAGTAATATCTTCAAGATGCAGCGAATCCTTTTTTGATTTAGAAGGAATGTGTGGTTGATACTGGTGAGAAGAGCTGGTGGAACATTTCTGCTGTATCCTGTGGTTCAGTGCATAAAATATTGATATTGGCACATTCTGCTGGATTTTTTTTTTTTCCTCCTTGTGCAATTAGGATTTCTACTTCTGTAACCGATGGCTTTTATGCTTGTGTACACTTGGCATTTGGACATTGATGGTGGACCGCATATTATAATTAGTCTCCTTCCAACTAGTCTATATATTCTTCTTCTGAGTTCTGGTGATTATTTAGCTAATTGTGCAGAGTTTACATAAAACTTTAGAAATTAAATGAATTTACTCTTCCTTGTACTTTTTTGGTACAATGTAAATTTTATGTTCTGGACTGATTCCAATATGAAGAGTAAGAAGGATAAAATTGATGCTAGCGAGCTCCAGAGGCTTGATTATGCTTCTGACATCCCATGATGCACAGCATAGTGTGATCTCTCTTCTTCCTATAGTGCAGAGCAATGCAATGATATGGAGAAAGGCAGTAAAAATGTTTCCCATGTGCCCGATTCTGGAGTCCAGTGAAGGAAGTTGGTATAAATACCACCGAAGGATGCTGAGAAACCTATATAAAGTGCCTTTATGAACCTGGGACTGTCACGTTGTAAGGCTGCCTGCATGTTTATGTGATGGGGAGGCTACCCTGGGCCTTTTAGCTCTCTGGTAATTATGAAAATGGATGTGACTACTTCATGCTGTCCCCTGAACTGAGGAAATCCTGCTTGCACCAATTATAGGAGCTTCAGGGCACCTTTGCACTAAGAATGCTTCTTCTGCGCTTACTGCGCTTTATTGTCTCCATGTATAAAGTCAAACTGGGAAAGGATCTCTAGAGTACTGGGGGCAGTGGTGGTCCATTGAGAGTCTTGAGTATTCAGCAGCTTTGATCTTCTTCTAAGTAATGACATTGGGTCAGGGTCTGGAAATAGTTTCTGCTGTTGGATGAAGCCCCAGTCCAAACAAGCTTGAGAACTGCTGGTCTAGAAGCATTTGCTGGATTTCCATATCAAGTAATTTTTTTTTAAGTGTTGTATCAAGTTCTGACTTTTCAGCAATCTCTGTTCCCCAGTTGATCCATTTTCCAACTGGAAGTACTGGACCTTTTAGGGGTTTGGGTTTTTTTTTTTGTCCTGACATCTGCAGTAATTTTTTTCTCTTTGCTGGTTTTAGGCTATCTCTGCTTGTTGTTACTTTTTACTGCACTTATACGTTATCTCCTTCAATTTTCTTCTATCTCTTTGAAGCATGCTGAATTTTAATGAGTATGCAAATTAACATTAGCCTTCCCCATCTACTTGCTGGCCTGCTGCAGTTCTCCTCGTGCCCTCTTGACATTTTAAGCTTTACATCCAGATGGTGCTGACTAGAAAAGAGAATTTCTCTCCCATGCAATTTTCATGGGGAGGAAAATAGTCTCCCTAGCTGGTGGGGGGGTAGGGGTTGGAAGAAGGAATTATTTTGGTACCAAACTGGACCAAATGCTTATAAAAATAATATTTTTAATGTAGTATAAATATTTGTGAGGAGAAACCCAGTGAAACAGTTCCACTGAGAGAAAAACAATTTTTTGTTTTAAGCCATTCCCGAGGCAGCAGGCTTCCTAGGCTCTCAGGGTGTTCAAGGTTATGGCCGCTGCGGGAACCTGGTTTCCAGCTTTGTACGCAGCTGGCAGAATGCAGGTTTTCCCCAAATGTTAAGTTAGCTTTATTTACAGTAAATGCATGGTAATGGTTTTGCCTGTTTAAAATAGTGGTGGCTTTAGGGCTTAATGCTCTAAATTACCCATAGATCAGGGTAAAGAATACTGATACAGGAAGAGTTCTGTCAGGAGGCCTGTCATATTTTTCTGGTAAAACGATGCCCTTCCTTAAATTTTCTACCTAACTTTTGTTCTGCTTTAGATGTACCTGGAGGGTGGCTTAGCTTAGCTCTGTCTTACAACAGAAAGCTTTGTCTTGCAACAGCGAGGAGACTACCATGAAAATTATGAAGCATCAGGACGCATTTCCTGTGAACAAACTTGCCAAAAAGTTTAATATTATAACTGTAATAGTTAATGACTTTATTTATAAAAGAAAGATGTAGCAGGCCCATGAAGTCTCAAATCAATCAGACAACCTTTTGTTGGGAGGTCAAAGATCCTGCAAACTTCCCGAGAGATACTGAGCATCCCTGTGTGCCACCAAAGCAGATCCTGCCCTTTCCTTTGGTGTTCAGCAAACATTGGTACTTTCAAAACTGCTTCGTGCCCAGCAATACGGAAGGCTGGCTTCGAAGTGGCTCTTAGCGGTGCTGCTAGCAGAGTAACTACAGCAGTACACTGCTTAGTTTGCAGAACACCTCAAGTCATTTGCACATATGTAGCAAACACCACTGGATATAACTAAGGGTTGTACCCCACCGTATGTGTGTATGCTGAGCTTCAACAGAGTCTGTCTGTCTGTCCTGTGTGTCTAAAAGTTGCAAGAGACTACAGCTATGGTGAATTCCCCTTACAGACTGGAAGTAGTTTGTACTTGCATGTTTTGGTTTGTGGTTTTGGGGGTGTGGGGGGGGGGTGGTGTTTTTTGGTTTTTTTTTTTTACAGCAGTCCAGTGAATTCACGAAACAGACTTCATACAGAAAGGAAATTTTACCACCTCTTCACCTGAACACTTTGCCCATGTTGTCTTACGTTTCCTCTATTCGCGTATACAGTTATTTTTTTTTTCTTGACTTTCTTCTGTATTTGCACCCCTTTTCCTCACTTTTCCCAGCATTATTCAGGAGTTGGGAACTGAAGGATATGGCTTAGACCAAACATCAAATCTTAAGCTTCCAACAGCCTGCCAGGTTTGGGCAGCATATATGAAATCCTTATAAATTTGACAACCACTAGCTTCACTGTCAGTATGAGTACCTTGACTCTGTTGCAATAATTGAACTGTAGTTTTATCACAAACATTAAATAAAATGATAAGAACCACTGTGTTAGGCTATTAGATGACAGCCACTTTCTGCTTATTTACACATAAGGACAAATACTTCTGAAAATATTAAGGTATTTAACCAAATAGGATTTTGTGCACTTTGAAAACAGCACTTGTTTTCTTCCTCCAAGGTGAATTTAAAAACACTTGTAGAAAATACTTTTGTTGTTAGAGTTGAAAAAAGGAGCGAGTGTGGAGCTACAAACTGATTAAGACGCCAAGTCCAAAGACAAGTTTGGTGTCATTAATTTCTACTAAATGTCTAGATAACTTGGCCATTTCAGAATGTTAGTTCCATGCTGTGCGTGGAATTGTTTTGCTTGCCTTGTTGCAGAGGCCAGAGACTTGACTTTACTGACATCATTTAGTAATGTATTAGCAGGCTAATGCAAAATATTAAAGCAAAATACCCCTAGAAATGCTTTTGATATCTAAATGCTAAGCCCCTTTAGGAAATACTGAACATGGAAGGATTTTTCTAAAACAAAATAATTTTGGCTACTACTAACTAACTTCACAAGTCTTTACTGGTTTTGTTACAGACTAAGTCCATTGATCCCTCATCAGTTAACATAATTTTGTGACAAACCTACTGGAAATCTGAAAGAAACAAAAAGTCTGCTGGAGGGAGATGAATTTCCAAATGTCTAGCGAACCAGTAAGGCTTCCTCCTCTCTAGCGATAATGCGTAACACAAACTGAGACGAGTTTACGAGGCTTTTGATGAGCACGAACCAACTAGTGCATCACTAGAAGTGCCCTTTCAGGATTTTGAGAGTACAAAGCGTCCACGGCTTCAGGTGAAATCACAGGTTGGGATGTGGGGTAGTTCCCATCCTCAGTATTCAACAGGGCAACTGGAGACCACAGCGTTGCTGGTGAGCAGGTTTCTGCCGTGGGCCAGCGTGCTGGGGAGGGGGTGACAAGGCTGTAGGGAGCACTGCAGGCCTGGAGACTGACTGACAGCTGCATTTTTACAGGTGAAGTGTTCATTTCTGCCTTGTGGGAAGCGAGACTGCTTATTTTTCACAAGTAGGCATGTTCTGGGGTTTATGGAATAACCTTTTCATCAGATAAAGCATGGGTGACGTTTCCCTTTGCTAAAGAAACTGGTGTTTGGGGAAAGAATAGTTAATATTTTTAAAGAGAATATTGGCACATGTTAAAGTCTCTTGTCCATTTCTCTAGATGCTAATGCAAAAATCTGGGGTGCCAGCAGTGTGTGGGTTAAGGTGAAAGAAACCACGTCCAGAAAGAGGGTTTGCTGCTACAGTGCAGCAGACTTCAGTTTAAGACTTCTTTGCTTTGATTTTTAGAGCTGCGCAACAAACACAGAAACACGGGCGCTGCTTATGCAGAGCTGCCGTTGAGGGTATGTCCCTGATAAGCACAGTGGTTAGCAGCTTGATGGATAACAAGCAATTTTATCTCACAAGAATTAATGCAAGAGAGGTGGGCATCCCTGCAAAGACTTAAGAAATGCACGGTTTAAATACACGAACGGAATACATACAGCATGAAGGATGGATGTGCAGGAGCAGACTGATGAGAATCAGCAGCTGGAAGATAAACTAGCTTCTCTGAACAGATATTTCCTCCAAAAGATCTGTCACACCAGTGATGAGACTGAGCAGCCAGTGCACTTGGTTAGTGTCAGTTGGTGTGGGTAGTCAGTTAGCATGTTCTTGCTGCCTCTTTTTGAATGGTTAAGTTTTTGCTGCCAACATATTCTTCAGATTAATCAAGGTCAATGAAGGATGGATGGAAAAACAGGACAAAGCTGCTGGTTAGTGGAGCACAATATTAAATATTTGGTGGTATTGCTCCTAAACAGCTGTAGCTAGAGACAGATAAAGAAGCGTCGGGTGTTGCTGCTTCTACCATGCTCGTGATTTGCCAAGACCCAAATACGAAGGACAATGTCAACATTTAATCACCAACAGAGAAAGTCGGTGGAAACTTTTCACGTTGCAAATTCCAAGAGGTGGGACTTCTGAAGGGGATGTGTTCACTAACGCTGGGGATATCTACAAGGTGCAGGACCAGATGACTACGCTGAAGTCCATTGAAGGCAAATGTCTTGCATATGTAGCCTGTTGCTTTGCTGGGGCGGAGAATGATGCTTTCAAATCATTGTCATCCTAGGGCATTGTCTTTAGGTGTAGAATAGGTGCCTCTTAAACACAGATCATCCCTGTTTATTGCAGCACTTGCTGGAAGATGAAAAGGCATGGCACGTTAGGGATTTTTTGGCTTTGTTTTTCCAGGGAGCTCTCTGTCCTTCTGAACTTTCTTTAAGGATCACTGGCATAGCTCTAACTAGTTCTCTTGATCTCCCTGTTTGTTTTCTTGCCATCCTAAAATAGAGTCTGCCTTCAAAGCACTCACCAGTGGAGCATGATAAGCCCTTCCCAGTGGCTGCATTTAGATGTTAGTCTCTAAATAGTATCTCACTGTATCTTCAAGTTTTGCCAGTTCATTCTAAAAATATAGATCCCTTTGGAACAGTGCAGTCTCTGAACTTCTTTCTTCTTTCTTAAGAGTCCATATTATTTCCTTTTGTCCTTATAAATCATTATTTTTTAATTATCCTCTAACTTCTAAGTAGCTTCTGGTCCTGTTCAAGATGTATGTGAACCTTAATGTATTTTTTTGTGCTGCACCTGGCTTCAACTTTGTTTACAAAAACGAGATGAGGCTGATAGTGTTTTGTTGGGAAACTTTCACGTTAGAAATGCAGGGTTAACAGTGAGGATGAACTCGTGCAAAAGTGAAGTTGCTAGAGCAATCTTTACTCCACCTGCTCTTCTCTATTATAAAAGCGTTCTTCATTTTGACATTTAAGCAAATGGGGAGGGGAATATAGCCTATCTTATAGTACAACATAATGTACGAAGGAGAGTTGCTCTGTTTGGCAAGTAGAAGTATATTTGCAGCATCTAATAATCTTTTTAACTTTACAAAGAATATGATCATATAAAAAAAAATAGTCTTTTGCAATGTTTGCTCTTAATAGCAGAGGCTGTTCTTTTGAAAGATGGCACCTAAGGCCCACCTGCAAAATGTGTGCACATGGCTGGCTCCATGCAGGTGGCTAATTCCCCAAGGGGAATTATGGAGCTTTTCCATGCAGAACCAGAGTTTACCCTGTGTTTGCCAGCATTTCACTAAAGATATTGAAATTACTGTATAAACTAAGGATTACTGCCAGCTTCCCTGTGGCAGGTGACCAGCCTGGAAAGCTGATCCCACTGGTTGGGTTGTGTTCTTCTCATGTTCCCTGTGATGAAAAGGAGAACTGCAATTACTTAGGTGCTGCCTTTCATTATTACCTGGCTTCATTTGTCCTACTATACACCACATCCTCCTGTAGAGAGGCAGGCATAACTCTAGCAAGAATATTTACAGAGCTTGCAAATCTTCTGTTCATCCCCACTTTGCATAGCAGAGCCATGGCAGGTTTGGTGATGCCGAGGCTCAGTAATCGCACCTTCAGCCTTGGTTCTGTCTGTGTGTGTGCAGCACCGAGCATATAGCTGCGTTGCGAGTGGTTTGTAAAAACACATACACATGTGCAGTTTGATTTTTTTTTTCTTTTTTTTTAATTCCTTTAAATTCTCTACTTCAGTGTTATTTCATGAGGGGGGCTCATCATTGCAATAAATTACAAAACTATCTAAATAAATAGTTTGTGATACCAATGAGATACCCTCAATATGCAAATGTTTTCTGTATAAACAAACAGGGTGTGTGTGTGTATGTGTTCAAACTTTTGTTTAGCTGGATATGTAATACACAGAGGGTTATGCCAATTCCTCTCATGAATTGGGAAATAAAAATCTTTGAATATTCTTCTCATCTGGGTTGACTGATAGCTCAGACTTATCTTCAATGAATAAATGAGGGAAGTGGTAAGTAAGTGAAAATTGTGCCCAATGGCAGTGGAGTATACAGTATGTGGATCATTTTGTCATGACTTTGAAGCATGTAATCTGACTGGATAATGTACTAGGTAATGTAGCAAAGTAAAAAAAAAAAAAAAAAACAAAACAAAAAAAACAACAACAAAAAAAAACAGCAACAACAACAAAAAAAACCCCCCACAAACAAAACCAAAACCCCAAAACAAAGCAAAAAAACCCTCTCAAAGAACACTTCCTTCTTCATCTACAGAAAAAGGCAGATGAGGTATAAACAGTGGCACCCTGAGTCTCAAAAGCTGAAGAACTGCAAACAACTGGTGGGTGGTTTGACATCAGCTTGAGGTGAACAACAAAGGAAAATGCTGGAACAGTCAGCCTAGGCTGAGAAATGCAGAGTAAAAATGTCAGAAGTTGTGAAGACATCTGATTCCCACTGTCAAACGCAACTTTTGGTGAATTTTAATATGCATGGTGCTTCTGAAGTTGAGTTTTGTGACTTTGTCACTTTCTTAAATCCCCTTACTGCTTTTGTGAAGTAGCAGTCTCTCAATAATTAAGGCAGTAGTCAACTTTTCTTTATGAACTATTTTTCTTTTTTCTCCCCTTGCTATATAGTGCTCAGAAATGGTTCTGTCAGCTTCTGCTGTAAATCTCAAGTCCATGACAATGGAAGAAATTTTGGGAAACAAATGTTAGCGTGAAAGATGACCATAAAAAAAACCCAAACTGTGGCTAGAGTTCAGATGTCAGAAATCTTAGTGAATGTAGAAACAGGGAGGAAAAAAAGTCATGTGATATTACCCATATGTCTTTTATTTTTGGTCTTACAGGTATGTACAAAAATAGTTGTAGGTCTGTGGCAAATACAAGAAGCTGTTGTGTGTTTTGGATACAAACCTCGTTAATACCAAGAGACCTGAATATTGGAAGGTTTCCTGTTGTTCTCTGATAGCTGGGCTTAATTGTGTCTGTGGCTGGGTAAACATTGGAATCCTAAAATGGTTCATGCAGAGGCTTCAGTCACAAGGGAGGCTGTTCATTGTAAACAGTAAGAGGGTTGTTGTCGTGGTCAAATAGCTAGCGATGGGAAGTCCTTTCTGTCATCCTCATCTACGCAATAACTTCTAATGGAAGTGTTCCTCTTTACCCTCTTTGCTGTCATGGGTGAGCTCCTTCCTTGAACTTACCCAGAAGAGCACAATACTTCCATTCCTATTCGCTAACGAGGAGTTGAGAGAAATGTGTCCCCTTTATCTGTTGAATACAGCTCGCTCTGACTGTGTTAAGGAGCTCTAGTCTCGGCAGAAGGAAAGAAACGGGGGACATTCCTGCCTTCTGTAGGAGGCTACAGTTAAGACTGTTGAAGTCCTGTGTGTGCCACTGCCTGTTCTGGGGAGCCGCAACACTTCAGAGGGTGTGAGGAGCCTGATTAACTTGGGCAGCATCTGAGTGATAAGTGAGATCAAGCTAATAGACGAGTGGCTTTTGAAATTTGAAAGGTTTCTTTCCTGGAAGCAACAGGGGTTGCAGATGGAGAATGTCCCCACCCAGTCTCAGAGGCGAGAGAATGTCCCAGGAGGTAATAGATTCCCCAGAAGCAGTGTATTTGTCGGCGGCGAGGGCACGGACCTTTCTAAAACTTTGGCTTTCTCCCAGTCTGAACAATACCAATCTGTAACTGGAGCACACCACTTACCCGGAGCAGAGTTACACACACTGCTTACCTCTACAGCTCTGAGAAGTGGACTGAGTTTGTGGCTGCGGATGAAGAACCTAGAGATCTTGGCTTGCCTGCTGCAGTTGAAATATTGCTTTCAGTTTTCCCGTTTCTTGCTGTTTTTCTTCCTTCTCAGTTCCCATTGAAGTTCTGCTGTGTTTACACTCATCCCTTGGATTCATTCTCCGCCTGTAAGCAGAGAAACACTGCTGATAAGCCCTACCCTGTCTATACATCTAGGTTTCCAGTTTTCTAGACCAGAGGAAGCTTGAGGCAACGTTTGTCAGTTGAAACACCTAGAAAATGAACTCGACCGTTCTACTGTATAAGCGGTGCCTGGCAGATAGATGTATGTAGGCAAAAAACTCCCCCACTGGCACCCACAGAAGCGGGGGAGGGCAATAACGCAGAAGAATGGAAGTTTGCAACGGCAAGGACCAGAAGGAGGAAGATACTTCCCCTGAAGCCTGAGGTGTCCATGCAGAACCGCTTCACCGCTCTGCACACTGAAGAAGAAAGACCCCTGGCATCAGGAGAGATGCTGGAGACGAGTAAGGCGGCGTGGATCTCCTCCCTGTGTAACAACCATCGCAACTAAGAAAAGGCGATGGGCGATAGCGGTGGGCGACTCTCTTCTTCTGAGAGGTACCATTTATCTTCTGAGAGGTACAGAGGCACCCATTTACCGACCTGACACACTCTCTAGAGAGGTGTGCTGCTTACCGGGGGCTTCTATCAGGGATGTCACCAAGAGACCACCAAGCCTCGTGCAGTTGTTTCACATGGGCACCAGTGATGCAGCCTGAGGAGTATCAAGAAGGATTACAGAGCCCTCGGAGCAGCTATAAGGAACTCTGGAGCACAGGTAGTTTTTTTTTTTTTCATCAATCCTTCTGGTCAAAGGCGAGGGGTCTGAAAGGGCCAGTTGAAGCTGGTGAATCGACAAACGGTTGACTTGTTGATACAGGACTGGTGCTACAGCCAGGGGTCAGCTATGGAGACCGTGGGACTCGCTTTGAGAAACCTGAGTGAGAGCCTATGGGTCAGGATTAAAGGGAGGGACAAATGACATGCATTTTTGTCACAACTATATAACATTTACCGATCACGTTTCTTTGCAGTCTGTGTTGGAAGATGGGTTAAGGTAAATGGCAAAAATGAGCAGTTGTGTAGAACCCTATTACAGCATTTCTATACTTTCCAGAATTTGTGTTTTTGTAAAGGTTTTCCTTACCATAAACTTTCCTTTCTAGCAGTCTATTTTGCTTTCTTTTAAAATAATAATTAAAATGTTGTTGTCCCTAATGCCAGAGATCTTTGGTTCCACCTTAACTGTTACTTAATGGTTTAATTTTAGTCTGGAGATAAAATGAGTGCGGAAAAACTTTTACTGGATCATTGAAGCTGTCTGGATATTCACAGAGATGATAATAAGGTAAGCTTTCTCCTAATTATAACCAAAGGGAAAATCAATGAGTGACCATGGTACGTTTTCCTTAGGCAGGGAAAATCAATGAAATATGCAAATACATTTTTCACTAACATGACCTGAAACCATGTATACAGGAATGTGGACCTAGAGGACATGCTGAGAAAGTGAAGGGCAAGTTGTTGGACCTTATATATTGACAGTTGTCTGTGTTGCAGCAGCTTGCAATACCAAGGGCATCAACAAAATAACAATAAGGAAAGAAAGAAAAAGCAACGAACAGACACAAGATAGAAATGCAGTTATTGCCAAAGGTTAAATTGTAACTATCGTTATAGTTTTTGAGCAGAAAGAATTAAGGTGTTACATTAAAAAAGTAGTTGTCAAACAACGTACACATACGTACACACGGATGAAGTAGTGCGGTAGCCAGAAAGAAGAGGTTCTTACCAGGAGACTTTCTAGTCCTTTGTTAATACCGGGGAGTCTGGCCGTGGCTGTGAAATAATACGTAATGGTGGATTTTGCGTCACCAACATAAAAACTAGAGGAGGATGCAACAAAACCATGTTGACATATTGTTTGTGCAAAGAGGCCTGGAAAATTCTAGGGACCCTAGAGGAGATTTAAAATCTGACTGGAGAGAGCTTTGTCCTTTTACTTAAGTCCCTCTGTGTGCCTCGGGCCTGGGGAATTGTCTGCACTCCTGAGGAAACACTGGTGAATTCAGTGGGCCTCTCAAATTCACATACACTAGAAATTGTGTAAAAGATTTGAATTAATTACAACATTCTCTTTGTAAGCTCCTATCACTATATTTCTCTGGTATGAATGTGCATGACTCCAAATTCTACCCAGATTTTTTTGTTGGTGGAGGCAGATTTTTGCCTCTGGCTTACCTGTGACTGTATACCTGATTAGCAACCCCATATTAAATAGTGTTGTTGGGATGTGTATATACTGGTACAATTTCCCTTTCTCGAGCGCTCTTTAGCAGAAAAATTCTAGGCAGTTCTGAAATTTCCCATCAGTTAGAAAGAGCTGTGCCTAAATTGCCCCCAATTCTTTTTTGCTAGGTACGTAGCATTACCAGTCTCAAGGCTATGAATTTACTTATAGCTGTTCGGCGAGGAACAGTTTGTATGATGTGAGTGTTTTCTTCTGTGAGGTGCTTTCCTATCACTTGAGGGAAATGTGTCACTCTTCTGTCTGCTGTTACAAGGCAAATCGGATTCTGCTCTCATTTAGAAATGATGAGATTTTGTGAGTGCAGTTTGTTCGGATATGGATTAAGGATTTATCACCAGATAGAATTTGATTTAGTTCTGTATTTCTAAAAATGGGTTCATTTGGTACAGCTGGTACTCTTAACCTGTCATCAGTGCCTCCACGGTGGTCACGAAGCATTGGAGGTGAGAAGGTATCCTTACAAGAGAAGGAGACGAGTCCTTCCACAGTCTCTTCTTGTTCGGGCAATGCACTAGACTTTTATTCCTTGCAGCAGTGAGCCGAGCTCAAGCACAGGCTTATCACGGGGCCAGCACGCGGAAGGAAGATCTCTTAACCGCAGTTAATGTGCGGTGACTTAATGTCGGGAGCGTACTTGTGAGCTGTGAAGGGCACGTGTCTTCCAGATTTTCTAGGACAGTAAAACCTCTCCTGAAGTGTTTTATGGGTTGTTGTTTATGTGCAGCTGCTTTCTGCAGGCCTAGCTCGCTTCTCCTGCAGCCGAGGTGGTATATGTTCCTGGACCTAGTAGTAGTGTGGAGGTCAGTTTCTGAGGCAGCATAGCATTGCTGGCAGCTGGAAATCAGATTTTCTGGGCATGTATTTCTTGTATCCACGGATCATCATAATGTTTTTTTCACGGACAGGCCTTCACTCATCAGACATCCCTTGCAAAGCAAGCAGAATCCCTATCATCCGTCGTAGGGAGAATCTGCTCGGGAATGTTTGTTTTAGAAATGGTTTTGAAAATATGACTGGGTTTAAAATGAGCAGTACAAAAATCTGTGACATTTGTAATTAGTTTGAAAGCTGACCTTTTAATGAAAGCTGGGATAAAGGTTTTATTTCTAATCTCTGTGTCCGTGACTCCTATTTGCCGTTGGATCTGACTACCAGAGAGCTGACTTAAAACGCTCCTCTGGTGAGGCAAAAATAAGTACCGCAGGTAAGTGGCAAAACAGGATGGCAAAGGATGGGAGCGGTTGTTTTCAGGAAAAACTTTGCAGAAGAGGTAAGGCTGGCAGGCAGCAAGACTAAAAGAGGGGAGGGGATTTTTTTGAGGTAGGAAGAAGGTCTGTTGGAGCTTCTGCTAATGAAGCTGAGTTAGTGCAGAGACAGCTGCAAGAGGATAATGTAGGAGGAAATGTGCAACGTTTTTTCACAGATACATCATAAGACTGTTGATAGCAGACCTCAAATTTTGTATTAAAAGATGACTATTCCCTGAGGCATTAAATCAGGAAGTATAGTGTCCTTACTTGTGAAAGGCTTTAAGTAGAGTGTAAGCAGCAGTGCTCTGACCTACTGAAATATGCAAAAGGGTCCTTATAGCCAAGGTGATCTGATGTTAGTCTGAAGTGATGACTTCTGATTTTTTTTTTTTTTTTAAATTTCATTCTAACATCCTGTGGTTCTTGGAAAGGATGCTTCTGCAGGGGTTTGTGTCGTAGTTTCAGCTTGCCTTCTCATGTAAGACGTTCACACTGGTGAAGTCACTAACTGTTTTCATCCTTAATTGATTTTGCAGTGATTTGATGCTGTTCATGAAGTCTAGTGTTGGCTGAACACAGTCTCAGGTGCAGCTGTGAGAGCACTAGGGGAATCAAGGTATTTTTGTTTTCCTCAGCTGATATTTCTTTCGGCATGGGTGTCCTGCCTTGTAATTGTTTCACATCTAAAATTTTAGTTTAATTAGTCTTTTGGCGAAGTGTAGTCATAAATAAGAGTTTTTTCCTCTAAAAGCTGTTTGTGTTCAGCAAATAGCTTTGTGTCTGAGAAAAATTATCAAGAACTTGTAAAATGTCTTTTCTTCTTGCCAGGCTTGTGAAATGAAAAATGTGTATGTTTTTCAGCTTTCTGTAAGAGTGAGGTGTAGAGATAAAGGGAGAGGTTACCACACTGTAGATTTTCTCTAGACTGCAGAAAGAGCACAGCTGGAATAGGTGCCGGAACAGATTCTCTTTATATAGTTCTGTTGCGTAGTGCAAAGTGGAGACTGAGGATATTATGTTCTTATATTTAAAGCAAGCATTGCCTTCATCTCAGGTAGAGATGCCTTTGTCCATTTAAAAAAACCCCAAAAGTCTGTATGTGGGTAAATCGGTTCATGCAGAACAGCCCAACTATGTGTTAAAACCTGTCTAAACTTCAGATTATTTTGGTGGTGGGAGTGTGTAATGTTTAAAACGGAAGCACCAAAATGCTTTCCTGCATGGGAGATTTTCACAGAAATGAAGAAACTTGTACATACTATGAATACCAATGGAAGGTCTAAGCATTCATCGCCTCATGATGAGTATGTCGAGACTGGCCTGGTTTTAACTCGAAGGGCTAGCAATATCTGAGTTACAATCCTGGTCTTTGGGATTCAGCTCTTATTCCAGAATGCCTGTTGGGAACTAACTGGTTAAGATCTGAATCAAACCCTGTCTGAACATGATCCTTAGTTTCATTAAAAAAATATAAAAATGCAGCTAATCGCAGAATCCCGGGTTGGAAGGGACCCCAAGGATCATCTGGCCCAACCTTTCTTGGCACAGTCTAGACAAGATGGCCCAGCACCTTGTCCAGCTGAATCTTAAAAGTGCCCAATGCTGGGCAATCTACCGCTTCCCTGGGGAGATTATTCCAACAGCTGATTGTTCTCATAGTGAAAAATTTTCCTCTTGTGTCCAATTGGAATCTCCCTATTCCATTACCCCTCGTCTTTTCCGTGTGACTCTTTGTAAAAAGGGAGTCTCCCTTTTCTTTGTAGCCACCCTTTAAGTACTGGAATATGATGATAAAGTGTCCCCTAAGCTGTCTTTTCTCAAGGCTGAACAAACCCAGTTCTCTCAGCCTTTCCCATACGGCAGGCTTCCCAGTCCTTTGATCATCTTTGTGGCCCTTCTCTGGACCCTCTCCAGCCTGTCCACATCTTTCTTGCAAGTCTAGTATTTAGGGGTAACCAGAACAGAGTTTCCTTGAGAAGGGGAGATTTAAACCAGTACAACAGCATGGGGACATATTGGGAAGCCCCTTTTTCAGAGCTGAATGAGTTCGTTGAGCTAACGCTAGTGTGTTGTGCCCATGGAGCCGAGGACTCTCACAGGACAGTGGACGTGCTCCGTGGGAAGAGGGAGATGGGAGGGAGGCTTGAGACTGAAGGGTAGTTTGTACACGAGGACAGAGCGTTTGCAGACTGTCAGCAGCATCTGCCAGGAGGTGACTTTGGTATGGTGTGGTGGGTAGTAATAGGCAGAAAAGCAGGATGGGAGAGGAAATCTAAGATACTTTCTTTCAAGTGTCTCATTTAAAAAGCTAACGGCGTGTTTTACATTACAATCAGAATTAAGGCATATTGTTGTGGCAGTTCAGTTTTCTCAACGTGATGTATCTCAACAGACTACTTGGTACGGGCCTCATTTCTTGAGCGCTTGGGGTTGTAGTCCCATAGTGTGTTGTTTTGGTTGCAGATTGGCGTAAATTTTGCCATCCTTCATGGCAGATAGTCTTACCCTTCTGTCTTAAAGAGTCCTTTCAGCTATAGTTTGGCCATGTTGTGAACCTGCTCTGGAAACTGGTCACTCTTAAAAGTAATCTGTCAAAAGTACAGAGATGTTTTAAAGCCAGATCGGCTCACGACAGAACCGCACAAATGTCATCCAAACGCAGCTAGCTTAGTTGTGGGAGTGAGCAACGAGGGGTAGATGGGGGGAAGGATTCTGGCAATACCCGAAGCCAGGATTGTTGCAAGAAGCTTTGTAACGCAATATTGTGGCTCTTGTTACGGGCAAAGAAAGCACTGTTTTGTGTATGGAAACTGAAGCAAAGTGGGGCTAAGGACTCTTCTATACCCAGTCTTTTTAGGTGAATAGAACTGTGTTAAAACAGTTTTGTGTCAACAGACTTGAAGTCCGTTTTAATTCGGGAACCGAGATAAGCTGTACTACACCCATAAGCTCTAGTATAACTATATCTACACTTGCACGTTCATCAAGGTAACTGGAAAGCCTCCCTGGCAGCTCACACCCCTAGCAGCACTGTTCCAAAACCACAACCCTTACAGCGAGGGCCCAAACAGGCTGAAGATCAGATAGGAGGGCAGGGAGGGGGTAGGCGGGCGCTGACCCCTGCTCTCCAAATTCACAAGAAAGCCCTAACCATTGACCTGTTACCCTTAGCTCTTAGGGAAATAATTTGCAAAAAACAGCGATGGAGAGATTTTTTTAAGAGCAAAACCATTGATCACATGTTCAAGCCCATTCAAAGGCTGGGAGAGTTAGGGTACAGACTAAATTTGAAGTGCATTGGCAGTTTTCAAATAACTCCTTATGCAAGAAAGCCTTCTCTGGTTTTTGTGCCTTTGAAAAGTTCTCCTTCAAATCTCAGTGTTTGAAAAGATAAACAACTAAGGAAATTACATATAATTTCTGTCAGCAACCTACATACAGTTAACTTTTCTGTAATCGTGGCTTTGTGATTCAAAATATCTAATCTAGGTAAGTTACAGCTATAAAAATTGTGAAACAACTCAAGGTTTAGGTAGGATTAAGGTTAAATTAGGCCTGAGTGAAAAACATCCCCCTTGACCAGGGGCAGTCACACTATTCTGTAACCTCTTAACAGTCTCCGACTGCAAGAAACTCTGCCAGTATTGAAGAAACATATGTTTACTATTAAAGCATATAAAATATAAACAGGGAAGATCTTTTCTGATTGAGCGGCTATAAAAACAGGACAGAAATTAGCGTTTGCGCTCCCTGTGTGGGAGACTCTGTTAGTGTTAAATGATGTCGTTGGATCAACAAGACAGTTGCCAGAAAACCTGGGGATGGGGGGTATTTTAGCAGCTTTCCTCCGGAGCAGACCTGGAGCGCAGTGGCTGGAAGGTGGGCGCAGGTCCCGGCGAGCCTGCGCTTGATGTCTCAGCCGCCCTTGATCCCCGCTAGCTCTTGCCTGCTCAGACACAGATCGTCCTCTTTTCCGCAAAAGTGGTGTGTTGTCAGGTCCTTAGCCCAGGCTAACAGTAGCCATTTAAAAATAGCAGTAGTTCTCAGTTTCATGGGAAGTGAAGTGCCTTTACTTTGAGGTGGGTACTTCGTAGCATTTGGACTACGTGGAATGGGAGACTAAATAAAATGAGATGCTTACCATACTAACAGCTCTGGACCTTGCCTTTTAGCTTCCAGCTATTGTATGTTCGGTGTAAGAGGCTGAGAAAACTCAGGATCTGAATTGTGAGCAGCTGCAAAAGAGAAGACTGTTTTTATTAAGAGCTCTTCAGTCTGTGTTTTGAAGCTAAGAGTGCCTAAGCCTAGTTAACTTTTGGTCTAAAAGCTTCAATATATGTTTTTTTGTGTACTGTATTGGCATTAAAATAGATCTAGTGCAGAAATGAGGAACATGTGATTATAACCTCACTTTGCTCCTATGAATTCACGTAAAACGAACATGCAATAGAGGGAAAATGGTTTTGAATAGCGTGGGGCAGATGTCTAAAGAGCAAATATCCACAGTGTGGGTATAGTCTCCGCAAAAACTTTGAAGACACTTTTAGTTGTGGATCTTCTGAACCGCGGTCTTGGAATACACACACGTGGCTGAATGAAGGTCAGGGAGGAAGAGGTCGTAAGGAGAGACAAGTCCTTCACCATTAAGGGATCTAACAAGCTTGCAGGACGGCATAAAAGCAGGCAATGTAATCACGGCTGTTCCAGTCACTGAGCAGGAATGCTGCTGTGCACTGCGCCCGCTGCAGCAGCACAGAGGCCTGCTGAGCAGTCTGGCCAAACCAGAATTATAAGAAATAAAAAAGGATAAGCTACTGGGTTTCACTTGAAAAGCAGCTCTTCCCATAGGGCCTGTATTATAAGAGCATTTAAAAAGCTTTTGAGATATCAAAGGCGCTGTGACAGTTCCAAAACTGTTGCTGTTGATGATCAATAATTTACATTTTCAAAGCGTTTTTATTACCTGTTTTTTTAATGCAGCATAGAGAGTAGCGAGGGACAGAACCAGTTGTTGAAAACAGACCATGTGGTAGATTGCCGTATGTATATTTGTAACAAGATAAGTGTGGTTTGAATAGTGTAAGAGGGGATAGCTTATCTTACTTCATCCAATCTCTTTAAGTCCCCTTGTGTTAAAAAGGTTAGATGTCACCTCTTCAAAAGTCCTGTGTATTCTGTGGGAAGCTTACCTTTGGTACGGTGACCATGGTATCTGTAACATCCAAGAGGAGCTCAGCAGCCGTCTGAAAAATGTATGGCATGGTCAGATAAAATATTAAATGGAGGATCGTACTGAAAGAGATTTAAAACTAACGTGTAAAAGGGCAGTTTCTCCACTCTTTGCAACGAGATGAAGTCCCACTTCCTTGATCCTTGTCTAAATCTTCAGTAGCTGTCTCCACCACCAAAAAGAAGTTGAAGTCCATTGTGAATTGTATTGGGTCTGGCTCCCAGCATAGCAAAGTGCAGCTATATAACTCCACTTGTTTTGCATCTAGAATATTTTCTTCTAAATGAGAGCTAGAAGGATGCTGTTTAATTTATTTAAGTGTATTAGATCTTGTTACCTAGCTATGCAAGAGAAGAATGACTATTTGAATTCACTTCGTGGAAAATTCACGAGGCGAGCTTTTTAAAGGAGTGTGAAATGCCACAACCGAGGCAGCACTCGCATTTTGTATTCCAGATCTGAATTTTGCTCAGTCTATGAGCCCAAGTTCAGAATTTCCCTGAGCTCGTGGCAATTCATCTAGATTTTAGAATTTTTAAAAGGAATAAAACTTTTCTTTTTTTTTTTTTTTTCCTAGGGTTATACTTGTAAAACCCTTTTGTTCCCTTTTTAATGCCCATTTGAGAAAAAAAAAGCGCAACGATTTGCAAAATGCCGTGTAATCTTTTTTCTATTGCCAGGTGCTTAGGAGAAAAAAAATGCTTATTAGACAGCTAGGTTTGGATATTGAGCTGATCCTGTAATGCTCCTTCAATGGCATATAGTTTTTGTTCCAGGATAAAATTAACCCTGCTGCTTTTTCATGAGAGGGGAGGAATAATTACCATGCTTTGTTCTTTCTCATCAGCATGTTGGCCCGCTGCCTTGGCTTTTTAGTACCAGGTGTTAGAGGCAACAGGAACTTTGTTTTGTTTCCTGCTACCTTGTCCTTCAGCAATCAGTGTTTTGCATGGTCATTTCACCTTGTGTGTTAATGGCCCTGCTTTCTAAAACCCAGCTATCTCACTTCCACTGTGGTGGTGTGTGCTGATACTATACCATTAATCATTTTCACGTCTCCCACTAGTTGGGTATTCCCCAGACGTCTCGAAGCTTGCTTTATGTTGCTCTTTTCTTTGTGCTGTTTTATTTCTGATTCTTCAAGGACCCTTATACAAATATTAGCAGATTGCTATCAAAGCAGTTGCAATGAAATGGTGAGCTTGTGCTTTGATGAGAGAAGTACAAATGTATTCTTTTGCCTTGTGGGACAGCTTAAAATGTTTTTTTAATCAAGTGAAGTGTTCTCGCTTCTGTGTAGTACTAATGCAGTTAAGGTGCAGCGATAGTTACTTTCTGTAGGTAGCTATCATTCCTAAATGCAGAGACATAAAATTCAATGGGCTGATGCAGTGAAATATCACGATGAGATATTGCACTAAATAGAACAGTTCATTCATTTGAACTCATAGAAAATACCTGGGCAGTCCATGTTTTAGCTAGATGTGGCGGGTTCCTACTGGTGGAATTAGTACACGGGTTTTTAAAAAGGATTTAGGGGTTGAGCGTGGTGCTCGTGATAAATGTGAGCTGAAAGATGCTAGACTTTTTTTGACTGCTTTATGGGAAATGATTTGACAGCCTCTCTTATATATCTGTCAACTGGCTGGAAAGTAGGCATCGGGATCTCTTCAACTGTCAGCCAGCTAAAAAAGAGACCCCCTTTCCCTGCGTAGGAGAGATAGGAGACAGATATTGGCACATCTTACTAGGATTTCAGCATCAGTCTTTGAAGGAGAGCTCTGTGGGGGCGAAGCTGAGCTCTGGCAAGTCTGTGCTGCCCTGGCACAGATGATCAGAAAGGTTTCTTTCTGGTTCACAATGAGCACAGCTAAACAGTTTTACTTGGGGAAACTGCTGCTTGTGGTGACCCTGGCCAGACCGAGTTACGTCTGGTTGTAAAATGGTGATTTATTATTTGAGTTATGGGGCTTTTTGGGAAGGAGTGAAAATTGCAGTAGGATGTGGGGTGGATAACCGCAGTGGAACCCACAGGAAAACGGTGGAGACAACACCTCAACGCTTACTACCAGACCACATAGTTCCTGTTTGTATCAATTAAAGGACCTGGAAAGGGTCTAGCTGTTCAGAAGCGTGGGTTCTGGCAGGCTGTCGATCGCTGGTGCCAGCCCAGAGCTCCTCATTGCACCATGGCACTTCAGGCTGGTGCTGAGACACATGTTCCTTTATTCTTCTTGGTCTCTCCAGCCTTCCCAGCACCCCCAGAATACCAATGCCTTTAAAATATCGTAAGCACAAAAATATTTTAATGGATTACTAGGAGGTACTGGTCTGGCATGCTACACTGTAAGATTGCCAAAGCAAATGTTGAAAGTGATTTTTTTTTTTTTTTTTTTAACCAGGGTCTGAGAATGCTGTCTGTCTTCAATTTTTTTTTTCTTTTGCATGTTTTTAGTAAGCTTTCACCACAAAATCCTGATGTATTTCTTTTGATTTATGGTGTGCTGCAGAAGTATATCAAAGGGCTCTATTCCAGTGGAAAAAAAAAAAAACAACAACCCCAAACCGTAACAGCTAGACATATTTTATGGCTGTAGGCCCTTGATGAAGCGTAGGACCTGATTCCGACCTCCATTCAGCACTGCATCTCACAATGTCCCTTTCCTGAGGTTTAGCCAAAGCATGCTCCCTCACCGAAGACACTGTTCCAAGTTAGGTGGTAATCATGATCTATTGCATAGCTGACTATGGGGCCCAAAATAGAAATCCTATGATGACCTATCACCCTGAAAGAATCATATTTCTTCTTAATGGGTTGTCCTCTACTGTTCTGCTGAGACGCCTGTCCACAGTCTGGCTCTTAAAATTCATGACCAGCATTGTCAACCTGTTCTGTGCATGCTCTCGCTGTGACTAATTCTGTCTGCCTGTGGCATCTCTGTCCTATACAGGACACGGGGAGGAATCTTGCATTTTGTCTCATCAGGTCAGTGGAGGACCCTGGAGATCTGCTGCATCGTTTTTGTATTTGAATACTGGTCACTCATGTTTCCTGAATGGAACCAACAGTTTCCCTGTCCATGCCTGGCTCTCCCCTGAGTATAAACTCCCCTGTAGCTGTTTTGTAGCTCCCAAGTTTACACATTCCTTTCTATTTTGGTGCCTCTGTGCCTTATTTATTCAGTAAAGTAGCTAATTGAAAAGCAGAATCTTGATTTAATTTTTTTTTTCCCTTCTTTCCTTCCTGTATTTTGCTCCAGAGCTTGGTTTGTGGCCTGAAGCTCAACAGCAAGGAGGGAGCTTGCTGCTTGCATTTGTTGGTGAGCAGGGAGGGGAAGGACCCAGAGCAGCTTTGGAGCTCCAGTGAGACCCATCCCTGGAGATGGAGGGAAGGGAATAAGCTCTGGCACCTGTGAATGTGTGCAAGGGAGAGAAACTACATAGGTTGGACTACTGCACTCGGTTCAGATACGGTTACGCTGTCACGGCTGCGGGTATGTATTCCTCCTTGTTGAGAAAGTAGTGCTTGTCCTGTGTGTGCTCGGAGTAAGCCATTGAAAAGGAGAATACGATGTGCCCATAACAGCAGAACTGTGAGAGGGTTTTGGTTCCCTAGTTTCCTGTTCTACGACTGTAATCTTTAGTCAGCATGGGTAAGAGTTTCTTCCTCTGTTGGATTTTCTGGTGTCTTAGATAGTACAAGTTTCCACTGCATTGTTTCCCTTGCTTGTCGGGCTTACAGGATATTGGTCCTCTATGCAGGTGTCTTTTTGTTTTTTTTTTTTTTTTTTAATATTAAATCTGTAGGAACCTCAGAGACCTCTACTGTGCTGAAACCCCTCTTTTAGGTTCTGGAGTTGCTGGGGATAGAGCAAAGAGCAAGTAGAGAAGTAAGAAGCTTAGAAGAAGAGAGACAAAAGCAAAGATTGCATCAGCCTCATTTCCATGGCAAGGCAGGTTAAGCGAAGAAAAAAATAGCAGCTCTTGCTTTTTTTTTGCCCGGGGTCCGCATCACTGTTAGAAAGAACTCTTTCAGTGTTTTCATGCACCTGTTGTTTCCTCCTTGGAGATTCAGTACTGAGTCTCTGTGGCTTTGAGGGGGCTGGCAGTAAACAGATCTCTTGTGCTGAAGCTCTGGAAGGCAGTGATTGAATCAAGAGGCAGCCTCCAGTGAGGGACTCCTGTTTTTACTTATCGGCAAATAAAAGCATGTGCACTGCAGCTGAGATAACCTTAACCAGTGCCTCCAGAGCCATTCATCTCTTAGTGCCCAGAGCTGAACTGGAACAGCGAACTGCAACTGTGACAGCAGAGAATGAGGGATATGGCTCATGCTAGTGCTGAAATGTTGGTTCAATAGCCGCTCACAGCTGTGAGAGAAAGGCTGAAGTTAGACGTATCGCCAACAGATCCGGGGGGTGGGAGCGCCATGCCTAGAAGATATTACTGATTTATCACTCATTGACTTTCCCAAGTTCATTTTGTTTCCCACTCAGCTCCTTTCTCCTCAGCCTAAGAGATGTTTTTGCTTTCTTCCCTTGTAATTGAGGGAGTGTTGCTGGTTAAAGACTCTTAATGAAAGTAGTTAATTCTCTCCAGGTGTCTGCATGGGACTCAGACCATCACTGCTCAAATCATAAGAGGAACCCTTAGATATGTGAAATTGGCCCCTCATGCTGCTGACAGCACTTGGCTAAGAGTTATATTTTTTATTCTTAGCAAATTCAGCTTACCAAGAAATTTGGAAATTAGTATTTTTAAAACTCAGTGTCTTGCAGTACTGAGAATCAGATAGGTCCCAAAGAGCTTTTTCTTTTAGAACTTTCTTTTTAAAGAAGGTCATAAATTAGATCCCCAGATTTGCTTCTGCATGGTGAAGTTACGTGGTGGACGCCTTACTGCACCTCGCTAGCAGCTACTCTCTTGTCTTCTTTTCTAGGGCATGCTTTCTTAATGCTTAGAGGAAGTTTTGGTAAAGGAGAAATGGCATTTAGAGAAACTAGGAGGAGGTGGGAGCAATAAATTATCTTCAGCAAAACGTGTCAGCAGTGAGAGAAATTATTATCCCTACTCCTTTTAAGAGAAGAGAGGGACATTGGCCTGCTCCATGCCCTATGGCTTTGCTGTGCCTGGGTAAATCCTGGAGCAGACTGGGAGAGCGGAGCACGGTGACTCCAAATGTGGAAGTGCATCTTTGTTTTGTTATACACAGAAGGGCTTGTGCTGCTTCTGTCACCATTTCAATGACACATTTCAGTGACTTCAGTAGACGTGTCCAGAGCTCAAGTCCGTTGCCCGTCCTCTTATTTTAAGCAGTGCTTTGATGGTTTTTTTCTGTAGTTATGCATGTCTGCTGGTGGCAGTGATTTTGTCTCTATACAGTTCCTACTGGCAGGATTTTTCTGTTACAGTGCAACATTCAACCAGCACTAGCATTTCCCTCACAAATGCTGTAATAAAATCTTTGGAGACAACCCAAACTGCACAGGGTATTTGTCATCTTTTGCATGTATTGTTTTGTAGCATATCAGGTGCCAACAGGTGCCATTTAAGATGCTGCTCTCTCTGACAATGCTTTTTTTAATGGCTGCAGAGCGATCCCTGCTGCCCTCGTACAGCCAAGCCAGCTGTCTGTATCTATCCCAGGGCTGTGACTCCACCGGCAACTTTTAATTTAAAACCCCCAAACCGGTGTAAGTTCACAAAAGGGTAAAGCAGTGAGTTTAGGGGCTGCCATCAAGGGGCAAGGCTGGAGCACAGGTTTTGGGGGTTTTTTTGGTGTTGGTTTTTTTTTGTTGTTTTGTTTTGTTTTGTTTTTTCTTTCAGCCAGTTCCTAAAGGCCTGTTGTTCCTTGGCCAGTTTGTTGTTACAGCCTGAGAGCGGGCACCCTGCCATTCTTGCAGATGGACAGAAGAGCAGGCTGGAGAGAGATTGGCATGTCAGATGTTTCTGTTAGTGGATTTTGCAACCTGGGGTCTTCAAATAAAAGTTAGCACTTACACCAATGGCCTGCAGTTGTATGCTAGTTATGGGTGTAGCTGACCATGTTATGAAAAGCTGAGACAAATATTTATTCTAATGTGGTACCCAGATTTAATAAACCCTGACATACAGCCAAGATACAGGATGCTCTGAAACTGTATACCAAAGATCAGGGGTTACTGAACTACTGCAGAGAATTTCTTCAATATGAATCTCTCCTTCGCACACACTCCTCTTCCTCCTTCAATGCCCCCCCAGGGATAAACTCAAAGGCAAGCAGCCCTTAAAAGGCTGTTTAGTTGAGAATTGCATTTGTGAGACACATTTTTATGTGGAGGGCCTATAGCATTTCAGTGAAATAAAATGCCAAGTTAATAAAAGTGTGAAAAGGATGAATCTGCCGTGACTGAAAAAGCTGGGCTATATTTTGTTTAAGTGCACTACAATCCAGAAAATTACTCTGCTCTGGAATAGATGTTCCTGGCCATAATGAGATTTGGGATGGATTTTTAAGATGTTCAGGTTCCTCTTCTAGCTTTTCACCCTCCTACTGTACAAACCCTGTCACAACTCATGTCCTGGAAGGGCTTCATTATGTTTTCTTCAGCCCAAATTGCTTCACTTACACCCCATTAGAGGAGTGGATTGCAGGTCCCTCCAAGCAACTCTTTGTCTCTCTTAGTAGAAAAACAATCTTTGGGGAGGGAGGGGGGAAGGGGCCCGTTTTGTTTGCATCAAAGGCCATTCCACTGTGTTTGATCCAGCCCTTTGTGCTGTGAATGGCACCAGAACTGCTTGGGTGATGCTGTGTTCTTCTGGCAGAACTTGACCTAACAAGAGAACAAACGCTCTTCTGATTGTAATTTGCCCTCTGTGAACTGATAACTGGGCTTCTTTGCTGAGTTTGCAGAAAAAGAGAGATTAGACCTCCCCATGAGTTGTCAATCTTAATTAGGCATTTACTCTGATGCCTAATTTTCTCTGAAATGCTTATTATTTAACGGCACTGTCCTGTAGGTTTGGAGGACTTTGACTAAGCTTTGGTGCAGTACTAAAAAAGTAGCAGACCTTTTTTTTTCATGACGAGATCAGTCTTCTTACTGTTCCTGCACCTAGGACCCCCAGGCCCACCCACCCATTTCCTGAAGGATCTGGCAGCACAAACCACCTGTGACACCTAATTAGCCTAATGAGTTTGAGTGCCTGCCCAAAGGAGGGGCAAGGAGATGATAAAAGGACACAAACTGAAGCCCCAGGTGCATGTGCCCACTGGGACTGGACCCCTCTGCTGACTGGACCAACACTGGACACAGGAATGGTGAAATCTTTCTCTTCTCTCTCTCTTTTTTCCGTAATCCCTACACCTCATCCCTTTTGACATAAACCCCTGACCAATTCTGGGACTAGGAGTGGATCCAGCCGCCCCTGGGCTCCTCTGAGAAGGAATCTAGAAAGCAAGGGGGTCTGCTCTGAACCTCCTGACCCAACAGGAGGGATCTCCTCATTATTTTCCCTGAACTGATCCCTAAATAAGCAAGGTCTGTAGTATATGTTTAGTGAGGTATGGTTAGCACATGTTACGCAGTTTACTGACGTAGTTTCATGCCAGTTTTTGTAGTGAGCATGCCAGTATTTGTAATGAGCATGCCAATTCTTGTTGTGAGCGACTAAAAGTTGGCTGTTGTGAGTTAAAGGATCCTTGGTGTCGTTTCACCTTAATCCTGACCTGGGAATCAGCAAACCTGAGTCGTCGTCCTGAGAAATCGGGATGTGACACCTCTCTGTAGTATTAATTAGATATTTGTACGGTAGGAACACTGGACATTCCTGCGCTGTGGAGCGTTGTGCAGGCTGATCTGGAGGAGCTGGCTTTGGAGTGAGAAGCAGGCGGCGGTGGGACAGTACCCATGTGGATGGTGTTCCACCTGGAACCTGCCCAGTTTAGGGAGTTTTAGGGTTGTGCCATTTGTATCTCGTGGACGTGTCCTCTGCCCCCTCTAGTCTCCGAGCAGCTGCACAAGAAGCAGCAGCAAGATCTAGGATATCCCCCTGTGGTTTAACCCCAGCCGGCTACTACGGACCACACAGCCGCTCACTCACTCGCTCCCCCTGCAGTGGGATGGGGGAGAGAATCAGGAGGGTAAAAGTGAGAAAACTTGTGGGCTGAGATAAAGACAGTTTAATAGGTTAAGCAGAAGCTGTGCACGCAACCAAAGCAAACCAAGGAATTCATTCCCTGCTTCCCATGGGCAGGCAGGGGTTCAGCCGTCTCCAGGACAGCCGGGCTCCATCACACTGAACGGTGACTTGGGAAGACAAACGGTGTAAATCTGAATTTTCTTCCCTCAGTTTTATATGCTGAGCATGGTCTGGGATATCCCCGGGGTCAGCTGTCCTGGCTGCCTCCCTTCCAACTTCTTGTGCCCCCCCTCAGCCTCCTCACTGGTGGGGTGGGTTGAGAAGCAGAAAAGCCCTTGGCTCTGGGTAAGCCCTGCTCAGCAGTAACTAAAGCATCCCTGAATTATCAACCCTGTTTTCAGCACAAATCCAAAACATAGCCCCATACTAGCTACTATGAAGGAAATTAACCCTATCCCAGCCAAACCTAATGCATTCTCCACCCCTTATTCCATACCATTTACGTCATGCCCAGTATATAAACTGGGGGGAATGGGCCAGGGGACACTGTGGCTTGGGGATTGGCTGGGCATCGGTCAGCAGGTGGTGAGCAATTATATTGTGCATCACTTGTTTTGTATATTCTATTATTATTAGTGTTATTATTTTCCCTTCCTTTTCTGTCCTATTAAACTGTCTTTATCTCAAGCCACAAGTTTTACTTTTTTTCTTTGATTCTCTCCCCCATCCCACCGGCGGTGGGGCGGGGGGGGGGAGTGAGTGAGCAGCTGTGTGATGCTTAATTGCTGTCCATGACACCCATGTTTTGGGAATGCAAAGAGGTGGGCAGAGTTAATTAAAGTAACCATTTGGGTACATTTGGTACCAAAGCTCTGGGGATCTTGCCCTGATTATTTGAAGCATCTGCTTATTGGGAATAAGGAGACGAGTTGGCTTGGTCCTTCTTACCGTTGCTTCCCTGGTGGCTGTGCAATGCTGTGGGTGTCAGGTTATGGGTTGCCTGGGTGTGTTTCAGGCGCCTGTATATGTGACGCTGAGAAATATTTACTGCTTCCCAGCGTGAGCTGCAATCTGTGGCCCCATGCTGCCTAGATGCTTGTTGGAAAAGCAATGGAATTAAGTGCTTCTAGTGCCTGGCAGCACCCTAAGTGTGAATTCCTCAAGTAAGTTTCTTTGTGCCACAGCTGTTGGCAGTCACAGTGTTTGTAGACCGAACATGGGGATGTACCTCTCTGACGTTCCTCGTGGTTCGGTGCTGTGGGTTCGGGGTGAGTCCTGGAGCTATAGTCCTGACCAAGCCCTGCTGCTGTTCGGCTCTTGTTGAGGTGCGTCCCCCCGCATTGCTTCCTGAGAGTCATGGCTCTTTTTAAGTGCCTGGACCTCACTGGTAATTACTTGATGTATATTTGTAAAAGAACGAAATCTCCAAACTGCTTTCTACTCCTTCATTTTTGCCTCTCAAAATGCTGCCTTTGTAACAGAGTAGTTTAATGGCATTTTGAGGCAATTACAAGTTCAGAAATTGAACTGCTGGAGGTGATCTTTTTTTGACTTTACTATTAAATAGATTTACCAGTGTTATATCCTAGGCTCTGCTGAATAACTTTGCTCTATAGTCATTTCCCAGAGGAGAAGGTTCCAGCTGAACTTTCACAGGGGTCAGGCAGGGTCCTGGTGGGTCTCAGCACACCAGAGGAGCATATTCCCTGCTCCAAGCCTGCATAAACCCTACAATTCTATTTTCCCAGGCTTTCTGCAGATAGCAGTGTATCCCACAACTCCTTTGGTGAATATGCTAGCTCCTGAGTTCAGTACAACGTGGAAGAGGAGACAAAAAAAAAAAGGCTTCGGGAAGGTTCCCAAACCACGCAGTTTGTACCTGAGCTACTGCGAGAACTGTGCAGTTGTGCGCAAAGCAATAAAAAATGCTGCCTCAGCCTCCCTTTTGCTGGGGAATAGTAACTGACGTTAGGCACAAGTTTTATAGGATTCGGGTTCCTTTTCGTGGGGCTTCTTGTCTGAATTGCACCTTGGAGTGTCTGCTGACAGCTTCTTTCTTCCTCACCTGCTGTTGTAGGCAAACAGGCGCCTCTCCAGTTTTTCCGTGTTGCTCGGCTTTCCGTTGTTCGTTAAAGTATTGGCCTCCTCCCTGCCCACCCCCCCACC
>JANXJC010000049.1:17615591-17634164 GCA_027564655.1 Leptodon cayanensis
CCAATTCTTTTAAGCCCTGTGGTCTCCAAGCCAGACACCTGAGCCTTTGTTCTGCTTCTGTAGAAATGTGATTCTTTCAGCTCCCTCCAGAGAAGTTAGGGAAAACCAGCTTTATCAAGGACATTGCTACTCTTTTGTTCTCCCCTGGTAGGATTGGTTCAGGTCCTGATGATCTTTAATAATCAGCCTGTTTTGAGACAGATCTTTCAACACCCTTCTCCCTTCTCCAAAGTATGTGGAATAGCAGACGGAACACAGTAAAAGGTTTAAGAATAGAAAATGGTTCATAAAATCAAATTGAAATTTGTGAATCATACATAAGTAGGTTCCCCAAACTTTCACACACATTAATTATGGAAAAAAAATAGGCATATTTATACACACAGTGTCTCTCCATAAATAAAAAGTTTCCATCATAATGAACCGTTAAAGTCGGTTATATTTCCAGGTATTACTGTTCTGATAAAGTTAATAGTAAAAAAAAATAAAAAATCATTTACAGTTGACTGATCTCAAGACATTTAAAATGATGCTTTTAATAATTTCATGTAATTGTTACCCTGTGGTATTCTCTAGAGCTATACAATTATGTCTGTGGAAAAAAAAAAAAATAGTCTTATTAACAGTAGTTAGAAAAAATGAAAATCCTCTATGCTTATTATGTGTTTTAGCTCAAGACCAAATCTTACAGAAATAAAACCCCAGGAGAGATGAATTATAATTTTAAATTTTATGCAAATGGAACAACCACAGTTAGAAATGGAAGAAACACAAAAATGCTAAAACAATGAAAACGCATTATATACATGACCAATTGTAATTCAAGTAGAAGTTGCAGAAAAAGAATTAGTCACAACGAACCAGAGCAACGCAAAGAGTAATTAATAACATGGACTATGAAGATTTTTTGGGAAGAAGTGTTTTCAAAAGCTCAAGGTTCGGACAAAACCTAGACTACTAGGTTTTGAATAAGAAGTGGTAGAAATCTCATCGCTGGTTGCGTGCTAGAGCTAGATTCAGACCAATAACTGGTGGCAATAAAACAGGGAACAGTCATGAGTGTGGAGGGAGAATGAGGGAGAAAATTGGACCAAAGGTACCTTTCATTTTTCTAGAATCTGTAATTTTTTAGATAAATAAAGTGACTTTGCGGGTAAAAATGGCCACATAGAGAGCAATGGAAAATTAATTCCTGAGGGAGCAGGGAAAAAAAAATCAGTAATACAGGTTTTTCAGCTTGAAATACTGATTTTAATGGCAAACTGTTGGATTAGTACCCTGCTCTCATACGTTTCTGGTACTAATGCAAAACTTTGGTGTGTTTTGTGTTATCAATAGTTTACTGACTAAGTCTGAAGCTGGAAGCACCTGGGGTAGGTAGGTCCATTTTTAAGGAATGCTACAGAGATTAGAAAAGAATCTTTGGAAATTGTCCTCCTCCCTCTCTGTGCGCATCCCTGTGCCAGTCGCTGAATACAAACGTTGCTCTTCCTCCTCTCCAGTTCTGTTCTCTGCCTTTCCTCAGCACCCCTTGGCTCACCCTTCAACCTCTTCTGATCCCTCGCTGCTCTGGGCCTGGGGAGCTTTCCTGGCTTCCCCCCGGAGCCTGGCTTCGGCTAAGTACTCCTTCCTTCCATTAGCTGGAACGGCTGCCCTGGGGGAACCCGCCAGGGATCATTTCTCTCGTCTGTGCTGCCTTGAGGTCCCCTGTAGCACTCCTGACCTCTTGAACTTGGAAAGCATTAGGATGGTAAGGATGAGGATTTTTTAATACAGCTCTGCAAAATGTTAATAGCAGGTCATTTTTTTCATTGCAACTCACGCTTCACAAAGCTCAGCCAAAAATATTTAAATTCTAAAGTGTCGTTGACCGTGGGGACATAGTGAAGAAGAAGAAATTCCTAGTCATTTTGGTATGTGCATCTATGGGTTTACACCTTGCGGATGGGGGAGATTATTCTTCCAGCATTCTTTTTGTGTGCTTTAAAATAAGCAATGAGAAAAAGCTCCTAGCTGGCGTTTGTGTCATGCTTCTGAACAGGTTTACTGTTGCTTCACGTTGGGGGTTCGATCCCATCCTTTCACACTCATTTGTCTCTGTTTTGCTCCATGACTTCAAAATTCCTTTTCAGAAAGGAGTTGGTGTTACTGCAGTGGCTCAGTCAGTATACGGGGAGCCCTTTGCCTATGACAGCAAAGCAGGTGAAAGATTGCTTCTTTCTTCCCCCTTCTTTCCTCACTAGTTATACTGTCTGTTAAGAAGTCTAGAACTTGCTACGATACACATGTATCCCACTTTTTTTTGAGTAAAGAAGCTGTGGCACTGAGTAAGAGAACAAACTTTGAGGTTTTGAGGAAAAACTCAAGTAGGAGCATTTAGTGTCTCTGAGTATGAAAGCTCGTGCTTATTCTATCAAAATTAAAGTATAAGCTTAAATCAGCTTCAGTCATGTTTTCTTTCAAAATTCCTTATTTCACAGGAGTCTGTTTCTACAGCACAGAAGTGATGGAAAACCAGGGGTTAGAGTGGGAGTGCCTTCTCAGCCTTAGTTTATTGTCAGAAGTAATTATATATATATTATATAATATATAAATAATCTAACTCCACTGCAGAGTGGAGTGTCAGCCTGCTTCAGACCTCAGCACTCCCCTTCTTTGAAATGAGGGACCAAAGAGCAGACGGTCATGTGGATCCCAGCTGTCTCTTCACCAGAGAGACATGGAAGTTGTTACCCTCCGGAGCCACGCTGAGCTTATTCGGAGTCCGACCACCTCTGAAGTGATATTTCATAATAGGGATGTAAGCACATGTATCGCTAGGCAATATCTTTTTATTTGACAAGTTTTCTGATTGTAAGGGACTCTGAGCTCATTAATTGGGGCTTCTGGAGAAACAAAAGGGAAAGGAAGCAGGTTTCTCATGAAGGAACTCAGGCAAATTGGTGTAGGCCTCAGACTTACCGGTAGACTGTCTAGTCAATGTTTTAAAAATTTTTTGCTATTATTTTTATCTAATACTTGCCTTAAAGAAAACTACAGTAGCCACTTCCTTGTCAGCAGCACCAGCTGTATTCACCTTTCCAAAGCCAACAACAGGCAGTCAGACCCACTTGGCTTCTTTTGCTTTTATCACCTCCAGCAGATATTTGTTCTTGAAAACTGCCTACTTTGCCTACGTCTGCAGATGACCCTGATCTGAAAGTAGATACACAAACGGTACTGTGTGTACACGCACATGTGTGCGGATGTGAGTGCACACCCACACACCGTTTGTGCTCAGAATTTCATGCCCACGGGTATGCAGAACAGGGAATTTATGAGTCTGCAGCCACAGACCCCACTGATTGATACCCACGTTTGAAAACTTGGCTCTTAGGCTTTGGAATTTACAGGAATATGAAATAATGTTTTATGACAGTCCTGGTTTCTGGTGTTCTAGCTGGTTTCTTAGACTTACTTAACTCTCGATGCTTATTGCAAAATACAATATTTATTTTCTTTCACAGTTTAGTATGTTTTCTTTTATCAACTTTCAGAAGCAAAAAATAGCTGTGATTTTCCGATTTCTCTATAGTTATCCTCTGTTTTTCTTTTCTCTTCTCCTATGGCTGGCTTACTACACTGTTTTTACCTGGTAGGAATGCAAAGCCAGGAACCCTGTTAGCCTTTGTTGCCTCCGCAATTAAAAAGCATTAGGTCATGCTCCAGTCTTAGTCCCCTTGGGTCTCCTCTGCAGTGTTACTGAGTTGTTTCCAAATGTAGTGGATAATGGTCCTGTGTTAAGAGAGATGGATTCATTGTGACAGCCTTGTGCTTACTTCTTAATAATGAGTAGATTTTAAATAATTTATGGACAAAAACATGCTCCCTTGAAATTTCTGGCTGTACTTGTCGCTTTGATGTCTTAATGAACTTTTGATTAGTTGTGGACATGTTAACTGTGAGCCAGGAAACATCAGAGCGAAAAATCAGGAGGGAGAAAGAGAACAATATCGCATCACTGAATAAGACATTTAACTGCTTTACTTCTCCCAGTGTCTGCAGGAAGCAAAGCCAGTGCGTACCCTTGTTTGGGGTGTGCACGCAGGGTAAGACAACCCTTTCCTGCTGTTTTGCACCAAATCCTTGTCCTGTGCACCTACCTGCAGTGGCAGAAGCAATAGAATTGAGTTTTATGGGTTGCTTGCACAAATATTTGCTCTATCTGACAGTCGTGGATCTAAATCCTGCCTGAAAATTCAGACGCCTGCATAAACAGATGTTCTTTTGAAAATTTAGTTCTAAAAAGCTCTCTGGGATGAGTTTGCCCTGGTATATAAAACTTCTCTAGCATTAAATTCAATTAAAGTCCGCTATACAATCTCCCTGTTGCGAGACAGTCCCAGGATTGCCTTTATCAGCTCTGTATGATCATACAAGACTGAGAATATCATTACTTTTAGGCATCCACTGTGCTTTTGGTGAATGCCTGACATCCTCTGAGGTTTTCTGGGAGTAGATCGCTGGTTGCCTTTTGTGTTGATTGTTTTGCCTTTTTACTGTACCTTCTTGGGAAAGAGAATTTGATATGATTATAGGGAATGTCCTAATGGGACCTGCTGGTGAAATAATGAAACGGAGAATGATTTTCTAGAGATGACATCATCAAAAGATGCAAGTTATGTACAGTGTAGATAACTTGCCTTGATAGTGCATAAAGAACGTGGTCACAAACTTATATGCAAATGTCCAGCTGAGTGTTGTCCCACAAACGGGGTTCATTTATCTGGTGTACACACCAATAACACACAGAGTTGAGGTATTTTCAAATTATTTGCATTGATGCACATGAATGGGTGCCTGTCTCAAGACAAGATACCCTTGTCTTAAAAATCCTCACATTTATAAACTTAGCTAATACATATGCGTTGTTATTTTCCTCAATGATTGGTTCTTTCTTCTTCGCCTCTCGTGTAAATTAGTGCGCAGGCTGTCTTCTTCCTTCGTTGTCTTCTTTTGAGTGGGTGGTATCATTTGAGTAGGTGGTCAGTGAGTCGGTGGTCGCAACGGAATTAACTTTTACCTACTTCTTCTCTAATCTTGGCAGTTCCAAGCGGTTCTTCAAGGTTTATTGACCAGACCACAATCCATTACCTATTCCGATATAAAGCCCTGTTGTCTAGTAGTTAGTTCCTAAACCTTAAATCATGTCCAGTTATTGTTTCCCTGTTTTAAATATTAACTGATGGAGGCTGTACGCAGGACTTTAGCAGCTCCCTGGTTATTTCAGTCATATTATACATATTAATTGATAACATGTGTCCAAAAATGAGATCCGCCATAAAATCAAGAGAAATATCCCTCTCAGCAAATCTTTTACTTCTTTTTAGAAACCAGCAAGTTAGAGACCTGATGAACCATCCTGTTCCTGCCAAGTTTCAAGGCTACTCTGCGATGTTAAAGAAATGGAACTTTGACACTTCAGAACTTGTGGGTTTTTTTTTTTTTCTCTGAGTCAGTCCAAAGTGATTACTTTTCAGAAATTCGTGTTTCAAAACTTTTCTTTTGGGAACACCAGCAAAACTGAAATTGTCTGATGGTATCTGACATTGTCTGAAGCTTGTAAGGCAAGAAGCTGCTCCCAGTATCAGTTCTCTGAGAAAAGCTACCCAAGAGCCTTGTGGCAACCCCAGGATTTCTGAACTCTGCAGCATGTAGGCTAAGAGGCCTGGTTTGAGCCATGACTTTGGGGCTTTCTTGATTCTGACTCTGGAGTCAGGACTCCCAGAGCTGAAAACTGGTCTGGGACAGTGAAGGTACTGAAACGTTGTCAGATCCACAAAGTCCTGGGAGCTCCCAGGCATTACCTGAACAAAGGGAAATGAGTTGGTAGTGTAATCAAAAGTATTTTGGAATGCCAGCTTCCCATTCAGGGCATCTTATCATCCACTGAATTTTTCTTTATGACTTTTCCTTATGGCTAAACTAGTATTTTTCTGAAAAAATACTTTGTTGTCAGTTAAGACACGTTTTCTTTTTCCCTTATGGGAAGGTTGTCATCACCCAAAACATTATAGTCCTTTCACTTTTGCTGTTTAGATCTGGTCAGTCAAGAATTCTTGCGCTGTGCAGGTACGTTGCAGGGAGATAGAGCAGTCGGCAGACAGAAGCATTACAGTCTGCTCAAGATCTTCTCAAATTCCTCATGGAGACACAGGTAGTTTCAAGCTGTCTTTGTCCCCAGAGCTGACCAAGTCACTTCGAGGATGTACTTCATTCTTCTTACAGTGTCGTTGCTGAATAATGTCAGTGAATCATATCGTGAGCCCATGCTGCCCAGCACACTTCATGCAGGACTCGATTTGTTTCTCGTTAGTCCTTGGGACAGCCGAGGGTGCTGGTGCTTTCATAAATGTTTGCTGTCATTGGCGACCTGCACAAGCCGGTTTCTTAAATGAGAGAGTTGATGTTCTTAGAGAAGAGAGAAATGAGCTGGCTTTTCTTTTGTCTCCCTTCATGTGAAATGTTTGCAGTGAAAAGCCCAGACCCTGCTCACACAGATGGAGAGATACTAACTTAATGTGTGTTTAGCAATTAAGCTGAGAGAAAGAACCAATATAAGTACTTGTTTAAATGTTAGCTAGTTCAGCTTAAAGGTCACTTCTTCCCTCCTGTTTTGCTTAACAAGGCGTTAGAAATACACACAGCTTCTTGAAATGAAAAAATAGCGACTCTTTCCTCATTGTGTGCTTCTAATCTGTACCACCCTCAAAGATCTCAGGCTTGCTTTTGTCTTGATTTCTAGCTCTAAAGTGCAGTTCGATAGTACAAAGATGAACGAAGAAACTGCTCACGCTCAAGTAAGGAGGTTTTGGGCATTAACCCTGCGGAGCTTTTAAGAGGAGGGGAAGAAGAAACACTGGACACCCTTCCTCAGAATGTCGTTCGCTCGGGTTATAAGTATCTCAAAACGCATTGCATCTGAAGGCCCTGCTCCACACCAGAGAAGTAAGGCTGTGGTAAGGAGGATGACAGAGAGACTTCAGTATCTTTCCTTTTACTCCTCTCTGGCACTGCTTCTGCTAACTTGCCACCTTTCAGGCTGCTGTCTCCAGGGCTTATGTTTGTCAGAGTCTGTCGCAACCTATAACCGGTTGTAGATGTTCTCTTTACACATGCAGACCCAAAAGTTTGTGCCAGGAATGGGAGTGCTTATTTTTCTACTGGGGAATAGCTTTGCCATTTGGTATCGAAATGCAACAGTTCTTCAGAATACCTTAATTAGTTTTTTTTCCAGAAACGTGATGTCAAATAGTCTGTATTTGCTCACATGGGATCATTGTTTCACAGCTGACTAAGGTTCTCTTGACCTCAAATGCAGGGTAAAAAAGCCTGTAATGCCGCATAGGCTTAGGTGGACTCAAGACATTAGCTTAGGTGAAGTGTCTTGCCACTTTTAAAATGTAATATGGATCAGTCCCAGCCAACTAAATTAGATTCCAGTGAATATATCTGGTCAATAAAATGGAATATGGAGACCTGAGGTATTTCTGCAAAAGCAAGGTGCTGGATGTCTGATTCTCTCAGCTATTTCTGTTAGTGATCTGCAGCCTATTTCTGAGGACAAAGCCACTCCACTGTTCTTTTTGCAGCGTTCTATTCAGCTGTTGTCTTTGAAAAAGAGGGCTGCACTGCATCTTTAGATACAGTCTCTTTCCCACGGCAGGGAAAGGGTGAGCCCTTATCACAAGCATATGAACCCTAAGGGATGCTGTCTTTTAATTACAAAAATGCACATTCTGATTTGCTTTGTAGGAGGTTGGTTTTTATAGGGAGCCATGGGATGGGTGCTGGAGCATCCCAAACTAGTATGAACTTAGAGCTTTGAAAAAAAAGGTGCGTGTCTATGTTTTGTGAGTCTCTGCCATGTAGACTTTCACAGTGAGTAGCTGTTCTACTATAAAACCCAAAAATAACAAACCGTTTTCTCTTTTGAACAGCATCTTTGAGCATACACTGCTTCAGTATCTTGGTAACATTTATTGTCTTCAAAAGCGACAGTATAACATGGGGAGGCAAGCAGATCCTTTTGACATTTTGCGAATGTTACAGGAGTGCAGTAGCAAGGTGATGTTTGCGACATTTCAAAGCCTTATTTGTTCTTCAGTATGTATTTGTCTCGTGCCTTTGAGCAAAGAGGCAATGTCAAGGGAAAAAAAAAAAAGCCTTTAAATATTTTAAAGTGCCCATTTAGGATTCATTTCTCAGAGAACTGAATCCTAAATGTCAGACAGTGTTTGATAGTTCTCTGTAAAATCATCATTAAGAATTAGCCTCCTTTGACATTTTTAAGCACTTAGCCCTATCCAAAGAAAGTCAAGTGAAGAATTATCGAGATTTCATGTTTTGTAAGTTTATCTCTATCTGTAAAAAATGTCAAGTGAAGCATGATGCCATTGCTGAACACCTTTATGGAGGCTGCACTGAATGTTAGTGTAGCCAAAGCGCACACAAGCTCCACCTTGACTGCTTTTTTTTGAATTTTTTAGGAAACTTCCTATTATTATACCACATCGCTAAAACTCTGCTGCTGCTGGTCTCAGTAGTGACCAACCAGCCTAAGCAAGTTACTGATGTCTTAGACCAGGGTATGTCTGCAATGTGCTATGAGGCATAGAACAGAGAACCACATAAGTAAATTCTCCATCTCTGCTGGGCTCCTGCATCATGGGTTGGCTTTTACAGAGGTGCATTTGGGAAAGTCATCTCCAGCCATGCCTGTGCGTACAGCGGTGAAGCTCAGGTCTCCCTCAAGGCACTGTCCTTGCAGGTGTCTGTGGTCAACACAGGGAATTTGAACAGGAACTTGCAGAGATTAAAAAAGAACAACTACTAACAGTCCCTTCCCAAACTGGAATCCTCCCACCCCCGCCAACTTTCTGCAGCTCAAATAATGAAGCTACATACCCTACTGTGTGACATTTCATGTGCTCTGGGCATTGTGTACACAAGTGCATTAGTAGTACTCTCCTACGGATGGGCTGTGCTGTGTTGAGCAGCTCTGCAGACAACGGATGTAGCACAAAAAATTAGCAAAGGCAGTGCTTGGTCCAGTCATGTTGCTCAAGGGACTGTGAGGAAGAGGAGGTAGTAAAAAATTCTTGGTCTCTGCCTTTCCTTTTTTTTCCTTTCTCATTTTTGAAAGAAGCGGTGTAATTGTGAAGGCACCTGTTTTTGTTGTATTACCAAACAACTTCATTTTGCGCGAGGATTTCACTTGAGAGTGTTTTGAGTCTTCATGTTATGGTGGGTGTGAGTACAGGCTGAGATAGGATGACTGGTTAGTGATATTATTGTTTGGTATAACTATTTCCATCAGAGGTTGTAGATGTGGAGGGGTTTTGTTTGGTTAGTTGGTTTGGAGTTTTGTTTTATTTTAGTCCGTGGTTAGCAGTAGGTTTTAGCAGTGAAATGTCTTCAAAAGACCCAATTCCTACTTCTTACTGCAGTGATTAGGAGTAAAAAGATTTGGCAATCTCTTTGTCCTCTTCTCTGACAGTGGTTTTGTTCCTTGAAGGAAGTGCTTTGCAAATAATATCAACTGTAAATTGAGTGGAGAAGGTCCCTTGGTTCTAGCTCAGTATGATTTTTCTAAATCCTCCATGTGAAAAACTTGTGTTACTCTGACAATTTCACCGAGTAATGAGTTAAGATAGATGTCCCTGGGCAGCTAAGGAAATTTCTTTTGGCAACTCTCTCTGTCAATATTGAAGGCTGTCATTTTAGTTATTTCAGAAGCCAGGTGAAGCAGGATCATGACCATGGACTCCCCTTGTGCTAATTGATGTAAAACTTGGTGACAGTAATAGGTGCCCAAATGAGAAGAGGTGGACTTCTGAAGTACAGTCAGGGTTTGTATCTCCTGCCAGTACCGTGGCTGACGGATGTATAGTGAAGGTGCCTTGTTTGATACTGGCATGTGGTATGTTCTCACTTTGCTCAGAATTAATGCCAAGCTGCTGAGGTGGGAGAGGAAAAGGCATCCCTCAGTTCCCAACTAGTTGTTGGATCTTGCTCTTAGATGATTTTTGGGTTTTTTTTGTTTTTTTTTGCACCTGTAAAACATGTCTGTTTTCCGCTTTTAATGGGAATCAACTTGCTTCCAGCTATGTCAGAAGGAGGTTTGCAAATGGCTTCTGCTGGTGCAGAATTGGGTTGTAGTCCAGGTGCAATTGCTAGCTGCAGCTGGAAAAAATGCAGGCTAAGGTAACCACAACCTAAAATTCTAGCTACTTGTGCTCTTCATTTCAGAACACATCTGCACAAGCTCAGTTCTGTGTTTCCACTCTGTATCCCTCCTTATACAGGCAGTGGTCCTGCTGTCCCACTGGCATGAGTGGAGGAGAGAGCTCAAACTTTTGCCTGGCCCTGAACTTGTTTGGATCTTTTTTTTCATTCTTTTAAAGTGGACAGCTGACCTTGGAGGCAGTAACAGAGATCTAAAGCAGTGGTGCAGTAACTCAGCCAGTTCTGCCAGGCAGCTTCCTTCATTAGAAAACCTGACAGATCTTACTGCCAGGATCCAGGATTAGTCTCTGAAAGCGCCTGTCCGGCAGCTGCGCACAAGCGGAACAGTTTGTGCTCCTCGGTTGTCCTACATGCTGCAAATACCCTGCTGTTCAATTCTATATGCCTACAAACACATGCATGTATATGGGCGTGCAAGCATATGTGTATATATATGCTCAGAAAGGAAGAGAGAAGGAAAAACTCTCCAGGAGGTGAAGAGCATGACATAGTGAGAATGGCAAGTATCATCTTTGGTACACGCTCATTTAAAACACAGTTTATACTGTACAGCTTTATATGCTTCTTGTGTTTATGCATGCTTGTGCGTGTGGGTGCATACATATATTTTTATCTATATATGTTGCTTCACTTGCTTCAACTTGAGATGTGATATTGAAAAATTTATGGCTGAAAATGGCAGAGGAAACAAGAAGCATCAAGAGGAAAAAGGCAGCAGATACACAAGCTACAAGAAGATCTCAGGAAACATTGAAAGGCACAGGCAGCTTCGTGAAAGAGGAAGGCAGCCTTCTTTCACTGCTCAGCACCTGATCTGTCCTAATAGCCCAATGCCTATCTGTGTGCTAGCAATAATCTAGAAATCTGTCTGAAAAACTGGGAAATCAGAGTTCTTGCGTTTGGGCTCAGCTATACCCTGCAATCCTATTAAAGTCGATCTGAAGACAGAAGTTAGCCCTAAAAAAGAGGTGGTAAGAGCCAAATCTGTCTAGGTGGTTTGTTGTGGGATAAAGCATGATTATGAGATTAAACTTCTTTTGTTGTCAGCATTCAGAGCCACATGGGCAGACATAGATTTTTCATGAATGTAGTTACCATTCTAAGTGGATTTCACCCTGCGTGTTCTGGGTGTATGTGTCTCTGATGAGTTATGTTAACTGCATTGCATTGGGACTGCACCCCGAAAGGAGAATAGGGTATGTGTCAAGTCAGTATGTTGCTATGTTTAGTTTTTGTTCTCTCCAAATGAAGAAATGCTCTCAGAAACCATTCAAGGGTTCATTTTTAAGGCTTTAATCTTCTCAAGAAAGAGAATTTCAGTGTAAAAGCAGAAAAGCGAAACCAAACATTCTCCCTTTTCCAAGATACAAACATTGACATCCTTTTTTCTTGCAGACTGAATGTTTTTCTGCTGTCACACTTCTTTGGTTCCTTCTTGCTCTTTACATCTAGCAGCTGAGCCCTCAACTTAAGGTTGCAATATCACTGTAAAAATGTTTAACTTCATACACCGAAAGCTTTATGTGTTTTATGGACAACTGAAGCTGACAGAGTCAGAGAGTGTGAAGTGTGCAACTCCTATCAGGGTCAGAGAACACACCAGATGTCTTATCAGACATTTAATCACATAAGTTTGATTTCACTCATGAAGGAGTCTGGCCAAGAACTTAAGTTTCTTTCACTGAACCTTTCTGTCCTGAAGCCACCATGAGAGTCCCTGCGTTTTGGCCCATGGTGTGGGATGAGCACTTTGCTAATGTCAGTGCATGAAAAGTCAGCGAGGGAGGAAACCTGAAGACAGCTTGCAGCTTGGAAACGAGTCTTTTAGCTGGAGCACTTTGAGCTTGAGGCTCTGCTAGCAGATATGTTCCTTCTGCAGCTCGCTGTGATAGTGTCTTGCTGGCCTGGGACCACGGATGCCAAGCGTAGACAGAACTGCAAAGAAGTTGTGATACTGAGCACTGAATGAAAGCCATTACGGCAGAGATGTGTGCGTGTGTGATAGATGCCAGAGGGGTGAGTCTCCAGCTTGGGCTAGTAGGTAGATATAAGTGATCTGCATTTTGTGTGACTTCCCAAGACTGGACAGATGGTGAAGTGCTTGTGCAATGAAGAGTCATCTGTGAAACGTTTGTTCAGAAAAGGGGAATAAATGTTTTCCAGCTGAACATCCCTTTGAAAAGCAAACCATTATCTTTGCAGACTTCAGTTACCTCCTTTATGAGTCTGTTTCTAACAATTCTTTTCAAGGAATGGAGCGTACACAGTGGGTGAGCTCTATATCTAAAAGGCAAACCACAATCCTTTAAAAAAGCAAACATAAACCAACCCACCACCACCAAAAAAGAACTGCAGTGTCAGTGGAATTGATATAGTAGCAAGGAGAGGAAGCAATCTCTTGAAAATTGAGAGTTGGGTACGTGTGTGTTAAAATAACTTTAATGAACTGGATCCATTGCTGCTGTTAAAAGACTGAAAATTTTTCAAAGTTAGGTTCCACGGACAAAATGTCCTTCAAAGTGTGTTGGCTCCAAAGGAAGGGAAGAAGCCTCCAAAGTTTTCAAAGAAGTGTGAAAGAAAAATATTTCCCCGAGTTTGGAATGTAGTTGAAAAGGAATGAACCTTATCGCCAAAGGATAAGGAGCAAGTTAAAAAACACCTTCAATTCTTGCCTGCTGCAGATGACCCTGATTGACTTTGAGACAGTAACAAAAGCTTAATCTTGTTTGCAGTATATTGAGAGATGGCTGGGGAAGATTGACTGTGAAAGGGTAGTCTCTGAGCTGAGCTCAGAACGAGGTAAATTGTTTTAAAAGTTCCAAATACCATTACATTTTCCCTTGTAACTTTGCTTAAACCTTTTAAATTCTTGTCTGCCCCACAAAGGCACAAAGCAAATGCTATCACTTTTGCACCCCAAGGAAAATTCCAGGAGTCCCGCTGGGTAGATGTATGTGGATGGGGGAAGGAGTGAAGACTTCAGCCAGAGAGAGCAAGGCTTCTATCACTGATAGAATGAAAAAATGGTTAAAAACTAGAAACGCCTATAGACAACAGGTATTTACTGTCATTACCAAGCGAGATCTTAATTGCTAACTAGTCCAGCGTCCAAGCTCGTTTCTAGAAGAGATATTTAAGAGATTTGGACAAATTTTGTCAGCCCGAGGGGAGCAGAGAGTGAGGTTTCCTCACCCAAGGAAGAGGTTGTTGGAAGCTGCTGTTAGTTGTCCTTCTGCCAGGGAAAGAGAAGAGCTACCTGTGGTGGCTTAGCAGTGTTGCTGCTTAGGATGGGGTTTGTGATCTCCTAACTAACTAAAACACATGCTTAATGAAAAAGAAAAAAGTGATTCCTCTTTCTTCTGTTGACATCGAATTGCAGCCTTGCAGCTAGGAAGGCAGAGACAGCATGGAGTTCAACGAGCCTGGCCAAAATGTGGCAGACTTGTACTGGTGGTAGCCCGTGGTAGAATACTGCTCTTGGCCAAGCTTTGTAGCTGGTCTTATGACAGTGTTGTGGAGGCTGCAGTCTTGGCCAACTAAGTGAGGACGGCTTTTTATGTGCGGAGAGGAGAGCGGGGAAGTGAATACCCAGCAGAGTCATTGCTCTGTCTGATCTGGGACGTTGAGTCTATGGCAGATTTACAGGTAGCCTGACAATCTCCACACTATGCTAAGCTGTGCAGGAAAATTTCCTTTTGTACCTTAGGATGTTTACACCTGCACTCAGTGTCTGTTGTACCTCTATATCTCCAATGCTGCATCTCTCTTTGGGGGGGGAAAATCTAACCGTCCTAATCAGTGTCTGCTTTTAGAGTTCCTATTTAACATACTGCTACCATGCCTTGCAATGAGGCGTAATTATTTCCCTTTAAACTTTTCTTGCAACTTCCCCTCTTTTCTTTCAGAGGTGTTTTATTTATCAGAGCATGAATTTGTACGTCTGAGATCAGAGTACTTTGTGCTTTGCTTCAACGCAGATCTCTAGCAATTAGAAACGATATGAAAGGCAAATATAATTGAATTCTTGTCCTTGCAGTCTGCTAGCTTTGTGGTTCACCCTTTGATTCAGAGCTCCTGTATTTTATCTATTCCTTTCACAGGTTTCTAATTTTTCTCTCAGAATTTGTTACTTCTCTTGGAAAGGCAGTACCCCCCACCTGATGTTGCTTTCCCCTCCAAACATACATACCTTTTTTTTTTTTTTTTCCCCCCGTCCTAGGATCAGTTTAAGGCAGGAGTGATTTAAATCTTCTGAGTCGGATAGCCAACAATTTTTGGATAGCAGCAGCATAGTTTTCCCAAGCGCCGTCATCCAGTACTTCAAGCACTAAGCCCAAGGCAGCATTCCCATGCCTCTAGCAAGCAACTCCCTTCCCGCTGTCTGCTCATCTGACCCTGCTCTGCGCTCCCCTCTGCCCTTGCCCCCCAGCAGCACTGGGTGCTGGGCTCTAATGGCAGTGTAGGGGAAGGGGAGGAACTGCGTGACCTGGTTTCCTTCCCCTTTGCAGCAGGGAGGAAGAGGAAGGATAACGCTAAAGGTGGAGGCAGGCGCGTGGTTGAACGAAGGGGCCGCCGGTTGTGCGAGCCGCGTGGGAACCGCGGAGACTTAGGAGGCGTGTGTGTTTGCACACACCCGTGTCTCTCCTTTCCACGTGCGTAGAAGCGTACGCAGACAATCACTGTCCTCTCACCATCTTCTTCTGTCACAAAGCCCAAGCTGGAGCCCGCTGAGGTCACTGAAAAAAGTGACCTCCGCTAATGTGAATTGGATATTTCATCGCTGTAGCTCACGCAAGTGACCCGTTCTGCTTTTGCTTCGGATTGCAGAGCAGCCGTGCTGTCACTCTGGGTTGCCAGTTACGTCCATCCTCTGGCTAGTATTTCAGCATCATTTGTGTTTGCGTTGCAGCTTTCATTCGTTATCTTTTAAAGGCAAAGAGAGAAGAGACTTAATATTATCAGTTTGTAGAAAACTTCCAGAGCTTCTGTCGATATTTTATACGGCTTTACATTTTTTAAACGGTGGGTTTTGATGGATGGAGTATTTATTGTGTTGATTTAAACACAGCAAGCAATGTGTCTGTTGTTTAGATCTCACTATTCTCTCTTCCATTTAATGCTTATTACAGAACAAGCCTTTTACTATAAATTTCATATCTGAGCTAGTTCCCTGCTGCAATCATCTAATACCTTCACTTCTTCAGAAACAGCCAAACCCTTCAGGAATCACATGTTCTGATTCTGGAGAGTGGTTAGGTATGGCTAGGCTTAAAACACTCAAGAAAGCAAGTCAGGGGTTCCAGAGAGCTGATGATTATCAACTTTTTTCTCTTGAAGAGTTTTCTTTCCTTTGATTTTTAGGACTGAAATTACAATTGTGTAAATACAACCCTCAGAAAGTTGCAGTATGTAAACTGCATAACCTTGTGCGTATGATCAGGGAAACATTTTATGTAACGTATGGAATTTCCTCCTCTCCCCCTTTGTTTATAATCACTACAAATAATATCCCCCCTTATCTTCTTCCCCGTTGTATGATGATCTCACTCCCCCCAAGCTCCCGTAGGTACGATGCGCCGTCACCGTTTCCTTCCCATCGCCTTCCTGGGCCCCCCTTCCATGTGGCTTCCGTGTCTTCCAGTGAGGACTGGCACCTTTGGACAGCTGAGATAAGTTTGCTTTAACAAATTCTTTCTTCATTCACACAAACGCGCATGCGCACACTTTGTGTTTTGGGCATGCTGTCACCACCGCGCATGTACGCACTTCTCATTTTGGGGAGTGCTACTTACCTGAGAAATATTGGAGTAGCATGAGACTGAGTGCAGAGCAGTACGGATTTGGTGAGGAGAGGAAAGAAGATGGCTTAAGCATACAGTGGCCTCAGCTCAGTATTCCTTTTTTTCAGAACGTGGACTTCGTGGATTGTTATGACTAGTGGCATTCTATTAGAAAGGCTAACTTCAAATCCTTGATATTTCAGTGGTTTAAAAACGGCACATCTAGAAACCATTGTCCCTTTGACTTTTCAAAGTATGTTTGGAGCCCAAGCTCCAAGCTTAACCATGGTTTTGTTTGAGAACTTTAAAATTCTCTAGTGCATTTCTATACAACAACGCTTTGTTATTGTAGGAACATATGATTTAGAGAAGTCTTATGTGTTCACTAGAAATAAATCTTTTTCTTTCTTTCTTTTTTACAATAACACCTACAAATTTAGATACCAAAGGGAAAAAAACAAATTTAAATTACCAAAGGAAAAAAGAAATTGCTAAGTCATCATGCTACTGGAATCTATATTTTTTATTTATTTTTTAGCCAAAAGTCTTCATAGTTTTAGGTGTTCGCTAACGCAAAATGATCTGTCAATGGACCAGCATATCGGTAGTAAACTTGTTAAACCTAAATTGCATAGCCTGTCCTTTTTGTTTCAGATTCAGTTAAGTTTGAGGTCCTCAGAAAGTTTTCTAGAAAACCCTCCAGGCAGCTGACTGAAGAGGGGAATTACTCGCAGGCTTAGAAGACAGGTAGGGACATCAGCAGTGAAGGATAAGTGTTAAGCTGTCTCTCTCTCTGCATAATAATTTTATTGATGTATCATAACGTTGGAGATGTATTACCCAAAGTAAGTAATACAGTGCTCCATTGAACACATTATGTTGTAAATAATTAAGATGCGTAATGTTAAAACTTTGGGTAGAATGTAATTACTGTACTCCATGGAAAATCAATGGCTATTCCAGCAACATAGGTAAACATTAAAAACAGTGTTTCACGAACACACACAGTTGGCAACTGTTTTATCAATGTATTTTATAGGCCGTTTTTGGGTTTGGTCAGATGAGGTGGAGGAGCTCACATGCAGAAATTAATTTTCCAAAATTGTCTGCCTCGAAGATTTGCTCTTCGCTTGAGTAATAAAGGGATGCTTCCTGCTTCAGTCAGCAGCAGCAGAATGCAGAGATCCACACTAAAGTCAAATGCAGGGTGCTTGACAGGACTGAGCGTGCTTTTGGGTACTTGACAGGATGGCGCATGCTTTGGAGCCTGCACCCTATGGCTCTCTTTTGCTGGTTTAAAGTGTAAGGTAGGCTTATTCCTGCAATTAAATAAGAGATGTATTCTGCACTTACACTGGTGGTAAAGTATGAGCACAGGTGGGGAATGAATCCCTTATGATTTTTATTCTGCTCTGAAGAACTGGGAGCTCAAGCAAGGAAATCTGCAGATAGCTGTCAAGATCGTTCAGTTGAACCAAACAAGGTGATAGAATTGAAATACGAATTTAACACGTAGTCCTACCCAAATCTTCAGTCAGAGTAATGCTAGGAATTTGCATGACTGCATTACATATAGGCCCTGTCTAGAAATATTTATAAAAGGCACCTCACACACATATAACAACAGGTTTGTCAAAGATGAAATTCTGGCTTTCCGGTTACTTTCGATGAGACAAATGTTTCCCTTGCCGTTTCCGTAGCGGATCTGTTAGATTTGTCTTTCAAAGAGTTTAAAAACAGAAAAGGCAAGTAAAGCCAACATGCTGACCTGTCCATCAACTTAGCATTTTGCTTGCAAGCACTTCTTGGGTCCCAGGGAAGTGTTGGGAGGAAGCAGAAGATAGTGCAGGTAGCTCATCCTTGAACACTACTCTCTGGTGTTTCCTCTTTGAAGGAAGTTGTGTGGGCATAGCTCACAAGCTGGTGGCTGAGGCTGAAGAATTCCTTTAGAGTACCATAAAACCTTGAACAGCCCACCAATCCGTTGAGAAAATGAAGACATGCGATGCTTCGTGGCGTTCAGGAGAGTTACTCTAGATCCCGTGCTGGTATGAGATCAGAACCAGTCCCCTTACGTGACTTGCAGCAGGATGGTCTCTTTTCAAGGCTTTGTACTTGGGGAATTGCATTGCCTCGGCAGCCTGTCAATGCTCGGTGACAGAGATTTTCAGGACAGGCTGGACGGCTCTCCTCATCTGCTTGCCATTTGATTCAGATGTTTTACTTTGTTTTTAATTACGTTTTTTTCCCAGCATTGTTGTTTGCAGATTTACATTACTGTCTGTAATAAAGAGCCATGGCAACAGGTGTTGTAGAGATTAATCAGATAAATAAATGATGTGTTTAGTGTTCATTTTTATGCACAATTCCATTAAAATTAGTAACTCTAATAAGCACCTGGCAGGCATGTTTCAGTGTTTGGGTAATATGCCAGAAGTACAATGTTCTGGTAGAGGATAGCATATTTCAAGCCCAGGTGATTAATTCTTTCCTTTCTCCCCCCCCC
>JANXJC010000049.1:17645700-17662870 GCA_027564655.1 Leptodon cayanensis
GGGGGGGAATATCTATGCAAGTCACAAACACAACTTGCCTGGCAATTGCAGCTCTTGTTCTGGTACAGAAAAGATACGATGGCTTGAGTTCAGAAAGAGCTTTGTTGGCAGTGCCCTTTGTGGATTAACCTTAGATGGCTGTGATGTTGTTGTTATAAGTGAGGGCTCTGTGTGTGAAGAAGTGATGTCTGTCTGTATATTGCTTTGTAAAACTCTTTGTGCCATCCAAAGGGAAAACAGAAAAGTGATAGAAATGGTAAGGTGGCACCAGTTAAATATAATGCTTCTGTAGCACAATAAAACCATAAAGGAAAGGTGTTAAAATGAGGTGGAATCTCCTGAGGTTATTTCATCCTTATCTCTGAAGCAATCTTCACTATATCATTTCCCTAATTGCTTCTTTTCACAGAAGATGACAGCCTCTGCGTATTCTAGTTCAAGGAGATTTTCTGTCCTCAGTAGGGGTCTAGGTTTTATTCCTTTTCAGCTCAACAGAGACTCCCAAAGGAAAATGAGGTTGGACATAATTTTTGCTATCAGCCCTTTGTTATTGGCAAAGAGAAGGAATGGTGTGTTCCAGCCCATTATGGTTGGCGGAAGACTGGAAAGGTGAGTAGCTTTTCTCTAGCAGAAATAAATATGCTCTGTGCCTTGTGTGTTTACGCCAGCAGTAACTGCTGAGTCTGCAAGCATCAGTTCCTCGTTGCCAAGCATAACATAATTACCAAACTGAGCAAGAATTAGGTGGTCTGGCCCTTATTTCAGCAAATGATTTTGCAATTTATTTCGATCCCTTATTTGGGAATTGCTGCTTTTCAAAAATGTAGCAGGATTTTCTGCAGTTAAGATTCCTTCCAGAGTAGGAAGCTACTGTCTTTGAGAGGACAGCATCCTTAAGATCATTTCCAGTGACTAACCTAAAGGAGGCAACAGTGGTCTCTCCTGAAGTTAGCAGCTGACACCAAAATCGGGGAACAGTCGTGCTTGGTGATGGGGCTGCCATTCAGAATAAGCTAGACAGGTTGGAGACTGGTGTGAACCTTACAAAATTCAATTAAAACAAATTCAAGGTCCTGCTCCTGGGAAGGAAGAACATCCTGCGACAGCGCAGGCTGGAAGCATCTCCGATGTAAACGACCTGGGAGTCGTAGGTAGACAGCGAGCTGAATGTGAGCCAGCAGAGTGCCATGGTAGCCAGGAAGGCCAACAGCGTCTGGGGCCGTATGAACAGAAGCACAGCCAGTAGATGGAAAGAAGGAATTATTCCCCCTTTACTGAGGTCTCGTTAGGCCACATCTAGATTACCAGTATCCAGCTTTGGGCCCTTCAGCACAAGCAAGATGCTGACAAACTGGAGGAAGCTCAGCGGAGGGGCACCACAGAGTCGGGGGGCTGGAGGACATGCCCTGTCAGGAGAGGCTCGGTGAATTGGTGGTATTTAGCCTGAAGAAGAGGACTTTGGGGAGACCTAATAGTAGCCTTCCTCAATATCTGTGAGGAGATGATTGAGAAGATGGAGCCTGGCCCTTCTTAGTGGTGCACAGCAGGGGACTGAGAGGCAAGAGAAATAAATGGAAGCAGGAGAGGGTCCAGCTGGATGGAAGGAAACGTTCTTTCATCGTAAGGATGATTAACAGTGGACCGGGCTGCCTGATGAGGTGCACTCTCTACCCTATGAGGTTGTCAAGACCTGGCTAGCTAGAGCTCTAAGCAGCCTTGTCTGATCTCGTAGCTGGCCCTGCTTTGAGCAGCAGGTTGGACTGAATGACCTCCTTAGGTCCCTTCCAACCTAAATTATTCTGTAATTCCATTATATATTTCAGCATTGACCTTATTGGAAAAAACTGTCCACATACTTGAAACATCCTCAACAGGAAACGGAGTCAGGGTTTGTAGCGCTGATGAATGGGACATTACTTAGAAAAGAGGAGTGCACAGTACCTTCTGCGGCTGCTTCTCTGAACGTGAATCATCTTGGTGTAAGCTTTTCACTTGAATCGGATCCAAATGGGGTGAAATACTGTTTGGCATTTTTTTCTTATTAGGCCTGCCAGGTTTTGAAAACCTACTTGAGAAAAAACAAACCTATTGCTAAATATCACATCATAATCTCTAATTTTAAGAAATGAAAAGCTTTTGAGAGAGTGAGTGCGAGACTCACAGAAACGATTGCTAAAAGGATTCCCATTTGTCATAAAATGAGGTGCATATTGATAGCAGAACTCCATCAAGCCTGAGAGATAATAGAATGTAACAGTGAAGGTCTAAGCTGATTACACTAGATGATAAGGCTTAATCAGGAAGCGCATGCTGATACGAGCAGGCATGACTAGAGGACATGACAAACTCATATCCAGCTGGAGGGGGAAAAAAACAAAACACAACAAAACTAGGGGGTACTCATATTCCAACCAACTGGACCTTAGATTTCATGATGTGCTAACGTTTCCTCCATTAGAGAAAAAATTCTTCTCCAAGATTTGCATTGGACAGCCGATCGTCTTTGACGAGAGACAGCTGTACTGAGAGAAACACAATTTGTGTCTTTTCATTTTGGGTCTGATTTTGGTCCTGAGAAGAATCATGTGGATTTCAGGGCAAGGTCAGGAAGTGGGGTAAGTGAACAGAGGTGTGTGCAACACTGAGGAGATACAGTACCTCATATAATTATCTCAGTATAATATTTGTAATTTTTACATCTTCAAGAATTATTCTCTTAATTTAAGCAAATATAAGCAATGACTGTTCTTCATCCTAACCAGTTTTTAGATGGAGGAAATTAAGTTTCAAAACATGTTAGCTAGTTTTTGTTACAAGATCAGTACATCCTCTTTTTTTTTAACAAGATGTTATATGACTGCTGGGCAAATCCCTTTTTAAAATTAATTTGTGTGACTTCAGAATCATTAGGCTTACTTTATTTGCATTGAAAGTAGAAAAAAAAATGGTTCTTGGAATCCAGAAAGACATAGGGTAGCTAGAGCTGCATTTTAATTGTTTTCGTAAGTGCTGGGTTTCAAATATGTCCTGGATGCATTTAGTTTAGAATAGTTTGACTTTCTCTCAGTGCTAGCTGAGTGAGATTTAAATCATTCTATTTTCTATTTTCTATTTATATCCATAGAAACATAGCACAGCATGGCAAAAGAGCTTTCCCCAACATGTCCCCTTCCAAGCTAGGTGAGAATACTTTGATAAATGGTAGCATGGACCACAGTTCTGTACAGTCTTAGTATTTTTCTCATCAGTGAGTTCTTACTCTTATCAGGGGGAAAATAGGAAGATACACCACAGCTTTTACACATTTGAAGTTCTCCTCTAAAGCCTGTTGAAGGCATTGATGGACTTTGTGGTAATTTAAATACCTGTATATCAGACCAAAATTTGTGTTTCTCAGAATGAGGTGTCATAATCTAAGGTAGCTGCATGAAATGAAGTTGTTTGTTGTGTTGAGAAGTTTAATCAACTGTTTACTCTCTAAGCCAAGAGCAGAGCTGATGGGGAAGTCAGAAGTTTTCCCCAGAAGAAAGTTTGAATGAAAAAGCTGGTTTTCAGGTTTCCCCAGGAAAGCATTGACGTGATTCAGCACAGAAACGGTTAATGTCACCTTAAACTGTGAATTCAAAACTGAGGAGCAAAATTAAAAGAGAAAGAAGAAGTAGAATGAAGTAAAAGTGTTATAGTAACAAGAATTATGCTTTCAGGTGGGGAAAACTCTTTTTGCAGAAGGATGTGGACAAGTCTGACAAATACACGTGCTTCTGACTTGCCATATTTTGTTACTTAAGAACTAATTAACTAGTAAAAGAAAATATTGATGGTTTAAAATATGTTGTGGCATATTATGGAACTGCCTGTTCTCCTGTAGGTCTGTGGTATGCCGCTGTTGTTACAAGCGGAGCAGTCCTTACGGGCTGAGTTCCAGCAGAGGTGTGCTGTGGGCTGAAATTGGAGCAGGGAAAGAAAGGAAAAGGTTGACCTGTCTGTGACAGGCTGTAAACAGGAGCCAAACCTGCAATTCTGCCTTTGGAGTCAACTCGGGTTCACAGCAGTACTTGTACAGATACTGGTGTATTCACTTATTCACATCGCCTGACATGTTTTAAGCGCTGCAGTGCCGGGGACGTAGGCATCGGTGAAACCAGTGCGAACACGCTAACTCGTGAGACTTGAGAATAGAGAGGGGAACAGATTAAAGAACTTTCTAACTTTCAGCTATGCTCATCAATAAAAGACCTGAATGCAAAGGGCAGCTGCCATGAAAGAGCCCGTATCTATGCTGATAAACAGTCTGCTAATATAGACGTTCATCTTCGTAGGCACTGTTTGTTTAAAACATTTTTTCTGCGATCCTTTTCTCTCCTTCTATTGTGGCTATTGGGTAAGCTGAATGCTGAGGCCAAATCCTCTGTCGTTTCATACTCCTATTTGGCTGGTTTTAATTAGGGTTACACCAGGATTTATTATCTCATAGTGGGGGTAGTTTTCAGGGAAATTTGTTGCGTTGTGTTACTGTGCGACAATGCCATTCAAATAGTATTGACTTTTATTCAATGCTCCTTCCTTTTCTCTCTCCAACAGTAATGAATTTAAGGGTGGCAGGGATCCCTGTAGGAGAATCGTTAACATTTATAACTTACAAAGGAAAAATACGAGGGGACAAAATGAGTCTTCCACAACTGATTAAAGAGATTGTTTTCCTGTGGCTTTCCTGTTTATTCCCTTTCCTGTGTTGTGGGCTTTTTTTTTTTTTTTTAATGAGTTGTTTAATCTGATCAAGTTAAATTCTCTGCACATTTTGTTTGGAATAATTAAAAGTTATTACCACATTTTTTCCTTAAAAGTACCAGTAATTTAGGCATCTTCTGTCTATGGCCACTGGTAGAGTTTTCTAACTGCCAAATGATTTTTCAGATGCAAGGAATTTTTCTGACCTGGTTCTGCAAGTGAGAAATTGCCTTGAAAATACAAGTAGCATAACGAACTGTTTAAGAGATGTGGTTGAAAACATGTTGATAGCCTGTTATAAATATTAATGGGTACTGAAAATTTAACCACAGATCTAACTTCGGAGGTAAACAGTAAGGGTGGATTTTGTACAAGGTCACTATGATGAATTCCTGTTTTTTTATATGTCCAGTGTTAGCTTACATCAGAATAAAATACATAGTAACTCTAAGAAAGCTGAAAGAGTGGAGTGATTTCAGGCTACAGTGGTGTAGCTTTGGAACAGAATTAAGGGTTCCAGGGCATCATTCGAAGCGGTACAGAGCTGGGTGTGTTGAGAATTTGGCTGCATAGGTCTAGACCACCTGAAGCCCCTGTGTGACCTGTTGTAGCTGTGGAAAAGAAAATTCCTGCTGTGCTTCCTCCTCCTAAATCATCACCTTTGTCTTCATCTTGCCCGCAGTCTGCGCTTTCAGATTCTGTGAAGTGCAAAGTGACATGCACCCAAGAATATGCCTATGGAAACGTGATTTACAGCCCCCAAAGAGTTTGAGCGTGTTCACTGAGCATTTGGCGAAAGGATCAGGAGGTTAAGAATCAGGCTAATTGGGTACTCTGCCTCCCCGTCTTCCCACTGATGGGTAGCTCAGTTGTAGCAGTAAGAACAAATGAAATGGCTTTGAATTGTTGCCTTGAGTAGCAGAGGTGTTGCTGGTTACCTCTTTGGTTACAGCTTTAGGAAGAGTCAAACCTTCACCTGGCTAGACACCAAGAGAGTCGCAGCCTGGACCCCAAGCAGCATAGGAAAATTTCTGAGCTTTTATTTTCTGAGTACATAATTGTCCCCCCAGCCCTCATAAACTGTCTCAAATTGCTTTTTACTCCCCAGGTCTCGCCAATGTGATCCTTGGAGAACGAGTTACTTGTCTGCTGGAGAGAAACAGTCGGTAGGCTGTGCTGTTAGATGATTTTAGCATGTAACTGTGCAAAGTATGGTAAAAAAAGAAAAGATGAAGACTGCACAGGAGTATAGTGCTTTATATGTGGTGTCTCCTCCAGGGAAATCTTTCTTTCTGTGCCCATTTTCCTTCATAAACCTGAATTAGATGGATGTAGAACAACACAACTGCATTCCAGGCTTCTTCTATGAATTCTGGGTTGGAAAGAAAGCGAAAACAACGCTTCTTAATCATGCTGAATGGTGTTTGGCCTGTTTGTGTCTGTCCTACGTGGGAGTGAAGTCCCCCGCCTTTTCACTGGGGGTGAAAAGATAACAGCAGTAAGCGGAGGTGGAATCCTCTGTGGAGTGAAGTGGGAGACCACCCGAGGGTGAGCAGAGCAGGGGTGGATGTGCCATCTCCCATAGAAACTGCAAAGGTTTTTTCAGGATAAAGTCTAAAGAGTGTGGGATGGAGACTGTCCCATGTAACACTTGTCAGCTACCCGGTGTAGAGACCTAACCTCAAAAGCAGCACACATGCACATGCCCTAAGAATTAGGGACTTGCTTGACATCTGTTTCAGAGAGGATACTGGTGATGCTTGGTATGTTTAAACCAGGAACACTTCCCAAGTGCATCTGTTAGTCTTGAACATTCATAACTGCTGAGACATGAGCTGTGCACACAGCATTTTCTGATGTGCCCAACTTTTTTTAGGGTTTTTGATATGGATATCTAGAGGACCAAAACTGTGGGACACATTCACAAAAGGATGGGAAAGCAGTTTCCATAGAGGAGTGGGATGGAAAAGGAAAAAACCTGCCTTTTAAAGGAAAGAGCATAAGTATGGGGAGGTATAAAGATTGTTTCTGGAGGAGAATAGAATCTCAGCTCCTTAGAGGGAGGAGCTGGGAATGTGTCAGTCAACCTGTGAGATGCAGAGAATCTCCAGCTGTGAAATGTACTGCAGTAGGATGCTCTCCAAGAGACCTTTTCTTAGGTTATTTAATCAAATTTGAGAAACGTTAATAAACTAGATGAGAGGAGGCAGCCTGCCCTGGCAGGGAGATGTACTGGCAGGTCTTAGCAACGCTTTCTAAATTGAGTCATTCTGCTTAGATGCCTGAAGTAGGAGTTTAGGCCATCCCATCAGTGGAGCTGGAGTGGTCTGTGTGGTTCAGGGAACCCCCCTGTACTGTTGACTGACAACCCATTTTCCTGTAAGTGGATCAGGATTGACAGCACTGCCTCTGCTACAAGGTACATTCCCCATCTTCAGGATGTTCCTCTTTGTTCCTCCCAAGGATGGGTCCTAGACCTCACTGGAGCACCCAGGAAAGTAAGCCCAGAATGCTTGGGGCAGCTGAAGAGGAACTGAAAAGGGACCAGCTGGTTGGGGTAGTATAAGACAGACAGGAGGAACGGTGCCTCTGAAGGAAGCTGGTGAGACTGGGAGTCAGAGGTGGTGTGGAATGGAATAGGTGTTGGAGTTAGTTCTGTGAGGATTTAAAGCTTCATGCTGCTGAAAAGTTGTTCACCCCATTTTTTTTCCTATTGGATTTGTCAGTTGTGATTACAAGACAAAACAGACAGACCTATTCCGAATCCGGTTACCTTGACCAGAAAGTCTAAATTTATCACCCAGCCACCTAAGCTGGATGTGTGAACATAAACAGTGTGAATTTTCCCTGCAGACAGCAGTAACTGCGTAAAGGTGCAAATAGCAAAACTTGTAAGAAGTTATATTAGTTGTCTCATCACCCCACCCCTCCAATTTCCCCCCTTGGAGAGCTTTGGCTGAACACTTCCATATAGGAGGTGGATATTTCACAAATCCAGCAGGGCTGTTTCCTGTGACCTTATAAGTGTGAAATGCTGTCTTCAGGCCACATCCGAGCTGTGAAATCTAGGTTTCTTCAGTTAGCTGTGGGAACGTCAGTGTCTCTGGTACACAGATGTAGAGAGCTAATAGCAGGCCACATGACAGCCCCTGTGGCATGGATTTCTCTTAATGAAAATCGGGAACAACCTACATCAGAGTGTTCATGGGAGGGGGAGACGAGAGAAATTGCCAAATCTCCCACACATCTCCGTTCTTTCACGTGCCAAACGTACACATTGGTTTTTTGCCTGTGAATGGTAGGTATTGAAGTGAAACCACAAGCCTCCTGCAACATCTGTTCTGTCATGCTAATGATTATTATTCATCACCACTCTATCACCACTTCCATCAGCTGTAAGGCCACTAGTATCACTTCCCTTTCTCTTGCTAGCAGGTATGTGACATGGTACTGACAACCAGCTGCAATACGTTCATTTTGGGCTGCTTACAATTTCTGGAAGTTAGGCCAGCTTACTTCTGCAGTGGTACCCACCTTACTGTGTCATCAGGACAAAAAAAACTTGCAAGTTTTTTTTTGTTTGTTTTTTTGAGTACTGAGCAATTTAAACATGATCCTGACAGCAAATTCAGATAATACAACCTAAAATTTATGCTGTTACCTTTCATGTGTCTAGGACCGTTATCCCTTTACTTGAAAAACTGTTTTGTTTCCATCAAATGGCCTTACTAAAGAAAAACTAGCGTATGGAAAATATATGGCATTTTACCAGGTTGGAACTGCGCAGGAAAATTAGATCTACTCTTGCAAAGCATCTCTTACTTGCGCTTAAAAGAGAAAACGTGCTGAACTGGGTCTAAGAGAAACACTTGGTGCTTAGGTGCTCTTAATTTCAAAGCTAATTTGTTTAAACGTGCAGGATGTTTGCAAAGTAGGCAATGCATCCTTTTCATAGATGAGTATGTCGAGATTTGCCAGGGTGCAATGAATTGCGTGTTTTGAACTCCTGTGCAGCAACTGAATTGCTGATTAGATCGGTATTCAGCAGTCTCTGATCTGAGTTTCCTGGCTCTGATCACTAAACAACTTAATTTACTGATTCGTTAGCATGACAGATTCAGAGTTGTGGGGAATAATTTATAAATACCATGTGCTGAACAGGTTTTTGCTTGCTGCACGTAATATTAGTTAGCTAACAATTTTTGCCAGGAAATATGTTCAGGATAGCATCCATTTATCCTGATATTCATGTCTTCTGACAAACAACAAAGACGGATACAGCCATCAATGGACTGTGGATGGCAAATATTCTCCAGGATGGTTTGGCTGCCCTAGCTATGACTGAGGGAAGCCAAGGTGTCTTGGAGGGTTTCAAAGACCTAGCACTTTTCAGAAAAGTTAGGTAAAGGGGGGGCTGTGGTAGAGCCTCCCAGGGAGCACTTTCCAGTGGCTTCAGTGGATGGCGAACGGCGGAAGGAAGGGTCAGCCTAACTGAGCCTTTTGGTAATACAGATAAAAACACGCTCCTCTGTGGATTCAAAACTTCTCCTGCTCTGTTGGTTATTGTTGTGCTAATACATTGTGTTTTATGTGGGATAGTTCCTATCAAGACATAGGATGCCACGCTATGAGAGGCTAGGCTGGTCTAATAGCTCTTAGTCACCAAAAGAGATGGACCCGATACTTGCTCTTCCCAGCTCTTGGCTGCGGGCTTCCCTGCCTCACACCAGTCGGCAGTAAAACTCTCCACTTCCAGTTTTGCATTTGTTCCCTGAGCTCTTCTAACCCCACAGTGAGACGATTCATTTCCAGACCTTGTCCAAGGGAAGGCTGGGGACGTATGACTCGGAATGGGACTGGTCCTTTCCATACTAGCGAGACACCAGCTCCTGTCAGCCATCCCATGAAACCCACTGGTTCCCAGGGCTATTTACTGGCTGAAGCTGTTCAAGGCTGAGGTCAGGCATTCGTTCCCAGGCCGTGCCCACAGCGGTTTCTGTCCATGCGAGCTTGCACTCTCGTTGGACGGCTCAGGTCGTTCTGGCTGAACTGGGTTCTGCGTGGCCGTGCCAGCATGTCAAAGAAGGAAATAACATTTATTAGGAGGAAGAGAAAGCAGGCCGGGGTGGGTGATGAACAGCAGCTGAGTACCACCTGGGTTTGCTGATGTTATAATCTGAGCTACAACCAGCGGACCACGTTTGAGCACAGCCAACATGAAGCTGGCTGGTTTTACTTATAGCCAAGTACAAATCGCTCGCGTGATTCCCTCTGTTGGCTAAGCAGTCATGGTAGGAATCTGGTGTAGACAATGATGTGCAGCTGCAAAAAGGGTGGATCGAATATGTTTTCAGTCATCATAGCTTGCGCTGGCTTTGCTAGTGGTGCAAGCTTTTTACTTAAGGATGGGATTTTAAAATTATGGTGGAATAATGAAAATTTGGAACACTTTTTAAATTGTTTTCTATTTCATAGCTGTCCTGTGGAAGAACAACAAAAAAGGTATTATTGTAATATTAAGCACTAAATGGGTGCCTATGTGTGGAGCCATTTGTGTTGTGAAAATAACGATATTGGTCTACACCTATATTTTCCAACCAGATATCTTACTCATTCCCCATGGGGTGGATGGAGTACTGTTTGCAATGTGGAGTTTGTAGTTGGCACTGTTTTTCATCTTACACTGGAAAAATATGAATGAATGTCCTGGTTTCAGCTGGGATAGAGTTCATTTTCTAGTAGCTGGTGTAGTATTATGTTTTGGATTTAGTATGAGAATAATGTTTTTTATCGTTATTGTCATTTTATTATTATCATTATTTTCTTCCTTTCTGTCCTATTAAAGTGTCTTTAATTCAACCCATAAGTTTTACGTTTTTTTGATTCTCTCCCCCATCCCACTATGGGGGGGCGGGGAGCGAGCGAGCTCCTGCGTGGTGCTTAGTTGCTGGCTGGGGTTAAACCACAACAAGGAATGAGTACTTCTAAATCAGTCTGTGTTTTTTATTACATTGGCTGCTATCTGCTGGCTGCTTGCTTACTTTTACTCTAGCATTTATCTTCCCTGTAAAGAAACTGTGTCATACTTTCTAGTGAGAGATGTAAAAACAAATTCAGATGGTCTTCTCCGTTAGACTTCTCATGGCAAGGAGATGTGAAGGAACCTCAACCTGCGTCTGTTGTTGAACGTGCCAGCTAATTTCCTGAGTAGATGTTAATGTCACGGCTGGCCCTGGAACTAGAGGGGCCAGGAGCAGGGAAGTGCAAAATGCAGAGCTAAGAACTTCAGGGCCCTGCCAATGACCGTAGCCCTGATCTTTTCTTTCAGTTTAATTTGTGTTATGGAGGGAATACCCTTATGGAGGCAAGACTTAATTTCTATGTACATCGTCAAGACTTATTAGCAATACTTTCACAAGGCATTGAAGAGTACAACCGAATTTCTTTGTAACTGAGGGGTTTTTTTTTATCTTCTGCAAGAGTTGGCAGACAGATCTGGTCTACAGCTTCTCAGAAGCTTAGGCAAAATTGTAGGAAATGGTCTGGATTTTCAGTGCTCTGAAGAATAGACAGCTTAGGTACACAGCTTGATTATGGCCCCCGTGCCACTACTGGCTCTTTGCCTGGTTGTGAATCTAGGTTGGCGCTAGTCAGTAAGAAGTTCATATATTTTGTGTTTGTGTTGCCATCCACAATCATTCTGCTCCAAAACCAGTCATGTACTTTTGGTATAGAATCATGAAATATTAACCAGTTTGGAATTTTCCCCCTCTTCTTCCAGGTATGGCCAAATTCTCCACAAATGTAATATATAAAAAAAGCACTGTTTTCTTTTTAAATGAAAGGTACTGTTCCCACTTGATACTTCTCTCTAGAAGCTGGGTATTAAAACCACCAAACTTCTCAAGACCTGAGACAAAAATCATAAACACCTGGTTGTGGAGTTTGATAAAATATGAAAGAACTGCCAATTTTCATGTCTCATGAGCCACTTCAGAACTTTTGTCGTGTACATCTTACATCACCACCACAGCTGTTGGGGTAGGAGGCAGTGTTTATATCCCATTAGCAGGGAAATGGGGGGAGGCAGAATAAATCTGAGTGCTTAGTCTGAAACACAGCGTGCATTTAGGAAATTCTTAGCTGAGGCTCCTGAAAAATAACATTAGGTGAAGTAACATAGTGTTGCAGAGTCTGCAGGTTTTTGGTGAGTGAGGAAGAGAGGAAGCATTTTCCTGGTCTGAAACAAATTCTGTCCCTCTATTTCTGGCTAATGTACAGGTGAATCTGATTTTTGATGCTCTTATACTGGCGTATGCTAGAGAAAGCTTTAAAATAGGCTATTCTATCTGTACGTCTGGAGCAGACAGAGTAAAAGAGCAAACTTGAAGGAGTAAAAACATTACAAAACCTCAAGTGGGACTTTCAGAAATCAGTGAAGACTTTCCAAATGCTCGATTTATGCAGACGCTGGTCAGAGAAGGCAAGAGATACTTGGACACAGACTTGCTATGTGGCTCAGATTAGTTCAGTCATGGCCTTTCTTTAAGGATGAGACTAAAGTTTTCATATGGAGATTTATTTGTTCTTTTTTATGTTCTCCCGTTCAGAATTAACTGATTGTTTTGTGTGAAAAATTTGAAGGTCTCTTTATTCTGTTTTGGTACAGAAATCTGAATTCCTTTCCAGGAGGAAAGAGTTGGTACTTGGTTCTCTCAGTCTTGTTCTTGGAAAAATGCCTATCCAAAAAGTGGACATAATTTTATTTGTTGCCAGTGGGCAGCTATTGGGGTTGTTCTGTAGTGCAGGGTTGTCTGGCCATTTAAGGAAGCTGAGTTCATACCCTCTTTTAGCCGTCCTCCCCCTGCCCCCCAATTTCCCCTTCTGCCTGTGCTGCTGTAGTGGTCTTCCCAAATACATAAAAAGGGGTCTGATAGGTTTGCTGAGAGAAAGGAAGATATTATGGTGTAAAAGTGCAAGTAGAGGAGAAAAAAAACAACCTATTTCCACTTTGTGATGTTATTTGCAAAAGGCTTGGGGAAACTACTGCACCACATGATTTGGAGCGGGACAGATGAGTCCATGGAGGAATTAAAAACTTAAAGTTGAATAAGAGTCAGAGAATCATAGAATCATAGAATTGTTTAGGTTGGAAAAGACCTTTATGATCATCAAGTCCAACCATTAACCTAGCACTGCCAAGTCCACCACTAAACCATGTCCCTAAGCACCATGTCTACGTATCTTTTAAATACCTCCAGGGATGGTGACTCAACCACTTCCCTGGGCAGCCTGTTCCAATTCTTGATAACCCTTTACATGAAGAAATTTTTCCTAATATACAATCTAAACCTCCCTTGGCACAAGTTGAGGCTGTTTCCTTTTGTCCTATCACTTGTTACTTGGGAGAAGAGACCGACACCTACTTGGCTACAACCTCCTTTCAGGTAGCTGTAGAGAGCGATAAAGTCTCCCCTCAGCCTCCTTTTCTCCAGATTAAACAACTCCAGTTCTCTCAGCCGCTCCTCAATTGGACTTGTTCTGTAGACCCTTCACCAGCTTTTTTTTTCCACGGCAGTACTAGTTGTAGAATAACCTAGGAAATAAGAAACTGAGGCAACAGCAAAAGCTGGTGTTGAATCACGTAAGATTTTTTTATATGGTGTGTGCTTAACTATGACTTGACCTGCTTTTATGTCCTTCTCCATTCTAATCAGTGATCTTGGAAGGAACTGCCACAGAAAGGGTGAATGAATGCCCACGGCCAACCCTATTTGTAGAAATTACATTGACCCATGTTTATTCAGAAAAGCCTCCTCCTTAAATGCAGACACCACCAATTTAAAAATGGGGTTCTTTGGGAGCTGAGGGATGTAAGTACTGGATTTTACTGGCAGTCTGAATGCAAAGGTTTTGGATTCCAAGTAGAAGTAGAGGGGTGACTGAAATGAAAGCAATTTAAAAAATGCTACTTAAGCTGTATCTAGCTGTCTCATTTACAGAAGTTCATAGATGTGACATATGGAAAAACTGGGAGAAACAAAATGACATACGTACTTTGCTTGGGCCAAAGTCCCAGAAATAAAAGCCTGATATGAGTTGGTTTATGTGATACGTGGAAGGCTAGGAATAGAAATTGCCACCTTTGCTGTAACTGTTACCTTCCAAATAACTTTTTTCCGTACTTCAAAGTGAAACTAAAGTATCTTAAAATGAATTGCTTTTCCTCTTTTTTTTGTGCAGGGATTGACACGGCAGGGAGTGAGGGAAGCTCAGTGTTCCAATGATTAAAGACAGCCATCTGGAAATGACTGAAGCAGCCTCATATAAATACCTAGTATATAAATTAAATGAGTTTAATTCATTATGGTCAAATATCATCTGCTTTTTAGAGGGCAGAGGATATAAACATTCCAAGGGGACTGGCATTTAAATTATACCCTACATTTGTGAGAGGGAACAGTTGCGCTGGTATAGTGAAGAAAGGATATTTTTTATGCTCTTGACTATTTTGAGTTGCATAGGGGTTTTCATGTTTTCCTTTAAAGTCTGAACAGCAGAAATATATTGATGGGTGCTGTACTAAGTCAGATTAATACTGTAACAAAAATTCTACTTTTGCATACTCCAAAAGCCTGAATTGGATTGTACTGCTTTGTAATGTCTTTCTCCTGAAACTGCTGAATAGTACTCCTTCCACGCTTGAATTTCACAGAACTCAAGCTGCCATTTTAAAATAAGTTGTATTATGAAAAATTATTACCTAGGCTTTGTCTGAGGTTACTTGTGCAAAAAATTGAGGAACAGTTGAACCTGTGAATCCCATTTCTTAGGTTAGAACTCGAACAACTCATGCTCTGATTCAATGGCAGTGTTTCATGCTTTAACTCTTCTATGAACTCACTCTCAAAAAAGCTGTAATCTGGTGGGACGTGGACGTTGTTGAGGAATATCCAGTGAGCTCTGAGATTTGTGGCAAGACTGAGCACTCAAGGACTCGGGCAAAAGAATGTGTCATTTCTCATTTGTGTTGATGCATGAACGATAGTCCAAGACGCTCAGTCTATTTGAAACTTTTTTGATACTTTTATGGATGTGCAGAAATAACTCTCAAGCATCTAAATGTTGTCAGGGCTTGCAGAGTTCTTGCGTATCTATAGTCCTGGGTGTCAGCCGAACAAGGGATTTTAGAATCCCAATTTACTGACTCAGGTCTCTGTACACAGAACTGGTGGTGGTCACCAGTGTTGCAATAACCTTCTATGCCGTTCCTTTCACACAAGTGTCTCCACTACAACACCGTGTATGTATAACATTATCATCCACACAAGCAGCAAAACTTCCTCACCAGTCCTATTCTACATTGTTTCCTCAAAAAATCAGTTTCCAAGGACAGGAAAAAAAAAAAAAAAAATCTTCTGTTGCTGGGCTATGTATCTTCCTTACCTGCACCTTTTCTTTTTAGATAACTTCTTTAAAGGAACACTATTGTTAACTTTGTGGAAAAAAAACTCCAGAAGCTCAGTGAGTTAAATATGAAGGATAGAACACATTCTTGCAGCATTATAGCAAGTGTCCCTCTTTTTTTGGCCAGGAATCTTTCCTCTTGGAGATAAAATCAGATCTTGGATCTAATCTGAAGATCCCTGCTGCTCTTCAGTAATGAGTTTTGTGGCTTTTTTCTTCAAATGTAAAAATGTTTTCCTGAAGTACCGAGGTAGGTGGAGGCATTGATCAGAACTGGAAATTGTGTGATTGGGCACAGAGCCTTTCCTGTACACGTTAAATCAGAACAGGAGCTTCTAGAAAGCGAACTATAAGCTCTCCAAGTTGTACCATAAGCCCAAAATAATCTTTGTGTGCCTGCTTGTTTTAGCAATTTTAGGCTTTTGGGATTTGGGGGTTTTTTTTTTCGAAAAAACAGTCTACTGTTGTTGTGTTTTGGAAATATGTGTTATTCAGAAGGAAACTTTGAAATCAAATAATATGTTGTCCCCGGAACTTAGCTAGTTATTTAACCAGCTTTGGGAGAGCAGTGACCCCCAAAATGTTCAGACAAAAGTGTTGTTGAACAATTCTGGTAAGGCTGCTGTTACAGAGTGTGTGTCTAGGGAATAAAAATTTGACCACACCTATCTTGCAGTATATCCCAGTTTCTTGAAAGGAAAAGGGCAGCAAAGCAACTGATGTGGAATTAATATGATGTTTTTAAAACAACATGGAGCCATGGGGCTTGAAACTTTTCCAGTTGCAGGAACCTGCCAGTATTTTACTAAAAGTCTGACTCATCCGAGCCCAAAAGCCAACTGTTTGCCTTGTTAATCGCAGCTTGATCTGTGCATGTTCTAATATTTACATGTATATAAGTGTGGAGCTGAAAAATGTTGTGTACATGATGCCTGTCCTGTTTTGAAGTGAGAAGAGCAATGCTAGAAAAAGCAGTCCAGTTTTGACATTTTTTTTAATCATTTTTTTATCATTATTTATCATTATTACTTGGGAAGCAGATAGTAGAGATGAGGCCATGGGTTGTTTCATACCAAAGAGAGTAAGGATGCAAGGGAAATCAAGCTCTATTTTTTTCTTCACACAAGGCATTTCTTGTTCTGAACACCAAAACTAGTGATAGTGAAGTGTACGTGAGAGATAAAAAGGATGTTTTTCTACAGGGCGTTGGGTGAGGAAAACAATTTCAACATCTGAAAGATCAATATAGGAAGAGTTATTTAAAATAGCAGTTCTGTAGGACGTCTCTTACTCTGTTTGCAGTCTGGTCAGAAATAATAGAGGACTTCCAATGAAATCCCTGTATTGTTCTTTTAAAAAAATACATTTTTGTAATGAAAGTGACATCAGAATTTAATCACGAGCTGGTACGATTGCTGTGCATATGGCTAGGGGTACTGTTGGTAAAAAAAAATTCTGCAAATATCCTGAAGTGGGAGAAAATAAGATGCAGCTGTTGTGACATTACAGCAGTTTTGAAGGAGTTGAAGAGAAGCAAAGGGCTGCCTGCTGTAACCCAGAAGATTAAATGCTCTCTCTCCCTTTGAAAAGAAATGTATTTGTCGAAGGCAGAAGGGAGGCAAAATGCCAGCAGTATATACAAGGTGGTGAGAGTCATCAGGATTAAGAAACCAGACCTATAAACTGTGGAATAATGCTTTCCCTCAATTCCCAGGAGTAAGGTGGGTCCTCCTAGATCCTAAGCCTCTATTGTGGTTTAATCCTGGCCAGCAACTAAGCACCACGCAGCCACTTGCTCACTCCTCCCCCTCCAAAATGGGATGGGGAGGAGAATCAGAAAAAAAAAAAAAAAGTAAAATTTGTGGGTTGAGATAAGAAAAGTTTAATAACTAAAATAAAATACAATAATAAAAATAAAAATATAATAATAATAATAATAATAATAATTGTAATGTAAAGTAGTATAATAAAAATA
>JANXJC010000049.1:17666460-17716741 GCA_027564655.1 Leptodon cayanensis
GGTCGGTGGTGGGCGTTAGGAAAGAAGGGCCGAGGCAACCCTTGAGAGCAAAAGAGCTGTTTATTGGTGGGAGATGCCGCAGGTAAGCCTGCGGGAAGTCCGTGGAGTTTGTCTTCTCGCCGCTAATGTTGGATGCGGAGGCTGGGCCGCGGATAGGGAGCCAGCCAGGCGTTCCTGCGACACCATCGTTGCTGTCTCGCGGAAGGAGCCTGGGTGCAGTGGTGGTGTAGTGCCGGGTGATCCCTGTGTCATGTGGACCCTCTTCTGTGAGCAATTGTTCATCTTGAGGTGAACCCACTTCTGTCGGTTCTTTATCATCTTGAGGTGCTGAGCCTTGCCAGCGAAAAGCCACACTCTTCCCGTGCTTTTTATTATTTCTGTGCATGATTTAGTTTTCTTTACATGGTGTAGCTGTATGTTTTCCCTTTTTGTCATGTTGCAGACCACCTCTTAGTATCTCACAGACTGCTTACGTTCCACAGACCTTGCTTCTCTAGGCAAGTACTTACTACTTAAGACAGGTTTGATCTCTGCCGGGGGTTCTCCAGGGAAGCGTTTAAGGTGGAGGGACGCAGGTGCCTGCATACCTCTGCGCCGGTGGGTAATTCCCACGTACCTCATGCATTGTAAATGCTGTTCAGAGCATAACATCAGCTGAAAAGTAAAGGGATGGGTTTCTCTTGCTTCTGTGCAGTGACCGAATTACAATCTGTTAAAAAAGAAGGTGCACAAAAAGGTGCCGCTTTCTCCTGTGTGGCTCCATTCCTTGCTCTCATGATTGATACTGAAACAGAAGCTAATACCCTTTGGTAAGCTGTCCACCAGCCTAATGAGGAAAGGTTTCATCTCTCAGCTATTTAATAGCTTCTTTTCTCTCCATGGCTCATGCTTTTTTGTCAAGGTTGCTGTGCAGACCACATCCTTAGAGGATTTGTTGTCATTTCTTTGGGTTATATTCTGACTGGCTTTTAGGTGACAGAGAGAGAGGTGGTGCAGGTGGGGCGGAGGAGCTGATGAGCACTGTCATTTTCATGCCGTGAAAACCATTCTGGATGATGGGGATCTCAGGAAACCTTTTCCGTATTCGTACCATACCTCTTGTCATGATGCCACGTGACCAGAAATAAAACATGAGCTACGTTTAGCTAGCAATGGTCAGAGGGCAGATTGTCTCTAGGACGTTTCCTTGGCGTGATTTGATAGGCAGGTTATCTTTATGGGGAAATGTTCTTCTATAATTATGCTTGTGAATACTTGGCTTGCTCCAGTTGTGAGTCTCTGGAGGAGATTAACTGAAGGGTGTGCGGTGGGGCTGTCAGCACACTTTTTACGTATCTTGAATTAGATTGCCCACTGATAGGAGAATGTTCTGTATAAAGGTGAGAGGTGCTGTGTGGTTTCTGTGGCTGGTGCTCTCAAAGTGAGCAGTTAGAAAGGTTGTATACTACTTTTTGTTTAATAGAACAGTTGAAATTGCAGAAAAAGTTATTTAGTTTTGCTCAAGAGTTGTGTTGCAGTGTTTTAGGGAAAAAAATGAAAGGTTTTTGCAGCCAAACTGCTTTCCTATTGAAATAAAGGTCAAGTACAGCGTTGCTGCTGCTGCTGCTGTGGCTGGCAGGGCTGTTATGACTGATTTCATTCATCTTTTTATGATATTAGAAGTACTGACTGCAATGCAAGAACAAAATGAAAAAGAGAGCAACAAAGATGCAGCACCAGAAGAGAAAGCTTCAGCGTGAGAGAGAAAGTAATCAACCCTCAGTTTGATTCCCTCTTACAGGAAAGTCATTTTACTGCTTGAGAGAGAAGGATTTGTTGCAGCCCTGCTTTCAAAAATTAGAACAGAAAGGGGGCAGCCACTGGGACTGTGGGTCTGATGTGTTGTGCAGGGACAAAGCAAGAGTACAAGACACCTCATCTGTGTATCTTATGCCAATGGCTAGGTATCTAGGGGTTGTTACTCTAGATTCCAGGACTTACAGACCAGGTAGTTGCCAGAGAGCTGGAACAAAAGAGTGTGAGGACAGAAGTTTTTAAAAGCATGTTGCTGGTTGCTTGCAGAGCTGAGCAGAAGAGAAAGTTAGCCATTTGGCAATCCTGCGCTAGCTCCAAAAGAGCGCAGAAGGATTACAAACACAAGCTGTGACAGCAAGTTAGCTACGGACGCAGCTGTAGCTGTAGAAGTATGTTTCTAGGCAAATTATTTGCCAAGGGATTGGTATATCAGCGACGCAGCTGGAGGGATTCGTGGCACAAAGAGCAGAAGATGCAAAGCTACAGAAAGGGATCTTTAATTTACAGCATGAGCAGTCCTGTGGTTAATGTAAGTAGCACAATCCATTCCAGGGTGATCTAGCATTAGAGGGAAAAATAGCACTGTAGAAGGCAGGCAGCCCTGAGTTTTGGCAGCAGCAAGTGCTAGAGAATTCATTAGGCTCTGAGTTATAGCTGGATTTGGGTTTGCAAGTTTTCTTGGACTAGGCAGGAGCTAACAGCTGCTTGGCTCAAAGGAGCTGTCAAGTGTGCTAGCCCTGGGAGGGAGAACCCACTGGAGGCTGGGATGCTATTTTGTCAAACTGTCTTCATCCCTATGATCTCTGCCTCTGCTGTTTCCCTCAGACCCTCCCTCTCATGCCAGCGGGATGGGGCTAACAGGAGGCGGTAGGGAGACCCAGTTCCTGGGTCCCTAATCTTCAGTGATGCTTCATTCTGGTACTGCAGTGCTGTGGGACCGCTAAGTGGGCTGTTAGCGTGTCGGTAGGCATTGCGGTTACTGCTGTCTGTCTGGATGCAGTTTTGGGGCAGGAGCCTGCACCCCTTTCTCCTGCTGAGCAGTGGGAAGGGGAGCGCGGGAGGAGAAGCTGCTGGAGCACTGAGCGCGTTTTGCATTTGTGCGTAGGCGTTTTGGTTGTTACGTGGCAAAATTAGTTTATGGACGTTTCCTGCAGATGTAAGTATTGGGAATATGGTTTTTATTATTACACTCCTGTAGGTCCAACCCCAGTTGTGTTGCATTAATAGAGGTGGTCAGAGAGCAGCAGGAGGCAAAATATTTTGACAGACTAGTTGGTTCGCTTATATGACTGAAGGAGTGGAAACAGTGCACTGGAAAGAAAATGTCAAAACCCTCCCATTTCTGAGACAAAGTAGCAGCTGGGTTATGTGATACTGTGAACAAAAATGGAAGCTTTTACAGATGAAGTTGGAGATGTGTTGTGAAAACAGAATGGGTCGTCAGTACGAGCCAGAGCGGCATATGCCCTGCTTTCATATTCTCAGGGCTTATATCAGAGACGTAGGCAGAAAGTCATGATAAATATTGCACTCTGATAGTTGGGTAGCAAGGAAAAAATGCCACTAGCTCTGAGAAAGAGGTGAATAACTTTTCAAGAACGGAAGCAGTCACAATAGTGGAAAAATAACGAATATGGCTGGGATGGGAGAGGTATTGTTAATGCTTCTACCAGAAGAGTGACATTAACAGCTGCAGTGAAACTGTTAAATGCGTCTTCTCTATCAGAAGAAACTCCATTTCCTGATTTTGTTATGTAGTGGTCCAGATGTATTTGCTAAAGTTTAGGTTTCCACTTTGCATGAGGACTTAGGGCCGATACCTCGTCTGAGTGAGGTCACATTTAATCAACGGCTTTTTCTCTCTCTGCCCCCATTGGGGACATATCTTTTAAAGAGCTTGGATTCTTATCTCTGGCTTCGCTCTTTGCTGGATGTTAGTGACCTTGTGGAGGTTACCTAATCTTTCCTTTCTTGGTTTCTTTCTGTGGAGACTCTGACAGTACCAAGGATATATTGATGATTCAGAATCTGACAATATGGATCTTTGTTCTCCTGCAAAGAAACTAGGAATGTAATGGGCGATATGAGAGCAAGCTACCTTGATAACATGCTATTGCATTATCATTTCTTCCTGTTGCATAAAGGTCAAACACAACTCTTTTCTGTTGCTGTAGCTAACAGGAATTCTGACTGATCACTAATCTTTACAATGACCTTTCAAGAGCCTTGATCTAGCCAGCTGCTACTCGCCTAATAGTGTTGAGGGGCTGATAGTTCCCTGGCTGGATGAAAGATCCAGCAGCAGCTGACCCTAAGAACCGATGTGGCTTTGTAGGGAGAGGTTTTAATGCAACCGTGACAATCTTTCTGATAGAAGAGGCAGCAGCGTGTAGCTGAGCGACATAGGTTTAATAGAGTAGTAGTGTAGCTGCAATAAGGGATGGGATTTAGATATCGGATTGCAAGTGTAGAGCACATACTTAATAAAAACCTGCAGAAAGTGAGAGGGGGAAGGGGTGAGGGGGGTATTGAATATTTCCTAAGATATGCACAGAGAACCAGAGATAAAATGGTACACAGAGGGTATGCTCTCAGCTGTACATCCATCACGGTGTTGGCACTTTTATTTTTATGGAACAACCGTTGTCTCATCACAGGATGAAAATTGCACAGTCCTCATCTTTTCAACACTGGTAGAATTACGACTCTACCAGTCATGTGGTCTAAGAAAAAAATCACAGCTTTAGTCAGACTAAAGGAGTATTTGATACTGGATAATGTTGAACTCTGTATCACCTGCATTTTCTTTAAGCCCAGATCTGGGAGACCAGTAGATTCTACGGAGATGCTCATTTAATTTTTACAAGAATTTGTTCTCTGAAAAAAAGAGAAAATTATGAAAGGAGTGGTATTGAGGGATACGGACATCCCAGCATAAAACCAAGGTGTCTGATTGAAGAACCTTTTTTCTCCTGCAAGGCGTTCTGGGTCTCTTGACCCATTTCTGGTATGTGTTGTGGTTTGACCCAGCCAGCAACTAAGCACCACACAGCCACTTACCCACTCCCCCCCCCCCGGTGGGATCGGGGAGAAAATTGGATGAGTAAAAATAATAAAACTTGTGGGTTGAGATAAAAACAGTTTAATAGGGAAAGCAAAAGCCGCGCACGCAAGCAAAGCAAAACCAGGAATCCATTCCCCACTCCCCACGGGCAGGCAGGCGTTCAGCCATCTCCAGGACAGCCGGGCTCCATCATGCCTAATGGGGACTTGGGAAGACAAACGCTGTAAATCTGAATTTCCTCCCCTTCCTTCTTCTTCCCCCAGCTTTATATACTGAGCATGATGTCCTATGGTCTGGGATATCCCTTGGGTCAGTTGGGGTCAGCTGTCCTGGCTGTATCCCCTCCCGACTCCTTGTGCCCCCCCAGCCTGCTCGCTGGTGGGGTGGGGCGAGGAGCAGAAAAGGGCTCTGGGTAAGCCCTGCTCAGCAGTAACCAAAACATCCCTGAGTTATCAACCCTGTTTTCAGCACAAATCCAAAACATAGCCCCATACTAGCTACTATGAAGAAAATTAACTCTTTCCCAGCCAAAACCAGCACAGTAGGTTAGAAATCCTCTATACAAAGGTGGATATCCAGCAAAGTCATTTTTGAAGCATACTTTCTCTGAGCACTCAGAAAGAAAAATTCTGCTTTCCTGTTCTACTGAGGGCTACATGTGACTATCAGTATGTGTATCACTAAATGTATATCACTAAATCTAGAATGCTGTGTTTGGGAGGTCAGCCCTGTAAGGGGAGCAGCAGCAGTGCCAGCCTGATGTTTTCTATTGTATATGTTGAAATGGGGTAACGCTGAGAGAAATGTACCTGGAGCTTTACTCTCTCTGGGGATCTGATCCTTTTGAGTACATGAACTGCATGAGAATGAACAGGGGAAGACCCAATAGGTCACACACAGAGGGAGAAGAAAAAATGTTTTAGGATCCTCCATTGCAAGGGAACAGGAGAAGGGAAATGGGAAGTCTCAATTTAGTTGTCTTTTTCAGTGCAACTTCTAAGTTGTGTGTATTTCAGATAACAATAGGTTAGCATGCTATTCAAATTTCTGTCTAAACTATGAACTTAGAGCGGATTTGAGGCAAAGTCCATAGGTGTGGAAATAAAGCAAGGCAGAGGAGCATCTATGAGTTACTTTACTGCTGTCATGCTATTACGTGAGAGTCATCGTACATGTAGGCCTGTTTAAAGGAAATATAGGTAACAATCATACTGCATTGTAATGTAATAATGCAACATATACTGATGCGGTTGCCAAGCAGATAAGGGTAAAAGTGATTAGTTCCACCCTGTGACAAGTCACATGAAAATAAGCACAGAATGTCTTGGCTTGCTCAGTAGAAACAAAATGGGACACAAATTGACTTGTCGAATACAGAGAAGCAGAGTAACGACGCTAACACAAAGCAGAGCGTGTTAGCAGGTCTGCTATTTTATCACACTTTTATCTTCCTGGTCTTGGCAGGAGTGAGTGAATGACAGGTATAGATGATCATGGGTTGGGGGATTGGGGTGGCAAGGAGAAGGGGAAAATGTCAAAAAGCTATACCTCTGCCTTTTTTTTTTTTTAAACTTCATAATCTAATTCATACACAGGTTTTAAAAATTGCCTGGTCATTTATCTCCGTGGCATATTTAGGGTACCTTATTCTGTTTGCAAGTTCCTTAACATCACTGCGGCCCTGGCACTGTTACCTGGGCTATCGCATGATGCTTGTAAAGTAATGATACTATCTGATCAACATGTGTGATGCCAAGCTGTGCACACTCTCTTCTGTCAGCCTACTTCTTTGTATGGCTTTATTGCCCAATAGACACGAAACAAGTGCCACCTTCTGTGCTAAAAGGAGAGTGTTGAATGTATTAACTAGCCCGCAACGCAATTGATTTGTCGCCTAGCCAACTACTAAAATTATTAGTTCCTCCAAGGATTGAATTCCTTTTTTTTTTAATTCACTGAAAACCTCAATATTGTCAACAGCATATTGAAAATCAGCCACAAAAGAACCCTTGCAGTGCTGTGTAGAAGAAATTGGTCAGTAAATATGAGCAGCACCTGCCTTTTTGGTAGTTAATGCCATTGATTACATTAAAGACTCCAGCCTTCAGTGAATATGCTGAAATAGTTCAGCCTTTTGGAGTCCACACTCTTCTGAAAACAGTGTGTGTTTATTCTCTACAGAAAGCAAATAAAATAGATGATCTCCCATGTGCATTCCAGGCTTAGTTTGGCATTCTCTCAGCTGATGCCTGGTGGCTAAGGCAGGTGTCCAAAAGGAGAGGAATGAGGGAACTGAAGAAAGGGGGCAAGAAAAGGTAGATTGAACTTCTCACTGTCCTAATGTAATTGGGGGCTGCGGGAAGTTCAGCTCTTCACCTCTTTCAACTTTTGTTCTCATTTTCACTTGCAAGAAAACTTGCCAAGCTTCTGAATATTTTCCCAACTGATGTCCCACTGTATGCACTGCTCTAAATAAAGATGATGTTTCTGTTATGTGGAGACCCTTAGTCAAGGGTGGATGTGGGTGTTGCTGGAAACGCAGTGTGCTTTACCCACATCCATTGCAGCAAACAGGTTGCTTGCCTGGGCTGCTTGTGTGACTAAAGTTCTCAAAATATTTAGATCTAGCAGCCTAGAACCATTACATGTCTGTAAGTTGCTGTTCCCACTAATCTCTCCTACGCTTGTGAAACCTGGCTTTTCCCTTACAATAGACTACAATTCTACAGTTCTCTACAATTTTAGCTGTACCAAGTCATTGGTTTGACATTGTTAGGGGCTCCTATGTGAATTAAGAAGACCCTGCTTAAACAATTTAGTCACAGTCTGGTCTAGCCCACAAAGATTTTTAAAACAATTAAGTACAGGCTGAATTAGAAGGCTTTTTATGATTCCTTGCCATATTACATCTTCAGTCTGCACCTCTTAAATTACCTAAACCTTCGGACAGTCCCACCAGACCATCAGCTCTACTCTTCTGGAGTTTTGGGTTTTTTTTGTTTTCCCTTGGATTTGATCTGGTCTCTCACTCTGCCACAAATGCTACAGATAACATCACTATGTAAGAAAACCTCTCCCTGGTTTAGCTGCCATTCACGTGGGTCTCTTGTCCTTGTGGTCCAGTTCAGACCTGAGCTTTTCCGACACCGTATTCTCTCAAAGCACAATGAAGTAACACATCACAGGATCCCTTCTCTTTCTCATGTCATATGTGACCATGTCATATCTGAGGGGGGGACTATGGAGGGACACCTGTGTGGCTATGTGAGTGTGAGGAAGAAGGAGAATGGAAGAGAGATTATTTTTCCTCTAGTTTTCTATGTGGATTTCAAAGCAGCAAGGCTGGTTTAGTGTAGCTAGCAAAAGTTCTTGAAGATTCTGGCTGTAAATGAAGAGAGGAGGAGGGTGGGATTTCCCTCTCTCTCACTTTTCTCTAAAGCCACCTATGGTTTTGGTTGCAAAAAGGGACAGGAGTGTGCGTGCTCAAACAAATAATTGTTGTGCATACTCTGAAGAGGCATGGAGTGGGAAAGCAGCTAGAGCTCCCTTTTCTATTTGTGTGGTGGCCGAGATGACTACGGCTTACTCTCCGTTGTGCTTGAGATTGGAAGGGGTAATATGCTCATTCTACTTAGCAACGGTGCATGTGTTGGGCACTTTTTACACTTTTTTATTTAATGGAGGAATTGCCGATATAGCTTAATACGGTTGAGTTTCTTGCTTACTGATAGTGTGATTATGAAATCCTTTTTCCAGTCCAATACACTTCTGTCCTCAATGTGAGCTGCTCACAGCTGTTGGGCAGGCAGCGCTCTTGTGCTGAAATGTCAGACCAGAGATTTCTTCCCCGTCCCGAGGAGGGGCAGATCTGCTCAAAAGTCTGCTATTCAGACTTTCCTCTGCGTTCGTCACTTGAGGGAACTCCTGGTCCAGGAATGCTCCAACAGCATGGGCTGGAAAACAGATCTGGGTATCCCAGTTCACCTGCTCAGCAATGCAAAGGAAATTCAGAGATCTAATAGGCATGAAAAGATAGGAAGCCAGCCAAACACAGCAGCTATTGCTGAATATATTAACTCTTCCTAGGCACACTGACTCCTGAAGCTGTGATCCATCATCTCTTTCACAGCAGATGGTGATAAGCAGCTGATGTGCTGTTATTACTGTACGTGCAAAGATGAAATTAGCTGCAGTGTCCAACTGGCTTGAGAAAGAAAGAAATAAGAAGTCAAAAGGCGTAACAGAAATTTTGCAGTTTTTCCGTGGGAAACACTGAAAAATGTGCGTATGAACTCTTTAAATGAGAAATGTTCTTTGGGATCCCAGCAGCTTTTGACTGTAACAGACAGTTTCTTTGATAGTTTCAGTGCTGCTCTTCTCTAAACTCAGGGGTAACACAAGACTGGCACAGCTGTGATGGCAGCAATGAGACTAGGAATTATTCTGAGTTCAGACAGATGCTGCTATCTGGATTCTCAAAACCATTTTTCTTTGGGGAAAAAACCCCCACCACTCTCTGTACTTAGAAAATTAAATTACTATCCTAGTGATCTTTCATATACTTATTTTTGTTTTCAAGGATTTTTGTATCTGCCTCTTAACATTCTTTGGTGACAATTTGATTTTTATTTTAATTCAAAACTGTTGCAGGATGGACGTTTGGTTTATGGAGCGAGCTTTGCTTTCACTCAAGGAACAAACTGACCGTGCTGGTTTATGGGAGTAGTGAAGTGCAAACAACCACGGTCTGGAGAGGCCATTTCGGGAACTGTAGCTGCATCTGAAGACTCCTTTGTCTCTGCACAAGTGGAGGGAGCACTGTATTTGCAAACACATTTAGTTGTTGTGTAATGAGAAGTGTCTTCGCTTGATAAATACTCCAGTGAGGACATGTGCAGCTGGTACTGTTTGGTTTAATTCCCAGACCGCTCTGCCTTGTGCTCGTGCAGTGGCCAGAGAATTGAGGAGTATAAGCCTGACATTCCAGCATAACTTTTTAGGAAGCCAAAGTGTATTATCTAGTGTAAGGTAATAGAAGAAATATTACAGGATAGTTTTAAGAGGAAAGAGCTATATGAGTGGCAGCTTAGAAAATGTGAATAATAACTGTAGACAGCATATGTCCAGTTTAGTTTTAGTTTTGCTAATAGGAAATGGGATGACTGGAAAATGCTGGAGGTAAGAATGTGAAGAAATGAGGCAAAACTCTCCTTGGATAGAAGTCAGGAATCTAGTCACAAACCAGCTAATAAATGTATTTGTTACCAGGTAGAAAAACAAGAGTAAATTTATCTACTGCTGACTTTGTTACCTTACCCAGTTACCCTGTGTAGAGTGAGATAACTTTGTATTAGGGATAATTTAAAAAAAAAAAAAAAAGATCCTTTTCCTCTGGTAGTGCACTTGTATTCTTGCAGAGGTCCCCATCTGCAGGTGTTCTAAAACTTTCCTCAGTTTTAAACGAAAAGTTTAAAACTGAAGAACGTGGAGTCTGAATTTAGGAAGACTTCTTTTCCCTTAGCTCTCTGCCAGTATTCTTCAAATAAACATTTTTGTTTAAAAATAGATATCTATTTTCTTCAATGCTTTTTTCCCCTCGCCTTAAGATCACAAACCTTGTTCATTCAATGTCCCTGTAATACACAAGTCTCTTGCATCCTATTTTTTTGTATTTTTTATTTCATGTATTGTATGCTAAAATTTTAATTAACGTTCTCTTTCATCTGGAATGAGAGCCTTGTTTCTGTAGGGCTGATTCCATGAACAGTCTATTCACGTCCCTACTCGCATCTGGGGTGAAAAAGGATCCATAAGTGACACTGCAACCAGATTTGTACTCTTCTGCTCAGGGTAATTGCACACAACTGGCCCTTTACTTGGTAATTTTCTACCCATCTTGTGACGGGGCGTATCTTTCCAGATGGAGTCAGAGTTACGGTCGTTACAGTCTGTGGAGGGTCTAGGAAGAGAAATGGATGTTCTTATCACGCAGTAGGGTCCTGGCGAGGATAATTTCATTCCTAGTTGGGGAAGTGGAAGAGGCTCTACCCGACCAGGTGGGGCCCGCTGGACGTCGAGCCTTGTGGCGGAGACCCCTCCTGCGGCTGAGGCAGGCTGTGTAATTCCACAGCAGATCCCTCCGTGTAACTGCAGCTTCCCGCTGTCCCACCTGCCTTTTGTACAGCCTTTGGTTTCTAATTACTCAGGCAGCAAGTGCTGCGCTCTTGTGGGAAAGTGTTGTGCCCGCTGCCGGCAGTAGGCACTCCTTGCGTGCTACGGCACTGCAAAATTCCCGTGTGCTGTAATCCTCTCCTTTTTCCCCAGCGTTTCAGATGCCCCCCCTTCCAGCGGGCAGGTCTGTATGTCTCCGCATCTCCCTTGCCGCAAACCCCACCGCTGTCTCGCCTTCAGGATTGCAGCTTTCTGTGGCTCTATTGCAAAGTGGGTGCACGTTTCAGATGTGAATTGCAGTGGTAACTTGCTCTGTCCCCTGAGATTCTTCGACGGTAGCGTGCGGTCACTGGAAATTTGCTCCGCTGTGCTGGCAGATCTCAGCGTAAGCCGCAGACGCTGATTTCTGGGATCTATCTTGCCAGAGGAGGTCTTGGTCTCTCGATTTCCTGCAGGCAGGGGAGCTGCTGCTTTGTCCCAGGTAAATAAAAGTCATTGCCAGCTCCAGTTGTTTCAACCTGACTAAGTTCACGGTGATGAATTGGAGATAGCTTGCGCGATGAGCATTTCTCTTCCCTTTTTACCGACAGCTGGTTTTACTGGGGCTAATGTTGTAAGTTCTTATTACCATTTTTAAATTGTTACTGCAATATGAAATTTGTCCCATTACACATATAAATAATATACTTGAGCAGAGACACATTGAGGGAAAAATGTTGGTTATCTTGGCAGTTGGTCCTGTTCCAGTCTGTCACTTCAGTTTCGCTGGCTACAGGAGATGTGTGATGGTGGATAATTTGTTACATAGTTTTCAGCTTTGCAAAGTTCCCTGCCTGATTGATGTTAGTGTCCATCCTCATTATGGGCCCACCAAAGAAACCAAAGTTTCCTGGAATGCTTAGCTTTTAAGAGTATTTTACTTGCCTTTACGTGTCTATAGATAGCGAATAAATCCTACAACTATTGTAAGTAAATAGTTCCTGTATTCACCTACAGGAAGGCTTGTGTTTAAATAGATCCAAGTGCAAAAAATTTCTGCAAGTGTGGTTTTGATACTAATAACAATTTCTGTCACCAGGGTGAATGGAGGACAACTTGGCAGAAGTTCCTTGCTAGGAGGCATTCTTGAGTCGTATGTCCTCATATAAACTGAGCGTGTCATTAGATTCATGTGGTTTTGGCACCAGGGTGGGGATCCTTTGTATCTTGAGCCAGGCTTCATGTGCATCTTCTGCAACTGCTTTCAATTTTGGCCTCATCAGTTTATTAGCTGCTTTCCCATAGTGTTCTTGGTACTTTCCAGAGTGATAATTTTTAGCTCGGTACTCTCAGACAGTTATTGATGGGAACTTTTTAGAGCCCATAAGCCTATTTATTGGCTGTCACATTCCTCTTCCTCAATCTTCCTCTCACTTGTCACATTCGTTTTCCTCAGTCTACCTCTCAGTTTGACCTATTAATTTATTATTTTTTTAAATGTAAATACATAAATGATGAACTGAATCCAAGCGAGGAGTACCCAGAAAAGATTTGAGCAAGGTTTTTGGGGGTTATGTTGCTTTGTTCACATAAGAGTAATTTCTAATACAGCTACTTTTTTAGCTGCTGCATGTGTTTCTGGGTGAATTGTTCTTTTACTAACTTGGCAATGCATGGCGAGAGAAAACACATATCAGCTATTTTTCACTTTTTTAATGTGCAGTAGGATTAATCTGTATTTGCCTAGTTGTAACACCTGCTATTTGTGGGAACTCATGGGCCTTAAATTAGGTGTGATAGCTTCTTCTTGCTCCAAAGCTGTAATAGATTTTAATGTTAAACACTGCAAAGAGTGAAACAAAGACATGAAGAACAAATAAGAGTGATTTCAAGTTCATAATACCTTCTATATGACTGCCAAATTGCTTGAAGATTAAACTGGAAACTGTCAGCTCAATCCTTCATTACCTTCCTTTTCATTTTGTGAGTTATATGGAATGGAAGTGATGGTAAATTGCTGCCGCTAGCGTAACTGTGTGGGGAATTTTCATCTGGGGCCATGTGTGACCTGCACGAAGTTCCTGGAAATGACAGAGTGCGCTGCAGGGTGGAAGAGAACTGGGCATGGTGTGCTCTGCCTTACTGCTGCAGAAAACAAGGGTTTCCATTTTTTCTCTCTTTTATTTATGCTATTTCTGTGAGATTCATTTTGATCTGTAAAAGGGCCCCCAGATGGAGAAGTGACCACATTTGCCAGAAAGACACTGGAACACTTTGGGGATTTTTTTTTTTTCTGGATTATTTTTAAAATAATTTCTCTTGTGCAGGCAAAATGCAAGGTTTTTTCTAAAAAAAAAAAAAAAACCAAAACAAAAACCAGCAGAAGTGGGCTGTTCTCTCTTCTCACAGCTTTTGATAGGGGTATATGTGCTTCTTTGGACACACATTTTTGGGTCGGGATTCGAAGGTTTTGGGAAGGGGTGGTGGTGGTATTTTTTGCAGCTTTCTGTTCTAGAGGAGGTTTCCATGAAACAACAAACAAAAGCTGGCCAAGCTGGTGGACGGAGATTGTGTTTTGCCTGCTTGATTTTACTGTTTGTTTTCCCTCCTTAGTCCTTTCACTTTTTATTACTCTCTGCAGTGTGTCCCTTGGGCTCTGTTCCTTACAGCAACTGCATGGTTTTAGGAGCTGTTATGCTATATTTCCCTGTGGTACCCAGTGTTTCGTGGAAGTTATGATTTAGCTCAGTGCTTTGGACACTGGCTCTTTCTCCTGCAGAAATGGGGGCGGTCCTGGCACACCTGAATCACGTAGGTTTACTACTGATCCAGTCTGGGGATGGGGGAGTTATGCCCTTTTCTTATCTGTCTTTGAACACCAAATTTTCTGACTCCTGGGAAGAAAACATTGGCATGGGAACTAGTCAGCAGATTCTCATAGCAGCTTAAACTTCTGCGGCTGTATAAAACTGTCAGCACAGGAACCGAGTCCTCACAGCTGATGAACTTGCAATGAATCCCACCGCACCTCTAAGGACGTGTGGCTAAAAGGATAGAAAAAGCACTTGAACCTGCCAAAGGGAGAAGAAACAGAGAATGAATGGCAGCAGGGGGAGTTCAGTTAGAGAAGTGAACTCCAGGTCAGGGTGACCAGCGAGCCTGGATAGAGCACAGCAGAGATGACTTCAGGGGAAATGACATTGGCAACTCGGAAACTAGCACTGGGATCTGCTAACAGTGTACGTGAGACGTGACGCCAGGAGAAAGGCCACCGTACAACTGTTAGGCCATACTTTTGGGGTGATCGTTGCAGTGCTGGTAGATTTTAAATGGATGAGAATTTTTGTCTTCTGACCAGAGTGCACCTACCATAGGAGGAAGTGTGTGTGTCTGGAAACTTGATTCCCATTCCAGTTTCAAAAAAACAGCTAAATAGGAGGGGGAGAAATGGTCAATGGATTAAAATTTCAAGGCTATCTATCAGCACTAGCTTAAGCAACAGCTTCTGCATAGGAAGCTGAAATTAAATCTTATTCTGTCATTCTTGGTTTTCACCCTTTCTTAAAAAAAAAAAAAAAAAGGTGCTCTACTGTTTCTGGATACTTTCACCCAGTTACTTCAAAGCTTTCGATGTTAGAAGCAGATCTGGAATAGTTGTTCCACAGGAGGTTCTTCTGCCTTCTGAAATAAGTACAAAATCACCTAACATTTCCCCAAAACTTCATTGGCATTATAAGCCCTTGGGTAATGGTTATCTGGAAGGTATCCAGGGAGGTAAAGGCCACCATTACCCTCAGTTTTTTATATTGGGATGCTACTGCCAGCTCTTTAGTGTCCCTGCCTTACTCTAAGTAGGTGGTCCACCTCAAAGCATTGTACTTGGTCATCTACCTATTTAAGGTCATTCAGAAAATCAGTCTTTCATCTCTTTGCAACCTTTTGAGCAAGTTTCTTTCTGTCCTATTTTGCTTCTTTCCTCCTTTTCTTCTTTCTTAGATACAATATACCATCCTTGCCTTTTTTATTTCCTTCTATACCCATACTTCTATCCAGCTATTTACCCCATGAAGTCCCACAGCTACGGTTGTGATTGTGTACAGAATTATTATGTTTTCCTGGGTTATTCACCATGTTCCCGGTATTTGTGTGCAATCTTTAAAGGCTTTCATCAAATTGTCCAATTATTCTCCTGCATATCTCCTTCACCCTATTGCAGTTTATCTTTCCTCACTCTTACCTCTGATTCCAGTGTTTTATCAAGATCATGTTTCCACTTTAACTCCTCTGTAGACTTTTGTTCCTGACCTCCAACAAATATTCAGGTTAATTCCTTTGCTAATCACAGAGGAAATTGATCCAACGAATCAAAAAAAGAGTTCCTTTAAGGGTTAACATTTTACTGGGAAAGGAATGGGGTGAAAGTTATACAAATGCATTTCTGGCGTAAGTTTCTTAAAATAGAGGGGAACTTGCCAGGGGAAGATGTATACATATTAACGGATAATCGACCAATGGATAAAACAAGAATTTTTTTTTTCTTTCACTTGCTTGAGAAGTGACCAGCAGACTTCAGCTACCTAAGACAGATTGCTTTGATAAATCTTGGGGAATTTTGGGGGTTTTTTGTCTCAGTTGCTTTCTCTCGCAAGCACACAAAAGAGATGTCCCCTCTAGCACCTGGCAGCTCAGCTTGCATTTTGTATGTGGATACGATTCTGCTTTCTGAATCTGCAAAACCTCTAAAATCTCCATTAAAATGCACTGTAAACCTCCTCTCTTTGGGAGTACTATGGAGCTGTGAAAAGAAGACCATGAAAGTGAAGCCAGAATAAATAAACCTTACTCCAAATGCGTGAGGATTGGCAAGCTTAAGAATCATTAGTTTTGCCCTAGTGAAAAAGGAGGAAGATGGAAATCCACGGGAGAGAATTAGGTTGGTTCGAGCAATGCACCAGCACTGTAACCCTACTCTAGATCTGTGTGCAATACACCCGGAGGGAAATAAGGCTTTACAGCATGGAGATTTTATCAACTTGCATTTCTGTGACAGTTGGAGTGCTTGTGAGGGGATGAAGCCAGCAGGAATTACTTGTTTTGTTCCAAATGAGTGTCACTAAGATCTCTGTGCCGTACCTGTCCAGCCTTTATGTGCTACGTACAAAAATGTGTATCTGTGAAAGAGGTGTCTGTATTTTGGTTTTGAAACCTTGTGCTAGCAAAGCTGGACTCCAGAGCACCATGATCTCTGTCACAAGCATTGCAGTGAGAGAAACAAAAATTAAAAGCTAGGTTTGGCTGTTTTCACCCCACCCATAAAAAGCAAGCTGTCTCCATGCTCCTGTCTTACTGGCAGTGCTTGGTCCTGATACGGGTGGGGGAGGCAAGGAGGAGGAAGGGGCTCTCATTAGAACTCCGGGGATCTGTATTTATTTATTTTATTTACTTGGCATTTAACTGAAATACCTGTTCAGTGGGGCTGGAGCAGTGCTGGGTGAGAACATGAATTGTTCGGTTTGGAAAGAACTGAGAATCCGGTGGTAAATCAGTGCTATTTGAAGTGAAGTCCCAAGGGCTGGTCTATCAGTAGGGAAGAGACGACCGCGTGGAGACTTGCACTCCACAGCCCGTCACAAGGGACCCGGTGCTTCTCGACACTTGCGGCAGCAGCTGAGGGCTGGGCAGGACAGACCATGTTCCCGCAAGGCAGAAAAACCTGTTGGAGTTTCCTGCTCTTCACTAGAGTCCTGCTATTTTTGGTTATGTCTAGTTGGTAGCCAAACAGGTTTATAAATTTCAAATGTGCTCACTTTTCCAAAAACGATGCGACCTTGAATAAGAAAATCCCAGGACTCTCCTTAACCAAAATCATGTTTTGCTTTTCCCAGGAGAAAGCGGAAAGTTTCTCTCTCCCATTACTCTAAGCTTCCACTCCCACTCTTGAATGAAACTGAAATTCAAGACTGCGGGTGGTTGCAGGTCCAGGAAAAACTGTTTCCTGGTCTTGGCTTCTGGCTGGTGGAGCAGTCTGTTGGCTTGTTTAATCAAATTGGGAGTAGATTTACTGGGAAGATTTGCATTTAGTCAAAAGTTCTTGATAAATGGATCTTCTAGTGTGTTTCTGTAGGAGAGCAAGTTGCATTCAGCCTCGTAAGGGACCCAGATTTTCTGCTCTAGCCTTCTCTGTCTCAGATCAGTTCACTGTAATGTGCATGGCACAGTTAGCCTTTCTCATTGCTTCTGAGAGTCGGTTTTTGAAGGGTCTTTATTTGTCAGCCTCGAAAAACCAAATCCTGTCTACAGATCGCTCTGGGATCTCATCTTGTATACTGCTCAACAGATGACCGTAAGCAATACTTGTGTGTGTGCAAAGCAATGATTAAAGGAGGAGCGGAATTAGAAATACATTTGGGACTCTGGGGAGGCAGGAGAATCCCTGCATCTGTTTCCTAATGATGTTTCTTTGTTTGACTCTCATTGACTTCAGTGAGATGTTGCTTGTTATTTTTTACAGTCTACAGTCTCTAGTCTGTCTTAGAAATACTGGTGGTATAGTATTTCTTTTCTCATGTGACTTTAAATACATTATTTAAAATTTTTAATAGAACTTTTTTGTGCTCTTCATCTGGTGCAGTTGAGAAATTAAATTCCCCAAGTGTTTCACTTTCTGTATTTTTCTTACAGTGATTTTTTTTTTTTTTACATACCATCTGTAAGGACCAAAAAAAAATAAAAAAAAAGAAATGTCCTTTCTTAATTTGAGAACTCTTACTTCTGTTTGGTTTCTGAAAAGCTGTTGTTCCTTGAAAATCCAATCTTTTGCTTTCTGGTGTGGTGTGATTAAGTGCTTTAAAGTCTAAAATTAATGAAACAATAATAGTTTTTTTCCTAAATTGGTGTTTAATATATAATACAACGTACATATTATTATTAATATTAAATAATTTTGGTCTGTTTTTTAGCGGGCATGAATCATGTCAGCTGTATTTTATCACCTGTGAAAAAAGCAAGCTGTAATGCCTTCCCACAGAAATATATGGGAGGGGGAAATATGCATTCAGTCATCTTTCCTATTGGAAAGCATTCCTCCAAACTCAGCCCCAAGATACGCCTATAACAGGGCAAAGAACTTGGAAAAAATCCCAGAGAACAAAAAAAACCCCCCCGTATTAGATGCCTAGGAGAAATCCATGTAGTACGGCGCATTGTTGTGTAAGCACATCATTGCACGCGTCTCTGATCCCTGAGGCTGCTGGAAGGGGACGCGTCCCCTGCTGGTACAGGTGCAGGTTGGTCTGCACCTTGCTCTTACCAGGGTGATGAGAGGAGTTGTCTCGGGACATCCATTCTGCCAGGGGTGGGGGAGGCTTTGTGCAAGCGTGGGAATGCTGTTCGCAACAGGTCATTCGTCTGATGGGCTAACTGGGAGCATAATTTGTGGATAGCCCTCTCTAACAGCCAGCCGTGATGCCAAAAACTACTGTTCCTGGCCAGCGCTGAGGAGCACCGAGGTAGTGATTCGCAAAGATAATACTTGAATATGCGCATAGGGGAAGGTGATGAGCTGAGGCAGGGACTGCAGACGGTGCTGAACTCTTTCCTCCCGTCTTTTACCAGGTCAGCAATTTCTAGATGTGTATTTTGTTTGAGGCCTAGACCATTTGGCAGTCTTAGTTCTGCTTAATTAGCTTCATGATTTAAAACTATTTGTGGCCTCCTAATGAACTGGGAAAAACCCAGCAGTTGTTAGCAGCTGGCTGGGATTTTAACAGCAGCCATGTGCGTTCAGCAGAACAGCAATAAAGTAGTGAGAAGAAATGTCTGGCAGTACTGCCAGGGGTCAGGACATGCGAGGGCTATCCTCAGTCCTGTTAATGATCACCATTAGCACAGTACAGAATTTCAGCTCGACGTAAACAGCCTTGTTGAGTGACAGTGACAATGAAGGCTTTGACAGAAGGCTTGGGTTTGCGCGAAGCCCCGCGTCCCGTGAAGGAGGATTTGAACTGAGGTGCTGGACACGGACCAGAGCGGCTGAGGGACGAGGGCACGTTCCCATTGGACTTTCAACAACTTCCCAGCCCTGCCGAGATTTGTCAGGGAAAAATCTGTCAAAACCCTTAGGCGCTTAGTTGCCCAGCTCTATTACCCAGCCCTGTGGGGCTTCACCGAGAGGCGGAGGTGACCATTGCTGGGTGGTGGTAAAGCTACCAGTTCTGGTTGTGCCTGTGCCTGAGGGCTCAGCCCTCTGAGCCTCTTATGCTTTTACCAGTTTGATGCTTTCTCAGGCAAAGCAACTGAGCCCGTATTCTGATTTCCCTGCCACCTGGAGAAGGTGTCCCCCAATCTTTAAACAGTATGTGACCAGCCAGGTGACAGTCTCCCATGACTACAGTCTATTTCTTCTGATATTCCTCCTTCTTACAGTGGTTCTCGGTTATTTCGGCGATGCAGATTTTCACAGGATTATTTTGGCTGTTCCTGAAACCCCAGATCACAAATCTGCTCCATCTCTCATGAATATTTCTAGCACTAGTCTGGACAAAAGATATAACATATCCTTATGGTTAAGATAGGTATATTGAGATGTAGTCTATAACACTTAACGCTCCGTTTTTGCCAGTCTGCAATTTAACAAAACTAAATATGGATCACAGTCTCAGCGTGCACACTCTTCGTAGCTGCCTCTCCTGTTTTGATTATATTTTCCTAAGTTTAGAGATAATGGAGAGCAGTTACAATATTGCTGAACTTGTGCTTCAGTGATAACTACTTCAGGAAAAGAAGCAGTATGTATGAAAGAAACTATTTGTTGTCTGGTGAAAATGCTGTTCAGATACATAAAATACTTGGCTAGCTGATGTACCTGTAGGAAGGCTGGCACCAGGGCCTAAAAGCATTCTTTTAGATCATTCCAACCCTTCAAGAAGCCTGCCCTATCTTTGTTCTGGAGAAAGATTTTTTTCCCGTTTCACAAACATGATTTTTTTCCTGAGAGTCAGATTACATTTTGGATGTATGTGATAAAAGGTGAAGAGTTTCCTTCATGTCTGTCAGTACACCTTTGTGGCCAGCATGAAGCATGTCTGGCTCTGGTTTTAGGTTTTTCAATCCATAAATGATCCTCACATGTCCTCTTAACCTGTATTTGCGGGACATTTTGGTGCCTTTGAACAAAATTCTCTCCGGAGATCTGTACATGCTTCTATTTGCTATCTCAGGTGCTAATTATATTATGTGGAGCGCCTCTCAGGGTTAGCTCTGATGTTTTATTTTATGGTTGGATGGATTTCTTCTATTTTGTTTTAATAAGGTTGATATGCACATAATACAGTGACCTTTACTGCAGTTTTTGTCGGGTGCTCTGAAAAATATGTCTGCAGCCACTAAATAATGCTGTGGTGTGGTTTTGTTATGAAAACGGTACCTAACGGAAATAGAAATAGCAAAGAATAACTGCATCGCTGTGGCTATTTAAGTGTATCTATTCTGGGTGGGGTTTCATAGTTCAGGCCAGGATTTCTTAGACCTGCTCCCTCGAGTTATCTTCCAGGATTTGAGATCAGCAGAGCCCCTTGCTAAAGCGAGGAAAGTATCGTAAGAAAACACAGCAGCTGAGAATTTTAGTCAGTCCCTTTGATTTCCCGACACCGTGACTGGGGACGCACCTCCCGCCCACAGGACCTGAAGGTCTCTCAGGTGAGGGAGATGTAATCCTTTCTGCAAAACTGAGACCGCTGCTCCTGAGCACATCCTCTTTCCCACCATGGTTTGCTGTTCTTGGAGGATGGCAGCCCCCATGACCTCCAGCTGTAACGGCGGCTGCTGCTTTTTTTGGTGTGGGAGTCACAGAAGATTTGGATTGTAATATCAAAACTAAGACACTTAGAATTTGCCTTTTCCTCGCTGCAACCAGAAATGCTCTTGGCTGAAGTAGTCGCCTCTCTTCCACTCATCAGGGGTCCTTGAGTCCTGAGAGGCACGGCGGGAAAGCTGCCCTGAAACTCCTAACCTCTTTCAGATGTCCACTTAGTATTGCTAAACAGCCCTGCTAAAAGGCTTGACAAATTCTTCATGCACTTGAGGGTTTTCCTCCTCTTCTGCTGCCACAGTTTGTATCTTTCCCCATTTATTTATCTGGCTGGTTTGGAAACAGACTTCTTTAATGAGAGGAAAAACTTCACCACTGGACAATCTCTGTTTTACTCCTCCACCTTTTATTGCCTGTGGTTTTGTTTTTCTTTTTCCTGCCCTCGCCCACCCCTCATGCTTTACTATACATCTTTCTGACAGTTCTTGACTTAGATATCTACATTTGGAAAGTAACTTGAACTTTAAGAAATGTCTTTTGGCTTTCAGTGATGATAGTCTAATCGTCCTTGGCTGCAGTTCTCCCCATTGTCCCTTCAAGTCAGTTGTGTTGTCTTTATCTTTATATCCATGGTGCGTACTTCTAGTTTTTGCGAAGCGGTAATATCCATTGCACATCTTCATCCTTTTCAGAATATTGGCAACTGCCAACCAATCTGACCGAGCCACTTCTGGGAGAGGCAACAGCAATGGAGAGGATATCTTATGGAAACGGCTTTTCACAGCCACTTCTTTTGAAGTGGGATAAACCGTCTAAAGCAAAAGCTTTTTGCTTCTGGGGTCTAGGTGTCTTCCCCACCTGCTTCTGGAGCCCTTCCCTTGTGAAGTGGTTCTTTGGCCTGACTTTGGCCAAAAGTGTAGCCCAACTTTCCCCCCCACCTTTTTTCCTGTGTTGTCCTTCTAGAGAGAACTCTCGTGTACTGTCATAGATTTCCTTTTTTTATGGAGTGCAAGGCTCCTCAGCTTTCTGTAATGCAGCTTCATAGTCAGTCTCTGAGGAAGCTGAAAACAGTTTTAAAAGCCCTCCTACAAGTGCTGTTGTCAAAAACTACCTTATCTTCAAACAACTCTTTGTGTGTGTTTGTATCATCCCTTACAAATCCAAAGTGTCTGTTTTTAAATCCCTGTGTTCCCCACTTTGAGAGTATTTCAGCTCTGTTGGGACTTTGAACCACTCTGTTTTTCTTAGTTCACTTTAGTCTTAACTATTTTGGGGCAGTCTGTAATCTCTCAAAGTCTGAGAGAGGCCTGCTGCATTTCTGCACAGCACAGCAGCTAACTCCAACTGGCATTTACGTCAGCCTTCAGAAATATGGATCCTCACAAATGTTACTTTTTGCTCTTTTATTTTCACTTGCCTGACAGTGAAGTCACCCTAACAACTCTTCTTTCCTGAAAATCACAGATATAAATGGGATTTTAAAACATAGTTAATATCTGTCCCGAGGGTGTCTTTCATCTGTTGCTGATAGACATTCCTGGTTGTTAAGGCTGGGGGACCATTGCGGCTCTGGAATGTGACTTAATAATTCCTATATCAATCTCAATAACTTGTGGTGGGATACAGATAGATTACTGTGGGCCAGCTTAATTCTTTTTGTAACCAGTAGGTGAACTGCTGTCCTTTTTTAATATTCACAAGTATAACGAACAGTGGATCTCCTTCATTGAACAAAACTGTTGAAACTGTAACAGCTTCCATACAAAGCACAAGCATATGTTGTTGCTTGTGCAAATGCATATGCACTTATATTTGTGAGTCTCACCGTGAAAAAGAAGCAATTATAACTCCAGACCACTGGACAGAAAACAAGCAAGAAGTCGAGCAAAACAAGCATTATGTGAAAACCCTGAGGGATGGATGGGAACTTAACAAGGAGAGGTTTTTGAGTTCACTGTCAGCTAGGTGGAAGTTGAGCACTGTGAGCAAAGAAAGCTACCTCCTGCTGTGTTTAGGGAAATAGATTTTCGTGTCCGCTTGTTGTAAATAGCAAGACCATGTAAGAGATGTGCATCCTCTGTATCAACTTCTTTTTTAGAATAAAATGACACTTTGACCCTGAATTTCTGCTAACTTCCTGGGTCAGAAAGGAGTAACGATATTCCTGCTTAAACAATCTGGTCCTGATCTTAAACATATTTCCTGCTGGAAAATCTGACACCTTGTGACGAACTGTTCAAATCATTACATATCCCCACTGTTTCAAAACATGTACTGTAGTTTTAGAATTTCAAAAGGAATTGGGAATGGCCCGAGGGAAGAGCTGATGAGAAGTCTGTAGTTAGCTGCATTTTGAAACAAATGAAAGTTTGGAAGTCTTTTGCCAGTACTGTTTACCTTTTATGCATGTATTTCTTTTTTTTTTTTTTTTTCAGGTTGTAATTTTTTTTTCTTGGAAAACCTCATCTCTTTATTTAACAGGCTGCCCCCTCACCCACCTTCCCCCAAAAGTCAACCAGTTACACTTTCTCCTTCATTCTTATTTGTAGCCAGAAATGTTTGGATTAAGCTTTTGACAGTAGTCAAGAAATTTTGAAGATGGCAGACACTTTCTGTGAAAACAGTTATTTCTGTAAACCTGTTTATTTCAGTCTAAGGCTTGCTGAGTAGTATCAGAATTCATTTTCATCACTGCCAAAATCTAAAGTCTGGAGGTGTCACTAAGCAGATCTCTTATTGCAGTTTTATTTCCATGCTATTTGATTTCTTAAGTCATTCCGAACGCATTAAGATGGGAAAAGAACAAGTTGGAAAGGTATAAACAGAGCAAGGAGAGCAAAATTGACAGAGAAAGGAAAAAAGGAAAAAATGCTTTCTGTAAAGTAGTAGAAACATGGTGGATTGGTTTATCTGCAGAATGATAGATTTGCTTTGGTTTGTGGTTGGTAAAAGGCTCTCCCCCCCCCCCCTTTTTTATAATCTCTTTCTCTTTTGTATTCTAAAATTCTTTTCTTCCCACACCTTTTATGCTCATTTGCTTAATTTTCATTCCCTGTGTCTCCTTCTTTCTTGGGAGCTAATTTTAGATGCAGTTCTTCACTGCTGGCTTGCCAGACTCTTAGCCCTTTGGCAAGTTCTTCAAAGTCAAATATATGTTTACAGTGAGTAATACAATGCTGGTGGGGGGGTGGTGGTTTTTTTAGCTTCCAAATTACAGGTGCAGTTCGTGCCTGTACTTTCCAAACTCACAGTTCATTTGTAGTTGTAAATCAGTGTGTATCAGTTGATTTGTGCTGGTAATTACTCTATTCATTCTCCATTCTCTACAGATTTGAAATTGGAAAGAGTTGTCCCCAATTTTCATCTTGGCTAACGGAGTCTCTCATTGCCGATGAATAGCTGAAATGTTCCATAAAAACTCTAAGTCACATCTTTATGAGAGGACGTGCTAATGACTTTACGTGGAGTGGAAGGAGTTCACACATTTTCTAGGCCACACTCACTATCAGTACCAGGGGTTTCTTTTATTAGTTCTGTTTCCCCCTCTCAGTTCCCCATGTGCTTTTTGCTCATCTTTGTCTCTTCCTTGGGCTCTCTGCCATTCCCCAGTCTGTGCCAGAATCTCTGTGTTATCATGTCATCATGTTTGCTAATCTTTTCTTCTCAGCCATCTGGAAGATGGGGGGGGGTGTTGCTGAGTGTCTAAACAAAACCGTCTCCTCCTCCTGCTGTCCCGTCAGTGACATCTCAAGTGAAATCCTTCTTTGGTCTATCTTGGGCCTGATCCTCCAGAGTCTTTTTCTTTACGAGTTTGGACAATAGAACAGAAAATGAACTGAAGTTTTTGTGATGGTTTGCTTTACTAAAAAAAAAAAAAAAGAAGGCAGGGGAGAGCAAACTTTCTTCAAGGGTGGTACGATAGGAGATTACTTGCCCCTTTCCAGTGAGATCCCAGTTGCAGTACTGTGACAAAGATGTAGCTAAATCAGAGGAGGTCCAGAGGGCAACAGTAGGAATGACAAGAGATTTAGAGAAAGTGACCTATGAAAACCTGAGGAACTTTTTTTTTTCCCCTTTCCCCCCAAAAAAAAGAGAAGATGGTCTACACTAATGGCCTCCAGGATACCAAGGCGTGTTATGAAAAGGGGAACAACGGCTTGCTCTCCAGGGTTGTTGATCGTAGGGAAAAAAAAATAAGCAGCGAGTCTGTGGCAGAGATTAGGTCCTATTATAGAAAAACTGTATTTAGAAGGGTAGCAAAGTGGTGGAACAGGCCAGCTAGGAAGACTGTGAACTTGTCTCGGGAAGGACGGGTGTAAGACAGGCTTGTCACAGATCCCCTAGGCACTGTTTTGCCTGCTTTGTGTCAGGGGACCTCTTCCAGCTCTACAGTTCTGTGGGGAGAGGAGAGTGGTTACGCTAGAGGCAGCGTGCTAGTGGTTGCCATCAGCCAGTTCTTTGATCCACAGGCAATTCCTGCCCTGGCTGAAGCTGATGGCATTACCGACAAGTTGCCGTGAGCTCTGAGCGGCCTCGCTTCCCGCACCAACATTAACCGCCTGCTGGTCTCTCCTGCCTGGAGTATCCCCTTACAATTCTGTGTTGTTCAAATGTGGCTGTGTTGCTGCTAAGCAGGCAAAGAAGTGCTGTTAGGGTGAGGAGAAGGCTTAATTTTGTTCCCCCTCTAGCAGTTAGTAGTCATCATCGTTATCACAGGACTTGATGTCAACGTGTAGCTCAGTCAATGAGGAACGCTGAAGTATGTTCTGGCCCGGATTCAGATGGACGAAATGCTACCTTGGTCCCAGAGCCAACCGGTAGGATAGAAGGACAGAGGCGGCATTCAGGCTGTCTGACTCCGTGCTCCTGTGTCTCTGCCAAAGATATTCTGATATCTTGACTTTTGCAAGTATTGCGAAGTCCTAGAATTACTGATTCAGTAAGCTTTCTCTATGAATAAAAATGCCTGTCTCTCCCCAGGGTTCATTTCTTCTAATTATTTTTTTCTTTTCCTGTCTCTGCTTGAAGGGTAGGATTGCAGAAAGATTTTCGTTGGAAAAAGTGCTGAGTCAAGTACTGCTCTTTTGTAATAAGCAGTGAGTGCTCAGGATTTATATCCTACCGGTGTGGTAAGCGTTAGCTCTCCAGTTATTGAACGTTTGCCCTCTACTCTTTACCACTGCTTTGCTTAGGAATGGTGCTGTTTGGATCCTGTTCCCCCTTGGTTTGCTACTATTAAAACTATGCTTCTAATGAAAGTGAGATTTTTGTTATCTGCAGGCCTGAGATGCCAATGTTTTACCTCTTTATTTTTCCCATAGAAGGGATTAATGTGCGTGTTTTAGTCCTTGGCATTCATTACAAAGCCGGTACCCGTGCCTGTGCTTTTTCCAGCTTCTGCTGCTACATAGTTGGGCAGGATTGCTTTATGGTCCCTTTCCCCCGATGGACCCCACCAACCAGAATGGGAAGGTGTCGGAGAGAGTCCAGCACCTTACCTAGGGACCCTTATGGATCAACAGACAGCCCGCTGGCTACCTACTTGGTATCTACATTACTGTGCGTGGGATCGTGGGATCCTGGCTGGCATGCAGAAGAGCCGATCCGTTTGCCTTATCTGCAGGCACGAGTGAGATCTTCCCGCAGAGCTGTGAAGCCTTGCGGGAGGAACTGCCATCAGCCCTCCCAAAGAGTCCTCCCTGGCATATCGCTCAGTGAGGCGTTTTTCGTCGGGAGGAGCAGTGAAAACGCGTCGCCCTGTTTTCGCAGCTGCTGCTTGTAGAGCGTGACTTCCATGACTGATGAGCACGAGGAGACAGTCCCAGCCTTGCTTTCCATGTCGGAAACGCAGACGTCAGAGGGAGGCAAAGTGAGAGACGTAAGGCTGGTGGAGAGGAGCAGCAGAGAGGACAAGTGAGTTAAGAGAGTTGGGGGGAAGTGGTGTAAGCATCTGTGGGAGAGGGAAGGTAGCAGAGATGCTTGTGAGAGGAAGAGAACTAAGAGAAGAACGTGAGCGAAAGCCAGAGAGGTCAGGAGGAAAAAAAAATAGGGGACTGACTGACAGCTAGCAACTGTGTACATGGTACACTCCCAAATAAATTTAACTATCAATATATTGTTGAAGGGCCGTGTTTCTGATTTGCCTACCCTGATATTTTCTGGGTATAAACTCAACTTTTAGGAGTTTTCTTCAGGAGAAGGAGTAAAATATGTGACCAACACTTAAGTCATGTTTTCAGAAGGAAAAAATCATCAGCCTTCTATAGCCTCTTTCACAGGTGAAAATAATTAGAAGGAAGCATATTTTTCGTTTGTCTTTTTAGATGCCTTGTTCACCTTAGGCTCCTTCCTTGAAAGTGCATCTCCAGCCAAACATTACCAGCTTCCCTAGCCTTCTTCCCCGCATTTCCAAGCCCTGGCACTTTTCCAGTTCATTTCTTGCATTTTGAAAAGTTACTTCTGTTGTTATATATGCAGAGAAGTAATCTTTCTGATACCAAACAGCAAATTGTTTTGAGGGATGGCTGTTTGACTGCTTAAAAAGCAACAGTCCATGTTTCACCATCACTTTAAAAAAAAAAACAAAAAAAAAAAAAAAAACAAAAAGTTTTGTAAGCAGGTCTTCATGGTTGTTATTTTTGGAACATGATAATCTAGAACATGATAATTTGTATATTTGTCTTTTTCTTTGCTGATCCTTTGAGTAGCTATAAAGTTTGCAAAACCCACATTAAAAAGTTTAGCTAATGAAATGGTGAAAAAGCAAGACCGCGAGGGTAAAAAGCTGAGCAGGTGAGCTGAGAGGCCAAGAAACTGGGTGGTTTGGCAAAGTAGTTTGATGGCTGGAAATTTCAAGACAAATGTGTAGAAGCTCTGGGATCTAGACATGCAGTCTGTACAGAGTATCTTTGTCTCCTGTTCTCCCACCCCGCAGATGAGTAATCTCTAGTGATGTCAGTGGGCGTTATCCCTATGTCCTGAGGGTAATAGATTGGGCCCCCGTCGTGTAAGTAATGCCTCATTTTCTCTTGAGCTGGAAAATCATCTGAGTTTCCCTTAAATGTTTCACAAGGGAGCTGAGAGGGAGGAAGAGAGGTAGAATATTCCTTTCTAGTTGCATCACTTGCATGTTTCGCAGTTGAACTGTGCAGTACAAACCCAGATTTGGAATTGTTTAAATGACAACAGAGTTATTGCTTGGCTTCTCAAATATTTTGGCTGCTCACATACTCAGTCGAGCTACAGTACTCCCCCCAACAAATGCACTCATGGGAGAGCAAATAGCAAAGTACGTGAACAGCCCGAAGTAGAGTGTCAGTGCTTTTGGCGGGGAGGTGCCAGCTGTCATTGGAAACAAGTTCAGAATTTGCTGTGAGGATTTTTCTAAGGAAAGTGAGTCTTCAGAAAGGTTATAAAAGGAATGAAGCCCAGGGCAGCAAGCAATTCGGCAGTGTTTACTAACGATGTTTGTGCTATTTTATATTGTGAAAAAGGTTAGTTCAAAAACTACTTCTGATAAAGAAGTTCGTTGTTCTATATAAAGATACGGACAATTTTGGAGAAAGAAAAGGTGTCCTGATTCTTTAGGTTCATGAGCCTTGAGTGAATTTAATTAAAAAGAAGGAAAAAAACCCCAGCTTCTGCTCAGAGAACATGAAAGCCTAAACATGTGAAACTTTTATGAGTTACGAACATGGGAGCCGTGCTGTAGGAAACATCCAAGGAAGTTCTGTAGCTTTCTAGTGAAAAATCTAGCACAGAGCTATTTCAGATGTTTAAAGGCCTGTCCTCTCTTCAAGTAAATGCTTGCTTTCATTTTAAAAGGAAGAAAGGGCAGGCTGGGAAAGATGGGGAGAAATTACTAGAACAAATGTTGACTTTGCGGATCCCAAGTGGAAGCAACCCAGATAGGGAGTAATTTCAGAGCTGGCTCTTCCAGGAGCTGCGGCTCTGTCCTGTGCTAGACAGAGGAGGCTGAATGTCAGCCCTGGCACTTGCAGGGTGACATGCCCAGGTGGTAATGAAATTAGGGAGGGCTCAGGGCAGCCCATTGCTCCCCCTTTTTCCTTGAATGACCTCCTTCGAGAGCAGAAGGCCCCATGTTAAACTTGACTCTGTCCTAACTGTCCTACAGTTTTGGGTTGAGTTTACTAGAGTTGACTCTTAAGTAAGAGTATTTCTCTTTGATGTGAATAAAGCAGATCCATAGCCCATGCATACTGAGGTCTAATAAAATACATCCTTTATTCATGACTGCCTTTCCAGCATTGCTGCAGCAATTCAGGTTTAATTTTTGGGTAGGAATGATTTGCATGCAAAGAACAAGTACTTCAAAGTATGTGAAGATAAGGGACTTAGGTAAAAACTAAGCAGTGCACAGTCCGCAGGATAACTGTGGTAGCTTTTTCTTCCCGGTCAGAAACTTCAGAGAAGTACCAGAACGAGAGAGCACTCCGCCTGGCACAGCACAAAACAAGTCTTTAATGAAAGCAATTGGAATAACACTGAATAAACTGTTTTAATGGAGCTCCAAAGAGATATGTAAAAGCTGCTAGTAAAGTCAATTGAAGGCCTGTCACAGTGCCTCAGAAGTCCCTTCACAGCCCTCCTGCTGGCAGCAGTTCAAGTCTCTTTCCAGTACATTAGAGGTAAGCCCAGCAGTATTATACCAAGCCCTTTGAAAAACTAATAAAAATGTTCTCCCTGTGAGAGAAGCCCACTGCTGCTAGGAGAGGAACTGTGTGCCCTTCGGTCTGGGAGTCATTTGTTTCTTCAGCTGGCACAAAGGAGGCTCGCTAGTAATTTGCAAAGCCATTGTTAATAGTTGTATTCCCTGCACTTGTCTCCTAGTAGCAAGAGACGTCCATTAAAATGTGCTGCTCCAAACCAGGTCTAAACAATACAGTTCGGTGCCTCAAAAGTCCTTTTTCAAATTCTGGCCTGCATTGGGTAGATTAAACTGTAGCTTACGCCGTGTAGCACCACCTTCCTGGGAGACCGTGCTCAGAAGTTCTCGTGTAGTTTCTGTAGCACCTGTGAACCAGAATTTCTCCTGATGGCTGGCCACCCTAAAAATTAATAGTAGATTGCCCCTGCTAAGGAAACTGCTGGTCTCCCTTGCCATGTGCCGTGGACCTAGACCCGTAGTAAACTTATCCAAGAGGATTTTTGCCAAGGCCCCCAAAACCAAGAAAGCAGCATTAAGTCTTCTTTCCCCCAGGTGTACTGGAACCAGGTTCTGTAACTGCAGAGAAGATGGCCCTAGAACAGGTGTGAATGCAAAAGCTGTTAGAAGTGCACCTGTATACTGACATTGCATTATGTATGGTTATATTGTGTGTAGAATGTGAGAAGATTCATGGTGTCGTCATAAGAGAAATTTTGAACTAACAAATTGAGTTTGCACAGAGGACAAAAAGCCCAGTTCTGAGACTATCGTAAGTAAAATATTCTGAAAAGGGATTTTCTTAATTTCATTTTCACTCTAGCGTGTGTATTTTACATTTCATTTTGATTTTACTATTCTGATATTTTATAACGCAAAATATTTTTACCTATCATAATAAAATATTTGATAATTTCCTTCCAAAACCAAAAAGGAATTAATATTTTCTGCTAAATGTTCTGATTCCTATCAGAGCAGCATTTTTTAATACGAAGCTGTTCAGACAGGAAGATATCAGGTGGCCCGCTTAACAGTCATTTGGAATGGGTACTTTACCAAAAAGGGAAAGAGTTTTGGAAGAATTATCCCGGTCATCTTAAATAAGGTCCAAAAAATCCTTTATGCCATAGTCACTGCGTTCTGTACGTGTCATGTATTTTAGAAAGAAGTTATTTAAGATACAGTTCAGAGACTTTTTAGAGAATCATTTTTAAATCCCTCCCTGTAAATCTATGCTCCGCTTAATACCATAAGCATAGCTGCATAGCCTTAACGGGAAGGAGGATATTAAACGAGCTGATTCTAAGCTTGTCAAAGTTGAATTGTTTTCAACAGAAAAGAAATTTGAAGATGCTAGACATTAGGCCAAGCTAAAAGCAAGGATACTTGGGTACGTTATGAGATGTGGGGCATGGGAAGTGGACGCCGGTCCGTAATTATTCTGTGTAATGTCTGACCTGTGTCTGATGGCAGGGGATTAGTGTTTGTGATTCCAGTAAAAAGGCTTATCTTCTAGTGGGGAAAGAGAGACAATGAGGTGGCCAAAAGGATGGCAGGCTTTGGAATGCCCAGAGCCCTGCATGACCACAGAATAACTTTCTCACAGGCACTGGATTAGCAGGATTGTGCTGAGAAGAGTGAAATAATCGGTGGCTACAGTGAGTGCATTCATCTCATGGCTGTTGCTGGTTTTATTCTGAATTTGTATGCACACGCGAGTCTGTTTAGTTCCAGACAGATGGAGAAAACTTCTAGCTATCATTTTTGCTACATTTTAGACAATCAAAGTATCTCCCTGTGGCCTCTTCTGCTGCACCCAGCCTAGGATATGGATCGCTAGTGACACATAAAGATACACGCCTATGCTGTGTGATTCTGTGTCTTTGTTTTTACTGTCTGCCATAAGCAGTAACAAAGAGGGTTGTGCAGATGACTATCAACAGTCGCTGGAAAGAGAAAGAGAGAGAAGCCCCAAAGTATTAATAAAACCAGCATCTTCCCTAGCAGGCTGGCTGAGTTTGAGCTGCGATCTCGTTTTCCTCTTCCCTGAGTGCACAACACGTAAGCTGATTAACGGAGCGGATGGCATTGCCATGGCCTCCCAAAGCCTCCACGTTTTATGTTCACGACAGCTCCTCTCGCTAGAAATAGGGGGTAAGCAAGTACCCGTAGACATCTGTTGTTTGTGTTTTGTGATGTCTCGGGTGGGGAAGTCAGGCTCCCTTCGCTTTTGCAGTGATGTATAATCATCCATTTGGTTGTATGATGATGTATTGCTGCAGAGAAAAGAGGCATGAGGTATCTGCACATTTGGGAAGTGGGGGATTAAATCATGGGAATAGCTTAAGGATCTACACGTACAGACCTGTTGATGCTGCCTACTGCTTTTGGGCTGCATGTGTTGGCATGTCTGGGTCTGTATTTCATTGTGACCTTAAAAAGGGCAAGAGGACCTTAAAACCTGTATGTGTTGAAGAAAATGCCCATAGTAGTGATGCAACAGTTCAGCGAATGCCTCGGATGACTTTTTTGCCTGTGTTTTTCTCAGCTTTCAAGATGAAAGCAGGACAGTATTGAGCTAAAAATTGACAGAGGGACTGAGAGAGAGCAGATTTGGACTGGGCTTTGGAGGTCATTCTTCGTCTTTTCGCAGCTGGGGTGTAGGATCCTGCCGTTGCGCTGGCTGGCACCCGGTGGTGACGTGTGTGTTGCAGATGGGTACAAGCATATTAACCTTGTGGTTTGCTAGCAAATGCTAGGTGCCTCTCTGCTGCGCTACTGCAAAAGCCTTGTGCTCTGGCAACCATTCTTCCGTGAGAAATACTTTTGAGCTTCTCAGAATAATTGGGTGGGAGGATTACATGTTTAAGATGAACTTGGATTTGTTCCATTTGAACTGTAAATGCAGTGGATATTTAATGGCCCTATGTTGAAAAGGACTTATTACCTTGTAGCTGTTGTACAGGCAAGCCCCTACTAGATAAAATACAAGAGAACTGAAGGAAAGCTTAGATGATTCATAGGCTCAGGTGATTAATAAGGTGAATAGTTAAAAACTATATAAATGTAATTTGGAAAACTCATCCTCAAATGCACCCTTTGAATGTCTGATCCTGGCAAAGTAGATGTGAGAGTTATTCTTCCTGTTGTGCTTCCCTCTTCCCTCAGATTTTTCCAGCCTCCCTTTCCTCATGAAGTCTTGACAGGCTAAAGGCTGATGTCCTTCCTGCTTGGCTCTTTTGATGCTGATTTCCCTCACACCATTGCTTTGGTCATTTCAAACTTGAATCATTCCTAAACAAATGCCAAATGCCATGGAAACAAACTCTGCTCTCATGTAATGGACTTGACCATTAGCCTCTTGTCTTAGTGACTTCTCAGCAGAAGCAACTGAGAACTTGAGCCATCCCAAGACAGAAAGGAGGAAAGGACACATACTGAAGGTACTTTTAAATGCTATTCTGCTGACAATAAACACAATAAAGGCAAAAGGTCTTTATCAGCTCAGCTGAGGATATACCAGAAATGCCAGGTTAGTTGAATCCTGCTTGCTGCTTTCAGAACAGTTTTTTCCCTCAGGAAAGGTTTTTTTATTCCTCCAGAAATGCTGTATACTTTTTTCTTTTTTTTTTTTTTTTCTTTCTTTTTTCCTTTTACTTTGTCCTGGGCCACCAGATATACATGGGCAGCCACATCAGTTCTCCTGGAATCCCACTGAGTCCCTGTTCACAACTGAGTATAACTGCTCATTTTGGCCCTACAGCAGTACTGAATTAAACCCTCCAGAACAAAGTTTAAAAACTTATTTACTAGTGTACTGTATGAAAAGAAACATGTATGTAGTAAGTATAGTTAAAGCTGTAAGCGCTTGAAGGTTAATAACAATCATTAAAGAAGGGATTAGGAGGGGAGTTGTATGATTTTGGGTTTGTGTGGCAGGGTTTTGGTAGCAGGGTAGGGGCCGCAGGTGTGGCTCCTGTGAGGAGCTGCTAGAAGCTTCCCCAGCTCCAGGTGGGACCTGCCACTGGCCCAGGCCGAGCCCATCAGTGACGGTGGTAACACCTGTGGGAGAGCAGATTTAAGAAGGGGAACCTGCAGTGAGTAGCGGGAGTGGAGAGGAACCCCTGTCCTGTGGTGAGATGGCAGGCTGTCCCCCCTAGCTCATGGAGGGGAGCGGGGAAGCAGAGGCCCCCCAAGATGGCCGTGACTCCATGGGAAAGCCTGCAGTGGAGCAGCCTGTGCCTGAAGGACTGCAGCCCATGGGAGGGACTCACGCTGGAGAAGTTCATGGAGGACTGTCTCCTGTAGGAGGGACCCCATGCTGGAGCAGGGGAAGAGTGAGGAGGAAGGAGCAGCAGAGACAAAGTATGATGAACTGACACCAACCCCCATTCCCCGTCCCCCTGTGCCGCTGTGGAGGGGGGGTAGGTAGAGAATCTGGGAGTGAAGCTGTAGCTGGGAAGAAGGGAGGGGTGGTGGGAAGGTGTTTTAAGATTTGGTTTTACTTCTCGCGGTCCTTATTTTGATTTGATTGGTAGTAAATTGATTTTGCTTTTTCCCCCAAGTCGAGCCTGGTTTTTGCCCGTGACCATAAGTGGTCAGTGATCCCTCCCTGTCCTCGTCTCGACCCACCAGTGTTTCTTTATATTTTCTCCTCCTCATCCCACTGGGGCCAGGCAGAGAGGAGTGAGCAAGTGGCTCCGTGGTGCTTTGTTGCCGGCTGGGCTTAAGCCACAACATATGGATAACCTAAGGTTTACAATCCATAATAAAGACTACAGATGGTGAATGGGGTCTTGCACTGTAGTATACATACTTAGTTTCTTAGAATACTTGACAGGCTTTTGCTAAATTGATCAAGTTGATCGACAAAGACTAGTGCCCTTTTGGATTACAAGTTAGATCATGAATCCATCTTTCAGAGACCAAAGCTCTGTTCTTTGTCTCTGCATAGCTTCCTGCCCCCTTTTTCAGTCTTCACCTGACATTTCTCCTTTTTCTGTATATTTCATGTGTGAGTGAATTGCAGGTGCTCTGGTTTTTAACCCCTGTCCTTGTTCTTTGTGCAAGAACAAGAATTCAATCATCTTTCCTCTTCAGGGGAAAAATACTTTGAAGGCAGAAACATCTTCTAGTTCTGCAGGAGTCAAACAAGTCTTGTAAAAGATACTCTCCATCCAGTTCAGAAGTGATTTTTCTATCTAAAAACTGATTAAAACAAAGACGTACTGAATTTTCATTAGAAGTGACACAAACTTCAAATCAGTAGCGCAGTGGAGTAAGTTGTCCTCTAAGTAAACATCTCAAAGGAGAGGAAAGGCTATTGTAGTGCCTGCTTTCACGGCTGCTATGAAGTCTGCGGGTTGTCTACCTAGATGATTGCCATATGTGTTGTCTAAGTAGCCCCATACGTGTGCCTACTTAGTGGGTCACAGAAATAAGCCTCTGTGGTGCAATTCCTTTCTCTTGTTTAAAGCTGGATTAATTGGCATCAGTGCATGTTTAACTCTGGAGTTCAGGATGCAAAATCCAACTTTTTGGATCAGGTTATGAGGCTTCAGCCTCTCCCAGGCCCTTATTTCATCCTATTAATGAAACCACAGATTTTGAAGCCACTCTTCTAAATAGCTTTCCCACATCCCAAAGTAGTATCTGATCTAGTCTACAGCATGTGGCCCATATAGCCATGCTGTGTTTTCATCACTGATCCATGATCGCTAAATATTGACTGGCAACTCAGCAGACAGGGTGGTAAGGAACACTTTTTCTATCTCTTGGCAGAACCCCTTGCTGCAAAGAGGATATAAAAGCCTGTGTAGTTTATTGCCCGATATGTCTCCTCTGGAAATACTTAAATTTCTAGAGACATGCCGCTCAGGAGTAGAAATCTTTAATTTTGATAATTTAGTATTTTGCTCAGTTATGAGCCACATTTTAATGCAGTGGCTATTGTTTCACATTGTTCTAACAGAAATTTAGCTGAGGAATTCTGTCAGTTGTGACACAGTTAAAATCACTCGTCTGGCTTTTTGCCAACAAGATAAAAAAATAAGCGTAGGAAATAAGTTTATACTTGAAAAATTTTATATAAAGCACAAGGGCAACATATCATGTAATGGTTCTACTTTATTGAAATGAATGCTGGTTAAAAATTTTGTATGATAGCAGCAAGTACGTGTATGCCATGTGAGGAATTAATATTTGGAACTTACACAGCATTTTTCACTGGTATCTTATTTCACACTTTTCAACAAATACGGCTTCAACATACAGATGGGAAACAGAGCAATAGAATTGAGGGTTATAACACTTCCTTTAAAGTGTGCCCTGAGAAGAGATACTTTCTTAATAAATACCCTGAGTGAATACTTTCAGCTTCCACCAGGCACAAATACACAAGCACTCTACCACTTCACTTTGTCTGTTTTTAGGTTATTTTGATGTGTACCTTAGTGCTCACGTAACTCACTCTTTTAGAGTTCCATCTCATTGCTGTTTGGACTGGGAGCAACTCTTGGCTGTTTTCCTGCACTAAACCTACTCTAGTGGAAATAATGTGATGTGGGAAGATGAGAAGCATGAGCATCCCCTGCTCGCTGTACAGTATACTTGGAGAGGAAAGAGGAACGTGTTTGGGAAGGTACAGAATTAAGCGAGACTACAGAACTCACAAATGATGTAAAAACCCACCAATTTTTAAATACATTAAAAATAAGTATTTTTTAATGTAGCATATAATCAAGTTATGGGAATTTCTGTCACAGGTTGTTACGGAAGCAAATAGTTAGCAAGATTCAAAAAAAGGATTAGGCATTTTTAGAAATAGTAGTAGCACTTGAGGCTTTATTGGTAGACCAAAGATTTATAACAGTCGTGGCAAGTCTTTCTTTTCAGGGCATAAACTGAGAAGAAAGGATTTTCTGCTTCATTGTGTAGCATAGGTTATAGAGTTAGCCAGAGGCACAGGAGTTTGATCTAGTCCGAAGACCCAACCCTCTGAAGCACCAGCAGAGATCAATGTCACAGACCAGACCATGAACTGGTTGGGCTACTTGCTTGCTTAAGTACATCATTCCGTTTTCCTCTAAGAAGTGGTTTTGTGACAGAGGACCATGGGATGGATTGAAAGTGTAGGGGCTGGTGGTGGATCACCCAGAATTTCTGAGAATTTCTGTCATTCAGTGTTCTTAAATTGACTGCAGTTTTTACTCAGTATCTTTTTGTTGGTTGTCGGTGATCATCTGAATACCTAGCAAGCAGTAGTTGCTGTGTAAATGAGCTGGGTGAAGATGATCTACTACAAGCATGACATGAACCTAAACTCTCTGTGGTTCTGTTTTGATGCCACGTTGTAGATTGCAGGAAATTCCAAAGTCCTGATCAGATTCGAGCCAGGGTAAATTCATTCTTCCTGTGTGACTTTGCTGTTTCACTTGGTGAGGGGAACCAGAGCGTGTACACATCAGTGAGAGCTTTGAGGCAGATCTGCCTGTACCTTTTCTTCAAGGTAAGATCACCAAAGACAATCAAGAAAAAGAGAAACTGGGTCTCGTTAGAATATCTCTTTTTTAGGAAGAACTTAAAACTTCCAAGAATTTCTCAAACTCAGAGTAACTAAGTCAGCGTAGAAATTAGAAACACAATTTCTAAATAACCTTCTCCCCCTGCCCACTGTGGTCTTGCAGTCAGGTCGCAGCTCCCAGCATTTATTTTAGTCAATTCAGTGACTTTTTTGAGTTGCTTCGAGTGATGCCAAGTCCTTTCTGATCCATAGGAAAGTCTTTCCATTGCCTCTGAGGCCTGTTGTCTTCTCTGCTCCTCCCAGCAGTTTCCCGGTCTCCTCTGTAACCGCAGGCTCTCATTTTGGTGCTGCAGCTCTCTCCTCCCCAGTCACCCTGCAGTCTACGGTCTTTTCTTCCCTTTGCATGCACAGTTAATCACCACAAGGGAAGGAGTGATCCTACTGTCCTTTCAGGGCAGTTCGCTGCACTTAAGTGAACATAACACTCAAACAGAGGGGGAAAAAAACCCAACAAATTAAACAGATAACAACTTTTCATGAACACGTAGAAGATTCTTAATTTCTTGCCTTTTTCTCCAAATCACACTGTAGCATTGGTGATCTCTGAGGGCACGTGTCAGTTCTAGGCAGTGAGATGCAGAAAAGAGATGCCTGACCTGCATGGTCTTGCCCAGGCTTGGGAGTGGAGACAGAAGAGCTGCATCAGATGCTGGCGTAAAGAGCTCAGGCCTTTGTCTTGTTAAGAGGCCAGGCTTGCTAGCTTGAGTGCGGCATAAAAGCCATTACAAAGTCATCCCAGGTAAGCCAGTATGTCTACATTGCACCCACTGTATAGACAAACTGGTTCAGCAGCTTTTACTGAGCAGGGGGGTATCTCTATACCCCTGCCTACAGTGGGCTGGATTAGAAATAAGAATGGGTGTACCTTAGTCCAGGCTGCATTTTCAGATGGGTGAAAATGGTGTTATATATAGCTCATATTTGTAGCACGTACGAGGAAGACATGAGTTCTTTTTTGGGGGTAGTGAACTGCACTAGAAATAAAAGTAGTGGCTGGATCACGACCAGCTTGAATTTTCCACAGTATTTCCTAGATTAGCCAACTCTTCATAGCAAGACACCTTGAATTTAGAGGGACCGATGTTCCCTTGGTATATTGCTGTATGTGTAACTCATAGATTTATGGGGAGCTTCAACAAGCAGACTTTAAAGTGGTCTCCAGAAAGAGCCACACATTAACAACCTGATGATAAAATTCAAAATTTTTCATAACAGAATGTTCAGGCCAGCACAGCTCACTTTAGATGCATTTATATTGGCATTCCTTGATTTGAGCAGAGCAGAAACATGAAGCTGGTAAAGTAATGGAGATGAACTCTTTAGAAAGTGTGATCTGGGGTGCACATGAACAAGGATGGCCAGGTTGTACCTTAACATAGTTTCATGCTTTTATGGCCGAGTTGTACCTTAAGCGGAGTCATATGCCAAAAGTTACTTTGGGAGCGCCACGCCAAATAAGTGCAAACTAAGCTTAGCGTAGTTGTGACCAGAAACAAACAGGAGAATCTTGCTGTGTTTGACTGTATGATGGAAATTCCGATTTCACAGCCTCCCCGTCTTGTCTCCATCACTTCTTCAAACCTAATTAGGAGTTGTTGGAAAAGAGGGATGATCCATCCTCTGGTTACTCGTTTAGTTTGCTGTAATTTTATGCTTGTGAAGAACTAAAGGATTACACCTAAGCGTGAGCCTGGCTGGTGCACAGCTTTCCTTTGTTTCTCTTTGTATGCAGAGGTGACCTTGTAGGGTTCTGTGAGAAGTTCTGAGATAACGTGCTTGTCTCTTCCAGTGCAGTTACCTACTTCCAGAAGAAGAGTTGAATTAATTGAATATTTGAAGAATTGCTTAACTGTATATTTATAGCTGACTGTCAGGGTCCTTAGGGTATGAGAATCATGTCAACCGTTCCTGATAAGAGAGAGCCTTGGGCCTGGTGGACTGGGGAGAATAGCTTGGGAAGGTGGTGAGATACAGTTCAAAGTCACCTCCTCAGACTGCAAGTGTAATCTGCTGCAAAGGTGGGGAAATGCAAACATAAATCATTCCTGTTGTTTCTTGCACTCACGTTCCTCTGAGACTGTACAAAGAACAAATAACATGCTTGTAACTGAACACTTTCTATTATGTATGCTCTCATCTAATACATTCACAGTATGTACGTTGTGTATGTAACATTATACAGATTTCTATATAATGATTTATGAGAAACCTGTGTCTTTAGAGAACTGCTATTATTTTACTGTGGCTGTTGCAATACATTCAAAACTAAAGTATGATGTATATCATGATGATACTAATTTTGTTGTTGTTCACTTGCAACAACTATTCATTATACAGCTGTGGACACATACAAACTGAAACAAACCCACCTGCAAATTCACAGCAAATTTGAAGCAAATCAGACAAAGCATTTACATTGTATGAAGAAGTTGTATGGAAGTTTGAAAATTACTTCATTTTTTAGTGTTTCCCTTTCTTTTTGGCTCATTATAACTATGGAGTGGCTTGTCCTAGAATTTTAAATTTATTTAATCTGTTGGTTTTGGCAAAGACTGGTGTCTTGACTGGTTGCAGAGGCCTTGTTGGCAGAATTAATTAGCACTAATAGCATTAATAACATAGTTTCTGCATACCTCACGGGCTTCACAGTGCTGATGAATTCCACATGGTCCTAAAAAAGAAATTAAGCACTGGAGCAAATAGAAAGAGGGTATGCAGTCTTATTCTTGCTTATCATTGACATACATTCTTGAAAGCCAAAATCATAAACAGTTTTTCTAGAGCATAGCTCACTGGGAAATTTATGCTGACAAAATAGCTTTAATGCATTTAAGGTGGCTATTCAGCTATGATGAACAAATGAACTGAGCATTAGTGGGACAGGAGCAGAGTCAAGGATGCAGAAACAACTTTAATCATGTCTCTTCTTGACTTGAGTATTTGAGTTCATGAGTAAGTGTGCAGATGAATGTTTGCTTTTAAGATTGCCACATTTTTCTAAATATTTACCCTTGAACAATATTTAAATTTTTTTGACATTTTTAGTAGCTTTTTCTCTGCATTTATCCACATACAGGTGAAACGGAAGACAGACTAGCTGTTAGAACGATATTTAGTCTCGCTGTGTAACCCAGGGCATGCCCATTTGCTTTTCTGTGCATCTGTTCATTCCTTTTCTAACTCGCTTTACGATTTGGTTGTGAGGATTTATTCACCCACGTTTTGATGTTTCTTCAATATCCTGAACACCAGGGTACTGTAGCAGAGCAGCACAATGCAGCTTTTTTAACATATTTCCTTTAGTATTTCTGTGACAGAGCTTTTAGCTAATGCAATGGTATGAAGACCTTAAAGGGGGAAAGACTAGTTAACGGTGCTGTGCAACTCGGGTAGTAAGTCTGCAGTGTGACATGAGCAATTAGATGGTGCGCTAACAAGTAGGGTGTCTCTGGTTTAGTGAAGGGTTATTAAAGGTCTCCCCAAGGCGCCAGGACAGTTACGTGGATTGGGAATGTCTAAGAACAGCCTTAAAAGGAAGAACTGTGAACCAATCTGATGGTCTTGCTAATGACTGGGACTTGTGCTCAGTATGCACGTGAAGTAACTTCTCAGTTAGAAGCTCATAGTAGAGGATAACTGCTGCACAATGTGTTGCGTAAGGAACCGATGAAATATTTATAAGGGGCAGTAAGAGATGGAAATACTTGAATTCTAGCTGCGGGACCATTAGACCCTACTATATGGAGTTGGATTGCTGGCATGCATGGCTGATCCAGCGTCGAACCTCGTCGCGTGGCTGGGTGAGCTGACTGAGATTGGTTCCTGAAGGCAAGAGGACAGGGAACGGGCTCTGGAGCAGTCAGCTATAAAGCGTGCATCAGCTGTAATCTGACGTGCCATTACGGGTTAGTGGAAAGGTCAAAGAGAGACCCCGGAAGGTGCAGTGAACAAGAGGGATTGACAGAACACGTCTAATATATATGTTTTTGCAGTACCGTCCAGGTTTGTGTTGAAGTGAGAGAAAGAATGGTCTCCTGATGTGCTTCGATATGTGTTTTGTGTTAAAGGAAGAAGCATTACTGCCTTTCCTGTAAGCGTCTGGCCAGCTCAGATGCTAACTACTATGTGGGCTAGAAGGGCTAATATTTAAGTTCCAAAAAGGAAATTCTTAAGTTTAATGGGCTACAGAGCTGAACTTGTGCAAAATCCGATCTGAAGTAGAAATTCTTTCATTTCATGTTAACAAATATCTTGATTTTTCTGATGCTAATTGAGGCGTTTCAGATAGAAGCTTCTAAAGAACCACACACAAAGTATAATTCGATCCATGCTCAAGAAAGTTTTGCAAGTAGGGGCTTTGCATCTTGTTTTGAGCCCAGGGCCAAATGTAAAACCCGAAATGCCAAGTGTACAATAGTTTGCTTTGACAATCAAACTATCTCTTAATTATGAGATGTGGTGGCAACCTGATGAAGTGTGGGAAAGAATTTCCACGGAAGACCTCCAGAATATGCTGTTGTAGCCTGTGGGTCACTAAGCTCCAGCTATGCACAGTTGGAGGAAATTAATAGTCGTCTTTACGGAAAGAACTGAAGCCTGTTTATACTATTTTTATTGTAATAATACTATGTAATAATATGTAATAATACTATATTATTATTTATACTATATTTATTGTTGCTTTGCAGGGATGTGTGTTTATTATCTGGCAATGATCCTAGCTCTTGCTCAACTCACTCTACTAATAGTATTTTTTTCTACCTGCCTGTATAGTGAACTCAGTGCTGGAGTCAGACAGTAAAACTGTTGTTTCTACCTCATGCATCATCCCAAGTAGCAAAAGAGAGGGCTTCCAGCAAAGTAAGCTGGTCAGAAGTGTCACCATCTGGGAAGGCGATATACAAAATACATCCACAGTACAAAGTCTACAATTGTCCAACCATCTCTGCACAAGCATCACAGAAAGAGTACCGGAGAAAAGCAGTGAGGTAGAGAGTGACCTTCTTACACTGCCTGAGAGCTGAGCCCACAGTCTTTTTTTGTCGTAACATTGTCAGCAATGCACTTCAGTGCCTTTCATCATGATTGATTAATCAGGTTCTAAGAAAAATGATGTTAAACCAGCAGGTTTGTTGGTTTTTTTTTTTTAGTATTGTTATTTTAATCTATGTCCTCTGTAGGCTTTCATTGATGAAAACAGCTTTCATATAGTGGCGAAAACATAAGTGCATCATAAGAATATTTGTAGGTATCAAATGAACAGCACGTTTTCTTCTGGCAGCATCCTCAGAAGCTTTTCATCCATGCTGGCTGCTTTTCTGCATATCACGTGTTACCTAGTGGGAGAGACCAGCTCCTGTTCCAAAGCACTGGGAGCAGTGTCCCCGGCCATGGCTCTCGCCAACCAGTTCCCGGGCAGTGCTGGAGGTGGAGGCACTCAGATGGGGCCGTATCCTTCCCGTTCAAAGATCATACTTTATGCAGGCGTACCAGGCTCACGCCGGCGTTCCCAGTACTAGTCTGGGGAGCTGGTGAGGGAAGAGTCGTTAACGCTCTCTGCTAGCCTTGAAAGACTTTCTCTCTGCTTTTTGGCATTTTTGTAAAGATGTGTTTCACAAAAGATAATTATCCTCCTAAGCCACAGATCTGTCACTAAGGTGGGATCTTCCACTGTTTGTGAAGAAATGGGATGAGACTGGTGGGAATAGAGTAAAAAAGCGGAGCAAAAATTCAGAGATCTGAATGCAGTCAGACCTTTGCCAGCTGGGGAATGATCTCCTTGAAAAGCTTTTATTTCAACAAGATGACAGAACCAGAGAAGACAAAAGATTTGTTCTTTTTTTTTCTAAGCTGTTATAGCTGTTTTCCTTTATTTTTCCCATGATTCCCCTCCTTGTCCCCCACCACTGGCCTATATAGTTAACCAAGAAATCAGCAAGTCAGGAGATGGGAAATGGGGTATAGTTTCTGTAAATACCACAGATTAGAAGTTGGTGTTGAGGGAGCAGTGTCAGCAAACTTTTGTGACCACTTACAGCCTTAATGACTGATTTTGGTGGATTTTTTCATTTTCGGGATTATTTGTAAGGGGTTAATGTTTTAATTTTGCCTAAAGTAGGCTGACCCATCACCTGCCAGGCCACCCTGTTTACCTGTGTGTTTCCACAACTCCATCACCAGCAGCCGTGAAGGAACCAGTGTTCCTGCTTGAGGGTTCTGAAGGTCTGCATGCTGCACTTTGGTCTTCAACTATTACTTCCCTAGCATTAAATGGAAGCGAAATTATTTTAAAATTCAAGATTCCAGTCTTTTGTTTGAAGCCACCAACCAAGTGTTGTTTGGTTTGGGTTTTTTTCCCCCTTGCCTTTTCCCTCATCAAAATCTAACAATAAAGCAACAATACAACAGTAAGTAAGGAAGAGTTTCTCTTCCTTCTCACAGGATTTTCCCCTGGTTTGAGTGCCTAAGGAATTGCTTTCTCCTTCCTGTCCCCCACCCCAGCAACTTTAGTAGTAAGCGTCATGGATATGCAATCTCTACGTAGAGGTCTTTGCTAAGACATCTTTGAAAGACCACATAGCAAAGGGTGAAAACCCCTTCTTAATTACTTTCTGCCCACTGGCCGATATTGTAAAGTCAAAAAATCATACCAATCACCATTGCATTTCTTTTACAGGTTTTCTGTACCTTCAGCTGCTGTTCTGCCATTTATATTCACATCTGTAGCAATGCAGATGTTGGATTATTGTGAAAGTAAAATGGGACAATAAGTTTTCTTGCTCAATATGTGTTAAAATACTGTCTGGAATTTGTGTGTGTCTCTGTCTAGATGGTTGTATCAAAAATAAGGGGAAAAAGAAGTATATTCTCATTCTTGAGTAGTCATTCTATCAGGGGTTATTGCGGTATTTTCACAGATTAGTAGAATAGTCCTGGTTTTACTGTTTCCACCCTTTTGTTACTGACTGTACTTGAATATTTTAGAAAATTGACAGTGGTAGAGTTGGACTGTCAGATCAGAGCTCAGTTCTGCTGTTTATATTCCAGCTCAGATTCAAGAGCTCCTTAACTGAGTTTTGGGTCCAAAGTCGAGTCTAAACTTAGTATCTATGTACATTCCTTACTGTAGCTCTAGTTTGAGCAGATTTATCGATCATTTCCAGAAAGGAGACGTTTATGAGGTGCAGTAGATGAACAGTAGATCATAGCTTTGCAAAATTGTATCTTCTTGGGTTTCAGTGATAGGCAACACGTAACTTCAGATTTGGTTTTGCCCATGTCAGAGTGAGCAGGAATTTTGCCATTGATTTAAATTAGTAAAATCAGGTCAGAAAAAGTAGTTTTGTTGTTGTAAGACCTGTGCAGACCCAGACCAGGGTATTAATTTTCCCACGTGGAATACGGTTAAGTTGCAGGCATGGAAATGTAAATACAAAACACGCCAGCGTGACTGAAATAGTGACACTAATGTCTTGCTAAATTATTCACATTGGGCTGAAGCCTACTGTTTTCATTTTAATTTGTAGCCAAAGGTTTTAAGAAAAATTCACTACTACCCAATTTCTAAATCTTTTTGCTGCATTGCCAGTCTATTAACTGCTCAGGTTTATGAAAGTCTTCTGAGCAGAACTGGTGTGTCTCTCTAGGTGGTGAGCAGAAGGTACAGGTGCTAGAATTCACATTGGGATGGTACTGCTGTGAGATCTGGGATATGGTGTTCTTCTCCTCTTCCCAGACCGACTGTGTTCACTAGTACTAGTGCATGAATCATGTCACTGAACAACTGCGTGCTCTTGGTAGATATCTTGCATCAACTCTTCTGCTTTGGGTTATGTTGAATACCAAACATTTATTACTGAATGGTGCACTTCCAACAGCACTAATCCATATGGATATGAAATCCAGAAAAGGTGCTTTCAGAAATGGTATTAATGACTGTGGCATTTATTCTTCATCAGACCCTTGATGTAGTTTGACAAACTGCTCTTGCTTAAATGGTGACTCAGTACTGTGCTGGTTTTGTGGCTCCTTGTAGCAGTTGGTGTACCAACTGGCTAAGCATGTGCCCAAAGGCAGCAGAGCGTACACGAGCCTCAGGTCGTTTGGGGCCAGGTTTCTAAAGGTTTCCATCGATTTAAATGGGAGCCAGGCACCTAAGGACTTAGAAAAAAAAATCTAGGCCTTGCTTCTTAGTGTACCAATCACATATAGCAAACACTTATTTTCCCTGAATCTTGAAAGCACAAGACAAGCTCTGTGCATGAAACAATGCTAGTGATGTGTTTGGAACAAAAATAAGTTACAACTGGCATTTAAGCCACTGCTGGCAATGACCATCTAATTGAAGGGACCTCATTTGTTACACAAGCCACACAGGAGCTCATTGCAACAGACTAAACTAATTGCTACCCTTGTGTAAAAATTAGGGGAATAATTAGGGCTTTGATTTATTTTGGACACTTCTAGTATTTGTACCCAATTTGAGAGGGACTCCCATGAGAAGGTCAAAAGATTGAGGGAGAAGCACAGACTTGGATGGAGCAATCTGCCCTCTAAACTACAGACATGATGGTGTAAAAGGATCTTGCTGAAGTCTTAGATAATATGAGCAGGAATCCACAGTTGTGCGGTTGGAATTTTTTTTTTCCTGTTGTGCTGAGCACTCTCTGTTGCATTTGAAATATATTATGTCTTCAACTGAACGTTTGGGGATCCCTGCATGAAAGAACGAAGCGTAGCTAGGTGAGCCTTGTAGATTGCATGTTTTTATGGTTCTTGCCCTAGAACTGAAATTCCACCTCAGGGAAGAGGAGAGTCAGGGCCTGAAACTGCAGCGGTGTGCATTCAAACCAGACCAGAAACAGGGACAGGGGTTCAGCTCCCTCTATCTCAGGACAGGTTGCTTGATGCAAGGGTGCCTCGAGGAAGATAGTAATTGCCCCTGCTGCCGCATTCGTCTTGGACGGTCTCGTGTTTAAACACGTTCTAGGCAGTTGTTTTGCCAAAAGGGAGATCTGTGCTTCGTGTTTGGATAAAACCTTGTCGCTCTTCTCCAGGATTCCTTTTTCTGGCTAGATGACACAGGCTGAGGCCCAGCTGGGCAAGCTGGTTGGTTTGCTGAGTAGGTGGGAGGAAGAAGACAACAAACTTCTCTGAGGTACTGGTTGTTATCCAGGAAAAAGGGTGATGCTGCTGCAGGCTGGCTTTTTCACTCAGGCTTTCTCCAGCCCCCTCAGAGTTGGGACCAGCCCAATTCAGCAGTACCACTGTCGTTTTGCTGACTACGGCTCAGTGCTGAGATGCACCCCCCAACTTTTCACATTTGCCCCCTGGAAGTTCTGCTAATGCTCACTAAGGTGGTGAAAGTTAGCTTCAGGCCTGGGACAGTCCAATTAAAATGGGAAGCCTGTTTCAAATATGTGTTTCTGCTTTTTATCAGGGTTGCTTTGGTACTGAGGAACTGAAATCCTTCCCCAGTTAAAAAAATAAATAAAATTTCCCTGGGAAGTATTTTTCATGGGCACTGTAGTGATTAAATTATACAGCCGTATCCTTTGGTCTGGAATCAGAGAGTTTCTGAGCCCCTTAGTGTTCTGGATACAAGAATAGATCTAGGGAGTGTTGCTCTGTGCTACAGCACAGGTACCCTTGTTACTAATCTGTAATTACATAAGCAACACTTGACAAAGACAGCACTTATTTCTGGTCATTACGTGGTAATTACACTCAGCTGATTCCAAATAAAAGAATTTTAATTGCTCTTTGCAACACTAATGAAAAAGTTAATAGTGATATTCTGTAATTTACTCGTGATGAGAGTGTACGCTGAGGGTCAGTTAGTGCTGCTGCTCACTTGGGTTTTGGCTCATAAAATGAAATGATATGACTATATTAAGTCTCATCTGGCTTTCAGGATTCATTGCGCTGGAATCTGGTTTCATTTCTCTTAAAACAATTACTGGGGATTACATAGTTTGATGGCGTTAGTCAGGATTTATGCTGATGTAACTGAGATCAGTGTCAAGCTCAAAGGTATGCAATTCCAGGGGGAAAGGATGTAGAAGTATTTGTGGGCTGATTACTTACTACACGGTTTGTTGTTGGCCTCTCCTTGTAGGCTGGCAGTGACAGATTGCACTGTCAGACACAAACTCGAGGCTGAGTCAGTCAAAGAGCCTGGGCTTGCGGTGCTGGATTTCTCAAGCAAAAGGCTGGGTGGTAATGGTAAGGTTGCTGAGCACTATTTCAAAATACATTCCTATCAGGGAGGCGACGCCAGGAGACACTAACTGCAATACAAACCACATTAAGTACATGAAGTTTCCTTGACTGTAACATTGGCTAATTTTGCATATGATGGAACATTTTGAGGACACTTTTTGTTTGCTTTACAGCTGGTGAGAGCTTTGGCAGGAATTATATTCTCCTTGTCTATACTTCTAAGCAAAGATATGGCAGAATGTCAGCGTCCCCGCGGGATACTGTCTGAACACAACTGAAAAGCAGTGTCTGGAAGGGACTGGGAGGAGAAAAAGAGGCTGAATGCAATTAAATTATAATAGGATGGTGATTAAAATTCCCCTGGCTTCTGAAATGGGTATATAACTTGGTCTTAACCAAAGGCATGTGTCCATCTTTTAAGGCGGTAGCTTTTTAAGACAGCTGAGTGAAAATGGCCATTAGTATCTCTGACTAGCCTTGCAGACATGTATACCTGTGAGTGCTAGTGAATCTTCTGTCACGTTCCCATTTAGAAAAAAAAACATAAAAACAACAATACCAAAATACCACCTGTATTATCAGTTCAGAGGTTCATTGTTCTCTTTTTACTCTGGTGTAAATCCGTAAAGTAGAAATAAATATGGCTGTCAACCTAAAAAAGAGAAATCTAAGTCTCTGCAGAAGGATTAACCTGTAAGACACAACAGGTGTTTGTATGTCTGACAATATAGTAGACCTGCATTTCTTCTCCAATACATTCTTTTATATTAGTTTTGTTGGGAAAAAAATAAATTTTAGTTAAAAATAAGGCATTCTATTTCATGCAGTGAAGTGAGTGAGAAAAGGTTTTGCAGTGCTACAGCGATTTCTGATTTAGAGCCCATAATACTGTGAGACATCTGGATACTTTTTTTCTCTAAATAGGTTGACCCTTCTGCAGTTCTCTTGAGTGAAATCCTGGCTTCATTAAAATCAAAAGCAAAATTCTTACTGACTTCTGTGGGCCAGGATTTTGTCTTGGCACACTTTCCATAAGAACCTTTCCTCTTTCAGACCATGGCTCAGTGGAGCACTTAAACATATGGTTACCTCTCAGAATGTCTATTTGTTAGCAAAAAATTGCTCTTGAAAATATGTTCATCATCAAGATAGGTAATACTAGCACCACTCAGAGACATCGGCTGAGAGAAAATACGTTTTGAAAGAAATGTGCCAGTTTTATTCATTTTATCCTGTGAACGTTTAGCCTGCTTGTGAGAATCCAGTGGGTGCACTTTTCCTTAGGTTTGCCCAGTAACTTTTCATCCCTGGCTTCCATAGAAGCAGGAGTGCTTTGATGAATATTGCTGTGGAGGTAATTAATTCCAGTATTTCACGAACTGTATATTAAAAGTGGAAGAAAGAAGGGAGGCTAAAGAATCAGAAAGTGGAGTAGCCAGTTTAAAAGCATGTGGCTCGTAAAAAGGTTGCGCTGTTCCTGTTGTTCTTCCAAGGAGGAATTTAATTAGTTGCCTGTTCGCTACTTGCCTTTTTGTGCTGTTCAGGTTTATAAGACAAAAAAGGTGAAAATATTTCTATTTGGTTATACTTTAAACGTTCTGCCAAAAAAAGGAACGCTTAGGTCAAAGGGTATCGTTCTGTGGAAGAAAGGGAATTGCAGATCGCTGGGGGCATCTCATTAGCGTCAGCATCTGCTTCTCTGAATGAGTGGCAATATGTGGATGTCACAGCTGAAGAACAAATGAGAACATACTGCACCTCAAATTAATCGTCCCAAATATCACCTTCCCTGGCTGCAGCTTTTTACCTCTGGTGAAAAGCCAGTGACTAGTGTTTTCTGGAACTTTCTGACAACTCGCAAGCCATTGCTTTGCAGCCCTTGCAGAGGGGTGTTCAGGAGAATTCAACGTGATGCAAAACCAAGGGCAGTCACAGGCCTTGCTACTAGAGACACAGACATCACTAGACACTGCTCAGCTCTGTAAGTGGTTGGGAAAACTACGGGTAGGTACCGTAGATCAGCAATTCACAAAAACGTGGCACGTACCTGGCTGAGGAATACAGTTAGAGCTGACCCCAAGGAGCTGCTGTGGAGAAAGCCACTTAATACCATCAAAGATCTACCACTTGTCACAAAGTTTTTAATTAAAAGATATGTATATGTGAGTATAGTCAAAGGCACAAGCAAAATTTTCATTGTGCGTCTCTTGGAAGAAACGTGAATATTTTATTTAAACCAACAAAATCTGCAGCTCCGATTTGGAAACAACTCCACATCTCTTCTGCACGTGTAGGCCTTTGCATTGAGAAGGCTGTGGTAGAAGGAATGGCTGCTGTAATTTGCATTCATCTCATTAGTTTGTTTATAGAATGCCCTAAAGAGAGACTTTTTGTGTGAGTCAGTATGAGCAGATGGAAATAAGAGACCTAGTAATAAAATGTGTGCTTAAGGAAGACATAAAACTTTATATGAAGGCAGAGCAAATTGAACATGGATCCCAGGTACTTTTAAGACAGGAACAGTTGTACTGGTGTGAACAAGGGAAGAATTCGACCCGGTGCATATTGCTAATTTGGTTTTATGTACAAAAACAGAGATGCTGGGAGCATACAGTATTGATATAATTAGGGCTTCAGGGTACTGGATATACTACGTACCTCCTTAGAGCTATGGAGCGCTGTATTGGGTTTGCGTGGCAAGGTTTTGGTAGCGGGGGGCTACAGGGGTGGCTTCTGTGAGAAGCTGTAGAAGCTTCCCCTGTGTCCGACAGAGCCAACGCCAGCCGGCTCCAAGACGGACGTGCCGCTGGCCAAGGCCGAGCCCATCAGCGACGGTGGTAGTGCCTCTGGGAGAACAGATTTAAGAAGGGAAAAATGTTGCTGCGCAACAGCAACTGCAGCCAGAGAGAGGAGTGAGAACATGTGAGAGAAACAGCCCTGCAGACCCCCAGGTCAGTGCAGAAGGAGGGGAGGAGGTGCTCCAGGCGCCGGAGCAGA
>JANXJC010000049.1:17716834-17770419 GCA_027564655.1 Leptodon cayanensis
CAGCCCGGGGAAGGGACCCACGCTGGAGCAGTCTGTGCCTGAAGGACTGCAGCCCGGGGAAGGGACCCACGCTGGAGTAGTCTGTGCCTGAAGGACTGCAGCCCGGGGAAGGGACCCACGCTGGAGCAGTCTGTGCCTGAAGGACTGCGGCCTGGGGAAGGGACCCATGCCGAAGAAGTTCATGAAGAACTGCAGCCTGTGGGAAGGACTAACATTAGAGAGGTTCGTGAAGGACTGTCTCCCATGAGAGGGACCCCACGGTGGAGCAGGGGAAGAGTGAGGAGTCCTCCCCCTGAGGAGCAAGGAGCGGCAGGGACAACATGTGACGAACTGACCCCAACTCCCATTCCCCATCCCCCTGTGCTGCTGGAGCGGGGTAGGTAGAGAACTGGGGAGTGAAGCTGTGCCCAGGAAGAAGGGAGGGGTGAAGGGAAGGTGTTTTGAGATTTGGTTTTGTTTCTCATAACCCTACTCTGGTCACTTGGTAATAAATTAAGTTAATTTTCCCCAAGTCGAGTCTGGTTTTGCCTGTGACAGTAATTGGTGAGTGATCTATCCCTGTCCTTATCTCAACCCATGAGCCTTTTGTTATATTTTCTCTCCCCTGACCAGCTGAGGAGGGCAGTGATAGAGCAGCTTTGATGGGCACCTGGTGCCCAGCCAGGGTCAACCTACCACAAATGCATACATGTTGCAACCAAAAGTTAAAATGATACAAGCAGTGAGAAAATTTATGCAATCTTTTTTTCCCCGATTTCCTGTAATAACATGCCATTTAAATTCTAAGAAGACACTCCCCTGATATTTCCATTAACTGAACCCAGTGTCCCAAGAGGAGGTGAAAGGGAGGAGAATGGGTGTTCACTTTTCCTGTCTACAAGTGAAGCATTTTCTCATACCTATGACTAAGGAGGGAATTTTGCAGCTGAGGCTGTTTTTCATTTCTGTCTGCTACATTTCTTAATACAGTGATTGGAGAAAACAGTGCTTAACTTTGGTCGCTTGACCAGGGGAGAAAAGGGGGAAGGAAAGCTATGCATGTTGACTCGGTGTCTGGTGCAGGTGTGAGGGACAAACTTGTGACCCTGCAAAACTTGCCCAGGGAGACTCAGCCTGGTTTGGGATCCTTCTCTATTCACTCTGACTTTTAACTTCCTTTCAGAGCAGTGATTGTGCAAGAACTTTGTTGTATCTTGGTCTCCTGCTCATCCTTTTCCTGCGGTCCTGAGTTAGTACAGTCTATGGCAACCAGCTGCTGGTTATTTCAGCATCTCCTTGGCTGCTGCACTTCTCCTAGAGCTGTCCTGGGATCTTCCTGAGTCTTTCCTACTGCCTGTACTCCCTGTACCTGCGTGCAGAGCCCTGACAGAATGAGTATGGGCCCCTCAAATGTTTAACTGCTTTTGAGAGGCTCTTTGCACTGGTTGAAGGGACCTCTTTTGGGTCTTCCCTGATGCCATAAGTAATGGACCTCTCAGTCTCAAGCCAGTGTAGTGCTCAGATTGTCTTGGCTGATCCTAACGGTGGCATAGTAACTCCAGTAAACTCTACATTGGCTATAGGCTGTTTGAAGACAACCTTGAAGGATGTGTCTGTATATGAAGACAAACAGAAGAAAGCAAGCTTTTGAAATGTGGCAGACTTTAAACAATGCCACTTACAGGTCTCAGACTGTATTTAGATCTTGAGCTTTTGAATCTGAACTGGGACAGGTTGCCCAGCATGGTGAAGTATCTGCCCTTTGGTATAAGCAGATTAGCTACTATACAGCGTGATATAAAAAGAGGTGACATAGTCTATTCTTAGTGATGGCATCGCCTTTAAGAGTAAGAAAAATCCTTAACAGTTCATAAGCAACCAAACAAGATTTGCTTACGTGTGTCTCACAGTGCAGCTCATGTCTTAATAGAGGAATTGTGTCCTGGAGGCTTCACAACCCATTCAAGATTATTTATATCCTCTCCCACATGAGATTACAACATTTCCCTGATGGCAATTACAGCAATGGCCTACCTGGAATAGCAGTATGAAAGAGTCTCTGATCTTTCAATTCACAGGCAGCAGTCACAGACCAAGAGCAGAGCCAGCTAGCTGGTCCAGGGGATCTGTCTCTGCTTGGTCCACGGAGCCTGCTTTGAGAGGTTCTGTTTTGCACAGTGGTCTCCTGAACTGTGCACACAAGCATGAGGGAGGCAAACCTGTTTGCTGTCAGACTTGGAGCACAGGGAAATAGGCAGGCTTGAAAGAAATTGTACCTTCTGGTGAGTTTAACTAAGATAAATATTGCATAAACCTGCTGGCTACCTTAGTTACTTACAAACTCACAGAAGAATTTAATTCCTGAAGCAGGAAGGACTCAAACCTCAAAGCTTTCCCTACCTGAGCCCTGTTGCTTAAGGTCATTGAATAATTGACATATAGATATTTTCCTTTGCAGAACATACATGCAAAATTCCGGAAGTCTTATCAGGAAGGACTTGTAGATACGGTGTATGTGACTGGGTATTAAGCACACTTATAAATACTGCTGGTGTCAGGCAAACTTGTTTATATCAATTGTAGTTTAAAGTCAGCTACAAATTTTGTCTGAACAAGTAAGAATGATACTCAGATTCTGACTACTTTATGTAATAGCCAAACTATAAACGTACCCGTTAGGCCATTAAAACTGTTTCGAACTCTCTGCTTCCCGAGACATTTCAGAACCGGGAATTTTACGTTGTCTGCTCCAGCTATGGTTAGTCTTGAAGAAAAAAATGTGTTCTAAGAGCCTGTAACTCAGAGTCAGAAATGGTGAAGCAGGCAAAGTAAAATTGTTTGAAACTCTACCAAGAACCATTTCAGGCATAAAACTGAATGTCAGATTCAAGAATCTTGTTTAACCAAAAGACCAGCTCTTCCATATGTTTTAAATAATTCTGAAAAGTTCTTTTTAGAAACTAACTTCAGACTATTCTGCTTACTCTCTGGAATTCTTCATACAAAATTTGTTTCAAAAATATTGCTGTTTACAGAGAGAACCATATGGAAAGAGTTTCACATAATTTTTTTTCTGTATCGTAGCTGGGATTGATTAGTGTGGCTCGGGTTCTCAAAAAAAAAACAAAAACCCAAACCAACAGGCAAAAACCCCAGCTCCTTTACAGTAGTAGTTGCTTCCAAATGAATGGATCTGATTTCCTTTCTAATATTTGCAGGGCAAGAAATGACTGTTCAGTTTGTTTTAAGAATCTTCCCTCCTGTTGAAGTTTATTAGGTTTTGTCATTCCAAAAATAGTGTTTCTGGTTCCTTGAGTTGCAACTCCTTATTGAACTTTTTAGTAGGGGTAATAGATTTTTATTCTACTTTCCACATTGTGCTTTTATCAGCTCTCAGTTCAGAGCTGTGACTTCTGTCCTGCGAGATCTTGCCCTTTTATTAGTCTTCAAGGAGGCACGAGGAGCAGGAGCATGACCATCTAAACCCTCAGCTTATGTCTCACGGTATTGTAACACATGACTTCATTATTCTTTCATATGTATACACTGCTGTTATCAGAGCTTAACCTCAAGCTGACTTTCAAATTTACAGTATTTATATCTAAAGAAAGCTGAATCAAAGTAGGATCGAAACATAAAAGTAGACAAGCTGCTGTAACCTAGAAGGACTTCTAAATACACTGACTTACTAGGCACCCCATTAAGGACAACAACCGAGTAGATTTTTGTTGTTCTTGATTCTTCCTTAGAAAACCTTTTCAGAGATTGTTTTCCTTAAATTCTGTCTTCACAGTCAAGCTCTGTACTGCACTGACTTAAAAAAAGACCCAACCTTCAAACTTGGCCAGAAGAGATACGAAGTTATCCCTTTTCTCTCCTTAAAAATACAAAGCTTTGGAATATAATAAGCCAAACATTTTAAGCCAGCAAGCAATACCACCTGTAAAGGAGACTAAATTTAGACTTTGTAATAAAGCTGTTCATAAAAGCAAATAAAAAAAAACTTAAAAATAAACACACACCTCCCCAAACCCCAAATCACTCCACCAGTGTATATATCAGGAGTTCCTAAACTGTTGCCCCCCAGCCTGCTAGTCTGAGAAGTGCTTTTGTCGTGGTGTGGGAATTGCTGGGCTGGTCCCTGTGCAAGACTTTCTGATTTTCTCTATCATCCATCTTTGCTCCGCCGCAATGGCTGCACGGAGCCATTGGTGCAGAATCCTAATGGAGATGCCCGGCATTGACTTGTTCACGTGCACCAGTCAAGACCTTATTAAGGGGCTCACTGGTTTGGGTCATTTGTTTTCAGTGCATTGCTTTTGCGAAGCAAAGATGTAGGAGGTGAGGCTAAGCTGACTGATGAAGAAGATGGAGATCCTAACGCAGCAGCTGGGATATGGAGAAGGGAGGTGGTTACATCTCCTGAAGTGCTGACCAAAGTGTGCCTGTGCTTTGTGCCCAGCAAGGCTTGTGTTCCTTGAGATTGCTTGCAAGCTGGGGTCTTTGGCCTAGGCTGAGGTCCTCTCAAGAGGTATTTGCAAAATCGAAGACTATTCTAACCAAACGATCTGTTGGAAGCCGTGGAGTTGTTAGTCTGTGTCTTATGAGGTCAGTGCGGACTCAGAAACCCGGTAATGGCAGCCTTAGTTTAGAAAGTTTAGCTATTTATTGTTGCCACCTTCCTGAGTTGTCCTTTAAGGAACGTTTTGTGGCAGCAGGTATCAGACCTTCACTGCAGTCAAAGGTTCAATTAGGAATGGGGAAGTCTGAGCTTAATGTAACTCTCAGCCTATCTATTTCTATTAGCTGAGCAGTTTTGAAGTCTCGTTATTGCATTGTGCATTTAGACAGATTTCCTGGATCTTGGTGAGATTTCATACTTCAGTTTAGATGGTGCAGGAGATGTCTGAGATGTAACTATTGAACTCATAAGAAAACAGTTTTTAAAATTGAAAGCATTTAAGTCAAACAGAGTTAGTGGTATGATAAATGAAAGGCAGTATATTGCCAAAACCGTAGCAGCAACTGAGGATTTCAACCGCTGTTTAAAAATTATAGTCCTGGTGCTTACACTGTAAGTGTATATTATAGACATACCCTGTATAGAGTAATATATACTTAGAAGCAGGATGTAAGTACTTCAGTAATGTAGAATGAAAATGTGCCAGTTGAAACTGCTTCACTTGTCATCCCTGGGTTGATGTATGCCTCTGTAATAAAAAGTGCATACAAAGAGGTTCAGCGTGCAGCTTGCCTTGTAGTCCAAGCTTGGCAGCTGACAGCAGATTAGATTTTTCAGAAACCTAGAGGAAAAGTTGGGTTTAGGCAGAGGAATATCAGGAAATATCTAACTCATGAGTATGACTTAGAACTCTTCAGTCAGCAGCAGAGGAGGAGAAGGGTTCAGAAGGAAATTCAAAATGAATGAGCAGCCAAAATGGTAAAGGAGGCTAAGGAGGGAAGCAATTTAAATAGATCAGGAAGATTATGTCAAAGCGAGGAAGGTATCCTTTAGACAGCAACCCACCCCCCCCCCATTAGTCTTCTGCATTACAGTATCCGTTGTCAACTAGTGAGGGAAGGAGGAGGTGGTAATAAGAATAGCTATTTTAGATTTTTTTTTTTTCTCTTTAGGTTTTTGATTCCTGTAGCATTGCCTGGCTCATGGAAGTTGGTACTGAAAGGCCGAGCAACACTGAGGGAACAGGAGTTAATCTCTTGACTGACCTCTTAGCTCAGGCATAGCCAATATAGAAATTTAAATTAGAGTTCTTTCAAGTAATTGAGATCCATTACTATTACTTAATAGACCACAGTGCACAGAAATCCTTCATTCTTTCTTGAACTAATGAAGTATGTGTTCCTATGAATCATTTATATGGCACCATAAATACAAGCTCCGTGTGCCAAACGGCGCCGGCTCAGGTGCCAGAGGTGGGAGCCCGCAGGGACCGGCGGAGGCAATGGGAGCTTCCCTGTGTGCTGGAAGACAGGCATGGCGAGCTGCCTCCTCTGTGTGTGTTTCCTGCCTTGGAGTTTTTAGCAACTGTATAAATGACAGCGTTTAACAGTTAGACACCACTCTCTACCCTCCAAGCTTTGTATGAACGTTAAGTAGTAAACATGTTGCCGTAAACATGACAAATGGAGATGGAAATAGCACAGTTTGGGTGAAATTGAGAAGTGACTCAGCTAGAAACTTTCATGAGCGGGGAGATGATCCGAGCTCAAGCTGTGCTGGCTGAGAAAGACGCAAAATGGGATCTAAAAGAAAGAACAGGCTGCTACTCTGCTGTTGGGTGGTTTCTAATTCAGTGTCAAACTTTGCTCTTCAACGTGCCACCGGTAGTTGGGGAGGACAGGACGGGAATTTAGCTCTTGGTCCTTGCTCATTAAGTGCTTCAGGACAACGGTGGTAGCAGATCACTCCTGCTCCTGGTTATGTCAGTGTGGGACTTCCACCACTATGGAGTGTGCCCCAGTAGGAAACCTGTGATTCTTCACCCATTTTTGATAGAAGTAAGCTGTTGGAGACAAGAACTGTCTTTGCAGTCAGTGCAGCTGTAGCACAGTGCCCACTGACTGGAGCTGTGACCTGGAAGCAGTGTCCCTGTGGCACCGTAGAGCTCCGAAGCAGCTGCAAACTCACTGGGGAAGCTCTGCGAGTAATCAAATGGTCAGCCCAGGCTGTGGCTGGACTTCTGTCAGCACCTACACTAGCGGGTTTAAAGCGGGCTCTGACGTGTTTGCATTGCATTGCATTCCCATCTCAGGGAAGCGATTCATAGCAGACCTGGAGAATTTGATGAAGGTGGTTGTAGATGCACAGAGTTTCCGTGGGTTTCAAGTGAACTTGGTGAATACTTGAAAGAGTATTCCACTTTAAACCTTTTGGGGTTTAAAAAGTAGACAGACCACGTTAGGTTCAGGAAATCTTCTGAACTAGAAAGAGCTGAAAGTTGGGAAAACACTCAGGAGAAGGAGCGTATATGCCTACCCTGGTCTTTTCCTTCCCTTGGTGGCCGCTCGTGGCCATAAGTGTCAGAGTTAGGATGCTGGGTTAAACAGACTCTTGGCCTGAACTCTTATGGCCATTCTTTTGCCTTGGTGTCAAGGGAACCCCCTAGCAGTGAAATTACCTGTCAGAAGGCCTGGCTAGTCATAAAGTGTCAGCAACTGAGCTATTTGGGGCTTTGCAGCCATTTGCAGTTGCCAAAGGTGAGGAATGAGAATGCCACGGCTCCCCAAACCTAGCAACCTTTCTTTTTTTACCCCAAGGACTCCTCCTTTCCAAAGGAGCATTAGAGATGTTGTTTTCAAATAATTTGCAAAGCCTTTGTCTATTACTGGCTTCTGTACGTGTCTGGCACCGTTGCTTATGTGCCTCTCGAGCAATTAAACTGTAAGCCAGAAGGGTGAGATTCAGAAAGAGAATATATTTCCAGAAGAGACACCGATGCACCTGAGGCACCAGAACCAGGGTGTTTATGTTAGTTCTAGCTTTCAAGGCTTTGCCTAAAATACCGATTGTCTCCCTAAGATCTCAGAGGGGATCCAGTAGCTGGCTGTTCTGGCAATAATTCGGTGCCTGTTAACAAGTGGTGTACAGCCAGATTTTGGGGTTTGTTTGGGTTTTTTTCGACAGATAGCACTCACATGTTTCTCCAGATCATTCATAAAACACATTAAAAAACATACATCCAAGAGCGAAGCTGTGCAGAATTCCCTCTGACATAGCTCTGGCTCATGGTTCTGTTTCCAGCTGGCTCTTGAGAACTTTACTTAGTCAGGCTTTAATCAAAGTAGCATGTTAATTTTTCTGGTTTGTCGTTCAGCGTGCTTAATTCAGCTAACAAACTTACTGATGAAAGACCATTAGGACTGGATTTATCAGGTCTTAGGGTTTATCCCTGACATCCTGGGGTTTAGGAAGTTTACCTTGTGAAGGTAGACATTTTTGGTTCAAAGCCATATTTTGCCATAGGTGAAGTAGATTTATATTTGTCTCTCATCTCTTAATAGCAAGTCCTTAATAATCGGGAAATAAGTACTTCAGGACTTCCTTCCTTCAGTTTCTATTGATGGAGCTGGTCTGCGCTCTTTTGTCTTGTATGAAATTTCTAAATAGTCGTGGAGATAGAAAGTAACTGAGTGGGGATGACTTTGTAGCCTGGAGTTGAGACATTCCCTTGGGAAAGAAAGGATGTGGGTTGAAGCTCTCCATAGCAAAAGGGAGATATCCCCAAACAGTTGATATGTTAGAAAAGATATAAGGAGGACAATTAATAAATTAATATCACTGGAAAAATCTTTCTCTCAAGATTGAAAGTATTTGGCAGTGTCAACCTAAATGCATAATTTTGAAACAGCTTTTTGTTCCCCCAGCAAATTTTCTAGGTTTGTTTTTTTGGCTTTTTTACAGAGTTCTGATGTGCAAATTGATGTAGATGCTGACTAAGTGGGAAGTTCTTGTTACTACCATTAGCGTTTGATTTGTACGTTTCTAAATAAGTACTGTACTCTTACAACCAATTCAGACTAATTAGCAGACGGGGAGTTTGAAAAGCAGATGTTATTTACAAAAGGCGATAGACAGGAACTTATGGAGAATAGTTTGGAACAGAAGAATAGAAGCAGAGACCAGCAAACAATCTGTTGGTTTTTTTGTTGGTTTTTTTTTTTTTATTTCTCCTTCTACTAAATTTAGAAGGCAAAGCTGCATTTTTTCCAGTGCTGTCAAAAGTGAAGTGCCTTATAAAATGGAAGAGATTTAAAGTAACTCACAAATAAATAGCTGCTGTAGCTAGAGGGAAGAAATAGCTTAGAAAAGGAAGAAAAAGAAATCCTCCAGTCTGAAAGAGACTTAGCTGAGTCTAAGTATGAACTTTAATGTCACTGAGACTTTTTTTCCTTGAAATTGTACATCTGACCCTGGGGAAGCCAGAAAAGGGAAATTCACTCCAAATCCACAGTGTGGTGAAGGTGTTCCTTTAGCGTTTGAATTGAATCTTGATCATCATCAGTAGCAAATCAAGTTCAGTAAATCAGTTTTCTGCTATGAGCAGAAGTATTGAGTGATATGCTTCAATCTTTCTCATTAAAAATTAAAACATCTTTGAAAGATCTTTGCAGGAAAGCATGTAGACTGGATTTCAGAGCTACCATCTCCTATCCGCCACAAGGATTGAAATAAATATTCTTTATTTAGGTATTTTTAATTATGGAATTTTAAACTGTGACTTTTATTCCCCACATCTTCTCAAGGTCTCCAAATTAGGAAGATGCAAGGCTAGCAGAGCAGTCAGTATCATGGATGCATCTGCCATAACAAAGCCAGGGACAGAACCAAAAAGATACGAGGCTTTCTGAGCAAGGAAGTGTGCAGATGCCTGATGAGAAAGGGCTTGACTAGCTTAAAATTCACTAGGCAGGAGAAAAAACATAGCTCTTGCAGTGAACCAAAACAGGTGATCCCAAAGATGAGGGTTTTTCTTATGCTATGAAAAAGCATTGCTTAAGTTTTACAGAGCCATGAAAATCCCCTTGACTCATTGAAATTACATTTCTGTCTTTCTTTCCGCAGAATGCAAAGTTTAAACTTAGTTAGTTGGAAGGAAGCCTGCATTTTCTTCCTGTTGATTGAAATGGGAGTATGAGTGGACCTTCACTTTGCAGTTCAGACAAGTGTGGACTAATTGAAGCTACAGACATATACGTTTATAGCAAAGGTCAGAAGCTGAATTGTTAATACTCACCCATAATTAAAGAACCTGAGTTAAATTTGGTAAGGAAATCTCATCTCCTACCTTGCTGCAGCAGCTAAGCTTTGTTGAAAAGCCTGATGTATTTTATACCGTTACTGAGAATTATAGCTTGAAGTTTTGATTCAGGTCTCGAGCTTAGTGTGAAGTTACCAATCCTTACATAATGTACTGCAAATCTTTCTAATAAACCCACAGAGTTTGTTTTTTGTTGAAAACATTGGGTTGATAGAAGGCTGTTTCCCTCAATGCTAGCGCTTTTACAAGCTGCATATGCCGTAAAAATGTTGTTAATGTGACAAAATTGTTTACTTGCTCATTAAGGAACCCCACACTAATGACTGGGAGAACCAGCGGTGCTAAGAGTTGAGTCAACAACAGCAGGGCCCCGAATGTGAGAGGAGTAGGTTTACAGTACGTCAGGCTAAAGAGACAGGCCACCGTGCAGATCATCGGACATGGCTGGCTCATGAAAGGCTGCTTTCATGGATTTCTGTAGTAAGTGGGTGGTTCAGATAAAAAGGGGTGAGTACTGACAGGGCGCTACTGGTGCTGGCTTGTAGGTCCTTACCAAGGTACTGGAAGCAGAGGTGTTCTGTGATTTTTGTGGCTCTTTTAAAGGCAAATTGAAGTACAAACAGGCTGGCTGAGAACATGCCTGAGTGGAAGACCTGAGACTTTTTGTAGGACCCCAGCTCGTTCCCTCTGTAAGAAGGAAAGCTTGTTCAGGCACTGGTATCTACCATGGTGGGGATTACAATTTCTGCTGACTTCTTAAGAGAACCTGTGCATCTGTCCCACGTCCCTGCCTGTCTGTGGCAGGAGAGTTTGCCCCTCAGGTTGCAGAAGGAGCATTGTGAAATAGGGTTTGATATCACGGTTGTACCCTTGAAACCTCATCTCCTGTCTTCAGCTACATCACTGTCTAGTAAAGTGCTACCTCTCCTTGCAGACCTTTCTTCTGTGAAGTCCGGGTCATAGTCATTATCCCGATAATACTGAAGGGAGAAAGGCTTCAGTGAGCAAATTATCAGAAAGACAAAATCTGTTTTGGCAAGTCTCCCTTGAAATTTGTGGATTCCTTAAACTGGCCCTGGCAAGAGTATTTGAAGCACATACTATCCAAGCAAAAAAAAAATTTTACCTCCAATTTATCATTCTGTAATAATTCCAATCGACTTCAGTGACAGCGTAATAGTGAAAGTGATTAACATTTCACTCTCTACCAAACAAAAACATAAATTCCTCTGACTGGCAGGAAAGAATAGTACTATTAATAGCTGGGAAAATGGATCTGGTGCATTTGTAGGATTTTAGGTGGCCTGAAAACTGCACACTGTGTGTACTAGGGTAACCACACAAAGGTATCGGAAAAGGGCCATTTCCTGGGCCCCTGAAAACAAAAGGACCTTTTGCAGTCACCGACCTTTGGTCAAAGTGGGCTGACTCACCATTCTGCTTTTGTAGTGTTTCATACCACTTTTACACTTTTGCAGGTCCTCAGCTTAAGGAAGCCTTTTTTTCCCCCAGTGATTTGCCCTACTGCTTTTACTTCAGATCCTACCAGGAAAGAAAGTGGGAAGTTCTCACGTGTGCCCCTGGCACTAGGGGACAGTTATGCCAACATGATGTTTGTCCTGGCTGGATGCCTGCTCGAGCCACAGAGACACCAGCTGACCGAGTAGTTGGCCTGTGAACGAAGTGCATAGGATATAACACTGCAGATAGCACAGTCCAGATGTTTGGTCACTTAACGCCACTCAGCTATGCTCTTATAACAGGAGCGTGTCAGAAATAGCAATTACGCATGGAGTATGAACAGGGTTTCTGTGACCTCAAGAAGTGGATTTCCATGAAGCTTGATGTCCTATAGGTTTGTGTCCTGGGTGTCATGTAACCCTCTGCCCTCCAGAGTAACTTCTGCTCACCCTTGGGGCTTCATGGCCATCTCTCACTGCTACGGTTCGTAGCCTTCAGAGTCCTGAATGCCGCTTTCTGCAATACCCCTTTTTTCCATCTCACCCATTAATCTCTTTTTCTCCAGACCTTCTGTGCAGGTACATGTGCAAACAGGAGTCCTTTCCCATGTTCCCTACATGTTTTACTGTATGAATCTGTGTATGTTGATTAATTCTGTAAAGTGCTGCATTTTGCCAGTCTTACACTTACTAAGGACACAAATACCTCTGAGTTTCACAGAACTTTCAGAATTTTCACATCTTCAGGAACTTGCCTGTCTTTCCGATCTGACTGATACTGACCAGTGGGCTAAAAAAATTGTTAGGAGAAGGGGCTTACAAACAAGGTGACTGAAGAAACTTTTTTCCTCAGGAAAGCAGGCTAAAAAGCAGATACACAAAAGGTTTTGAGATGGCTCTTGAGTAACAAAGGTGCACCCAGCATTCTGGGATAGTCAGCCAAAAAGCATAAGGACCGTCTGATAGATTTCACAAAGTACCTAAAATGAACATGTGAAATAAATATGAGAAAACGTTAGAAGACATCCTCATTTTCCATTTACCTGTCACCTTTGTGAGCAGGGAGTGCTGGCAAGGCCCTGCAGCTCTGAGTGCACCTGTGTGATTCAAATAGTATCAGTTGCAACCTGGATCTTAAAAATATAGGGTTGTGTGCATTTGTGGATTGATGGACCTGAGAGTACGGGACTGTAGGATGTTGAGCCTGGGGATTTTTTTTTTACCCCCTATGAGTTTATGTTTTAAGTTTAAGCTTGGAAATGAAGAGGAAGGGAGGAAAGAAGGATAAGCTAAGCCTTTCAAAGCAGCAAAGCCTCAGCTATATCAAAGAACGAATAACAGTCTGTGTGCTCCTGGGAGAACTTCCTACCACTGGGGATGGATGGAGTGAACCGCAAAAGCCAGGAGGAATTTCGTGAGAACTGAGGACCAAGCATTCCCTGTCAGCAAGCCTCCAGAGGTGATGAGGCACATTGATTTTGATGTCCGTCACAACAAAAAAATACTTGTTTCATCCATTTGGGGGAAGCAGTATAAAACTCCCAAACAAAAACAACATTAGTGAGACTTTATTATGCAGTGGAGGTGAAAGTCTGGTATAGTGAAGAAACAGTACCTATTAGGTAAGGTGAAAAATGGAGTCATGCCTCCAAGAAGTCCCAGGTTCTTATGTGGTCCTTAAGTTTCTTTCATGTCAAAGGGAGAAATGAAGCTTTTTAAAATTATTTTTGCTCTGTGAGTTTCAGTTTTCATGAAGCCAATTTGAGATAAATCTGAAAATTTATATGACTTTAAAAGAGCACTTACTAAAATGTTCCTGTCATTCACAGTAATATGGAGTGAGTCAACTTGTTCCACACAGTGACCTTAGCTTTTTTCGTATTCCAGCAAATTTTGTACAATCCCATGAGTGTAGGTGCAGTTCTGTGTGTCATTGTCATTCTTCCCCACCACTCCGATTTCTGGCAAAGTAATACTTTCTGAATACAGTGTCTGCTAATTCTTTCTTTGTGTAAGAGGTAGACGCATGTATTGTCTCGTTTGTCGCAGAGAATCAGTGAAGTATAGTTTTATTTGTATTTGCAGAGACAACAAAATCAAAGAAGATAGCAGCTTGGTGACTCCAGCTGAGATAGTAATTAAGATAAAACAGTGATGTTTCTAGCATATTTTAAGAAGCCTGGAGGAATTAGCATAACTTTCAGGAAACTCTGGGCTGGAAAGAGATATTCTTTAAGAGTTAACATGAAAATACTGTCTTTTTACAAAGTATGATGGAGAGCTGATATGTCTCTCTTGTGTTTGGGTAGGTAAGTGGGGTGGGTGAGTTAAGAGGAGCTGCAAATAGAGTTTGCAGGGCAGCTGGGAAATGAATGAGATCATTTAATCTCTTTTCCAAACAAGCATTTTTAAAAATCTCGTATTTCTGTTGTTATTCAAAATTTTTAACACATCCCTTTATTTTAACTAGTTTAGATTTATGGATAGCAGCTAACTATAAAAAGAAATAATAGCCTGAAGTGTCCTTGGAGCCATTAACTGTACCTTTCTGTCTATTCCCTAAGAAGTTGCCCTGGATTTAAAGACTATGTGTATTAAAGCAAGTAAGAGAAGAAACAGCTTCTTTTCTGACACTTGCACTCCCTTCCTTCGGCTTGTGCAGAAGGCTGACAGCCTATCTCATTCCCATCAGCGGTATCCCACCAGCTTCCCTAGAAGTTGAGCACTGTCTTTGGCTTTATTCTGCTGGTCTTCCTGAGCCCCTCATTTCTGAGCTGCAAAACCGCCATCCATGAGAAGTCAGGTAGGAGCTGAAGGCATTTGACATTGCTAAAGTATCGAGCCTCGGTTGTCAGTCCTAGCTGTTTGTCCTCCAGGTGTTTGTTTTGCTGGATGATGGTTTAATTTGGGGTTTGTAATATGGGCTTTGTAGAGGTTATATTAAGCTGCCAGTGGAATAGTAGAGAAGTAGGTACCCTCCTTCCTTCAGAGCAGCTGTGCTGGTTTTAGTTGATGTTTGCGTATTTTAGCTATCACACTGTGGTTGTTAATCACTGGTATGGGGCATTTTAAGATTCTCACGCTCACGCATCAGCTGATTCTTCTGCGAGCGGATCCAAATTAGGGGCCAAGCTGTGCCTTTTTTATTACCTAGAACGTGCTGTTTGTGCATCTCGTATGTATTTTGTCCATTAACCGACCTCTTACGTTGTGTCACCCCGTTAACACCAGCTGTAGTACCCAGCACCACCTCGGGGTGCGTGGAAAACTGACGGAAGGGAGCGGAGGTGCTGAGGACCAGGCATTTTGTGGCTAAGAAGCAGTTTCCTTGTTATTTGAAAAAGCCTGCTTGAAATGGCTATGGGAGAGCTTACAGCCAAAACGGTTGTGCCCATTTGCTCCGTGATAATTGCTGGCGAGGAGGCCTTGGGGTCAGCGATTTGCTTTCCTCCTGCCTACAGGGTTGTTTCACAGGCAGGCCGTGGGAAGTCCACAGACACGTGCCCCAGCAGCGTGTTAAGCCTCTGGGTGCTGTCAGCTACGTGATACTGGAAACGCTCTGGAGGGCAGTGCCTGAAGGGTCTTGTTGCAGGCTCACTAGATGGGAAGAGCGATGTCTGGTTTGAGAGCAGAAGGATACAAGACACAACCAGCGGGTTAATTCCCTCCCACTATCCCCCTCCCCAGCCCTTACCCCCTGTTTGATATCAGTTTGACCCAGAGGAGTGAAAGTGAGTGTAAAAAGCTGCCCAAAAATGTTTTATTTGACGAGGTTAATATATTGTGAGATTGCAGAAGAAGCGCAGTACCTCATCAACAGTGCCCAGGGACGTGGCATCCATTACTGTAGCTGCTGCAAGTCTGATTCCCAAGTCTCGCCAAAGAAATGTTTGCTCAAAGGGTGGATCGGTTACTTTTACTGGAAGTTACACTTTCTGATCTGAATCATGTGTTTGTACCTCTGAGGTCTCGCTGGGCAATCAGGTGTGAAAAGCCACTGATGTATGAGCAACAGTAGGAAATCATGGGATTGCAAAACTCGGACCCGTTTAGAGAAAATGAACTGCTTATAGCTAAAGTAGGCCACCCTGAAAACAAAATGTGGGACTAAACCACCAGAATAAACGGTATGCCTCAAACTAATTATTCAGAATCTTCTAGCAAGTCTAGCTCCAGCTCCCATTCACGTTCGCTTGCCCCTAATAGGATTCTTATAGTCCTTTGCTCTCTACAGCTTCCTGAGCAAGGGAAGCGGAGAGGGAGGTGTTGATCTCTTCTCTCTGGTATCCAGTGACAGGATGTGTGGGAATGGTTCGAAGCTGCACCGGGGGAGGTTTAGACTAGACATTAGGAAGCCTTTCCTTACTGAGACGGTGGTCAAACGCTGGAACAGGCTTCCTAGAGAGGTGGTAAGTGCCCCAAGCCTGTCGGTGTTTGAGTCATTTGGACAACGCCCTTAATAACATGCTTTAACTTTTGGTTAAAGCCCTGAATTGGTCAGGCAGTAGGACTAGATGATCATGGTAGGTCCCTTCCAACTGAATATTCTATTCTATTCTACTCTACTCTATTCTGTTCTTTGTCTGTTAGCAGTAACGTGGTTTTATGTGGAAAATGGGCATGAACCAGAATTTTAGACGTATTGTTGGGTTGTTAGATCATTCGGGAGAGATGTGGAAAACATCTCCCTGCTTATCCCAGCCTCTCATCTACATAATAGATGGCTTCAAGTCCCTTTGGCTTTGAGCGCTCTGATGTAAGAGTTGATGTAGGCCTACAATCTGGACTTTGTGACCTGTTCAAGAGTAGTCAGGGGTGTGAGAAACTACATAAATCAAAGCACAGGAGCATCCTTGTATTTAAGTGGCAGCTGAGCAGTACCATTTGCCTAGTGAGCAAAGGGTCTTCTGAGGTGATGAAAATCTTTGGCAGCCCAACTGTCCACTTGAAAGCATCCACTCCCCAGGAAGCTCGTAGTGAAGTGTTGAAGATCATTCATCAGATAGGCAGCTTGTTATCTGAAACGTGGTCCGCAACAATCCAGAGCCCTGGAACGGGACAGCAGGAATACTGAAGAAGTTGTGATGAAGTCTCAGAAGTACTGAGAAGAGGCCAAGTCAGCCAGAGCTGCAAACCTCTAGGGACTGGAGCGGAGAGGAGTGGCAGCAATAAGAAGATCATGACGACAACCCCTGAAGCACGCTGCAGCACAGAGAGGCTGTGTCAGAGAGGCTGTTGCCGTGACATTTCTTTGGATAAACATCTGGAGTCCTTGGACTTATGGAGGTGGTGCTGCTCCAAGAGCCAAAAACTCTGTCGCTACTTTAATTGAAACCCTATTGCTTAAAGAGCATTTAGCACCATCTCAGCTGTGAAACTACTGAGCGTAGTGTCTCCGAGAGGAGACGTGCTTCTATGAGATACAGTCACATGTAGAAAAGAAAAATGGTCTTGTGGCTTAATCTGAAATGGGGATCCTTGCCCTTGGCTTCTAGAGACTGTAATTTTGTCCTCTGGCAGGTCGCTTTGGAACAAGCTGATTTTAGTGGCACATAACCAAAACAACTGCCTTGGCCCCCAGGCTGTGGGTGTGAGTAAGAAGCAGAACATGTTATGCAGGACACAGAGGGAAGAACACAAGATTACCTTTCTCTGCTGGGGACTCCATGAACCTGCCTTTTATTTTGCTTTGCACCCTAGGTTAAAAAAACCCCAAAAGCAGAACAACAAAACAAAGCATCTGTTGATTTCAGCTCCAGCCTCCAGGAGCGTATGACCTGTTTTTCTGGGTCGTTTAGCTCTCAGAACACCAGCTCTAAAATGACCTGTGCCAACTCTGCAAGTGCTTGCCATCCCTGAAAACTGTGTTCCGGGGATCTGGAGTCAAATAGTGATGCGGATTTGATAGGAGGCACCTAATCTTGAGCTTAAAGGGTATTATGAGGCTGAATTAAATGCTGCTAGTTAGAGCCCATTAATATCCTTAGTGGTGTGTGCCATACAAGTATTAATAGGGTTTTCTGGGAAGTGCATGGCTCTGTCAGCGCCGCATGTGAACTGCAATTCAGAGCTGCTTGTAGTTTTGTCCCACTGGAGTTCAAAGAAGAGGAGAGCTTTGTGTGTGCTCTAAGTGGATTTAATTCAGGTGTATTGAAGAAAAAGCTGAAGAGTAGAAAAGACCATCCACTGTTAGGAGAGCAGTTTATCTTTTTCCTGAAGTGCCTTCTTTATTCAAAAGTACTTTCACACAAAGGGTTCTCTGTTTCCATTACACCTTTGGTATGTATCTTTGATTTTATCAGCTTGCCTCTAATTTCTCTGTCAGGGTTTTGGTAAACTGTGGACTGTTCATTTAACTCAGCAGCTTTGAAAATCATTTTGACTATTGTGAGTCACTGTACCAAAGGGAAAAGGATGAAAAGGAGTGAGTGTAGAAGAGAAAAACAGAGTTGTTAAAAGTGAAAGGGGAGACGGACGCAGCCGTATACATGCAGCAACCCAGGGGCTCCTGAGATAGGACACCAGTGCTCAGGGTGTCTGCAAAAACAGAGGCCAGTAGAGTCCGCTTCGTCATATCTGAGTCCAGCAAGGTCACTTATGGGAGCATCTGGACTTGGCAGAAGGCTTCTTGTCATTAAAAAAGATTGGTCTGATCCCTGACTTGACTTTCAAGAAAAGGAATAAGGCAGCTTCCCTGACAGCCAGCAAGTCTTGCTCCCAGGCTCCCACAACTGCAGAATTCGGAAACTGGGCAACCCAGCAAGGCCAGCTGGAGCTTATCAGTGTTCATGCTCATATCCCTGTGAGAAGATAAACCAGAGTACTCCAAATTTCCTTTTCCTAGGAAAAGTTCCTAGTGAGGGTTTCCTCATCTTTGAAGAAGATATAGTGTATTTTGTGGGAAGTTGGATAGCCACTGCGTGTTGCTGGTTATCTTGCATGCTGACACATCTGGCCGAAGTGTGTCTCTGCCTTTCTAGCCTACTACATGTGCCCTTGTTCATGCTTTGGTTAACCTCCTCCAGCTCCCTTCCTTCTGGCCTCGCCACCAAGATTTTTGTCTTCTTTAACCGAAAAGATTTTTTTATATGCATCCACTGGTCAGCCATGTTCTTCTCTTTGCAATGCTGGCTCTCTTCAGATTCTGCCTCTTTCCTTCCAGCCTTTTCATTTTCGTTTTGCTGTGCTACTGGATGTACATAAGGCATGTTTATCTTCTATTATACCCCCACTGCTGTAAGCCACCCCTTTGCTCTAGGGGGCAAAGTCTGTGGGCTAGAAGGGAGCATCCTGCAGGGCTGTTTTCTGCATCTATCCCAACCCAAACATGGATTCAGAAGTAAACTCAGGCAGCAGAAAGCAGCCCAGCTTGTGCTGCAAAGGAGTTAAATCAGCTGATCACGGGGGCCCTTTCTGGTTCTTTTAGCCTCTTAGATTTCACGTATCTGTACAAGCTGTATCCGTGTGTTTTTCCGGTTGCAAAATGTCTCCCATCTCCAAGCCTGATAAAAAATTCCACTCTAACTTATAAGCTCATAAGTAAAGAATTTTTCTTGATTAGGGTAAAGAGATGGATACTGCTACCACACAAGAAGTATTAACGTGTGTCTGAGGCAGAAAGATTGCACTCGTTTCCACGGACCTCTAGGTACAAGAGAGATCAATGGGAAAAGTAAGTCTAAAGACAGATGATGTGACTGAAAAAAGCTAATTGCCTGCAGCAGTTAAACAAGGTTAAAGATGTCCGTTGTTGAAATTCTTATCCCAAGGAGATTTCACCCAAGGGAAACCTTTGTCCTTAGTATGCTGTTAAGAAGGGGAGAAATCTCAAGGGAGGAGTTCACAGAACAACTTGGGAATCTTAATTCTAGTGAACTGCCAGGACCAGATGGTGTTCATCTCAAGCTGTGGGAGATCTCAGCTCCAAAACTGGAAAGCTTCTGACAAACATGCAATTTATCCCTTAAAATAGGAGCTCTTCCTGGTTGCTGTAAAAGTGTCACCAGGGAGCGTCGCTTCCAAAATGCAACGAAGAGTGACCTTGGGAGTTGCAGGTGAATGCGCAATATCCTACATAGAGGGGAAGCGTTTCACAGTAGTCAGAATGGAGACATATACTTAGAAAAACAGAATTACATCATCTGAGCAACGACACAGTTTCTGCTTAAAGTCCTCAGCTGGTCTTTGGAGTTATTTGAAGACTTACATTTAAACTATTGGGAAGGAAAATCTGGCATCTATCATCCAGGTTTTTAAGAGATTTTGATGAAGTCTGTAAGAAAAAAGGGACTTTATGTTATGCTAGACAGGTAAATTTTTGTCCCTAATTAAGTACTGGCTAGGCATCAAATATTTTAAGTACTGGCTGTTTTTCAAAGTGTAAGTGACCTAACAGTGGCATGCAAAGATCTGTGCTGGGATTGCTCTTGTATGATTTTGTTGGTGATTTTAAGACTGAGTTGAAGATGCGGTCATTACATATCGCTATCCATGTCAGGAAAAACTAGAGGAGCACACAAAATCTAGAAAGACAGCGAACAGAATAGTAGGTACAATTTAACTTCTATACACACAGACTCATATACAATAGGAAGAAAAATCTGTTTTTTTTCACAGAGGGTAATGAATCTAAACAGGGAAGTTTTCCTTCAAAAGCAGAGATCTAGGAGTGGTTATTGACAGCAGTTCAGCCCGCTTCACCCAGGCAAACAGAGCAATGAGAAAGTCCTGCTTTCGGTTCCAAGAAGATGAAAGCTATGGTCACAGCAATTTAAATATCCTTAAAATAAATGAAAGGAAATAATTCTGCAGAATTCAGTGCTAACAGCATGTTGTAAAAAGTAAAGTTTGCAAGATCTAAAGGATTAGATCATTCTGCTACCATTAACAGCTTTACAGCAGACAAATTATATGACTAATATCAAACATCAAATTCTGGGTTATAAACTTCACTTCTGGGAAGTAAAATGAAGAAGAATACCTTCCATGCAACTGTACAATAAGAGAGGTGTAATTTCAGTTGGACGGAGGTTACCTTCCTCTTACGCAGAAGAGCGACTTGAACTGGTGAAATAATATGCAACTTTGCTGTTGAATCCTGATGACCCATCTTAGGCTTTCGTATTTCTGAGGGAGAGAATGCCTGTCTGTGGATCTGCATCGATTGCATGTGTTTCCTCAGTAGACATTAGTATTTTATGGAGAATGGAAGTTCAAATGAAGTCAAACAAAATCGTTGGCGGTTTGAAATGTGGGCCACCTCCTTTGCTTTTTTTTATATTATGTAATGTGTTTAAAAAAAAAAAGAGGAAATATTATTTTATGCTTTATAGCAATTATTTCTAAAGTCAATGTAGCCCACTCTGCTAAGTGTTTTCACTGAAGTCCCTAAAGTCAGGTGTAGTTACTTCAGAGTCTGAAGGTCAACCTCAGTCTCATAGTTAGAAAATTTTCCAAGACACTGAATAATATATTGATATGTAATAAAAAAGTAAAAGTATAGAAAATGTTTTTTAAATGAAACTGGGGGGGGTGAAAGAGAATAGTTTCCTTCAACCACAAAGTCATTTATGTAACTGCTATTTGCTGTTGGGAATCTGATTGCCCTTTTACTCTGTGTATTCCCACTAGATTTGAAGAAATAGGTCTTTTCTTCTCTTTCTTTTTTTTTTTCTTTTTTGCCTTTTTTTTTTCTTTTCGTTTATTCCTTGAGGGAGAATTATAAGACATTTCACAGCAGAATAGACTATTGATGTAATAACACATGTAGTGCTTAGTTAACACACGTTTACAGACATGCAGCAATTACTAGCATTTTTCTGGTATGAAGTTATAACTGCTGAAATCTGATAAAGCCCTACCGAAGCCAGATCTTTAGACACCAGCTAAAATTGCTGAAAGCACTTAAGGGGTTTATAAACATGTGATGTATCATTCTTCAAATGTTGTTTGGCATTTAGCCTCAGTTTGAAGTCGCCTTTAAGAACTCAGACTTGGGCTAAAATTTTCAGATGCAGCAACATCTCTGTGTGTTTTTATATATATGTGTGTATGCATATCGTATATACATATATATACACACACGTATATGTATGTGGCAAATATACATTGTAAATACCACTGCACATGGTTTAAAGAAGGGACTAGCAGGGGAGCTTAGCTTTGGGATTTTAGTCAGATTTTGAAGGAGGAATTCAAGGAAAATTCCTTGCATCAGTGACACGTATATTCCGAACCTATACATCCAGTTTCTTCTCTCTCTCAAGAAGTGTCATTTCCCCATAAAAACTGTGCAAGACAAAAAAGTCCACAAGAAAGTTGCAAACCATTATTTACAAATTAGGTGATTATACGTGAACAGCTCGTGAATTGTTCTGTCTGGATAGGTAGGAACACAGGGGTACTAGGCAGCAGGAGTCCCTGATGTGATCATATATTAGCAGAATTCTCTTGATGTCTGGGAAGAATAGCAAAGTAGTGAAGAGACTTAATTGTCACTGATTTTTTTTTTTTCCCCAAAGCTTTACCTTCTACAAATTAAAATTGTTTTCTTTAGGCTGGCCTATCGCTGTAAGAGATCCTTGATATTCAGTCTCAGTAACTAACTTGTCTCAGTGGCTGAATTAGAAAGCACTGAAAATAAATCATGTGCTGTGTTTAAAGCGCTTCTGTCTGTCATGATCAAAAGCGTTGTGATAAAGGTAATGGATTACTCCTCTTCACTCAGTGTAATCACTGCGAGCATCAGCAGCCGCAGCACCTGATGCGACCGCTAGAAACGCAAGCCTTGATGTAATCAGTCGTGACTCTGCGAGGCTGGTTTTCAGGCCGTGAGGAACGGTCTGCGTGGAGCAGTTGGTCCGAGATCCTTGCTGTGTTTTGAAATTCACTCTGAAGCCCTCAGCATAGCTGAGAAACCAGCTCATGCTCTGGGTGTGGTGTTTTCCCAGGCTTGGGAAGGAGAACTGCAGAGTTCTCGGGGAAAGCGTTTTTAGAGTGCTGAATATCGATGAGCTGGTAAATTGTTTTGTCGAATTTGTTGGTGCCGAGGAGGCTTTTGAATGATGCACAGCCATAGTCAAGAAAGAACTCACTTGCCATGAATGAGAATGCCGTGAGTGGTTTTTGTGGAAGATTTGCTCTGGGGGTCAGTGGGGCATTATTGCTCCGCTTTACCCTTCCCTCTGGATCTCTGTCAGTTGTGGGGGGAGAAGCAGAAAATAAAAAAGAGAAAGGACAAGCAGAAATCCAAGAAACCAGTCAGGTAGTTAAAACATAACCAGGTTTACACCAGGAAAAGGGAGGGAGCCAAGACACATACGTAGGGCTCTGGATTCCTTCCAGAGGTTTCTGAAGACCAGGAATGTTGTTGCTGTTCACTGACACAGCTGACCTGGGCCTCTGCCAGGGAAGGGGGCAGGGGGAGGAGGGGGGCTCTGTGTTTGTCTTTCCCTTCTCAGTATGAAATATGTCTTCTTTCCTCTGCCATTGGCACTGCTTGTGGCCGTGTCTGTTTGCAAAATCACCATCTCCCCTGTGGAATGATGAGGTTGTCCGAATCCCAAGTTTGAAGGGATGGGCTGTAGCGTAACATTTATTTTTGGTTTGCTTTGTGTTTCATTAAGGTTTTGCTTTTTGGTACCTATGAGGAAGTGTTCTAAGTACCTCTTTTGTTTCCGTAATGGCAACATCTGACATGTCCCCTTCTGATTTTCATTTGTGTAGCTATAGAGTATTTTTAATTTCCTCTATTTGGTAGCCTTTAGCAGGGTCTGATTTGCACTCGAGGACTAAAAGCCTTTTGAAAATGTTATGTCCTCCTACAAATAGTCCCTAATAGGTCTAATACCTATTTAAAACAAAATGGTTTACAGTACGTTTAATAACTTATGAGAAATAACTGGTTCGCTTTGAACGGATTTACTGCTGTTATGCCCACAGACAGGATTTATAAGGACAGGTTAAATGTGTGTGTGTATACATATATATATATATAATATCTAGATACAAATACACATGTTTCTGTATTAATTTTAAAGCACTGAAAGCATTTGAAGCATTTGGAAAAAAAACAGGCTTTTTGATGGACAAAGTCTTCTTCAGACAAGCCGATACTGGTGAAATTACTTTTTCACTGCTCCCCAGGGGTCTTTAAGTCCTCTTGGCATTCAGAGCACGGGGACAGTGGCCCACAAACAGTGGGATACAGGCCAGGAAGCCTCGTTTCAATGAGCGCTTGCATGTCACACCTTACGCCAAATGCGTTGGCGAAGGGACAATTTTTGCTTCTAAGGGTTTGCTGCGTGCAGCTCAAAAACGTAGCCGGTGCCACACCTCACCTCTAACTCACGTATATGTTCTTCTCGGTGCTTGTCACCCGTGGGCAGGACGTACCTTCTGCCTTGCCTTCTGCCTCTTCTCAGGTACCAAGCCAATGCCCAGAAAATGGGAGCAAATACCTCTATTAATGTCACTGTGGAACTGCATCGTCCCTTGGGCAGAACCGCCTCACTTACAGTACGGGCTAGCGAAGCCCGGAGAGGTTCAAGGTTGCCTAGGAATACACAGTTTCAGGGGAACCAGACTCGGTGAACTAAGCTGACGCTTTGTGGTGGCCAAAAAGGGAACTTGGGTCTGTCTGCACAGTATCTCTTTGTGAGAAAATCATTTTTGGTGAAGTAGCGTTATTGCTCTTGTCCAGACCCAATCAGCAGGGCTCAGAAAGGCTGGATTGCTACTTTTCTCCCTATTACGCCAGGTAAGAAGAACCACTTTCTCTTTCAATAGCAGTTTCCCGTAAGGGTGGTGCGCACAGTGTTCCTTACTCACTCCTATCTGGTTTAGCTAACGAGGAGGAGCAGTCCGTCTCTGAATGGTCTTATTACATACACACTAAGAGCAAAACAAACCTAATGCTAGGGACAGCGGTATGTTGAATGGAGATCTAAGCTGCTGTAGGTCGCTCGATCAAATGCAAGCTGAACTTAATGCATTGAAATGTGCCTGAAAAGCTCTGCAGAGACCCTTCTAGAGCCTGTTTTAGCAAATGGGGGAGAGATGGCTTAGATTACTAATGCCACTAGCGCCAGCAAAATTTTTCTGGCCAGACTGCGCTGCAGAAACTGTTGTCCCACTCGTTGCTGCTCAAGTAACTGATTTGACATTCAGCAGTCCTTTGTAAGGAGGCAAGCTTAGAAGTGTCGATTCCTAACATGAGCTAAGCAGGATGATGAAAAGCGCTACCAGGTATGTGAAAATCACCAGGAAAATTGTTTTCGTGACTATTTAGACGTCTGAGAAGGACCCCCATAGATGCGCTCTGTTCCACGCACTGACCTTGCTAGAAGCTATACAGGAGGCACAACTGGTTCCATCACCTCCATGGCATGGGCCCAGCTGTGACCTGGAAGCACTGTTCTTCTGTGAGCAGGGACAGCTGCTTCTGCTATCAGCTACACCTGGTCATTAGTGAGCATTTTTGTAGCTGTAACCATAAGGCACTGAAATTTATTTAGTGACAGCAATGTTTAATTTCATGGAGGATTGCTTCAGAGTTGAAAGTTCAGCGGCACTGGCTAGAACAGGGGTGATACAGATATTCTTGTGTTTCCAGAGAGGAGTGCCTGTTGTGACACTAGAGTGTTAAAGGTGTAGAAGAAAGGGGAATTAGGAATTGGGAGGAAGAAAAGCACTTAGAGTTTATTCCCTGTATTACAGGCAACGTTCATAAAATATCCAGCACTTGAACTCTGAGTATGTGGTCAGAATTTCCTCTCACTTCTGAATGACCTGCTCCACAAACATTGACTTGTTGACATATAATAGCTGCCTTCAAACAGGATATTATTCAGCACTCTAAAATAATCTAAAGCTCATTTGAAGTAGCCAGGTTAATCCCTGTCATCTGTGAGTGAGGAATAAAAAATAAATTATTCACAACCCATTAGTTCCCTAGTAAAGTGCCACAGATCTTTGCAACTGTTAATGTGGTTGGGATCAATTAAACTGCTGTGCCATTCTTTTAGAGCCTTAAAGTATTTAACTTTTAAGTTTGGGCTTAAACATGGACAGTGGCATACTTTTCCCAGTATGAATTCACAGGACTGTGAGGGCTGTGTTTTAAGGTGTTTTGGACCAATAAAGACTTGTCTAGAAAATAAACCCGTTAAAGGTAGAAAGGAAAAAATATTTCCATTTAAAGAAGAGGGCTTGGTTACATGGGGTTTGATTTTGGCTTAAATAGTACCAAGTGAGCTGGTATGAATGATGAGATGTGGGTAGATATACAAAGCTTACTGGAAAGAAACAATTGCATGCGGTTACTTTATATGAGATAAAAGCAAGATAGTCATACTTGTACAATACCAAAATCCTTCTGACATGAAGCAATATTAATTGGACCTATTTCAGTTAAAAATTTAATTCTTTACCTTTAAAGAAATGGCAGACAGAAATGTGTTACTGAGCAAGACAGCCACACCTGCTATTCCCCCTGCACTGTCATGGGGCCAGGTCACCCATAGCCAGGTTTTCCACCTGCCAACAATTAAGTGCCTCTTCTTGTAAACTGCATAAACCCTTTGGAAAGACATGTCCTCATAACCTGTTTTTCAGCTTTTTTTGGTGTGTGTTGGAGGGAGGCAGGAGACAGGGGTGTGCTAGGAAAATATCTGCCTGACTAGGGAGGGCTGAAGGGTCAACTGTTTCTCTAAAAGGGGAGGGGAACAGTTTGCTTTGTAGTTAGAGGCAGCAGAAGTTCACGTGATTTTTTCTTTGAGATTTTCCCTCCTCTTTGGAGGTGACTGCACAAGGTAACTGACCTCACTGGCATGACACGTGCTGGAGAACAGGCATACTTAGCAGTTTTCAAGCCTTCTCTTGGGCATGTTCATGGGTAAGGTGGACTTCATGGTTACCAAGAAGGTCTCCGCTAAACCGTCCTTCTGTCATGAGGGGCAAATACCTCACAGGCAGCCCTCTGAGGCTGCTAGGTCTACTGCTGGCATTTCTCCGCCATTCCCGACCTCCCTGCTTCCATCCGTTCTCCCAAATGTGCTTTTGAGAGGCGAAAGGGGATACTTTTGTCTGTGTATTTTGCTGTCAGTGATCACAATAACAGCTAATCCCACAGCATTTAAAACATGATGATGCCAGTTGTACATTGAACAGCCTTCAAAGCCACTATTAGGACATTTCTTTTGCCAACGAAAAGAATATAAATGCTTGTCAGACAGCTTTGGAGTCAGGTGTGTAACGTGCTGGATCTGAAATGAAAGCGTTTCGTTTTCAGCCCTGTCAGCCAACAAAGCCGTGCTGAGCTTTTCCAGCCCTTCATAACCCAGAAAGGTATTACACGGAGCTAGCGGCTGGCCTCGGAGAAGGAAGGAGTGAAACCCAAGAGCAGAGACTGACACTTTGCATGACCCTGGCTCAAGGGAGCAGCTGGCACGCGTCACCTCTGCCAACAGCTGCAAATGGGTTCCTCTGGAGCCAGCCTCTCGTTTCATGTATCACATAAAGTTATAATCATAACTAAACTAAACTTCAACGAGTTAGGATTTTTGGAAACGCTTTTGGTTCTTTCTTTTAACCTACAAAACCCTACTGCTCTTGCTGCTGGAGAGAATCCAGCAGTTGTCCGAGCGAGAGTTCTTGCTTATTTTCTAATTTATCCCTAATCGTCTTGGTTTCCTTCAGTTTGTTTGGAGAGAGGAGAGGAAAGTAATGCTCACAGGTGTCAAAGCACCTCAGTTTCTGGAGGGCCAAATCATTTCCATGACTCCTGTTACTCCTCTTGGAGGAGCACGAAGGAGGAGGATTGCTGTGGGGAGAGAGGTTCTGGCCAGGTAGCCCACGTGTTACCAGAATAGACGGCGGGCAGCAAGAGGGCAAGAGAGAGCAGTGGGCAGCTGTCGTGAACGTTGGCCTTCTATGAGAAAGAGTAGTGAGTGGACTGAAAGGGAAAGAGCAGTGTGGTTTGTGACGGTGGGAGGGGGAGGACAGAGGTGAACATAGATGTGGGAGCTTGGGGAAAGCAAGGGAAAGGAACGGGAGGCAGGATCGTCTGGTCAAGAAAAGGTGGCTTTTGTTGGAGTTCTTTGTCTGTCTTTTAGTGCTGTTAGAGCCAAGTCATCTTAGTCGGTTTTCTCCTCAAAATTTCAAAGCTTCCCTCCCCGTTACAATTCCCCAAGAAAGCTCTCACAGAGACACCAAGGCTTCCTGAGTAGTGACATTCACCTGCCAGAGCTCCTACCTTCTGTAGGCTTTCGCTCGGTGTGCTGGTCCGCTTATCCCATGGTCCTTACTTCAGAAAGTCTTGACCCTTTTCGATGTGTCAAGGAAACACTTGTAGATTTGGCAATCAGTTATTGATCCCCCTAAATTCATATTGTTGACATGTTTTTCTGTAATGCATTGTGGTGCTGCCCATAATGTAAAACTGAAAAAGCGGGTGTTGGTCTCTCAAGGTCTTGGCTCACTCCCTTTGCCCCGAACAGTCCCTCCCTCTCGCATTAGTCTGTGCGGATGCCTTCCATGCAGGGAAAGTCTCTTCATCAGAGACAGCGAGGGCAGAAGCTGGGTGTTAGCCCCTGTCTCTCACTAACAAGGCTAGGAGAAGGGCACAGAGTGTTGGGTCTGTGCGCAGCTGAGCTATAAGCAGCGTAAATGATAAGTCATACAGATAGATTAAAGTGATGTTTGCCCTCATCTTATGGTGCAGCGCTCGAGCACGGCTTAGCTGGATCATGGGCTGCCTGCCTGGGTTCTCGCCGCGTCTGCTTCAGGGTCCTCCAGCACCTCAGCACTGTTTGTACCGCTTCTGCCTGGGCTTTATAAATAAAACCGTTCCGTGACCTCTTCGGGTTTGGCACCTTTTTGAAAATTTCTTTTAACTTTACATTCCTAACGGATCAGTGTTGCCATTGCTTTTAACTGTACTTCCTGAAGGTAAAAATTCTGCTTTTATTAGGGCAAATGCCAGGACGACAACATCTCGACAACTTGAAAGCTCATCAGTTTGTTACAGGTTCTTGTAGCACAAACTCATTTTAACGAGTGGGGAGGCTGGCGAGAATAGCTGTCTCTAATTTTCTCTCAGCTGCAGAATCCCATTGCAAAGATGTAGTAACAGGTAAGGGCAACAAGGGGTGGAAGTCCTGGGTAGGGTTTTAACTGTTTCCAGACACCGTATAACTGGCAATTCCGGATACCGTTTGCAGCGACTGCTTAGAGTGACAGCTGTGATGCCACCATGGTGAATGAAAGCAGATGCATCTAATCATAAAGCCGCTATGTCTGCTCCAGGAGGGTGACCACAAACAGTAGGACTTTTTTCTAAGCATGGTATACTAGTAACAGACAGTTAATAAGTTTTTTTTACTTAATTCAAAACCAGGCATTATCAGTTAACAGCCATTTTACGAGATTTGTTTTAAGGGGTTTTTTTATTTCAACGTGTTCTTCCCATGCCTATGTAGCTGAAGAGGAGAATGTAATGGACTTGAATTTCTAGCATATTTTAGGCTGAGAAACCCAGTGGGTGGAAGAAACACGTGTATGTGCTTGTACCTGGAAACCAGATAAGCCGTTTCTCAGCTGGATCTGGTTAATAACTAAACCCAATAAAATGTTAGGGACAGGGGTATGTTGTGAACAACCTCCTCCTGACTGGAGGTCACTTTTTCTGCTCCGTATACATTCAACAATGAAGTCACGTTGCACGTTGAAAGACCTGTGTTTGTGTGAGTTTGGGGAGGTCAGCACTGGTGTGGATTACAGATTTTTAAACACAGCAATCCCTACAAATAAACAAACTGAAAATTTTATTTAGAGACAACTCACTTGATGATAGGTACGGTACCAAACCTCTGTTGCAAGGACACTGAAATTCATTCACATGATCAACAAGTAAGGAATCTTGTTTAAATGAATAAAATAAGCATGTTTTTAAAACTAAACACAAGGTGTTTCTGAATGCTGTCACTAAGACTACAGACTGTGAGTCAGGCAACCTCTGATTGTTCATTAAAATGTCAAGAAAGGAAGAAGAGGGATGATAAGGCAAGAAAAAGCTGGTCCACAGTTGCTTTGCTTAGCCCTTGGGATGCAAACTCTTTAGTGTGTTGTTCTGAAAAAGCTTTCAAGGGAAGAATTGACCTCATTTGTGACCCCTGTGACCCTCAGTGATAGTCACAGGGGGCTGCTCCTTCAATCCGCTTAAAGGGTAGCAAAGGCTTGTTGTTGTAAGAGCCCAGGAGAAAAACTTTTTTTTTTTCCTGCAAAACAACACAAATGGTGATGTGTCACTCCGTGAAGGATGAGGTGTTGATACAAACACCTATCTACATCACTGGGTGGTGGAGTGGTGGGAGAGTTGAGATCATATTCTCATGTTTAAAACAGGAACTTAGTCTTACGCGGGGCCAAACCCATACATTTTACCTTCCATAGTTCTTTGGTCTTAAAATTAAGCATGGCTTGCAATTTATAATTTATGGCCATGTTCCAGTGAACAGTTTGCTTTATTTAATCTAAAAAAAGGTATTAACAAGAATCTTAAAAGGGAGGAGGGAGGCTTATAATTGTTATTGCAGTGTTAGCTATCATTAAAGTAACACAGCTAGAGTTACAGTGCTAACAATAATAAAATAGGGAAGCAATCAGAAAAAAAAATCATGCCAGCATTGCCTATCCTGGGGTTATAGATATGTATGTTTCTGGTGGGTTGACCTGAATTCTACTTTTGACCTTTTACAAATTCAAAAATTTGCTCATCCAGATATCCCCCAAAGGCCAGGATTTCCAAAAAGTTAAAACTACAGTCTCTCTGAGTGACTGCAGCTGACCCTATCTTCATTATGGGAAAAAGCAATCACTAGCCAAGCACCTACAGCGCAAGCTCCATGAGCTGGGAGAAGGCTTTACGGCATCAAAACCACTCGTTCATGAGCTCGTATTCTGGAGGGTGCTCTCAGTATCATATTCAGAATGACAGTGATAACCAACTCATCTGGTCCTGAGGCTGACCTCTGTAGAGCTCAGATTTTATAAACTGAAATTAAAGTGAGCGCATCATTCTGAACATGGTGTGCCCCTTTTTTGCTTCTACTCCGTTGCAGTTATGTCGGTGAGACTCGGATACTGTAAGCTGCAGGTTGCTTCCCGTAGTCTGAGGACAATTTAGTCATTTACTGGTGTAACGGAGCTTAAACAGAGAATTCAGTCTTTTAAAGTTGAAGCTTGGTAGCACTGAGCACTTTCTTTTCCTCCTTTCAAACATACAATCACTGCTCAAAAGCACTTTGTGGGAAATTCTTCATCCCTTTTTATGGGACCCTAGTAAGAAGATCCTGGCCTGAGTCTATCATCAAGTTAATATAGGAGAGATGTGATTTCATCTACAGAATTTGTGTGCCTGCAAGAAGTCGTTTTCCTAGGAGTACCAGAGGCAGTTCTAGGCAGCCATACCTTAAGGCATGCGCTTCCTAAAGATAAAGAAAAAAGGCAGTTGGTGGCACTTCGTGCCTTAAAGCTCGTACTTCAAAGGACAGACAGAAACCTTTAGTATCCTAAGTCTCTCAGGACTCATCCCTTTGTGTAATATTGTGTGTTTGTTCTTGAAGTATGTTTTACTTTATACGTATAAATATATGTAAGTTTGTACACGTCTGTTTACACCAAAGGGTGCTGAAAGCATGAAGGTCTGTGGACTGCAGATAATGAAACTGTAAAGAGACCATAACACCTAGCATTCACATCATCACCACCTCAAAGTCAAAAATACATAAAAGAAAACAAACCGAAAATGCTGCAAATTTCTCTTAGTCTTGGCTCAAAAACTAGCTCTGGAGTTTTTCAAAGGCTTCTATTAATAAAAAGTTTATGTAGCTTTTTCTTCTTCTAGTAAGCTCTCATTTCTTAACAGTGTTATCTTAAGAGGTAACTGTTAGAGAGCCTCCACCACCCTCACCCTCTGGGAAAAGAGATCACCGCAACCTGAACTTCCAGCCTCGTATCGTTACCAAACGCCAGGCGTTGTGAAATGAGCCGAGTACCACTACGGAGCTTTTGAAGGCTGCGCAAATAGAAATGTAGTAGCCGAGCGATTTCAGAGAAACAGCTCTGCTAAAGCGAACCCCTGCCCGAGTCTTGATACGGTCCTGCTGATACGTGGGGCAGGAGCCCATCACCGATGAGGCTGTTGCTGCTGTTCTGTGGCAAAAGCACTCCGGTCTCCCTTCACAGTAAGTGTAACGTACAGATTAGCCTTAACCTACCCAGCTTAGTATTTGCAGCAATCCAGCCGTCCAAACCTTGGCTGCAAAAGCTCCGTGAGGAATTAGTTAGGTTGGGTGTGATGCTTGAGCTGGCTTGCTTGCCTGTGACCCATATCAACTGCAGTCTCAGCATTCCTGCGGCACACAAAGCTAGAAATCACTGTATCTGCTTCTGATGAATATAGGCTCTGTCCACAGTTGGCAGGTTTCTTCAGCTCGGCCGGTTAGACTAATAGAAGATACTATCTCTCTCTATGAGCTTTACCTTGCTTATATCTTGAGATCATCCCAGCTCTGCCACTTGGAGGTCAGACAGAGTAACTCTGTGAGGTTAGGTAAAGCTATGGTGGTACCAGGAGCAATAACGTGAGAATTATGCTCTTAAGCCAGTACAAAGTTTAAGCCCAGGGAGCGGGCAGTTGACAGGGCTTTGCAGTCCCCACGTGTGCTCTGTTTTCGTTTAGTGGCACGGCGCGCTGCTAGAGGTTTCCTGCCGGTGAACTCCTTCGGCATCACGCCACGTGCTGTTTCTTCTTGGGTGCGTGCTGTGCCTGTTTTTGCTGGATTTTGAAGCAAGCCGGTCTTCTTAGAACAATACCAGCATGATCTCTTGAAAGCAATTCCGTGGACTTGAGTGGGATTTTGAAAGCTATTGTGTGCGTTCGTTGCATGGATTTTACCTCTCTTCGCTTCTTGCTTCCTAAATCATAACAAACTGAGGATTGTGTTTCATACTCTTTACTGCCTCGGTCACGTTTTCAGAAGCTATTTATTTTTAGTATAAACAAACGAAACAACCTGCCTTGCCTTTTCGTATCTACAAACCCCCTTCCCCCCGCCCCACGTTTGCAAAACAGTGCAGCAGCCTAACAAAATACAGAGTGTGGGGTTTCCTGCTGTGACCCGAAATACGCACTCGCGCTCTAGCCCAGCCATGATACTTTGCTGCTTTTGGCTATGAGGAGTGCATGCTTTATGGCAGTTAACTATTATATTCCATATACACACATTAGCCTATCCACATTCCCTGCCAAGGCAGTTTCCTCTTCCAAAACTTCCTTCGTCATTTTCCCACATCTTTTCCATGTTTTTTTTTTTCGTTTCCTCTTATCCAGCACCATTATCCGGTGTTTTGAAAAGCAAAAACAACCCATTGCTTGTAAACCTTTCTTTCTTTTTCTCTTCTGGTGCACCTCTGTTGGATTTAATATTTGTAAGTCCTTGTTTCCTATGTTTTATTTGCCATATTTCATTTCTGAAATACCCATGGTTCACGTCTCTTCCAGATGCCACATGCTATTTGTCTTATTTTTACATTGCGGTCTTGTTCAATGCATTTCCCACTTCTGTCTTTGTCCCCTTGATCTTTAGTAAGAGACAGTGGTTTGCAAGCATTACAGGAAGGATTCAGCTAAATGCCTGGTATTGCCTGACTAAGAAATGGTTGGATTTCCAGGCATTGTCTTCCATTAGGCAGTACGTCTCAATATTCTGGTAGAAGTCCTCTTAGTACAATATGTCATATAAATGGCATGCTGCTTTTCCATTCCATGCCAGTATTTGTTGTCCATTAAAAAAAACCCCAAAACAACAACACAAAAAACTCTAAAGGAAGTCCAAACCAGCTCTCAGTGAGTTTAATGGAAGTGAGCAGTAGTCAGACCTCATATAGTGCAACAACTTGTAACGTCTGCTTTAGGATAAGTTTTTTGCAGGAGTGCTTTCCTTTGAATTGAGTTAGGCAATAAAAAGGGAGTTGGTGGCTAAAATCGTTGGCCCTGTTATGGTGAGTTGCAGGGGTCTAAGCCGTGTTCAGCGTCCTCTGCGTGGGGGGGAAGGGTGCGGGAGGACTGTCCATACTGGACTGGGAGTTGCCTAAGTGGAGTGGCACGCTCTCTTGGGGTAGTCAGACATCAGGTTGCATTGGTGTCTCTCCAATCCTCTCCATTTCTTTACGTTTATTGATGTAGTTCTTTGAGCTACTAGAACAAAACCCATGCCTCAAACTTTGTATACATGTTACAAAGCTGCTGGAGTACATAGAGTCTATCAAGCATGTGTAATAAGTAAGGGGAGGGATGTGTCGTCACAAATTCATTCTAAACTTGTCCATTAATACAGAAAATATTTTGAGAGGGTTGTAATAAGCTTGCAGACGGTAAAGTCAAACCAACTCCTTAGAAAAACTTTGGAATGTTTTGTAAAGCATTTATGAGCTTGAGTTTGTAAGTTGTAGGAAAGTTAATTTCATACCAGCTTGCAATTGATTGCAGAGCAATGGTGTTACAAAGTCTGTGGATGTAAGTCAGCAGGAGTGATACGGACATTGCATTTGCCAGAACTGTTTTACTAATGAGTTGTGAGCAGAAAACAGATCGTTTTGTAAGACACAAGCCCTCTGCAACTTTAGTTAAGCTGTAAAACCAGAGATCAGCGAAAGGAATGACTGAGTCCCAGCTACCTTGCATCCTGTGTCGTTTGCACTGGTGCTAAACCAGAATGAAAATGCCACAGTTTGGATTATCTGTCCACTTCTCAGAGCTGCAGCGGCTGACGCAGGGTGTGATACACGGACATTCAGATTCATTACACGTTGCCTGTGAACCGTGCTTAATCTTGGAAATGGGATCCCCGATTCTGGATCCCTATTTCCAGAGAGGTGAGGTGCCCTGGGAAATAAAATTAGAGTTCCCTGTTGATCAGCTTTGTCCCATTCAGTTATGGGGACCAAGAGAAGGCCAAGTGAAGTGGCTCTCTTTTGGTTTGTGCTGCATAGCCCAACCAGACACGCAAGGAGATCGAAGCCCCGCCACTAGCAAAACCCTTGCTGGCCTGACTGGCAGAAGGGGCAGAAGAGAGGCACGCCATGCCAAGCGGCATCGCACTGACCTCAGCGAGTCGCTGGAGAAATTTGCAGAACAAGGCTGAAAATCAGCACGTCCTCCCCCCCCCCCCAATACTGTGTGACAGTGACTATACGTACAGGCCGGTACACTAAGTTTGCTTGCCAGGTATCTAAAGATTTTGTAAAACTTTAAGGCTTCTGGGTTTCTTTCCAAATTACCTTTCACGTATCTCAGGGCGCAATTTGCATTTATCGACAGGCTTTTCTTGGGAGAGCCGAGCAGAAGCTGGAAGTGACTTGCGAGGACAAGAGCAGTCTCTCCCTGCCAGAGCCCAGGTGATGGCCAAGGCAGCGGGAGACACAAGCGGCCGCAGTCCGAGTGGTCCTGCCCGCTCCCGAGTGACCTCTGGCTCTGTCCCGGCGGCTCCTTCTTCCTTCATCACGCCACGGAAAAATAATTCCATACAAATTTTCGAGGGGCATCCAGTTAATCAAAACACAGCAGGCTTGCCAGCGCAGCCCGAGAAGAACGGTGCTATCACACACCGTGGCACTTTCAATTCTGCTGCTTCATTCTCTTGACAGAGATATTAACAAAAAGAGGAAACGGGCTATTACCGTGACAAAGGCTTTGACAGCACAGGGAAAATGGCACGTTAACTCGTCATCCGGCAGGCTGAAGCTGGCTGGTAATAACTACGCTCCCCGCTCTGTACGACTCACGGCGCTTGAAACCTTCCTCACCATTGCGTGGGTTTGTCTGCTGTGGAGCAGGGCACGTTTTTCCGTGCAGCGATACCCACCTGAGTACTTAGGCATAGCAGCCAAGAGCCCCACTTTTAATAGCACAGGCTATTAAAAGATCATCTTCGGTCTGTTTTGTTTCAGATCGCAGACCCTCCGAGTTACATCCAGTGTTGTACATATCAAGCAAGTGAAAAGTTACACTCTATTTAACGGACAGGGGAGTGCTTTTATTTTAACGGGGACTCAGCTTGCACTGTACGTGTCGAAGCACTGTCGTCTGCTTTTATTGTGAGCAGATGTCAGAGTGTGTTTGACTTGGAAAAACCCATGAGATTCAGAATTAGCTATATTAATAGAGGTCATTTGGTAAACTGGGTGTATTTCAGTTATTTCAAGGTCCAATTCAGATTGCGACAAATAAGGATCAGTTTTCTCTGGGGCTCCAAGAAAGCTCTGGAAGAATGGCCATTCCTCTGTTCGTTTCTCCCTGTTTGGGACCCGCTAATGATCGGTGTTTGGGAGGCCGCTGTGGGTTTTTTTTCCATTTCCATTCCATTTTTCCATTTCCATTTCCATTTTTTTCCATTTCCATGCCGTGGGTCGTGTGCTGTTGCAGTAGCACGCCATAGCTAGCCCTGACATAGTCTATTTAGCTAAAGGTGCCCTGGGCAGCACCTCTCCGCCCGCGATCTGTCTGTCAAACCCCTATCGTTAAACTAGCCAAAAGATGAGCAATTACAGCTTTGGATGGCACTCAGGCCGTTTTTTCACTTATGATTTTAATTGCTGTTGCTGTTCTCTGGAGTTCAATATCCAGAATAATTTTCCTGACCTCCTCTCTCCCAGTCTATTTAGGTCCTGAATCCCTTAAGCCAGGAACTGCCTTTCAGCCCATGGGCATAACTGGGCTCGCCGTGTTCTTCATCGGTGTGAATAGTAACACAGAGACCACTTTTGTATGAAGGTGTAGCGTCTTCTGTTGCATCAGGTGATGTGAATGGAAAAGGTAGACAAGCCTTGGGATGTTTATCTGGTCTGACAAAGCAACAGCAAGAAAAACCCAAAAGGTTTGTAAGTTCATGTTCATTGGAGGGTGTCTGGCTACCCGATCTTTTTAAGTGATTTTTCTGGAGAACAGAATAAATGTAAGCAACTGATAAGTCTCTTTTTTGTTCTTTTCCCTTAGTAATTGAAGTTGCTTTGATTAAGTCAATCCAAGCCCAGGCTGCTGGCCAGGCCCTCTTCCCCCCGCCTCGAATTCCTGCTTTCTCTGCTGTGCAGGCACTGGTGCAGACAGACATCTTGAGACCTGCTTCAAGGAGCTGATCCGTCTCGAAACAAATCACTGGCCCCAGGCTGCTTGTTCTTGACCCCAGGCTAGCCCCATGCTAACGCTAGCAGAAGTATTTCTGCGGCCATCCAGTGGACCAAGTTGGGAAACCGATCCAGCTGAAAAATAACCAGGAAAACATACTGCGTTATTCTCCCAGCTGAACCAGTTTCCAAAGCTGGTGTGCCGAGCTGCTGTGAAAATACACTTACAGGCAGAACACGGTGCAGGGGCAAGAACGAGATCCTTGGAGCAGAGGACAAGGCGAACCTGAAGACATGCGGGTCGAGCTGCGTCCTTGGAGCTAGAAGCAGATCTAGGCCAGGGGAAAAAGTAGGGCATTGCGATAGCTCTGGCTCATCCCGGGACGAGAGGGGACTCTCCCGCAGCAGCTCTGCGAGCAGGGCACAGATCTCATTGGGAAACCCAATAATAGCTACGCGCTGGGACGCGAGGTCTTCGGAGCAGCTGCGGATACGAAGAGAGAGGCGGCGATCGCAATTAGGATCTCTAAATAACCTCTCCTTGTCTCCGCCTGGGACTCGCAGCTGGGGGAATTAGACGCAGGAGGACTCCTGCGAGGGAGGAGGCCGTGCCGTGGCTCCCGGCTGTGGCCGGCCAGTGGCTTTTCTGCTGGGGAGCTGCCATTTCTTGCTAGGGCACACAGCTGTTGGTTTCGGTGTGTTTTCTTAGGCTGTGAAACAGGAAGAGAGGGGGCAGACGGTCAGAGGAAGGGTTTGAAAACATGAGGAAGGAATAGGAACGGCCTTTGCTACAGATGGGAGCAAACGCTTCCACCTAGAGAGGAGTTTGTCTCTGGCCTTAAGGTCCGATGCGGTGCCACCACCTCCCCTCTGCCCCCAGCGCTCTGCGGGGCGGCACTGGGCGGCGGGTGCGTGGGTGCTGCCCGCGGGGTCTCCTCCCACCCTCGGTGCCCCGAGGACCTCCCAAGGTTTCCATCAGCCCTTGCGAGGAGCTTGGCCTCGCAGCATTTTTGAAAAAGGAACCGAATGGCTGGAAACTAGGTCTCGCCTTCTTTTGGCAGCTGTGCTGGCTGCCGGTGTTGTTCTCTTAATATCCCCCTACCCCACCCCGGCACAACATCCAACCCAACTATCGGGAAGCTCCAGCTCCATGTTTTGTAAAAAAAAAACAAAAACAAAAACAAAAAAAAAAAAAACCAAACAAAAAAAAACCGACAGAAAAGATAGAGCTAAGGCTTGGCTTTTAGAATTTTTGCTTAACGTCACTCCCAAGAAGAAGAGCAAGTTTAACTCAGAGATAGATAATGACTACACAATTACATGAATAACAAAGCAGGAGCCCGTAAGATGTATTATAATGTGAGTGTTTATCTGGAAAGTATGTCAGGATCTTACAGAAAATCTGTCTATGACAGAGTATTTTCTTAGACTGGTAAAATTCAAGAGATAACTAATAGCGTTTTCTTTTTATCTAGTGTTTACTTATACCATGAAAATAAAATATAGCACAGACACTATTGACTGTTCTGAAGTATAGCTACAGCCATCGATATAGGAAGAAAGATGTGTCGGAAACTTCTCCTTTCTTCCATGTGAGCTTTGAGTGGCTGCAAAATATTTAACAATGTTGACACTCAGATGGTCACAGTGAAGCTTCAGCGCGAATATCTTCTGGAGATGAATGAAGCTGTTTATGATTCAGAAATATTATTTCAGCATATGATGAGTGCTGTTTTCAGACACCACATCAATTACACCTTTTCTTACGATAAAGATTTTCCTCACAAGCAAAAGCGTAAAGACTACAGAAACCATCAACCAAAAAAAACCATCCTTATATTCCAAAAAAGAAATAACAGTGTCAAATGAAGCGGAAAAAAAAAAAGTTTACTGAGGAGTTTTATTTTATTCTGCATGAAAGTTTTGCTTAGCTATAATAAATGCCCTGCTAGTATGTATATTCTCTCTGCTTTCCTGCTGACACCGTCTCTCCTATTTTACTTCTCTGACCTTTAACCTAAAACTTTGTCTGCGTGCTTTTGCCTTCTTCTGTAGCTTCTCCAGGTTGTTGCAGAAATTGTGTGTCTGCCTGTTTCTGGTTAGTAATCCTGTGCCATCTGGAGCACGTTCACCGTTTATTTTTTGCATTTCTTATTGTCTCTTTCTTTATAGGAGACAATTTACAAGTTAGTCATACAAAACGTAAACTTACGTAAAGTTGTTGGAAGAAATTGCCCTGACAGCAGCCAGTATGCATCGTCCTGCCCTGCTGACTCCGGGCTACTCGCCAGTGCAGGAGGGTGCGAGGTTCTGGGAAGAAAAGGGGATGCACTGCCTGAGCCACTGCCGGAGGGTTTCCAGATGCTCGTTCCAGGTGCGCGGAGGAAAGTTAGACTCCTGAAGGCTATGAGACACTGTAAATGTGGTGTCAATACGGCCACGTCGCAATGGGAAAGTATCTCTCCTTAGGATAGTTTGCCAAGGAGGAAAGCGGTGTACAGCATTGCCGGAGCTGGCATCCACAAGAAATGTCGCTTTGAGGTATGCCATGAAAACCTGAGCTGGGCAGCTAGCCTGTCTGCATATCAGAGAATAAGCAATTAAGGTGCATTTTGGTTTGATTTGTCTTTTTCTGGATAATCTGTTTGAGCTTTTTTACGCAATCGGTGCATCTAGAAAGGGATTGTATGCTGATGGTCGATGAAGCTGTATTTATGTGATTACTGAAATTACTTATTCAACAGGAAGGCGACCTAACCAATTCATCATTGTTTAAATTTTAATTCAGTGAAAATGTAACCTCAGGATAACACTGTTCGCATCTATAATTAATAGGTTATTATGCAGCGTAGTCTACAATTTTATAGACTTTGCTCAAACTCTGTGAAGAAGTGTTTCACGTGATCTCTTTCTGAATTCACAACAGACGAAAATGGCCTGGCGGGTTTCGTACAAGGAGGTTCATTTGCAGGGAGATGCAGATCCAGTTTGCTGTTTGCTGTCTAATACAATTCAGGCAGAGCAGCACAGCGCTCCCTTTTTCTCCTGACGGTGGTTCTCCCTCCAAAATGAGGTTCTGGCAGTCTGCTTTCGTACAAAGTAGACACAAATGTAATTATGCTGCTATGACAACTTAGTCTTATAGCACTCACAGTCCTCTTCTCATCTCTGTAGTGCTGCTATGGGTAGAAACCGATTCTGTTATTTTCTTTGTCCAGTATAAATAGAAATGCACGTCAATGAAGCCTAAGTTGTACTGGTATAAGGTCATAGTCAGCCCCGGCACATTAAACGCTTCTCTCAAAAATGAGGGACTGAAAAGAAGGAAAAAATGTAAGGGGCTTGGTCCCCCAGCCCTCACTTACTGCGAGCCACGTTAACTTTTCTGGCCACCGCACGCTGCTTCTGAAGGAAGGCAGACCGAGGGGCCAGCTCCGTATGGGAAGAGCCGGGGAGGGGGAGCTGGCTGGAAGGACGGTGCTGGTCACCCGGGTCGCTGGAGGGATTAGCTGCTCCGTTGGGAGAATGTGACGGGAAACCTTCGATAGCCGAGGAGTGTTTTATGGAGAACGGGAACCAGCTTTCTGTTACCTACTGCCCGTGCCTAGTCCTCGTATGGGGGCTGAGCCTGCTCTCTCCTGCTAGGAGAGCAGAACCCCTGTTGCAACAGGTTTAACTTCCCCTTAGATCTTCTCGTCCAGCCTTTGGGGCAGGCTGTAGAAAGTGCCTTTCGAGGGGCACTTCGAAATTCGGAGCCTGGTGCGGGCGCGCTAACAGAGAACGCCTAGGGCCAGCCCTGCGGGAACGTGTGGTTTCGTCATCAAGACGTCTCCGTTAATTGCTACCAAAGCCAGAGATTTTCCGTGTGTTTACCTTTGATGAGTTACGTTCGGCAAAAAATTGTAAGCGTAGCCAACATAACTTAATTTGCAGTGACACCCAGGGAGCTGTGGAGAGGTGCCAGAGGTGTGATAGAGAGCATTTTAGTTTCATGTGGCTTCCTGAAGCTCCCCAGAGCACACTGAAAAAAAAGTCCAGCCATTTTTTAAAATTTTTTTTTAAGGCAAAAAATATTCCCTTTCCAGCTGTGAAAGCAACTGTATAGGCCAGAACAGAAGGTGTTTGTGGTAAAACGACACACAGGCTTAGCCAGACTATTTTGATCTTTTTTTTTTTTTCCTTCCTGAATTCTCCAGGGAGGAGAGGAGCTGGCATCAGATGGCAGGAGAAAGACCCAGGGCTCCTACTGTCCCTCTGGACTTCTTCTGCCACGCTCCCCTACCCCGAGGGCTTGATTCTGGGTGATCCTGGGTGCTGCAGTCCTCGTGCCTCCTTTCCCTGGCTTCACCCTTCGGCAGGCTCTGTCGGCGCGGGCATCACCTACAGCCAAGGGTGGCCCGGAGCCCTGTGGGTCTGGTAACGCCGGCCACGGAAAAGCGGCTTTCAAAATGGCATCTGGCAACCCCTTCTCTTCCCCTCTGCCCCTGCCTCAGAAACAGAGAACAGACACCGCTGCGGGTGTTTTCCCTGTGTCGCTTTGACAGCTTTGAAGCGGCAGCCTCAGAGAGATGTCTTTTCCGTGAAGAAACACCTCCTTTTCCGCTTGCTCCTTGACATTTCTGTGGATGAACTAAGAAGGTTCTGGCCTCTGTTTTAATCAAGTAATGCAGATTTCAGGTACGGGCTGGTGACCCTGGAGCTCTCTATGGCATATGAGAGATTTCTTGTCTGAAATAGAGACCTAAAGCCGGCACTGACTTCCCAAACACTGTTTCTGTCTCAAGCCCCGCGTTTGCTTGTGCACGTGTTTGTGGGCAGCCGTGATGCTGCCTGCCGAGCACCTCCTGGCCGAGACCTCAACGTTTTCTCTGGTGGGTGGCTCTGCCGCTGTCTTGCTGGGTAGACTTCTTGTGTCCTGCAGACGAAGAGTTTGTCTGAGACTCTCACGAAAGCTGAGGCAGATCCCTGGCAAAGCAATGGGATCGGGGGGATCCCCACTGTGGGACTTGTCTGTAGCTGAGATGAAACTGGAAGGGGCATTTTCTGTGTTTCCATTGACCTACTGGTAAGACGGTTGCCAGCTGCAGCCTTCCTGCTGTAGAGGTTCCTGAGGGACCTTTCCTGGGGGGAAGTCTTAATGCATCTCCATATGCACGGCAGCTGTTCTCCTCTAGGCAATCAGAGCGTTCCTGAGCTGATTTTCCATCGTGTCCACATTCCACCCAACCTCTCTCCCCTCTGGCGCGTACTACTCCCGACACATCCCCACTCCCAAAGGATGTCCTGCCGAACAGCAGCCCGCTTTACCGCTCATCCAGTTTTTCCTCAGCTCCGAAGGGTGCTTGTCCTGTTGGGCGCAAGGTCTCCCAACTGGGATCCGTGTGCTCCTCCGCTCTCGGTAGCGGGTCACCGTCTGCCGTACTGCAGCTGCCGGCAGTTCTGCGCATCAAGCCCCGGGCACTGGCTGCTTCAGCCTGTTTGCCTGAGTGGTTCTTTCCTCAGAAGTAAAAACACCGCTCCTGCTCCTGTCTGATCTCAAAATACCTGAGCACGTTCATTACTAAAAGTAAGCCGCGTTGGCAAGAAAAAAAGGCGTATGAAAGCTTTATGTTCTCAGGGTCTCGATTCTTCCGCAGTAAAGTGTCTCGTACCATCAATCACATCCCCGCAGAGAGTGCGAAACAATGCCCAGTGCTGTCTCTTGTATTTGCTTTGTGAAGATGCTAATGACTGTGGGACCAAAATGAAGTGGGTTTTTCCTGAGGAGATAATACCATTTTGTCCTGAGAGGCAGGTCATAACAGATGGGATGTATGTGCACTTACTTTCTTTTGTGTGCTTCTCATTTCTTCTTTCCTGTTTTCTTAGAGAAGCGAAGTTAAGAGTCACTCACACCAATTGATTGTTGTCGGCAAGACAAATATTCTCTGTTTTGAGGGTTTCATAAGAGAAGAAATGCGAATCGTGCTCTTCCCTTCCTCTCTGTAGCTCACATCACAGTCTCTCGAGAAGTGGTGGCTGTCTTCCAGGTGATGCTCATACTAAATCTTAACAATAGCAATTTGTGATCGATAGATTAGAAGTCGAGTGATTCGGCACCATAAAAAGAGCTTGGAGCTTGTTGGGATTCTTGTTTCATTTCCTTTGTTGGCTTATAGAGTAGTTGGACAAACAACGTTTCCTGGTTCTGATTCTGTATTAGATTCTGTGGCTCTGTATTTCACAGCTACCATAAAAGCAGGTACAGCAGTGATGGGAGCCGCGTAAGTACCTAGATAGATGATAAAAATATTGTTGCTGAGGCCTTCAGGGAGTGCTGTGTGAGAGAACACACTTAATCTAAAGGATAAGGGATTGTTAACTTTTATTATATAGCATATGCAATGCTAGAATTTATTAGTCTGTTGTTCAATACGGTAACTGATATGCTGTTTAAGTGGGGTTTTTTAAAATCTGTGAGACAAAAGAAGTTCCCAAGCTTCCTGCCTCAGTTCTCCTGTTTGCAATATGCGAATGCTGGTGATACTAAGCGAAAGTGCAGCAAATTAAACACCAGCGTACATACATAGCACACAGGTGGAGCATGATTCACGCGTGTCCTTGAAAGGGTTTGGTTTTTCCCTGGATCAATAAAGGATTGATTTCTGCTTTAGCTACAGCAACGTAACTGCATCCAGTGGACACCATTTACAACACTCGACACTTGCTGCATTTGAGAGCGTGGAGGAGAGCCGGCCAGGGTTACGTGCACTGTGGCACTCTTCGAGCTGTCTGTAACAAATAGTTAATAAAATACTGTTGTGTGGATGTCCAGGGCTGTCCCCAACAAAATAACCCGCATGAAGGATTAACACAATCCTTTTTTGGCTTTTTCCACCGGCCCTCGGGCAGGCTGGACCTCGTGCGCTGCCAGGTGCGGTCGCTGCCATGCGGAGCTCGCTGCTGCGTGTACAGTGCAATGACGAGGGGCAACAAGTAGAAAGAAAAGATAAAGAAAAGAAACGTAAAGGAAAGAAGGTGGTGCTACCACGAAGATGATTCGGCAATGCAGTCTGAGCGAGCTGTGCGTTCGTTATTTGCCATATATAACAGTAATTAGTACAAAGTATTGCCGAGCTTTTTTTTCATGTGTGTCGACCAGCATATTTTTGTATTTTTGCATTTACATTCCATTTCTTTTTCAAACTGAGTATGAATTGACAGGTTTAGCCCATAGCTGCTTTCAGCACGCTGGGAGGGGAGAGTGCCTTTTCTTTACCTTTCTGCCATTTGAGGGAAAAGCAGTCGTTCTTTATACAAAATCTAGATCAGTGGCAGCTTTTAAAGACTTCCTTGCTTGATGTGTGAATTTAGTTTTAAAAATTTTGAAGTCCCAGCTTCTTCTGTATAAAAGCTGCTTATCCCTCAATTGCAAGAACTTCAAACAGTTTGCTGACAGCATCTAGACAGCTCCGACTGAAATAACGCGAGATGGTTATAGCTTCTCCTGGCAAGTGGGGGAGATTAAGAGCAAAATCCTACGGTGATGAAGATCGTTACACCGAAGTCTCTCTCTGCTGTTGATCTCCACGCATCTTCAGGCACGGTCGCCGCTTTCCCCGTTTCCCTGCCTTGCGGTAAGCGTAGACTGCCGCTGTGCAGATCCATCTGCAGGAGCAGCCTGTCCCTCTGTGCTCTCTCGGTGTCGGACCTCGGCTCTGCCAAGAGGCAGCCTGTGCTCCGCAGTGGTGCTTGCACATGGCTGGTGGGTGTCTCACGCTGCTTCATGCTAGATTGCAAAGCCAAAGCGGCTACTTCACCCGTTTCGGTGTCTGACACCAATTCATCCCTCCTCCATGCCTCCATAGTAGTAGAGGAGCACAGTGTGTTTATGCTTTGTTAGGTCTGCACGACAGGCAGTGAGATGCATTTCAATTATTTTCATCTGGATATGTGCAGCGTAGAGGGACAGCGTATCGATTTTTCTGTTTATTTTCCCATCTCTGAATGAATGAATTTTTTCTCTCAGCAGCTATAGGCTCATAACCTCAGGCTCACCGATATTTGTTCTTTCAGTTGACTCTTCCTGCCAGCTTTCACTTACCTGTTGCACACCTTGGAGATCTACCTTTACTCTACACGGTACTCAGAGACATAAATTAAGATATACATTGATACTAGCTCCCTGTTTGCTGGGGTCTGAAAGGAGAAAGCTACTCCAGGAATAGGGGCCCACAGCAGTGAGGAAGCTGACCCCCGTGACCGCGGCATGTACAAAATGCCCGAGTACCTTTGGGAATATGAACCTGGTGTCTGTGTAAATGGTCTGCTGCAATACCAGTACCAGGGTCTATGGCATCTCTGTCTGTCCAGCCGTGCCCCATTTCTACTGGAATAAGCAGAGGCTACATAGGTCAGTGGATCCGGGCAAGGAATTTTTTACTGAGGGCTTTTGGAGGCAGCTTTTGGATGCAGAGCTCCACGTATTAGAAGAGAACAGGGCCTGAACAGACGTGACACAATTTCAAGCAGCAGGTGCTGTGATCCTTCCGCAGCTTACCATCCTTTTGGCGGCTCAACTCCGCAGGCATGCCCAGGCAGTGGCTATCAAACGAGCATTGAGGGCTCACGGCAAGCTGTCTCCTTTTCAGCATAGTGCAAGCACTGTATGTCTAAGGAAATAGAATCTCCTTTCCAGTAACTGTCCCAGTCTAAAAATACTCTTTGTACAGATCCCTATTTTAGGAACCGTGTTTTCACCTGGCTCACAGGGAAGGCTGCTTTACCACTGCAGGTGGAATCAAGATAGGCAGCTTCACAAACATCACGAAATTTTACTTAGCAGGCAGACCAAGGCCATCACTGAACACAGAAAATATTTTCTGAAAGGAGTATAAAAACCATATCTTCTGGTTTTTGTGCTCAAGATGATAGTCTAGGCTGAGACTAGCTGATGACTCCCACAGCCTTTTTGCAAGTTGTTGCTTTAAACCTGGAGGAAACGAGCACCTGCAGCCTTTTGGGGCTTATTTGTAACAGCTGCTGTTTACTGGGGCTCTCGCTCTTCCAGCTTGCAAGTGTTCCTTTCCTTTTTTCCCCCCCTTGAGGTTACTTCGAACTCCTTTCTTCTTCTCTTTTCATGCCCTCTGCAATTTAAAAGAATCGGTCATGAGAAAAGTTGGGTGGAAGACTCCAGCAACTTTCTTCCCAGCACCTCTTTGCGTGGCAGCGTCCTGCAAAACCTTTGCGAAGCCCTTCAGCCCTATCAGGAGGTAAAGATTTGTAAAGCACCAAGTCCTACCGTTCTCCTCTGCTTTATCTTCCTCCACCCTACGCGTTCCGTGGGGCTGTCGGTACGAAGGTTGGCCCACGAGCAAAACCTCCTTCCCTTTCCCCGCGTTTTGCCGGCAGCCCCATGCGCAGACGTCCCCAGGCACAGCTGCGCCGGTGCCACCGCAGGGGAAATCTCTGCGCTGGCAGAAGATGCTTTAGCAGCGGCTTTCCTTGCCAAGCCCCGAACCCTGCCAGTCACTGGTGGAAGCGAAGTTTTGATTTGCTTTTCCTCTCTTTCTGCCAACTCAACATACGAGATGGTGGTACTTTTTGTGATGTTTTAGTAGTTAACAAACATTATGGGCGTGCTGTGAGAAAAATCCTACGCTGCAATGAGATAGTGTGTGATGTATGCCTTCCTTTAGAGTACCTTTTAAAGGATGTTTCTTTTTTTAAGAAGCCTGTGGGGCCGGAGCATAGCAGAGGAAGAGGGGACAAGCTGAGAAGAAACAACAGAGAGGAAAATCTTCGAGTTTGTGGCTATCAGAGCAAAAGGCAAAAAGGTAGGAGTGCATCTGTGCGACGGTTAATCTTTCACCCGCTTGCGCTGGCTGTAAGGTAGCCGTCGGCTCGGTTTTTTGCTATATACTGTTGTTGGACCCTCACTTTCCAAAGGTGGAAGGGGACATTGGAAAGCTCCGGATGAGGGAGATGGGGGCCAGATTAAGGCAGACTTTAGCAGGCTTGTACTCCAAATGGCTCGGCTCCAGGTGAGCAAGTGAGGGGTTGTACCGCTCTGCATGTGAGTTGGCCCTCACAACCCCTTTCCCCCAGCCCAAAAGGTCACTGTCTCTTTGATACCAGCCCAGTTTCACCACCGCCTCACCTACAGACACATGAAAAAGAGCCAACCCTGGGTTTATTTGCTGAAGCAGCTACCTACTTAGTGTTTAAAACTGTGGTTTCATTTCCATAACGTTATATGGCAGCATTATAACCTTGAACAGCCCATGAATCAAAAGTTGTCAGCTTTTCCCCTTCTGCCATGAGCCTTGTGATTCCTGCCGTGTGCTTTACTTTCTTGTGGTTCGCTGAAGCTGGCTTGCAAATTTTTTCCGGTTTAGAAAAGTCCATCATTTCCTGAGCTCTTTATCACCAGAGGAATGCCAGCCAAGGCAGGCAGCCTTTCCACGCAGCTCCTCGCTCGTACGCACCGAGGGTGCTCTCGGGAAACGGGGTCACTGCCTCTCCCCGTCTTGCAGCAGACCGCAGCGAGGCTCCGCTTTGTGCCCTTCTTCTGGCGGGAGCGGGGGATTGGGAGACTAGAGGGGAAAACTGGCCGGAAAATGTCAAAACCCAAACCACCGAAGAGAACCCGGCAACTTTTTCAGCGGTTGTTGAAAAAAAGCCTTATATGCTTATATGGAAATTTTCCTATTATTGTTATTATTTCAGCTTGTAGTTGGCCATGGGAACCTTTCCAAAGAAACCGGTACTCTGGGAAACCTTTTGTTTTCCAGAAAGGCCGTTACTCAGAAGCAATTAACATGAAAACATTAAAACGGCCTAACTTCAGAGACAGAAGAAGGGAGGAAGGAAACGGGAGAGCACGCATGTGTGCACGCGGGAGGGAATACAGCAGTCTGGGGTAACGTAAGAGGCAGAAGGGGGAGATCAGGGGGGCTCGGGTTGGCGTGCTGATGGGTGCAATTGCCAAGGAGGGTCGGGATGGGGAGACCGCACGCGTGGGGGATGCGGGAGCAGGGGGGGGCTGCTGTCACCTTGGAGGGTAGGACGAGCCAAGGAGAGGTCCTTGGGCGGTGGGAGTCCCAGGAGCAAGGGTGGAGATGCCCAAGTGTCTCTCTGTTCTTCAGGCCAGGTAGGAAATTTGCGTTATGTGTTTTGGCAGCTCTGAGTGCCCGCTGTGATGAGGTGCAGCTGTGGTTTCCAGACCCGGCTCGTGCTCTGGGAGCCCGGGGCAACGCTCCCGAATCGTCTCGCTTCCCACCGTCACTGCTGGGCAGCTGCTACAGCGTTGGTGGTTTTAGTTGACATAGGGAGGGTGCAAGTTTTCCCCGCCGTTTCTCCAGTGGGTTTTGAACCAGCTGGCTGATTTCAGTCTCGCTAGAGAGGGCAGAGGGTCGCTAGATATCGAGGTACCGTCTGGTTGTGTGGAAATGGAGGTCGGCCAGAGGGAGTTTCCAGCCGCCCCAAGGCAAATCTCTTTGCCTTTCTCGAAAGGACACAACTACTTTAAGGTCTGAACTGCACCGTAAGCAGCCTAAAGTAAGGCACTTTATTTTGCAAGGGGGATGCAACAGCTATAAATTTACAGATTATCTCTTTAGGCCTTTCAACCTTTCTATCTCTCTTTCCTCCCTGATTTTTCTCTTACCCTGCTCGCGTCCACACGCGTCGCTCTCAGCCAGCCAGAAATGGGCAAGAGAGCTCGGTCCTCCTCGGGGGGGAACTGGGGACTTGGGAGGCAGCCAGAGGTAATGTTGCAGGCAGGAGACCCATGGAAAGGAGAAGTGGCAGTGAATACTGGGAAGGCCAAGATCACCGGGGATGGGAGAGATCAACTGGAGTCATTGGGGTGGCAGGGAGGGACGCAGAAGTTGATTAAATATCCCAAACCAGCCAGGATTCCCAAGATCAGCAACACTTGGAAGAACCTACCCGTGTCCCAGAAGCATGTCTGAAACAGAACTCCACAAAGATCTTTGCTTAAATAAAAGCCCGAAACGCAAAAGCTCTTCCTAAACTAGATAGTGGTCTTGCAGTCTGAAAAAAGCCAAGAAAGGGGGCAAGAAGCATTGCATAAAAAGACAAAAGGTGTGTGAACAGCAGGGCCGGCAGAGCTGAAAGCAACTCCAAAAAGGCTCGGGGGAGCACAGCGTGGCAGTGCCATGGGAGGGGGTGTCTGGGACTGTTCTTCTGCTGCAGAAGGAGGCTTTGCAGGTTTTTGGGGCAGTGGTTCTGTGCTGGTGTTTTCCCGCAAGCCTTCCCTTCCGTTCAAAGGGCAGCGTAAACTTCTAATAGATCAGCAGTAGCTGGTACCACAGGGTCCCCCCGCTTCCATGCTTCTGTCTTTTTGCAAGATCGAATTTTAATTGAAACAAGATGTGGCAGACGGGATGAGTTTCTATAAATAGGTTCTAAAATGTCATCCTAAGAGGAATGTATGTGACCCAGTTCAAACACTAATATGAAGAAAAAAAAGTGTTAAACACATAGCCCCGTTAGACACAGGAAGGTCTCCTTGTAAATTGCTTTATTCTTTGGCAGCTGTTTATTTAGGCTGGTTCCAGCAAATGATAACATATTTTCTGCTTTGGTGCCCAGTAAATGTATTTTGCTAGTAGTTTCCATTCATGTTACACTTTGTATTGTCATTGAATTTGTCGCACAGATAATGTGCAGTCTTACTAGTTTCTCCTTTCACAATTTTTAAAGAGTTTAATTTATGTCACCTATTACCTGATACGCAGAAGAGATTTTCTTTGGGTTTTTAACCAAATCCTCATTTAAAATGTGTAATTTTTCATGATACGATATTCTAGGATGACCATATGATTTATCTGAGAAACCATTTAGAACGTTCCAGAGGTTGTGATGGAGGGTTTGAAACCCACCTAGGTCGTTTAAACTTCCAGTTGTGTTTATGTAACACAGTATTTAAGTTATCTGAGCACACACACACCCCCCCCCTGCCCCCAGAAGATTACCTGTATAAGTAGCAGAGGCAGCCAGGATTCAGCTTTTGTTATTCAATCTCTTTTCAACATACAAAGTGCTCTCAAACAGCTGGTTATGTAAGTCGAGGTTTGGCGAGGTTATGTTTTTCAGTACCTGACTCTGGGCTGCGTATTTTCTCATTTGTTTTTCATTTGCCTCGCTTTCGGAGGGGTTGCACGCATCATCTTTATTGCTGAAGTGCTGCAGCAACACGTACATTTTGAGGGAAATACATATTAGAAGTGTAAATATGTTTTCACTATAAAAAATATAAAGCTAAAAGCGGCTAAAATAAGAGCCCAATATACATTTTTTAAGTATGCTTATGCAAGTTTCAAGAAATGAAACATAGACTTTTAAACGTTATCTGCACTCACTGAGCTTGCCGTGGTATTACTGTAGATAGTCAGCACTCAGGGCCAACTACCTTTTAAAGACCAGTAATAACAGTACTGTGTTTCTAGGGATTATATTAAAATGAACCGCTCCTTATCTGTTCCCTGAAGTTAACGAAAGCTTTACCCGATATAGCAGCGCTCGCTGTTTACGTACATGCTGCAGAACTTTTTGAGTTTTTTGAAACCTGTGTTATATCTCTGTGAAAGCCAAGTAGTTATATTACATCAAGGTTAAGAAACAACACATTCACCAGTCGTAAATGCAGAGGGCAGGCCTGAACATTCAAAAGACAGATGCCTTTTTTCTTCTTTTTTTTTTTTTTCTTTTTTAAGTTGACTGGTGGATTTAGACAAAACACTTATACTAATGGAAGCTGTGAGTTTAAATATCCTATGCAGTCTCTAGCATGAGAAGTCACAGAGCTTGTATTACAAAATGAAATATAAAGTTACCTCAAGCCACAGACAGCAAGCAGTTTGTTTTGATAAGGTTTTTGGGACGGGCTGACAGTTTAGTTCATTGACATTGCTATTGCTTGAATTTGGGCATTAATCTTGCTATCTAGCGGATACAGCTTAAAACGTGTTTTAAAACTTGTTAGCCTGAGCACCAGGGTGTACAAAAGCAGGATAAGGGGCTGTGGCGGTAGAGGAGAAAAAGAGATGTCCTCTGCCTAAAAGCACATGGTATGTCTCCTCTCCCTCAAGCATTAAACACACGTTCTTCAGCAGCAAAACGCCGAGGACAGAAACCTGAGGAGAAGACAGCGTGCCTGGCACAGGTCCCCTGTTCGGCTTTCTCACCAGTTTGGAGACTTCTCTCTGGGCACAACATCAAAGGCCCCCAGTTGCTTCCATCTTGTCGTGGTTCTCTGTGGTGGCCAAGAGTGGGTGATGGAGGAGGACTTCGAGGTAGGTGAGGCTTGAAGTTCCCAGGAACCCAGAAGTTCCACAGGCTCCTGGACCATCTTGTGCCCTTTACGCACCTGGAGTGCTCTACCGAGCCAGCCACACCACCATAGAAAGCAGACGTGACCCATTCGTAGAACCAGTACGTATGTGAAATAATATGGGGTACGTGCCGTATGGAAGTAAGCATCTCTGGTAACCTTCAAGTTGGCATTTAGATTTGAAAGCAGTAAACTGAGTCAAACCGAGACCTGTCCGCACCTTTTGCGATAAAATCTCAAAGCATACGGGCGCAAGGCAGGACTTGGAGTAGATGTGCTGAGTAAAACACTGTCTAGAATCTAGACACGTGTATCTACAAGTGGAGAAAGAATGCAGGTATTTTAAAGTCTGAACTGCACATGTACCGCCTTACAGTAGGTACTTTCTTTTGGAAGAGGGAAAATATGGTTGAATTTTCTAAATTTGCCTCTCTCCCTACATCTCCTTTCGATGCCGCCTTGATTTTTTTCCAGACATCCTGGCCTCTGTAAGAATCTGGTTAGGGAATAGAAACCGTATTGTTTAACATGGGTGACCAGTCATACAGCATATTTGAATCCTGAACAAAAATGCTTGGAGATAGCGGTACCGTTCAGCAACCCATAGGCAAAAATTGCTTTTATCGAACCTCTTCACTACGTGGTTATAAGAAAAGACTGTAAAAAAAACGTTACCCATTTGTGCTCAGAAGAAGTGTCAAGTACAACAAATTACTCTTACTGCATACTTCAGTAACTGTACTTGGCAGTGAATTCGCTTTAACTCCAAAAGAGCACTGCAGATGAAATCTTTAGCAGGGATGTGAACCAACTGTGCAATACCGGGCTTTCTGTTCCCCACGCCGTAGTCCTGCTCCCGGTCCCAGATTCGCTACGCTTACCAAGAAATATATCTTATTGCGGCAGCAGAAAATTTAAGCAGCTCCTAGCTGCGGAAGCCAGCGTAGCAGCTGAGCTGTTTGGGATGAAAGCACCACGAGACAACTGCAGTTCCAGCAGGATTTGGCTCAGGGATCTTGTGGGAAGCCTTTCCACTGCCAGACCAGTGATGAAAAAGAGAGGGGGTGAGGAGGACACGAGCTCCAAGTCGTGAATCACCACTCGTGTCGGCCAAGGAGTCCGCAGACGGAAAGGGGAGAGAAGCGACCACCGAAGCTGAGCTCTGCAGCCTCACCTCCCCTGCTCCCTGCTAGGAAAAACTGCGCTTTTTGTTGCCCTCTCTGAGATACGCCTTCTCGTACAGCCTTCGCCATCGTTAATTGGAGCATCTCCCTCCTGCGTCCTAATCGGAGGGTGCTCTCGCTGCGGAGTCAGTGTTAGGAGCGACGTCGGACGTGCTGGGCAAGTCGGGCAGTGGGTTGCTTGCCTCAGGCCTGGCGGGTAGAGGTCTACGTCTAATTTTATTCAGGATAAAATGATTAACGGCAGTGAAGCATGTGTAGGCTGTCCAGAAAAGGAAGGAGCCCCTATCATTGGGAAAGAGCCTGACTCTTGGTCTTTCTTTTTCCTTCAAATGTATTTAAAATATTGACCCTTTCCCCCACTGGAGCAAAACGCCACCAGGTAAAAGATGGAAGCAAACACATTAAAGTGGGCGTTACAGCAAAAATCAACAAGAGGTGAAAAAAACCAGCTGAGGAAGAGGAGTTTAAAATGAAAACTGCGTAGAGCCCGAGATGTCCCTTATCCTAGTGAGCGCATCTTTCAGCCAGCTACTTCGGAAGCGACTTCCTACAGCAGAGGACAGGTACCCGTCCAGCTCTGCACCAGACCCACAGGTCCTGCAACTGGAATTGGCTGGGAGTGGGATTTTGGCCAAGCCTGCAGTGGAAACGCACGTCAGCCACAAAGCGGCTTCCAAGTCTGGGTGGTAATTTTTTCCCCAAATAGGGTACAGAAGTGAGATTTTTCACCTCTCCCTGTCGTTGGGGCCTGGGCTGATTTATCAAGCAATGCCAGGGGGCTGCACAGGTACTCACGGCGTGAACTTTAATATAACTGAATTCCAGCCAGGGGCCTGCTTTTCACCCCTTTTCCTGGTCCCTAGGGAAAGAAGAGGGGAAAAGCAGGACCCTTTGCAGCAGGCTTGACCCCGTGTCGCAAGAGATGGAGCCACCTGCGTCCGTGTCCCCGTCCAAATCAAACAGCTCGCTTCCTGGAGTGCCGGCCGGGGGGGGGGCTCAACGTGACCCCCTGAAAAGGCAAAAGGGGGGGCAGGTGAGTGGGTGTGTTACCTACCGACTCCTTCTTAGGCTCCCTGTCCAAGTCGAGGCGCAGCAGTGAGTGGTTGACCTTCAGAGCCAGCGACAACGCCATGAGGCCACCCGTCTTGATCTCGTTCTCTCGCAGGTCCAGGCGAAGGAGCCGCGGGCTCTCCGCGATGAATTCCGCCACTGCCACAGCACCTGTGAAGGACAGGAGAGCCGCCGGTAACAGCAACGAACAAGCCATGACACCACCATTTCCCTGACGGTGCTCCTTGGGGTTGTGTCTAGCGGAGCTTGGTATTTTGGGAGGGACGGGATGTCAGAAGGAGTTGGGTGCCAGCTTCCAGGCACCCTGCATGCTCAGCAAAAAGGTTTCCATGGGGTGTAGAAGATGCCAGAGGCACCAAACCCCATGGGGTGAGGAGGCCCTGGATAGGCTGACTGCGGCTTTTTTGGTTAGAGCCACGCTGTGTCCTGTAAGAGTCGGTCAGAAAATCAGCATTGTCTCAACATTGTCATCCGGAACATGAACAGTACGCTACCTGACAGCGGCCTGTTGGAGTGCAGCGGCCGGTCCCAAGGATGGAATGTGCGGTACAAGGTTCCTGGAAGGTACCTGGCTGGAACCGTTAGCGATAAC
>JANXJC010000049.1:17773248-17836442 GCA_027564655.1 Leptodon cayanensis
GATCACCGTGCCATCCCCAGCGCTGCTTCCCACGGGAGCTGAGAATTTGCGCTAGCTGAATCAAATGGAAGCCATTACCCAGAGATAAGCCTGAAGTTCTCACGCACCCTAAGTTCCTGGCAAAATCTTCCCCATGCATATATTTATTTTCAGGGTTCGTACATGTATTTACACTCAGGGTTTGTAGCTAGAGTTACAGGGTGACAAATAGCCCTAATCTAGACAAGTTGGCAGGAAAGAGACAGTATTAAGAACAGAAGCGCCCGCATGCCCGCTCGAGTGAAATCTGGAAGGTCTCAGTGTCTGCGTGTGTCTTTTTCATTTACTTAAGTTGCTACAAGTTTCTGAAGTGCTAACTGCGAGCCTCGGGTAGCCATACAGTCCGAGAAACAGAAATACGCTTGCTGATGAAAAGTGCTTTCTATGTTAGCATAGCCGGCTGGCTCCATGGCAAGGCGGTTTTGATTTTCTGGTGAACTCATTCCATTTTAAGCTTTGCTTCAATGGCCCTTTTGACAGAAGGGCTGCTGTAGAGGATGCTTCTGGCTTTGGCCCACCCTGGCATTCTGATTCTCCTTTGCAGAAGGCTGCCTTTTTGGCAACATGGGCCATTAGCTTTCCTCTGGTGGTTTCGGCTTTTCGTCTTGCTTTTCCGCTTGGGATTTTTCTTCTTCTAGCGCTTCCTTTCTGTTGTCAGTAAGCAGTTTCTGCAGATCTGCAGGTGAATTCTGCTGATTTATAGAAACACCTTCCTTTTATTAACTCGGTCGTTTATTTTTCAGTCCTCATTTTTAAGATGAATGTCACAGGCTCTGGTGGTTTGAGGCGTTTGGGTTGGTTGGCTCTTGGGTTTTTTGGAGCAGGGAGGGGAAGTGGGAGGTGGAGGGCATCACATCTCCCAGAGAAGGTGCTGTTACTAATTATACCTTGGAGATTATTTCTTAGTGGCTCAGATATAATTACTACTTGATTAAACTTGTATGTGCTATTTAGGACAAAATAAAGCCTCTCTTTCGGTATGACCCAAAACCTAAGCTGTTACTTCAAATATTCATTTTTAGGGGGTCAGGAAACCGCATCAGCCCCCGAACCTCCTCTCACAGAGGCCACCCCTGCAGCCCCCCCTCCTACCGAAACTTTGCCACATATCGTGATACAGAGGTGCAAAGGAGGACTTTTAGGACACCTGTTACTGCTGGATTCTGGTTATGTCTTCTGAGAACTGCTTAGAAACGTATGTTGGAGGACAGGATTTTTTTAACCTCGTCCAGTGTCTTTTCCAAGTTTGGAAAAGCTGGAGGTAGAGGGTAGCGCTAAATAGGTCGTGAAGGTTGTAGAGACGTGGCCTGAAAGGCAGAGAAGTTTTGGGAGAACGACAAGAGGGCCCCTTGTCCGCCCTTGATTTTTTTTTTTTTCCCCTCCTCTAATGCTCATGCTTTCGCCACTTCAGATCCAGTACTGGGAGCAATAGCAGGTGCTTCTGGAGAGAAGAAGCACGTGCTCTGCGAGCCAGCCAGAAGATACGGGTCTTGAGTCAAAATCCACCGAGTTGGTAAGACTCATTCCCAAGTCTCCAGAGAGAAGCAGATCCCCAAAAGGGATCTGGACTGAATTTAGACCGTCTACCCCCAAACCTGCACTCCTCTGTCTCCTCACACAGCTGCTGGCTGGATCCTGGAGGGTTACCCAGACATCTGAAGCTCTGCCTTTGAGCGTGCTCAGAGACGTGTCCGCCTCAACAAAGCCGAGCAGCTCGGTGCCAGCCTCCTGCCCCCCTTCCGTCCTGCAGCAGCAGACGCAGTGCTCCTCCAGATCGCGCTCTGCAAAAAAAGGCTATTGTAAAGGCTATTGCCTTTGTCTGAAATACAGCCACTCCAGGGATGCTGCTGCGGTTCCCGCTCTCCTTTATCCAGCCGCCCGGGGGGAAGATGCTTCCCCCTGGCTCTTTGATCCGGGCTCAGCCTCCTCTTTCACCTAACTAGATTCAAAGCACCTCTGCCGTTCTCTGGAGAGTGTCCGAGCTATCGGGGCTGTATAACTGTTTTGCAGTGGGTGCAATCCCACGATTCGTAGAGTTGGAGGGATTAATCGAGAGGTTGTTAAGCGCAGTGAGCAGGGCACGTGTGTGTGAAAGGTGGAAGAGCAGGATTCCGCTGCTTTTTCCGAAAACCATCGCTGTGGCTTATGTGTATTTTTTATGAAAGATGTATAAACAGATCTTGGGGTGAGAGTCACTGCCCAAAGGCTCTGGAGAGGTCTGCGTGTCCCAGTGGCACTGTGTACACCAAATGTACAGGAAGGACGGCTTTTGCGCTCTCTGTCCCAGTGTGATCCTTCAGAAGGACATCTCAAGGTCCACAGAGAATTTGGCTTCCAAGTCATTATTAGGGAAATTATAAGAATGTGGTGACAGCTGCTGAAACAAACTGTTTGCATGGGCGGGGGGGGGGGTCACAGTGGGGTTTGACGTGCTGTTTCCCAATGGTTCAGGAAGCAGCGGGCCAAACCAGGGTACTGACATGGAACATCTTGTACTTCACTAAAATGGTGGTAATAATTCTCAATTTACAAAGCTCGTGGGAAGGGCTCACATAGCACTGGGGAGGAGTTGCTGGTACTTATTTCTCAGCTCTCTGATTTTGTACAGCCTGGTACAGGACATGAAGCATGACAAACAAATTCTTGGTTGTTAGAAGCCAAAAATATTTGGTTGATTGTGCTTTGCTATCAGCTTCAGTAACAAAAGGCCGTTTAATATGAGGAAAACAAGGCTTGTGCCTATTAGCTGCTGTGGCTGGTACGCACGAGACTGATGGCAGCTATTGACTCCACATCGCCAGCTATGACACACCTTCCAGAAAGGCACAATTGGAAGTAGTGAGTTATGCTCTATTTATGCTCTTTATTCCAAATATAAAACCACCATAAAGCTATATGTGTTATTTCAGAGGCTTAAGAATCGCCCACAGAGTGTTTTCTAAATGACTTCTCTTCAGCATAGCCTTAGATTGTCAGGGCAATTGCTTCTGCAGCCCTACTTCCAGTCCTCCCACCTTAGTCTAAGTCCAGCTCTTGTTGAAATTCCTAAGATTGCCTCTTATATTAAGGTTATTATCAGAGCCCCCACTGCGTCTGCTGTCCCCCGTGCAAGAGGGGACACGAAACTAATGACCTGAGAGAGTACGTGGGCAATGTGCGTGTGTGTTCGTGGTGTCCTTTTAGAGGTATCTCCTCCTTCTAGGAGAAGAGAATCAGAGAAGCCGTCTTGTACATCTGCTGTCCCTCGGGATATAGATGGGATCACAGCCAAAATTCAAACATTCCCCATTACCCTTGCTTACCCAGTGCCCAACGCCCGCCAAGTATTGACCAAGCAGACCCGGCCTGCATCTCTGCTCATAAGGGTTTATTTAAGTAGATTTATCAGATCTATACGGAGGCACCGAATGCGCACAGATACCAATTTATTTTGATAGGATGAGGCAGGAAACACTTTCTTCCCATGCATGGGTAGGCAGCCGTCTTCAGAAATTCCAAAACCTGATGCCGAGAATTTGCTTGTGTGTGACCTGCGTTGAAACAGAAGTACGCACACGAGGGGCACCCATTTATTCTCCTTTAACACAAACCGTGCTTTGGATTCAAGACTCGCAGAGAAAAGGGACGCTGTTCACATGTGCTGTGTGCGGTTAGCGGCTTGTAAACGATTTCTTCGCTTGAGAGAAGGGCACTTTGTGCATCCCAGGTTTGGGATATTGGAGAAGACTTTCGACAGTCCATGAAGCAGATGTGGTTTTCTGGGGTGCTGTGCTGGGTGTACGGGAGCCAAGTAGCAGAGCCAGAGCAGTCAGCAGGCAAGCAGCTGACGGGAGCTCTTGCCCAGAGGAGAACACGCTGGCAAACAGTAGCCACAGCCGGTCCCCAAACCAACTTACTGGCTAGTCCACTAGTACTACAGGTTTTGTGTAGAGATTATTGATTTTAGGCTACGGTGTTGTTGAGAAAGCGATGTTCTGTACTTAACACGTGTGGTCTCCTAGGTCGTAAACAGTGTGCAATTACGCAAGCACTACTTCCCAGCAGTTTAAACAGTGTTTGTTAGTTGTTGTTATTACCTCTCCCAAGAGATTACTGCTATTGCTCTCCCTAGGTTGTGATATACACTAGCGTAACCATCTGCAAAGACTGGATTTGTTAAGCTTCTCCGATAATACAAAACCAAGTCAAGCAATACTTCGAGATACCAAATGGACTTAAACAACATGTTTTTCTTACCTGAAGATGTGTTATTTTATTATGTCCCACCCATCCACTCTCCAACAGGCAAAGTGGTTTTTCACTGGGGACGTGTACAAAACCAAGAAAAATATGAAGGGATTTCTGTGAATTCTTATGAAGGGATTTCTGTGAATTCTAGTATTAGTGGTATCATCACCTTGGTGTGACTGAAGTGTTCAGTAAAAATACAGATAGCGCTTGACTCCTCTTGTTTAAAAGAGCACCAAGTCAGGGTTTTTTTCCCCAGAACCTGACATCAGGTCTGTGGAAGTCTTCTTCCCTGAAGCGATTCAGAAGGAAAAACTATGTGCTATTTTGTCTCAAGTGTGTAAAGCACGTACCTCGTTAGAGATTGTAAGAGGCCCAGGCCTTTGAGAGCAAGCAGATCCACCCAAAGCAAGGGGTAAATACTGCAGTCTTAAAAAAAAAAACCAAAAAAAAACAAAAAAAAAACCAAACCCAAAACCAAAAAACCAGCCAGAACCCCCCCCAGGAAGCTGGAGGTGACCCCCCCACCTCCAGCGTTTGCTGGACCAGTGTGCGAGGCAGGTAGCTGCACAGGAAAACAGGAGCTCAGCCTCTGGTGCACGTCCTCCTTCTTTCTGAGGGATAGGACAAATGAGGCAAGGAAAATAGGCTTTCCACCCGTCAAAAAGACTACGGGTAAAGCTTTGCCAGTTGGGCTGTACCTTGCGAGTTGCTGGACAAGCTCACTTCCCATTCACGGCAGTGGGACTTCTGGGGGAGCTCAGCAACTGGTGTGCTGTAAGCCGTTACGGGGGTGACGGGGGAACATATTCGTGCAAATGCACGGGGGGAAGCTGAAGCCATCCGCGGTCTGTACAAAGTAACGCATTCAGGTGGTACTTCACTGATAGCAATGGTTGTACTTGAACAAATTAGTCCTCTCCCTCACTGCTGGCTTTCTGCTTTACAGATGTCTATTAGTCAAAATACATCCTCCCCAAGTCTGAAATGGTATTCGTCGCTGCTTCTTTTTTCCAAATGCCTTTCTTTTGTCCTCTTTTCAATTTAAATTCAACTAGTTTATGTTTATCTAGATAACGTCCCATCAGTACTTTTAAATGTAAATGTACTTCTCGATTTTCAGTTTTTCTAAAGCTGTCAGTAGAACGTACTTTACAACTACTCTGTGGCACAGATGAGCTCTTCACTTACCCGTATTTTCTCTTATATACAGCAAGGGAGGTATTGCTCGGTTCCCTCATAGAAGGCACTGATGAGAGCAGCAGGTCCACATGCTGTTCCCAAAAAGAACCTAGCCAGATTGAACAATGTGGTACATGTTGGCCGCTAGATCTTTCCTGTCCTCAGCTTCCTGCGAAAACAAATTCGTTTTAATTGTTCCACGTAGTAAAGTGTTGTTGATCAGTGTAAGGCTGAATGGTGCTGGTGGCTGACTCATCACTCTTGGCTTGACTACTGCACAGCCTAATGAGTAAAAGTGAGTTACTACCGACTAAGAAAAAAAGGGCTAGTAGCTAACAGAGGAAGAAACAAGGAAGGAAAGAAAAGGGAACCTAGCAGCCATCATATGGATAGAGAGCTTTGAGAGAAGGGTCACTAACATTTTTGCCAAATCTAAGCTGTACTTACTTTTCTGATGCCGGTTTATTCAGTACGATGCTTGGGTTTTGAAAATGGAATGCGTAAACACTGCGCTGGAGAAATTAGCTGGGAAGCAACATCTAAATACACAGCACAGGAGTGCGTGGAGCACTTCTGATGGTGAGGGAGCCTAAAGAGTCCTTCCCAAAGAATGTCAGAAATATTTGTGGGAGAGAACAAGCCGGTGAAATACGATTTTCTGAGCTGCTGTCTGCTTATTTAAAGCATAAATGGTCTTACAGCAGTTTTATGTTTTCTTTTGATATCAATGTTACGCTTATCTTATAAACACATCTTCAGTATATAAAGTAAGTTAAAAACATCCATTCTAAAACTTGGGTGCAAAGAGAATGTGGCTTGGATGCTTACTGGCATGAAGAGAGGTATCCTGTCTTATTCTTTTTTGTTCTGTGATACAGTTGTAGCATTATCTGGTATCCAGGGCTTTGAAGGATCTATTGTAAGCATGTCAAAGACTTTTTAAATTACTTTGGTTTTGTAAATATTAGATCACAAAAACTGAGGAATGAGTCCCACAGACTTTCATTAAACAATGTGTCCTATTACTGTTTTTCCTCTTTTGGAGCTGAAATTAAACGAGCATTAATAACACTCTGCATATTTATTCCTTCAATGAGGAAAAAAAAAAATCTGTTCTAATAATTATCATGTCTATAGAAACGTGCGTTCGAGGTGCAGCTTAGACACTAATCACCATTGTGTGCTGCTTGCGCAGTCAGAGAGGAGAGGTGCCTCACACAAGATCCCAGTGTCCACGATGGAGCTTGGGTGAGACAGGACTGCTGTCCTGTGATCCGTGTTTCACCTCCTTAGCGAGTCCTGGGCAGTCCAGGACCAAAAAGCTATGGGACAAGTCTTCCAGTCGGCAGTTTCGCCCACGGGAAGAGAGCATTCCCACAGCAAGTGGTAACTCGCCCAGCCACCTTTCTGGCTAACGCCGACTGGTTCAGAGAGATAAGGGAGAGAAGTGCCACAGCTACAGGGCAGCTGGTGCAGTACGGGCGTGCAGGCTGTGGGGCTGGAGGCTAGGAACGGCTGAGCCTGAACTTGGGAGTCCAGATTAAAACTTGACAAGAGTCTAAGGCTGGGATAAACATGCAGAAATGGGAAGATGACAAATCAGCAGCTTGTCAGAAGAAAGAGGACAAAAAGAAAGGATGGGCAGAAAACCCTCTGCCCCCTTGCCCCTAGACTTAAACTTCAGGAAATCATGGTCGTTCCGACCGTTGGCACGTACCTGTCAGCACCCCCCAGCAAGAGTCCAAACTCTCCTTCAGTCTCCTTCCTCTAAAGGGTGACAACGTTCAGTTGCTATCGCTTATTCTTCTGGTACCTCACGGTGCAAAGGTCAGTGTCCTGACACAGGAGGCCTCACCTTGCTGAAGTGACACCGTCTGGGTGTCAGAACGCCACTGGACAGTGGAATTTCTGCTTTTTTTAGCACCGTTTTTAAAAAGCCTGGGAAATTAGTACTTTTTTTTGTACTAATTAGTACTAATATCGTACTAACTAGGAAAGGTAGCAGAATAGTTAGGTTGTGAAATGAAGCACTCAAAAACTACAAAGTGTCACGATTAAGAGTTACCTGGTGATTTGATTGGAGCCTATTATGTATATGCATTAGGATATTTTAAAAACACGTTTGAGTCCAACTTTATTTATGCTGACAGTTCTTCATTGTAAACATTTGTGTGAAGCTGTTCATTTCCACAGTGCTCAGTACCATAAACAGTCATCACAACAGCAGCACTTGCTAGGTATTTTAGCTTCATTTTATAGATGGGACAAACTTCTTCATAGCCAAGCGGCAAGCGCATCTGGCGAGGCAGGTTTAGAAGCTGGCATATCTTGGTACCTTTTCCTTAATTCAAATGACTGTTTCTGCTGAGCCAGAGCAGTACATAAAATATACAGGGTGGAGATGAAATCCTGTCTCTAGAGAAATTAATCTAACTCAGACGTTATGGTACAGATACATATCCTTAAGGTCTAAGTTACTCTGTTCACCAAATCAAATTGCTTACAAATTGGCAAACGAACAAATATCAGCATATATCAAAATTAAATCCATATGTTCTTCAAATCCATGTATCATCAACTACTTCCAGATGTAAAAATCCACGGATAGTTTCAAGGGACCTCAGTCCCGCAGTCAGTTCCCGTCGTGATTCTCAAAATTAGCACTGTTCACAAGCGGTGCACAACAATATTTGGTCTCTTCAGGAAACAATACTTGTTGCTTTCCTTAGAGCTAGGTATCCTGTAACCACATCTGAAGGGAGCATCCGAATATAGGCAAATTCTTCAATAGTACTAAATCTTAGCTTGCTCTGAGGATCTGTGTAATTTGCCTGAAAAAGAAACAACGGCAGAGACACTATTCAAATAAAATCTCAAAAGAGAATGCTAAAAAAAGTGTCTAATTACAAGACCACAAAATAGTGAGATTCTTTTCCCAGCAACAGCACTGCTGTTCTACCACGTGACCAAAAGTTTATACTTTTTTCTTTCTCCTTGAGTCAGAACTTATGAGAAGTTAACAGACCCCTATAAAATCACATTGGAAATGCATTAAACATAACTGAGGGCTGAAACAGTTTTGTACAAAACACAGTGCAAAAGAAATTCCTCAACTCTCCAAACTCACCCTAGCAACTCTGTGCCTTGTGCAGTCTCTCTCAAGGCAGCTCTCCAAAGAGTCAGGCTGCTGCCAATAAATTACCCACAAAGAGGCTGAATTATGGGTGCTCTGATAGCTTTGGACTGATTTTCTTTTCCTGCATACAACTTAGCTTTTAATTTACTTTAAAGTGGTTGTTAAAGCAAGGGAGTCTCAGCTTACGGTTCTGTGACTGAACTGATAAGAAATTTGAACTCAGCGCTGTGCTCTGCTACAGATGCCTGCTTTCAGGATAGCAGCCCGGCCAGCTAACCCTGGGCTACGCTTGCATCCTCTGCTATATTTGGACCCTGGGTGCCTGGGAGCAGTGCCAGCTTCTTTCCATCCTCTCCCCTTCCCTGTTGCTACAGAAACCTTGAGCTCGGGGGATCGCCTCTCCACCTCCAGCCTCCAGGACAGTCACTGCCTGTTCAGCACCGAATTACCAACTGCCTGCCAAGGCTCTGAAAGCGTCTTCTCCACCTTTCTTTAACAGGAGATGGTGGCAGGCTGTGAGGCACAGGCAGCTGAGGTCCCTTAAGACACTGCTGCTAAAAAAGAAAAGGCCAGGAAGAGCTGGGGCATTCCCCCCCAGCCATACTGTCGAAGTGCAGAGCCCTCTACCATTTTTGTGTTGGAAAGGATCTGTTGGCCATGGTAACAATCCAGTTAATCGTCTGGCCTGACAAGACTTAGTAGAAAATCAAGTGTTATCTGTAGCTTGTTTCTTTACAAAGAAATGCCACGAGGTTAATTAAATGTAGTCAGCTAACAGTCAAGCCATCAATTCATTTTTAAACAAATGGCAAAGTTAGGACACTAGGTGTAAATTTATCCCTGGGAGTAACTTTGCAGTTAGAGCAGGTATACGTTTGTTTTTATTTCGCCCTTTAAATCTGGCCTCATGTAAGAGAAAGCTAACCAAGTAGACTGCTTTCCAAATGCGCATGATTCTGTAATAAACTAGCCAAGCAATACCTGCAATTTGTGTTGCGCACCAATCCAGGTTGAAAATATTATGGCAGGTCTTCACCTCTCCGATACTGCGTACTGGGCTGTACTCTTTGCACGCACTAATGTATGGTAACTAGTCATTTATGCCATGACTTCAGTCTGAAAACAAACTTAACCACTACTTCGGCAATAATTAAAACAGATTAGAAAAGTGAAGTCAGGTGATTTTGCAAAGAAAAAGCTCTGTCATGTTTAGAAACTAAATCAAAGGCCACAGATACATGCTTTTCAAATACAATAAATTAGTTACCTCGATCTGTTTTTATAGTAGCAAGGCTGATCCATTTTCAGAAAAGGAAGAGAAATAAAAAAATTTGAAGGTTTGGGTTTTTTTTTAATCTGCTTCACAATAAATTACTCTGGTTTGCATGTTACAATATCTAAATACTCATCTTGCAAGTTTGGAAATAATAGTTTCATTTTGCAGTGTCAATATAGTAGATAATAGCTTTTGAATTCTAGGCTGCCTTACAAATATAAATAGGCTGCTCTGCTTAGACCATTGGTAAATTTAATTCCATTTCTGTGAAAAAGAACAGGATCAGTAGAATTTAATTGTGGCTTTTAATATAATTGCAGGTATACTGATGAGAGTGTTTTAATGTACTTCTCTTTTTTTGTACCTGCTAGACCATTTAATTTGTCCCTAAATGGGTAATGCTAGGGAATTTATTTTACTTTTTTTTTTTTCCCTCCCCCATGGGGAATCCAGCGTTCCCATAGAAAATATACTCTTACACAAATGCTTTCAGATTTTACACATAAAATACAGGGACATTTTCCTTATACTAGATTTCTAAAATATTCTATTACCCCACATACCTTCCTACTAGGAAATGATCTTGAAAATATATTTAGTGCTTCTTATGAAACATTTCTAGCTTAGCAATTTAAAGGACACGCTGTCTCAGTTATCTTAATAAAAAAGATTTTTTTAAACATGGTATTTTTATCATAGTCTGGAGAAGCCTTGCAGGCCAGGTAAAATAGGAAACTGACTCACAATGCAATTAGAGGATGGAAAATTAAGAAAAAGGAAAAAAAAGTGGAAAGAGAAAAAAAGGAAGCAAAAGCAGCACTGAATGGATTCATACAGAAAGGAGAGTATTTATACTGAGCTAGAATAGTTAGAGTACATAAATCACTGATGGAAAGGAGGAGCTGGTAAAGAAAAAACGAGGAACTGAGAGGAAGACTCTTACTTGCTATGGCTAAACTGACCCTTAGCTGGTAGGGAGGGACACGGTCTTCGCTCCCATCTATAACCTGCGTCATCATCTCGCTACAGGTGCAACAACTGACCCGTTTTGAAATGCATCCAAGGCCAGTGCTGGAAAGCATTATTTGCTTCCTTGGAGACGGGGCAGCGTAAGGGACTTACGCCCTTACGCCTTCTGCCCCACATAAGCCTCTCGCAGGTCAGAGATGTGGCAGCAATGCTAATAACACCTGGTGTGAACGCTGCTAATACTTGCAAAGTAACTCTAAGGGGAGAGGAAAGGAAACAGATGAACACCATTAAGTGACCCAGTAGGGAATTTTTGCTATTTTGGTGAAACCTACGCATTATTATATCATATGTCCACCTATCCCCCCTCCCTCCATCCACTGCTTCTTTATATAGACTAGAGGCACTTATGCAAAGTTCCTTATTCAACTGGCCCCTGCTCCTTGCCTGAAAACAAGCTGCTATTATGTCGAGTACAAGACTGTAAGTCTGCCTGGCTGGAGGGAATTATTTTCCCTGGCTTTGCGAGCAGTCTCTTCCATTTGCTGTCTGCCAGTTCATCTGCGAGGGAGATGTTGCTTTCCCATTCCCTCTTGAACACCAAGGGTTACCAGCCTCGATCCGAGCAACCCACTCCATTTCCAAATCATGCTCAAAGGCACAGGCTGGAAACGTGCCACCTCCTAGGTGCCTTATTTAAATGTGTTACTTCTTAAAAAATAAAAAAGTCAACAAAAACATACGCTACCAAATCAAGAACTCAGATGTTAGGATGTGCAGGATTATAGTTGGTGCTACAGCTATTCTTTGATGCCTTGCACTGTGTATCCACTTTAAAGCAGTCCTTAATTAAGCGCTCACCCATTTGGTTTTTTCCAATGGGGACTTGCACCTAATTCCGTGTACAGAATCCAAGGTGCTGTGTTAACCTGCATCAAGGTAACAAATATGTATGTTTACAGGCATCTCTGTGAGGTGATACTGACCCTGCGAGGTGGGCTAGCGTCCTATCGATGAGAAACAGATTAAACTGGGGGAAGGGACCCAGAAATTCTGTCTAAGGCTATTTGATGTTACAAAGTTTTCATTGTTGTAGTTATTTAGTGTAACCATTACTTAACCCTTTTTATAGTCCAAAATACAACATTTCCATTCATTTCAACTGTAATAAATGCATAGGCTTCTGCAAAATAAATCACAGGTGAAAAGATATGCTGTTACTAACACCTGTTTTGTTTTAAGTAAAATTATTCATGTCACATAAGAACAGTGTCAGCAGCAGATACAAAATTTTTGTTGGGCAGAATCCAATTACTTTACTCCTGGTTTGTGCCAACAGAATCTTTGGGGAATTCAGGTGCCAAATTGCAACTACCGAGACTTTCTGGAGCATGTGCAAACCGTATCTAAGTCAAATGTGGGAGGTTTTTTTCCCTTTTCTTTTTTCTTTAACAAAACCATGTAAAAAAGCCCATCTGTGACACACAGGCTATACATCTGCCAAACTCCAAGTTCCAGCTCTGAAGCATGGGGGTATTTGAAATTCTGAAAAGTCCATGCCAAGTGTCTGTCTCAGGCTGATTTGTTTGAGGGAAAGTTTGAGAGCAATGATAACAAGTTGCTGTTTTTAACCTGGGCCAATCAATATAATTTTGCCTAATCTCATTCTCGGAAATTGCTGAGCCATCTTTTTAAAAACTTCTCTAAGAGATATAATGAAATAAATCAGCCTCAGGCAAACACTCAGCATGGAAAGTTTCAGTCTGTGTGGTTGAAGCTTGGCAAAGTTAGCAGTCATGGAGACTGTGGGCTACCAGCTCTCACTGTAACAATCTAAAGAATCAGAGATGATGGGGACCAATGCAGACTCCACAGCTGGGAAAGCAGTGTGATAGGAGCCACCTGGCAGAACCAGGTATTTAATCTGTCCTGACATATATTAACAACCTAAGGATTTTGTGAGGTAGCGACAGTATTTGGGGTCTGGCCCTAAATTACTGGACAACTATTAAGCACAAGGCTGAACAGGAACCTCAGGAAGTACATCTTTTACAAAAGCACGCACCAGCTTTATTTAATTGTGGAAAGTGAGATGCCAGTTTTGAAGAGAAAAATATAAAATACTTACCGGAAGTCCTGAAATGTCTGAATATTTCTTGGCAGGCTTAAAGGAAGGAGGAGCATCAATACTAAAATCTAGAGAGAAACAAAGGGATAAATTCAGTGTGCTATACACCCAAAATGTAAATAGGTAACAATACTTCTTTAAAGTGCTGCCTTGAGTTTCTGAGGTCTCCATTAACTAGAAACACTAATGCAAAGAAATAAGAAGCAGAATTATCTCTGAAAACATTTAGCCTGTTAGCACTGTAAACAACAGCCTGATTGTGCTCACCTCTCTCATACAAGTTCAGTAAGCAGAACTGCCCTCCCCAAAAGGAAACATGTTAGAGCTATTTGAAATGTGTTGATTTCTTCCAAGTCATAATGAATTCCCTTGCAGTCAGTTATTTCCAAAGAATAGCCGTTATCATACGCATGCTGTATGCTAAGACCAGGAAACATTGCTCAAGACTGCAGCTCTGAAATACTGTAATCCAGAGAAGCAAAGTAATCTTTTAAATCAGTTAAATCTTTAAGCATGTACCACTTTAAGCCCAGTCAATGACCTAGAAAATTGTCTGAATTTTTAAATTAAATGACGGAAATTGCTGTTCTTTGCTGCCCTTTAGTTAGCAACGCTGATTCATAAACATTTTTAAGATACAGCTGGTATGTTTAAGTAGTTAAATCCCCAATTTTGGATGTTTACAAAAATATCTTGTACCTGACTCATTTCTTTCCTCCTTCCTGATCTCCCTTGCAGCTCATTCAGATGCTACGATCAATTCAAATGCTCCATCCGTATCAAATTTCTAACTCACCACCTCATAATTCAAAAGACACTAATGCCACAGACAGCTGGTTTTAAATATGCAACTGAATTTCTTTTCCCACCTTCTTAAAGTAATCCTGTAAATTTATGGTTGCAAACAGAACGTAATAGAAATAGCAACATCAGCAGATTGTCAGTTACAATAGCCAGGAACACAGAGTAGTCTGCATTTTTCTATAACAGTTGCGTCTAAAACACTTCAAAAAATGGCAAGCTATTTTTGGATAAAGCACCAAGTCTGACAAAAAGTATATGCATATGCTCAATTCTGCAGTGCCTCCACTTGCTTAAAATCTGAGGATCGCATTCTGCCTCCAGCTACGCTCAATAGTATCCTACTTTACAAGTAGACTTGAAGTATATCTAGATTAAGACCGCTGCTGTAACTCTGCTCTTGTAGATGTAGACCAGCTAGGACTGCTAATCAGGACTGCTAATAGTGAGTGTAGTTTCAGCTGTGCTGATCTAAATAGGGGATGTAGGATTTAAGTCTCCCAAGAATCTAGGATAAGGAGCTGGACAGGAAGCTTGGGCTGAGGTCTAAGCTACTGCAGGTATGTGGCTTACCAGAATTTATCTGAAAGTAGTTCAAATATAGCTGATCAAGCAGCAGCCACCCGTCAGAAGACATCTGGGCTGTATGCAGAGGAGGAGGCTCCTCAGCAGTGCAGAGGTGACAAAAACCTGGTGGGAATAAGGAGTTTCTGACCTGGTTCGGATAAACACACATCCTTTATTAAACCCTCTCCCCAAATGTATTTGAACTTTGTCATGATACTCCAAATTATTTGCTTCCCCTCACTTTCCACCTAGGGCTGGCAAGTGTGATTGGACTAGTCTTAAATGGCCTACTGGACCCTGTTCAAGCAGGATACTGCATGCACTGACGAAATAATTTAGGTTTGTTTTAAAGAAAGTTATTTGTGTGGATATTATTATTTATAAATACATGCAAAGCGTCTAAGCAGCTTACAGCTAGGATCATTTAGTTGCCATGGCAATGCCCTTTCAGAAGCAAGAATTTGTTTTAGGTTCTTCCAAGTTCTGTTCTTCTTGCCAGCTGCTGCTCCACCAATGCCGGAGTGCTAGAATTAAAAACATGGTGTTTAGAGAAAAAATAAAGAAAGAATACTATTTCAGAGCGTGACACTTCTGTTTCATAGTCTTCCTGATACGTCTCATCTTGTCATGAACCATTGATTATCCTCACTTATTTCATCAGCAGGCTAATATGCTGTACGCTTTAATCTTGGCTGCAAGAAAAACAAAGCTTTTTGAACACTGTCAAAGCTACTATGTTTACGATTAACTGAAGAAAATGAAAATCTGCTTTTTACATGGAAATAGAAAATCAGTGTGGTTAGGTTTAGCCTGCGATTACAGGATTCTGTATGTATTTCCCATCGTATTAGAACTTATTACTATGAAGTTGTGTCTAAAATTGTGATTACACGGCTACATTTTCTCTCTCCTTTATATGGCGTATTACAGGTGCAGCTCTAGCTCTTCTACAAATTATCCATGACTGTAGAAAACACAACTGATCCTGCAAAATGTAATGAATACTATGAGAAACTTTCTGGAAATTTTATTTTTCTTTCAAAGGATAGAAGACAGAAGAATAGAAAAAGATTAATAAATAGAATGTTGGCTGCCAAGAAAATTTTGCATTTTTAAAGATACGCTAATGGAAGGCTTGCCACAGGTACTATAATGGTAGTTTCAGTTATCAAATGTGATTGCTGCAGAGTAATTTATTTATGTCCCTCCAGAGACAGAAGCTGCATAACATACAGTACTACTTCTAAATGATCAAAGGACACAGATTTACAGCTTTACTTCAGAAAAGAAAATGTTCTTACAATTGGGGAGGTGTTGTTATTTCTGTTAATAATTACTACCTGCCACATCAGTCTCATCAAAACTCAGCAAAGTTCTGCAAACACACTTCTGTTGTGATTGGTTTATAAATTAGCCTGTTAAATTGCTGAGAGTGATAGGGGGAAGGATTCAGTGAGAAGGCTTTTTTCTGTAGACATAAGATATATTCAGGAAAGATGCTCATGAACTGATGATATTCTGGGTTTTGGCAGTGGATATCCAATATAGAAAGCACATGCAAACGTTTGCTCTGAGGATAACACATTAGGAATCTAGAGATCATTGTAAAATAGAGACTGCTGGAATGAGATGAAATTAGATGTATTACCACATTACTAATTCAAATTCATTACATGAATTTTCCCCCAAATCATTGCATAATGATATTTTTTTCAGTAATCTGGTTTTTCAGAAGCAGCTATTGGGTTTATATGAACTTATGCCTCCTAGGAATGGGGCTGAGTTATCACCTCACATACCTACAATCAAAAGGCAATGACTGCCAAGCGCAAATGAACCAAGCTACCTCTGCACTTGTGAAGTTCAGGGAAAGCTGGAGCTAGGACAGGTGGAACTATTCATTGCTTTACACAACTGTCAGAAGGTCTCCTTCCCCTTCCCCATTGCCAAGGGATGCGAATTTCTTTCAGGAAGTTTAGAAAAAGGTAACTCTTCCTTCTTCTCTGCTTTTAAGTCTATCCTGTGCAGTGAGCTAATGGTTCAAACTTGGCCATATTTATGAGGGATAGATATTATTTGACTTATATTTTTCCTTTTAAGGCAAATTAGGCTGGAAGGATGCAAAAAGTATCCAAATCGTTACTACCAGTTCATACCGACAAAAAGCTAGTCAAAACTCAACACATTTCTTCTCCAATTAGTTACTGTATTGGGGAGGACAATTTCATCTTTTTATTGTAACTGCCTATTATTTCTGCAGCAGTTGCCAAAGGCCCTGTACGTTCATTATCATTTCAAGCATGCAGACATTAGTATTGCCTCTTTGGAAACGGTGATGTCCCTCTAAGAACTGAAGGATCAGCACAAGGCCTCATGGCTACTTAAATCCTATATGGAAGCTACACGGCATGCCTCTGGGCACAAATGGAGCTTTTCCAATAAGCTCCATTTCTCAAACATGCTGGTGGTCGCTGGAGGATTAGAGTGAGCAAAGTATACCGTCGTTTGAATGCCCCTCTCGTGACAGAAGTTGCCTGAAAAGCAGACGGAGCAACTTGCAAGTCAGAGATGAATTTTATGCCCCCTGCCAAACCTACACTTAGTGAGCTGCGCAATGCCCGATTACTCAGGTTTTATGCTGTGGGATATTGTATCTTATTCATACAGAATGAAATCTGGGATGAAATCTTTCTTTCTAAGTACTGGCTTAGGACCAGCAGTCTGAGAAGTTTGCTTGTCTAGAAAGCATTTGTACAGTGTGCCAACGAGTTGGCCCTGGCACAGCAAGATAAAAAGATATTAAAAACAAACCCAGCGGTGACGACATTACTAGCTGTAGTCTTCCTTCACCTTCTCCCCCAGTATAAACCTCAGAGTGTTTTAGCAGCCCGTATTTCGTCAGCTGTCAGAGTTCACACGACTTCTGAAGGCTGGCAGGCCAGCCTTCTGGGGAGCACGGCCCGTTTGCTTCTACATCTAGCAATTACTGGAAGAACAGACACCACAGGTCTGTGAAGAGTTTCAGGGACCGGGAGAGGAGCAAAATGCCAGTTGCTAATGACTCGCTGGCTGATTTCTATTTCAATTGCTTTGCAGCCTGCCTTGGCTAGGAAGTGGGACATGGGGTTCCCATGTTCACAGTGGTATTAATTGTTCCTCTCTAGCTGTGGTAGTTTGTGAGATAGCACACCGTAAAACTTCTGCACTTACCTTGATCGAGCAGGTTTTCTGACTCTGTTCCAGAATTTAATATAATAGTTCTGCCTCTGGACCAGTGTCATTTTTATGCTATAATATAGTGTGCACTTTGGACCATAGCGTGGCATGGACTTGAGGTGAATTTCTTAAAAATTGTTGACCTTTTATTTGGCTGTTAAGCTGACTTTCTTAATATTTACCTTAGCAGTATGGTTAAAAAGAATCCTAGTTAATGTTTTATTTGAAGAGTTTAGAATTTTAAATTGTTAAAATAATACACTTACGATGAAGTTTGGATCTTTAAATGGTAACGGCTTGACGGCTGTTTCCACTGATCCTGTGCTGGAGTCTGTGTTCAGAAATTTGTTTTCATTCATGGCCTCTCCACCTGCACCCTGAAGAAAAAATACAATTTTACTGCTTGTTACTCTGAGCAAGTTTAACCAGAGACAGAGCCGTCTGCCGTATTACCTACCTGTTGCCTCTTTAGCCTTCCTGTCTCTTTTGAATCTTTAATGATGTTGCATGCCAGCAGTGGGGAAGCATGAAACAGAATATTTGTCAAGCAATTTACAACTGACACATAAAGGGGAGGAGGGGAATAGAGTGGCCAAAGCCTACTATGTAAACACAGCATCAGGTTTATTTTGGTATTAATGAAAGCCATCTCTATAAAGTACAAGATAGCATGTGAAACCCAAAAGAGCAGAAATGTACGTTGGATCTATTTCAGAATGTTCCATATTAGAGCATTAACAGGAATCTATAAAGTTTATAAAAATGTTTTTTTTTCGAGGTTCTAAAGGAAAATTGATTAATCAGTTTATTCTCCACCCTCGGCTTCAATCATGCCTGAGTGAGGACTGAGAGAAAAAAAAGTATTTTATTATCTATACTATTTTTATATGCAGGCCTCACAAAATCTACATGGGTACTAGCTGGTGTTTTCTAGGCTTTTCTTTATGGTTTATTTATTTAGCAGGAAGAGCAGCTGGAGAAGGTGTGTGTGACTGGAAAGCTAAAAAAGTTGTGTGGCAGTCCAGCCAATTTCTGATAGTTCTGCATGGCTGAGTTTATGTTGTTTTTTATTTTGTGAGTGCCCTGTAAGTCTCCACACTACCAGAACTAGCCTATGCCACATACATAAATGTTCCTCGTGAAATCCTGATCTATACTGAAGCCAATGAGAATTTTGCCATTGAGTTTGGCAGTTCAGTCAATAGGATTTCATACCTTGATGCTTTTTTCCTGAAGAACAAAAAGCTTGGTTAAAAGCTAAATCAATATTTACTGAATGGGTGGTTAAAATGTTTCTTTACTTTACCTTCAGACAAATAACACTTAGAACAAAAAAATACTTTCCTGTGAAAACCTGCACGGCAAAACTTTCTGTGTTGATACAATACTCTTTTAAGTAGGAGAAAAAAGGATCGTTATTATTAGTGAATTATGAGAGTACCTCTAGAACCTGAGACTATATAGCAAAGGCCATGATTCAGCATATCCTTCTCCATGTGATTACAAGGGAAGTGTTTGTATTCTTAACTACATGCATAAGTAATTACAGGATTAGGAACTAGGCAAGTTGAACTCTTCTTTGGGGAAACACACCAGTTATTCAACAGTGCCTGTTCTTAACATAGCAAAGAGAAGTCTTAAATATTCAAAGTATGGTATAAAGAAGAATTCAAGTAAAATAGTCATGTTTCTAGTGTCTTATTAAAATAAAATACATGAATAGAGATGATCTATTTCCAAAACAACAGTCTGTCCTGTGCAAGCTCATAGTAGAGGGGATACTGCCATAGTAACATCAGTGAAAGCAACATTGAATTCTGTAGCTTAAACTTAATTCTCCCCTTGCTGAGGACAGCATTAAAAGGCAGTGACTGTCAGAGAAACAGAAGAAATGCAGATGAATGTTTAGGAACGTGCATTATGTGACAGTGAGCAGAGAAAAACATCTTCAGCAATCCTGAGTAAAGTGGCTTTATACAATGATTTGCTAGGTTTCAAACTATGTTCTTGCACACGCACGCTTCCAGCACTTCGGGTTTCAGCAGCAAACATTAAAAGTCCATCTTGAGAAAGACAAGGCTTGAGATACAAGATTATTTTTGATGAATAAATTGTCTCTGATACTGCTCATTATCAGTGTAAATTCTCCAAGTGGAGGGATCAGCATTCACGGTTATTCTTCAAAGCGTTCTTGCCTTTTATTTGGTACCATTTGGTCGGTTTTAAATCCAGTCCTACAGTTTTTTATTAATCACTTTATCACTTTTGCCCCTTCAGTGATCTTCTCCTAAGTATTCCGTTGTTTATGAAACAGGTTTTGAGTGGCATTTCAACAATATGTCAAAACAGTATCTAGTATTCTGAGACGGAGCAAATCAAAATGGTTAAACAGTAAAGGGGAAGAAGCTTCCTTATACATATACTCCTTAATTTCTGCAGCTGGGTACACTTACGTATTACACTCACTGTCTTCCGTGGGTTTTTCTGTGTGGATTCAGTGCTCATCTTGCTGGCACATTGGGAAGGAAAGTAAGGAACTGTTTCTGGCGGGACAATTCCTGAATGTAAATTCTACACATCGTTTCTTTTCCGGACCAAGCCCTAAGGGATTTCAGGTACAACTACTGCTAAGAGTCAGGATACCTTGTGTTACAGGCCAGATGTTAATTTTGGTTGTGCCGGGATCCCGTGCACAGCGGCAGAGGCGGCAGGATCCGGAGCAGCAGCTGCTGCTTTTCTGGGCCACGTGGACACCCAAGTCATCCCCCAAGTCCCACGGAGACACGGTGCCAGCAGCAGCTGCTGGGTCTGTCACGGACAATTTGAGAGCAGTGGTTCCCTCCCCGAGGCAAAGGGTGCAGGCTGGTGTGCAGGACTGTAAAGCAGCTTGCATACCGTAGTGGTATGCAATTGATAGCATCATTTCAGAGCCCTGTGATAAGACTGGGAAGAGCAAATAAGACTGAGCACTATGATCCCAGTTAAACGCTGGGAACTGAGATAAAGACATACTCTAGAGGCATGCCAGTTCCCTCACTCAGCGTTGCTCGTATGAAAACTCTGATTTTTTTGTAGCACTAGCACTATGGAAGAGAGATACTCAGCTAATGTGCTTTTCTTCCTGGAAAAACATTAAAGACTTGAGTAGAGGCACTGCTTCCAGAATAAGGTGCTACTGCACAGAGGAGTGAACTCCAGCAAGTACAGCGCTTTGAAATGCTCTTTCCCTGCAGCCTGCAGAAGTCTCAGCTGATATCCTCAGCACTTTTATAGCCACAAACTGAAAGTGTCTCAACAATCTACAAATCTATCCAGCCTATGTTTGAAAATGCCAGGATTTAAAGCGTAAGAAACATCATTTAATGTTTCACATTTGTTTTTTGAGAGGTTTCTTAAAGGCGGGGGGGAGATGCCAAATGAATTTTAACCAATGCGGATCTACCTTTGTACTGCAAAACCCGTGTTTCCTGAAAGTGAATAATACAGTGATAATACAAAACAATATTTAGAGCCCGAAAGAAGATTCCTCGGTGAACAATTCACGTACAGGAAAGGTAATCTTTTAACATTAGTTAAACTAATCTCTCCCAAATGTGCTTGTTTGCTTGGTCGTTTAGTTTGGAAGACAGTTCATTCCTCACTGTCACGTGTTGGGGCAGACACACAGGAATGACTTGAAATCCCCTTTGTAGCCCCGCGAAGCGATGGCAGTCTCGTGAGCAGAGCGAGGCAGCGGCTGTCCGCAGGGAACGCGTACTGCTCCCCGTGTGCTGTAACCCCCAGGGACGCGTGGGGAAACTTGCCCCCACTGCCCAAGTCACCACCAGTGCCCAGCACGGTTTTTTGCCCAGCCAGTCTCTTAGCTAACTCCCTCACCCCCAGCATCCTGGGATAATCCCAGATGCTTTGCTGTAGGGCTAGAAAGAAAGCGTAACCATGGGCTGAAACTCTCGATTAGCTTCTTTAAAGCTTCTTTCTAACTGGTCTTGTAATGTAAACTTCCTTTATGGGGAGCTCAGTACGCGCTTCAAGGAGAGCGACAGCGAAGCAGCTTTTAATGTGCACTTTATAACTAAATTGTGCCTTTTAAATGGTGGTTTATGTAACTCGGGCGAGGGGGAATTTGTGCTACGATAGTCACGACACAGCTTATGTTTTTCTCCATAGGCTGTTGAAGATTATAACCACAAAGACTTTGGGATGGCTTTACGTTTATAGGGTACATCTGCGCTGGCAAATGAAGGTGTGACTTCAGTACAGCTGAACACGCTTACGCTAGTTTTAGCCCAAATAACAATAAAAACACTACAGTAAAGACTGCAGCTAAGCCATCAGTAACTATGTTCATCCTTTCCCATGAACTCTTCCTCTGGCTGTTAACCTCCACAGAAGTCCATGCTGCCACCGCTTCTCTTGCTACCTTCCTCTCTCCTCCTCCTCCTCCTCCTCCTCCCAGTATCCAGCCACAGTGGAGCACCCTTGACTGGAACTGCGTGTTTTAAAACCTGTAGACAGGGGGTCAAAGGCTTCGTATAGGACCACGTGTGCAATTTAATTCCCTCCCTAAAGTCGTGTTTATGTGCTTTAGCTGAATTTTAACTACAACCACAGTGTGACAGGTTGGCAGCCTCTATCCCTCCTGGGATAGACGGGAGCAAGAGTGAGGGGTGCTGCTTCTTTTTTGCATTTTTTTTTTTTTCCCACAAGACCATCTATCGAGTATTCAGTGCATCCCAGCTGGGTGGGACGCTGCCCTCCCTGTTACGGACTAGGACTGGGTGACAGTCACCAAGTGAAGCTGGCCGAGGACTTCACTTGGTCAGGAGACAGCACGAATTCGAGGGCGAGCGAAGACCTGCAGCAAACACTGGGGAGCCCTAAGGTTTGTTGTAAGAGCAGCCAAGTCTGGGGAAGAGACCTGAGCTAAGCTTTGCTACCTTAACACTGGTTTCTTTTGAATAAAGCCAAACCCCAGGAATGAGCCTAGTTTGGACCCTACTGTATATGCCGTCTGTACTGGGAGAAAACACACGCTGGGAGGCTGCCTATTCACATACTACTCTCAATCTTAGGTTTTGGTAGATCTATTATTTTTTTCAATATATTCTGTTCCAAATTCCCTACCGCAGATGTATTGGTTTTCACATGATTTCCAAAGATTGCTCCATCTGTCTGGTTTTATTTAGGGAGAGGACAAGCAAAACTTGTAGACCATGGAAGCTGAATTCTTTATTTTGGCTATTCCTAGGTGGAATCAGCATTGTGGGGTTTGGGATGGGTGTCTGTGATGGGACTAAATACCAGGTGGAATTAGCTTATTATGAAAGTGCTTGTCTGAATCATCATTCCTTTTCTTTCTTTTTTTTTTTTTTTTTTCTCCCAGCAAGGATTAAAACTGCATAACAGAATAACTGATATATGCTGAAGTATCATTTCCTACCTAATTATTCTTGGATTATATTCTATAATTTTTTTCATTGTTTTAGACTAACATGATTTTACAAAGTATAAAAAATATTAAAAATTATGAAGCATAAAAGTCAAAGACATAAATTTGTGCATTTCTGGCATCCTATCACTGCATACCATGTGTGTCACGGCTTAGAAAAAAAAATGGATTGGCACATCACTGAAGGTACACTACCATCCTCAGTGGCCATTTTTGCTACGTGTTACAATTTTACATGGTAAAACAGAATTTAAAAATAGAAGGTAAACTGAACGGTGTGTTGGTAAAGCAAAACTTAAATGCATAAATAAATTCCGTAAGAACAGGAGAGGGAGTTTCTAGTTTACGGGAGTAAAAACAATACTGTAAACATTGATTTTCTCAGTTTTGTTTTCTGCCAATCATTCATTTGTTAGTCTTAACACTATATTGAGTACAGCAATTGTAGATGAAGGTGATTACATATGTAGTTTTTTGGGTTGGTTTTGCTTCCGCGTTCAATGTTTCTGATACTCTGGCTTTGTCTTACAGTGATGACTAGGGGGCTGTATGTCACTACTGAAAAATAAGGAATAAGAGGGGTCTGGTTCTAAATCAAGCCCTCACACTTGGTGATAACTTTGTCCCAAGCACCCAGTTTGGCATGATGAGGAACCCACTTGTCTCCAACCTTTGTATGTGAAGTTCAATAAATAGTTTAAATTATTTTTACTTACTTTTGGCAGTTGATTTTCATAATCACGATAATACTACAATGAAATTCTTAATTCCATTGACACAGTTGTTTTAACTCAGCCTCTATAATGGTATGAGTCTAATTATTCCAGTAGTAGGTTACTTCTAAAGCAGCAATATCCAACTTGTAGCAACTTACTCAGCTTTTAGTTGTGTGTAAGTTCTGTGACATCCTGACGAAGCTGTGGCATACAGCCAGGGAAGAAAATGGTAATTTATAAAATAGATGGATAATACCTGTATTTTCACTAGCAGCCAATTACAGTGAGTGAGAATGCCAGGTGGAAACAGAGCACGAATGTCACTAGATGACAGCAGCAATGATAGAAACAGACTTTTCAAAATTGGGAGTAGACTTTGAATGTCAGCTATTTAACGGAGTCCCTGGTAATACTGCTCATACTGGAACATATCTTAAGCTGTTTGATTAATATATTAGCTCTCACTGTATAACAAGCCTGGCACAGGCTCTTGCACATTCTGAATATTTAATTCATTTAACTTTGCACGATGACATGACAGGAGCCATTAAAACTTGAACACGTACACTCTGGCAGACAAAAATACAGCTCTCTACATTGCTGGGAACAATTCACAGAGAAAGGTGTCAGAATTAGACGTGCTTAAGCTCAAGTTAAAATGATGGCTAAAAAATTTCTCATCACCAACTTTATTAGCATAGTGTATTTCTGAAAGCAAACTCACTGAAGACTCAATAAGAATGTAAGACTGAAGAAATAGCACTCTCTTGAACGAGATTAACTCTCTCCATGTCTGTGACAGAAAAGTTTGCTGTCAGGGAACAGCAAGGGAAGACTTATTCAGTAACATGTATAAACACGTCTTCCCCATCTGGTTGCATTTTACTAGTTCTTGGATTCAGCAGGAAAAACTTTTCCTCTTCCTTTCCACTCACTAAAATGAAGCCCCATACAATTTCCCCAGCCTCTTGTCTCTCAGCACGCTGGTACATGGCAGCATTTTAGGAACGTTCTCCCTTTACAGAAGGTCCTACCTTATTTTGGGGTAGGACAAAAAATACTTCAGCTTGAAAAGGTTCAAATGCCAGGAAGGAAAAAAACCTGATCTCACATATTCACAGCAAATTTTGTTCCACAGGGTACTGAAAAATTCGATTTACTAAACAAAAAACCCAAGTAGTAGCTAGTTGAAAACAGGTATTAAGTACAGTGCAGATCAATGTCCTTGATTTTCAAGCAGCAAGTAGGTTGGGCAAGACAGCCGTGCATACAGTGTAAATTGGGAGTAAATCCATTTAAGCCAATGGGTTTCATCATTGCCAACTCATCTTAAAAGACAAGGTTCCTGGTACAGGTTTCTGCTTCCACTGACACCAAAAGTAAATCTCTCAAATGCCTGACAACAAAAATATTTTTGTTTAAATTACAACATTGTCCTCGGCTGCTGCTGCTGCTGCTTTCACTTACAAAGAAAGCTGAGGGAGGGTTGTTAAAAACAAACATAACAACACAAAGCTTGAAACTAGATTGTTGAATTATTATAATAATAGTTTATAATTCGAAGTACGTGTCACTAAATTTACTTCAGCTTCTTCTAAGCATCCCTCGGAGGACTTCTGAGTCACGTGTCAAACTACTTTTCTGTGTGAGACTTACAAAATCTGCCCTTCCTAAAGCTGCGGTTCTTTAACTTGCTGAGTATTTCTGCTGAGCATGCAGAGTTAATCAACTATGCAAATTAACTCCAAACATATGACTGAAGTTTAGAAATAAGCTCGCCTATTGGGTGTATGGGGGTGAGGGGAAGGTGTTTGAAGCAGGACATGGAAAACGTTTCAATTGCAATCTAAATAAATAAAGATAATACATAAAGACGCATATGCTGTCCAGAAAGCAATCTGTACGTTATGCTTTCAAACTTTTACACTGCTGCTCTGAGGTGAGTTAAAACATCTTACATTCCAACTGCCTTAGAAAGGCTGAGTAAAATTTTACTCGTGCGCTAAAAGATTGGACTGTCACAAAGTGATGGATGGCTTTTCTATGTTCTCTGTAGGACATTTCAATACCATAGACTCCAAGTGCTCTTGATTAAAAGGCGACATTCTCATTTAGGGTCCCGTCACTGCCTGAGCTTCAAACCATTATCATTCACCTGCACTGGTGCTTCCAGTGACAAAATACTTACCAAAATGTATAAAATACTAATTACTTTAGTCACTTTGATAGAGGTATAAAACACCCTAAAGCAAAGCTCTGTTACTCTGTGTGAGGGTTTGAATTCCAAATTAAAAATGCAGCCAAAGGGAGAATAAGATTTTAATTACATTCCCCACCTCTCAAACATTTCTTGAAAACCTAGGGGAAAAAGACCTAGCAATTTTATGACACAAGAACTCCATTCTTACCGGTACTGCTCACTTAAGGAAAAAAAAAAAAAAGAATCCAGAAAAACTCAAGTTTACTTTGTTCTCTTCAAAATTACTGAACTTTCAAACACAGAAGGAGACTAACAAGCTTCAATAAAAAGCTTTGATTTCTTCTCAAGAGATTTCAAATGCCAAACATGTTTTTCCATTTAGAAACTTTCAAGCACCATGATAGACAAAGTTTTATAACTTACAGATATTTCAAGGAAAAAAAAATTACCATTTTCTATGGGGAAAAGCCTCAACTAAAATGTAATTGGGATGCAACTGTGAATAGCTTCCCACTATCCCAGAAAAGCTTGGTTTAATTTGCATTTGCCACAACGCTCCCTTCGGCTTAAATAATTGCAAAGGATCTCTCACTTTTAGATTTCATTTGGTGGATTGGGACTATTCCTTGTTTATAACATTTGACAGTTTTCTTTATTAAGAAAATTGTAACTTGGACAAATTCATGAGCTGAATGGCATGCTGAAACAGCTCTGGAGCTAAAAATTTCAGTATATATGGAATAAAAAAGCTCGTGTTAGTTCCTGCTTCCACGAAGGGTAAAACAGAGCCCAGCTAACAGAATATTTTGATTCCCCAAGAGAAAAAAAGTCTTCTAAACTGACGGGCCTTAAGACTGAAAATGGATGGAAGCATACTAACAAAAAAGACTAGAGTAAATCACAGTTGAATTTTTATAAAAACTGCCAGTACGTTCCTTTCTCTACCAGAAAAATTCAGTTCAGTCAAGGACTTGGGCTAAACGGCTTCTTAAAGTTTAAAATACATCATTTGATATAGAACAATTAAGGTCAAAGTATTTCTGGAGAAAAGACTGGAGGATTACAATATGCTCATGTGCTGTTAACACTGGAATGCTGCTCAGGGAGCATATCAAAATCCCTCTGTCAAATAACAGGCTTCAGCCAAGGCAGAAGGATCCAAGTCCATTCATCTGCATGTGACTGAACCAGGGGCAAGGAAAGTGAAAAGATAGCGGCTTCTACGGCTGATGGGAAAGCAATTCCATTCTGCAAAAAGTACTCAGTTTCCCGATTCTAGTTTATTCTGTAAAACATTGCCCATTTTGACAGGAAACAATGTTTAAGTAACAAACAAAAACAAAACAACATTTCTTCAAGGAAAGGCAATTAATTAGTTTTGAGTAAAGACAGGGTGTATTTTTCTTCCAGAGCTCCTACTCTACCTCTTTTTCTTAGGAAAAATAGAACTGAATTAGAATAGCCAAATTTTACATTCAGATGTTATGGACTAACTGGTAAACCAATACAGAAAACAAAACTTTACTTTTGCACTTTCCCTGTTTTTTGCACATTTTAGCACTTCCTTCTGTCTGTCTTAATTGTCACTTTAAGTAGATAAAAATTCTATTTCTATTATGTTTCTGCTAACTACACCTACTGCTGCCATGATGCATTAGTAAATACTAGTAGTCGTACTGCAAAGGCTTAGCACTGCAGTCTAAAGTTACACAGAAGAAGGTTTTTCCATTTGTTTCCAGGTACTTAAGACTGTCATACCCAAACACAGTGTCAGAAAGACAAACATTAGGTACATCTACGTATGGAACATTCCACTTCTACAGCAACTGAGAATAAAAATATCTTTCTACAAACCTTCAAAAAGTTGTCAAAGGCATAACGTTTCAGAGAGCAGTAACTTTATCAGATGCTCCAAAGGTCTTTAAAAGATGACAAGAAAAGAAACTATACTTAGTTTTTAAAAATCTTCAGACTACAAATGTCATCTTTATTGTCTGTCTCACATTACGGGACAAAAAAATATCTGGCTGTACATGCCCTGAATACTACATCCACTTTCCTTCATCTAGCAAACTCAACACCAATCATTCCTGCTTTGAATAGCACACCAGGTCTCCTGTACTCAGCAAAACTGTAGGTGCATTATCCTATGGATACCTACATTTAACCGGATAATGAAAAGAACCTGATGACTGAACCAAAATAAACATACGGCAAATTCTAATTTAGATGAAAATAAGGTAATAGAACTATCTATTGTCGACTATTTTGAGGTCACTCAGGAGGAAAAGGGAGGAGAGAGTTGTATAGTGATGCTGATTTCAAGGCAAATTTCTGAAATATTTCTGCAGAAACATTTGTACACGTAGGTGGTTGTTTACTCAAGTATGTAAGTTCTGTGGCCATACACTTCACCCTGATACTATATATTGAAATTGAGGAACTGCGGCACATCTGAAAAGTGCCAGACAGTTCAGTGTTTTGCATATAAACTTGTATCCCGACTGCCTTTTCTGCTGGACTTGAAACAGAACAGAACTATTAAAAGACTTGACTCTTCCACTGCATTAGAATTAGTGAAGTTTTGGTATCGTATCTCACATACATCCACAATCGTTATGTGAGAGAGAAACATAGTATTTAATATTTTGTGATGGGTTTAACAGGATATTTTAGGAAGTTTCCCACAATGAATGATTTAGCAAATAAAAAAATACCTTTTGGACAGATGGAAAGGAGGAAGATAAAAAGGGCAATTCTGTGGCTGCAACAAAAGGCAATTCTGGCTGCAACAAATGGGTTTAACAAAAATTAAGGAGAAAATGGAATTTTTTACTTGAGAAAATTTAAGGTTGTTAATGTGAGACTCAACTAGCATTGCTAGTTCTAGACTATGTAAAAAGAGATAATCAACTTAAGGAATAAGGACTTTCCAGCTAACTACTTTGGTTTTTGAGAAGCCTGAACACACTGTGCATATGTCAAGGAAAAATGGCCTTCTATTCCAGTTTGTTGATTTTAAGAGTTAATTTTGCTGTAAGAACACTGTGCTGTTCCTCCCAGGGAAAAGCAGTTCTATTATAACATAACCATTGTTACAGCGTGGGGATAATTAATACTGTCTAAATGTAGTCACTGAGTTTTGGGCTTCATTCATACACTATGGGGAAAAGTACCCAGCTGAGGTACCCTGACCTGCCTATGGAAGGAGCGTACGACCGCTCGTCAGGACGCACCCATCTTAATCACATAAATCAGACAACTGAAATGAGACGTGGTAACACCGAATCATTGAGGCTGGAAGGGGTCTCGGGAGGCCACTGGCCCACCTCCTGCTCAAAGCAGGGTCAAAACTGACCTTGGACCAGGCTGCTTTGGGCTCTGTCCCAGCAGGTCTTGAACACCTCCAAGGACAGAGATTCCACAGCTCTCTGGGCAACTCTCCATCTCCCTAGTAAGAAATCGATATCCTATAAAACAGAAAATACTGGTTTTATTAACAAAAAGCTCTTTTGGTCACGAGCAGTCACATAACTCACGTTAATTACTGCCCTAATTTCTACATGTTCCATTTCAGCAGTATTTTGCTGTAGTCCTGATGGTTTTAGGGCATAAGTGTAACAAAGTTTCTAGGCAGAGTGGTCATCTTTTATTAAATGTACCTGTTTATCTGGAAAATTAAGACAAGCTTCTGGATGGACTGCATACCAATACACCACTGACTCAATAGAAAGACTGTTTTTATGGCACATAACTTTCACGCCATTTCCTACAGGGTTTTAACTCCCTCCTCCTCTCTCCTGGATGACGAGTATTTTATTTTCATAATACTCTCTCCCTTCCCTGATTAACATCCCCTGTACTCCTGGGATACCACTAACCTTTTCTTCAAAGATGGTCTGCTTGATACATACCTAAACAAACTCTAAGCAGTTGTTCCGTATTTAGCTTGGGAAGTTGCTGTTTCATTTTCAGATTTGAAAAAGGACTTGTATGCTTGAAAGCTTATTTGCTTTTTCCAGCTGTACCACTTAAATGGCACTATCCATACCTTGTCTAATTTATGCTGAAACTATCATAGGCGTCTCAGCCTTTTCTGCCCTTCTTCTCATTCTTTCACTAACTCAGAAAAGCATAAATCTGAGGAAGCAGTAAATAAGGCTGGCGTGATAAGCACATTGCATCCTTACGAACACAGGGGTAAGTAGTGCTACAAGCACGTCAATACTGTAAGGGCAGAAAAGTAAAAAAGTTACCTTGCTTAAAACTACATAGAAGGTTTCACCTCTAGGCCTGTGGATGTTTGCAAAATGAGGTATCTTTTTAAACTATGTCAGATTTTATGTAATTCACATATTAGGCAGGTTGTGCACAGAAGCACATGGAAGTGCGATATTTTGTCCGTTTAATGAAAATTAAGGACATAAGATATACAACAAATCATTTTTCTCTGTTTAATAAATGATAAATGGTCTCTTCTGTCAGGTGGCTGGAAATAGGATGAGAGGAAATGGCCTCAAGTTGAGGCAAGGGAGATTTAGGTTAGGTACTAGGAAAATTTTCTTTACTGAGAGGGTTGTCACACATTGGAACAGGCTGCCCAGGGAAGTGGTTGAGTCACCATCCCTGGAGGCGTTCAAAAAGCACGCAGACAGGGTACTCCGTAACATGGTTTAGTGGGCATGGATGATGGTTGGACTCGATGATCTTGAAGGTCTTTTCCAACCTAAATGATTCTATGATTCTATAAAAGGACAGATACGATACCCAAAGTCTCTCTTCATGCGGTAAATCCTAGCAATGGCCTGCAATGCTTTACAGAAGGATTTTTCTTTTAATTCCCCAAAACGTTCCTTATCCACAGCAGGGTCTTATAATCACCAAGGACATTTTTTCTTCCTGAGTCAGCCAGCACTTACATCCTGGGGCAGGATGATTACAAACCATGTAACTACCGATATTCACCCCTCCCAGAATGATGGACTCTGCTACGGTTTAATTACATATTACTCACAAAATAGTTTCCTTCTACCCATTTCAAATTTGTTTCTTGAATTAACAGTGATGCATTTTTATTGCAACATAAACGCCTGTTACTAGATGGCATGACTACGTAGCTTTTTGGCTAGAGTTTTGGAAGGAAAAGATTTCTGATCCCTGTTTGCACAACTGTGTATTTTGCATTAAAATTATCATTAGACAAAACACGTAACAGAAATAAATACCTGAAATACATAAGCAGACCATTCTGACAACTGTGTTCAATACCAGACTATGGAGTCGTTCTCTTTGGAACAGACAGAACCTCTATCCTGGGCTGTAGGGGAGAAAACATTTCCACGCTCCCTCCCACCACACCAGACTGGCTTTCCAGCCTGGTGGTTAGAGGGCGCGTGAGGAAAAGGAGGGTTTGAATCCCCTCAGGCAGTTGCAGGAATAGGACTAACTTCAAGTGGAGGACACAGCAAGCATTTGTAAGGACACATGATATAAAAAGCAAGTATCGGTGCTGTAAGTGTGACTTCTGTTCTACTTTTGAAAGAAAGGATTTAATATCTGCTTTCACAAAGGCAGATGTTCATGGTTCTGAATCCCAAGTAGAAAGAGTTGCCTAAATCTTCAGGGAGAAGTAGAATTAGGACTAGTCCACAGTATTTCCTGCTAGCTTATTTTGGTGGCATCCCACAGAGCTTGCTGGAGTTTGTAGAATCAGTTAAGGAACTTAAGAGACTGACAGACAAGCAGTATGACAGAAGAAGCTGTTACTCTCCAGGTCTTCCCCCAGGCAGGGACACGGGATCTACTCATGAATCAAATCTCCCTGTGAATCAGTCCCGTTCACCAATGCAGCAGGAGGCAACGCAGCTTCCCGGGAGAGGGGGAAGGTTCCGTCAGTTTGCCTTCTGCCTGCTGACCTCCATCAGGGGCTGAGCAGGTCTGGTGGGTACCAAAGGTGGCATGATGCAGGCAGCAGGAGCATGCAGCTGGGGCGCGTGGAGGTGGGTAAGAGTGAAGAAGATAGGAGGAGACTGGGACTCCTTCTTTTTCGATCATGAGAAGCTAAGAGATTGCCTAAAGGAGCCTCTTGAATTGCAGGTGTGCTTTGCAGTGAGACAAGACATGCTGTTCATGGATATGAATTCTGCTGTGAGGGCCAGGTATATTTCACAACACGGAGTGTCACAACCGTTATGGCTTTCTGCAGGTCTAAATAAATAGCCAATGTCTCCATTCTGTTTTCTTGGAATGCTTAAAAAATGTGTTCAAAACCCTCCCAGGCTACCAAATTAATATTACTATTAGCCTTTCTAAATACAACTACTAATAACTTGCTAAAGCGAGAACTGAAGTTATTACCTAATAAAAGCATTGCACTTTACAAAAATGTGAAAAACAGTCTGACACCTCTTCAGATCTGCAATATCTAGGCAGTTAAATTATTCCAAGTTTTCTTTTGTTAATCTGAACCTTTTAATGCACTATCTGGATTCTGAGATCGCTTTTTAGGAGCACTACCTCTCAGACAAAATGTCACGCTGAAGTGCATGCATGCAGTGTTTTAGATTGCTCTTTCTCCTTCAAAAAATAACCCATCCTATTTCATCTCCTTATGACAGAAGCAGTGAACCATCTTTATTATCTCTCTTCAGTTTCTTGCATGTTTATTATGAATCCTGCAGTTAAGTGTGATCATAGTAAGACTCTCCATTTTCTGTTAGCTAAAGGAAAAATGAAAATTCTCTACTAGGATAAGGGGAGAAGGGTAAAAAAACCCATGACACCAGCATACTGACGCCCATAGTAAAAGTCAATACACATATGCTTTTGCTTTTCTGCAACATAACACATCTGTGTTTACTCTAAATCTAAAATCTAATCACATTTGGTTGGGGGGTTGGTAATTCTCTGAGACTGGCACAGTCTGGTTTGGAAATTCACATACTTTTATGATTACAGATCATCTAAAGCCTTCAATATGTGATAAATGTCAAGCAAAGTCAATTTTTAGCTCTCAGTTTTGACAGTTTCCCTTTTAATCTAGATTGCTCTATAAAAGCAATTCCCTGTTTTTTAATAAAGCTAAACTTAAAACACACATAACTTTTGCCAGATTTCTCTAGAAAATCTGCTATTTATCTTTTAATTGTCATTTTTCCCCATCAGGGACTGGAGGGATTCTGATTCTTCAACAGATTTGACTTCAAATGTGCAAGTGACCAAAACTGGTACCTCAGGATAATCCTGCCTCTCATTAGTGGACTGCCTGAAAATAAGCTGGTTTTGGGGAAGAGTACAAAAACCCCATGGGAGAAGAGATGCTTAATATTTCAGCTGTTCACTGTCTGCTTTGTTGCAGAAAGTATCTTTATGGTCACATGTCTGAAAGGATTAGGAAATGTAAGCAGTGACCCTCCGAGTGCTTCAGACAGAGAACTGCAAATTTGGGGGATTTTCAGTGCTCTGTTGTCTGGTGACATGCAGTGTGATGCCAGAGTATGTTACCTCTCTGTGGGATAAGCTGTCCCAATTTAAACACTACCTGCTAAAACTCTTGTTAAGACATGGCAATTTGTTTTAAACTGGCTGCTAGTTTTGTAAGAGCCAAGACTCTTGGGTAGGGTTGTGAATAAGCGTGCAAGTGGCTGAACTTGAAGAGCTCACCTCAGCAGTTCCTATCAGTAACTAGCAACCCACTGCACTGTTACCGTGATATCTATACTTTATCAAATGAAAGTGTCATTTAAGTCAATTTAATTAGGTTTGAGTTAACGTCTCCTGGGAGCACATTACATCTTTTAAAGATATTGTTCCAGGCAAGCGGTAGCTTTAGACTGGCGCTGCTTCATTGGTTAAGTTCATGTATTTTCAGTTACTGTCATGACCTTAAGGGCTGAGAGATGGTTAAAAAAAAAAAAAAAAAAAAAAGTGTAGTCTAGAGCATAATGACGTGATAGCTTTTTAATAAACTGGCAAATACATATGTACTTACATCGCCCTACTATCATGCTGTGTCAGGGTCCTGCTGTCTTTCAGGGCAGGTGGATTGGTGAGAAACACAACTTGTTTATTAAATTTTCATCTACAAAGGAAAGCCATCCTTTTCTGTTACAGAAAGTCTTATATGGAATACTGTTAGAATAAGTTTAGTGTTTTACTGATTGGAGTAAACAAGGTCTGAATTCTCAAGTAGGTAATTTTTAATTTCAAATCAGAAAGTTATGATACTGTGATGTGCTAGAGGAGGTACTTGTCCCAGAACATGGTGAGAGCAGCAGTTCAGCTCTCTAGTTGTAGTGGCACTCACCAATTCTGTAGTTAAACTCATTCTCCTGAACCTCATTTTTCAGGAAATTACAGCCAGATCAAACGGGCTTTTTAAAGTTATTTTAAAAGGGATTTGATGGTTTCCTACTTACAGTGACAGCCTTGCTAAAATAGCATAACAGGAGAATCGATTAAATTTACTGATGGTTTAGAATCTAGTTCCGTGCTATTTATGTGCTAGGGTAAGCTCTCTGTCTTTAGTGGACAGCTTCTGAGTACGTAACAGTAACCATGTTAATATGTATATATTTAAGTCTCCTTGTTGAACTTACAGCTGTCTATCAGAACTCTAATCTGATGATCTTTGCTTTACAGTATAAAACATCATTGTTCAGTTACATTTAAAATAAAAATGGAGTTCTAAGCTTATGTTAGAGTCGCTCCTTTTATTTTCGTGTTGTGCATGCGAGGAGCTTATTTAAGAGGATGATAACTTTAAAGTGTTTTGACTTTGTTTTCTAATATTGTTGTATAGCTTCTGGTTTTAAGCATAGAACAAGAAATACAGGAAGTTAAGTATACATATGACAGCTAGTTACATAAAAGGAAGGTTGCCAGTAGTACTGCTGCAATATTCACAGTTAGAGATAAAATCAATATATTTAATAATTTAACTCTTAAATACCACTGCAGAAGAGAAAGTTCAGTCTTTATTTTCTAAATGGTACCAAGACCTGCTGTTGCTACAGCGATGGAGAGGAAGGAAGCAAAAAGCATTCTTTGTGTGTTTCTGTAGTCTACAGGGCAGTTTACATCAATTCAAAATGTAAGATGAAACATGTCATTCTCGAAGTAAGGCATTTACTATACTTCATCACATAAGTCTGAAGTTGTTTCACAAATAATGTAAGCAAATATACATTTACCATAATATTTAGCATATTTTCTCTCTTTAATTGTCCTCTGACAAAATCAGAGACTTTTTTTTTTCCAAATCATTCTCCTCTCTCACTGCAAATTTTATCTTTAAAGCTTGCTAGCTGTCATGGGCAAGCGTTTTGTTTCATCAATAACATCTTGATGTAGAATATACTCTTTTAAAAGCTTCCTGTTGCTGTATAATCTATAAAAATAATGGTGTGAACATTAAGATAGAGGAACTGGTGGCATTTTAAGATCAGTGTCAAAGATGCTATCCCAGGTTAAGCGATAGTAATTAAAAAGACGGGAGACCTGGCGACAAGTCTGCACAAGAGCCAGCGATGGAGCTGAACCAGCACAGCAGCTATTGGGAATCATTGGGCAAGGACATCTAACTGAATGGTGCTATGTAAACCACTAAACAGCATTGGTTTTGACACATGCATGTTACCATTTAATATGCATAATAATCCTCAACATTTAAAATCTCCTGCTGCAGCGAAAATCGAGGTATTTTTCAGTGGCACAACTGCATGGGAGGAATAATTGTGTAATGCTAATGAAAGTGATGTAATCAATTTGCAGTCATGCTTTCCTGTAAACTCGCTTTTAATTTCACATTTGGTAAATACAGGCATTAAATCCAAAAAGCATGTGTCCCCTTCTGTAGACATGACTGACAAGCCCTATGTGCAATGTGCTTCCAAAACAAACATGACTCAATACCTTTGGGTCGGTAACTCATACAAACGATGAAGAAAGTTTTTTGGTAATGTTCCTAAAGTCTATCTTAGCAAAAGTAGCAATTCATATGTTGGAGAAACATAATGAAAATTGGGTTTATAAAAATCTGTATGCTGTGTGATAATTGTGCCTTCTTGGAGGATACACACAGTTACTCAAACTAGTTGATTACATTGTTATACTTAAGGAAATTTCTTATATAAAAAAATAAACACATTTTTTAAATCTACGGTTTTACCAGACCAGTGTGTCTTTCGGCACGAGCACTGTGATAGCTACTTGTGACATAAAGCACATGAAAGAAAAACAAACTATGTGATTTGGGTAACTTACAAAACCCCATTTTTTGTTTAATTTCACAGTGATGGAATCACACATGTGGGTAAGTTCACAGCTGGCACAGTGTGAAGTGAATTTTCATGTATACCAGGCAGGAGGTTCTCAGCAGAAGTTACCCGTTAATATCATGGGGAGGCCCCAGATCCTAAGCTGACCCCTGCAAGTAGTTACAAACCTCTCAGTTGGGATCCTCTTACCTATAGTTTGCTAGTTAACCAAGGAAATAATTCACTATTTCTTTATCTGTTTCACAATGTCAGTTTACTTAAAACAGAAACCATTTCATGCTGAGCTATGACACGACGTATTTGGCTTTTGAAAGGCTGAAAAAGCTGTTAGAAAATATCAAAGGGGTTAATTAGGAAAGCAAACAGTCAGAGGAGTAACAAGCGCTACCTCCAAACCTGTGCTGAAAGTGATGTTTATTAAAGGTGTGTACCTATCAAGACTGCCAGATGAATGTTACTTGTTTGGAGTTAAAAAATTAAAATAAAAATCCCACAATGATTGGGTACTCGGTATAGAATATATTCAGAAAAAGTATTTAAAATTCATGGATGACCTAGGCCCTGATTGGCTGAGCCACTTAAAGATTGGATAAGTTGTAAAATAGAGCGTTAAGTGCTTGTTGACTGGCTATATTCTGAATAGCTCAGCAGACTGGAATTATTGTTTCATTGTGTCACAGGTTTCCTTATCCAGAAAATGTACATTACTCAACAATTAACTAGGGACTTTATAAGGACTTCTGGAGATTAAGATTAAATAAGGTACTGCAGAAGAAAATGTCCAATGATCAATGTTTCTAACTCAAAAAATGCAAAGCCTCCATTTCATTTCTGTTTGAACTGGCTCGCTCCAGAGCTAGTCAGCAACACTTAATGTGATTGCTAGAAGATCAACGAGCTGTTTCTTGTCCCATTCCTGAGGTTACACATTTTCTGAGACTCATTTTTTTCTTTTCCTTATGGGACTGATCTGCACTGCCGAAGTCAGTGATTATGTACGCTGGCTTGGACATAACGTTGAGAAATTACTCCTTTCTCCACTGAAATCACTTGTGAGAAGAATTGCAAAAACTGTTTATCGCACACTATCGAAACACAGTTTGAGTAAGAAATCATGGATTGTCTCATAATACTCTAAGACAGACGTCCACAGGCTTAAGTTTGGTGTGAACTTCAGAAAACAGTTTTAGAGGCTGAAGGGTTTGGGGAAGTTTTTTAAATAGAAAAGATTTTATACCCATTTAAATTATATGTAAGTATATGTTTTATATCTGCATACACATGCATGTGCACACATGCACAGAGCAGTCCTCTCCATGCTGGAAAATCCAGACTGTTATCTCTAGCAGACCTTGAAAAAGTTGTCAAACGTTACCATGCCAGGCAGTAATTTTTCACAGTTGCAGTGCAGTTTGTTAGCTACATTAAGCACTATGGTTCCTACTCCCTCTCCTAGGGGTAATCCCATCAGAAAAGGAAAAGAAACTATGTAACTGCCACAAGGTGAAAACAAGCGTTACAAGAGCATCATTCAGAATGAGGAAGGGTTTGTGTCTGTGCTCTGGCATGCACAAAGGCTTTTAATTGTCTGGAGAGAAGATCTGCTGAAAAATGCAGAAGCGTTCCCTTGATCTGACGGCTCATGTGAAAATAAGCAACCTAACTGGCAGTAGGGCATACTTTGTAGCTATAGCTACTGTTACAGTTCATGAAATACTACTGAGAAGAATCATTTGGGGGAGGGGGGGAAGAAAACCGTTTTTTCCAAGCCTTTTTTGACCACCTTAGCTACTGAAATCCAAAAGTAATCCAAGACATACCGCATCTGAGGTCTCTATACAGATGTCATATACAGACTGACTCTGAACCTCTTCAGGGACTTAGTTTTGGAGTATGAGATGCTACCTCATGATCAGAGGACAGATGTCATCAGCTGGGGATGGTTCGGTGGAGCTGCATGACACAGAAATAGAGGCTGCCCTGCCCACTGTGAGTGAGGGTAGGAGGTTAGGAGAAACTCACATCAGCAGCCCTTCTCCCTCCCCTGGCTCTGTTCCCCAAAACTCAGGCTCTGAGGTTACACCTTCATTTCACATTTAACTCTTAGGTCCACTTAGCTCAACCGAGAAGGCCGTAATGCAAAACTGTATTTGAGCTGCACCCACCAGAACTAGCAGCTGTTTAAACTGTGCTGGTTCGAGCGCTAGTCCCTCCTCTGTGACAGATCAACTACCTCAAATTAAAATCATCATCATGCGCCATCAGAGGTTTGTTTATGTAGGTGTACCTAGAGAGCTCGGGTATGGCATAACGTCAGGTACAAAGCTACCGAAGGCAAGCACGGAAAAAAATGAACGACTGCAAGACGGTTTGATCAGAAAGCATCAACACACACAACGCCGACAGCAAAGTGATAATTAAAGGCCTGAAACTCGGGGTTCCAACGCTTGGAAAGAAACCGCCAGGCCGGTGGCCACCGGAGCCCCCCGGAGCCCGCCGGCCCAGCGGCAGCAGGCACCCTGGGGCCAGCCCTTCCCCGGGGCTCGGCAGCTTCCACGGGCGGGACTGGCGAGGAGGAGGAGGAGGAGGAAGGGGGGCCGGGGAAAGCCAGACGGGGGGAGGCAGAAGCCGGCCCCGGGGCCGCCGGAGGGCACAGAGAGAGAGACGACGGTCCCCGCTGGGGGAGACGGGATTCCCGCCCAGCCCGCCTGAGGTAACGGGGACCACGCCCCGCTCGCAGCCACGCCCCTCGCTCGCCTCCCGTGAGCATGCGCGGAAGGGAGGGGGAGGACCGCCGCAGCGCATGCGCGCTGCCCGCCCGGCCCCCTATTACCTGCGAGCCGCCTGGGGCCGTCGTTTTCTTTTTCTTGGCGGGGCCGCTGCCGGTACCCGGGCTCGCCGGGCGCTTCTTGCTACGGGATGGCGCGCCGGCGGGAGAAGAGGCCGCCGCGGGGATCAGACTCGCCATTTCTTCACCCACACACACACCCCCCTCCGCTCCCCTTCGCGCCCGGGCTGAGCACGTCGGCGGGGCGGAACCGGGAGAGAGCGCTTCCCCCTCCCTCCGCCCCTCCCCGGGCTCGAGGTAGCGCTGCGCAGGCGCAGTGGCGGCGCGGGCCGGCGTCCTTGTGGCGCGGCGGGGCATGCGCAGTAGCAGCGGTGTGGCTTCCTGCCTTCCCCCCCCCCCCTCCTTCGCCGGGCTGTGTGAGGGGGAGGTCAGGGCGGTTTGGTCTCAGCTTGTGAGGGTTTCCACAGTGGGTGTGCCAGCCCCCGGTGTTTTAGCAGCTAGGGCGAATCTTGTAGGAAGCAGCCTGCCTCCTTATTGCTTCCCCCTCCCCGTCTCCTGGGGGGAGCTCATCTCACTTCGCCTGGCTGCGCGGCCCCGGGCTCGGCCTGGCGCCTCATGTGCGTGGGAGGTGACAAAATGTGGCAAGTTTGGGGTTTGCTAACCGTAGGAGGTAGTAAGTGTGCAAGGGTGGAAAGGGCGCTTGCTGCCGCGGAGTCCTGTATATCGCAGAGGCCTCCAGCGTGCAGTCATTTGGAAAGTGTAAAATAAAAAGCTGTGTAAGACTCGGCTGAATACAAGCTGTAGTTTGGGAGATGGGGGACCTAGCCTGTTGGACAGCGTGGGCGCTGGAGTACGGTGCTGGGTATGCAGGCAGTTGCTGTCTTAAGCCTGCCCAAAGCGAGGTAAAGTTTATGCAAAATGCTTTCAGACCAGAGAAGGGGCTGTGAGTCTCTATATGTATCAGCTTTTTCCAGTTGTCTTGATAAAACATGCAGCAGGTCTTAATCGTTCCCTACAGCTCTAAGATCATGAGCTCCGAGAAGCCTACTAATAAGTGTTTTATGTTATTGTCCACACTTAAACTGTATGCTCTTTTTAAATGTAAGTTGCAAGTAATTACGGTTGTCATTAAAGATTTTGAAATATGACTACAGATAGCTGATAGTGTCTTTCTGGGTAGTTCATACAGTTACAGATTCCGTTGCTTTCACCTTGTTTTGACATGGTTAGTGAGCCAATCCAGCAATTTTTCCTCTTGTTGGAATCCGGAGTAATTTTGCACCGGAGCAATGTACCAGAATAGATTTCCATTGATTCGGACTGTGCTCCAATGTCTTTTCACAGTCCTCTTGCTGTCTGTGCTGTTTCATACCCTGTCCCAGAGAACTGGCTGATGATAATACAGGGTTGCAGACAGTTCTCAAGCTGCTTGATGGCTGATAAAACTGTTTTTAGCTTCATTATGTTTGCATGCAGCTGCATTCAACATACTGGTCAACTTACTACCGTATTTGTTTGAGCTGACTCTATGCAATGCCTGACTACTAGGTTTCTAGGTGCAGCTGTATGAGATCCTGACCCAGTGCGTGCCTTGTGGAGAGTCAGAGGTCCAAGAAGTTGATATTCAGGCATAAAAATTGGGTCACGTTTATAGATGGTGGTGTAATGAGGACTGAGCTTGGTCACAGTAGGGGTGCCAGGCAGTGCTATGTAAAACAAAAGCTTTGAAGGTGGCCTGAAAGAGAGTTGAAGACAAAAGCCTGGACTTCCAGGCTTCGTTCCAGGCACCTGTGTACGTAGCGGAAAAGCAGGACGAGATTTGCTTTCCAGGGGCATAAGCGAGGCCTTGCACAAACATCCAAGCCCCATCTTGTCCTTCCCAACTGTAGTTGCTGTCATTCTGTCTGAGTGTGCAGGCTGGTAGACATGATTGCATTTGCCCTTAGTGATTGTTATAGGCTGCTGTGTGCTATGCAGTATGTGTTTCTTCTCGCTTCAGATGACAGCCTCCCGATGCATGCTCAAGATGGTGACCTGAGTTTGAAATTAGCAGGGGCACTGGCAATTGCAGGGGTTTCGTGTCCCCTGACAAAGCCAAATCTGCTTTGCTGTATGCTCAAAGCGTTGATCTTGTCTTAGTCAGCCTTTTTTCATTCCCAGGGCTGGGACCCGTCTGTTTCCCACGCACATGCTGTGTGCTCAGCTCCCAGGCATGCCCAATTAAAGAGAAAGCATACCTTATCACAGGAACGTTTTTACTGAGAGGAGCATCTTTAATGCTGCTGCAGAGTAGATGTTGCATGTGAATCATGCAGAGAATTAACGTGCTGCACGAATGAAAGTTTTTAAATAGCACTTAGCCAGGCATTTTCTGATCTGTACCCATTTTTTTCAATCGGTTTACTAAAAAGAAAATCACAAGGCCCGTGTGTATTGCAGCAATATTAAGTACAGTGCAATTTTACATGGTACCACATGCTTTACAATCCCAGAAGGCCTACAACTCCTTGGAAAATAGCAATAATGGCAATGTAAACGGCAAGAGTGTCTGCAGGGGATGAGTAATAGAATTAAGGATGTGGGAAGGGCTGTGGAGTTGCAAGGCTGCCTTCTCCCCACTCCTTGAGCAGCTGTCCACACCCAGCCCTGCTGCAAATTAAGAGGTGGTGTTCTGGTGAATAAGTGCAATATGTGTCTTGCTAGGTTCCTGTTACAGGCTTAAATGGGCGCTTGCTTTGTGATATGGACAAGGGCTCGCATGAAGAAGTGCAAATTGCAATTGCTAGTCTGGCTTGGTGGGACTCGGCTCTTCCTGCTGTTCATTTTGAACCTGGCTCGAGGTGAACACAGTTTCCCTCGCTAGTACTGCAAGGTCTATTTTTTATGTGCTGCCTCGCTAATGAGAAAAATACAGCTCAGCAATAACGCTGCATGCTCTTTGATGTGAGCAGTCACCCACCTGTCTGTTAGTAACAGTGAACTGGAAAGGCTCCTAGTACTTTTCTCCCTCCTGAATTAGGGGAGAAGATCTCAGGCTCCTATCCCAGGTTTATGAGGTGGGATTTTGGTTTTGTTTTGGGTTTTTTTTTTTTCCACCCTTCAACTGGATGAAAATTGAACACAAACGATAGTTTTCTCATCATGCAGAGGGGATTACTCCAGTGTGAAGCTGTTGAGGCATATGAAGGGTGGTGGGTGCCTCATGATTAGGATAATTTAAGATTAACTTTTTGTCTTTTCCTTAGTGAAGGCAGAAAGCAATGAGAGAAGAAAATGTTTGGAAAACCAGCAGAAGGATCTTTAGCATGAGTTAGGATAAAACAGGGTAGAGAGAGCGAGGCCCCCAGCAGCCACGCTCTGCCCCTGCACAGGCTGCATCTGTGAGCCGCGGGGTTGTAGGAGGGCTGCGAAGTATGACATCAGCCGCCGGGACAGCAAGGACCGACCTGAAATGGAGGAGGATGGCCTACCGTGACGAACGTCAGTAATGTGTATGTGGAGGTGCAGGGACAGCTGATGGAGAAGAGCCATAGGCAGAAATGGTTGGGGCAGCATACGCTTTGTCAGATCTGCTGCCTGCCCGAGCCCCAGGAGTGGCTTCCTAGCGAGTAGAGAGTTGTGCCAGCTCCCTTCCTACCGGTACTGGTGAACTGGCCCAGCGGAGTGGCTGGCTGTGGTGGGACGGCCTCCGACTGCCATGTCCAGGCTGTGTGGGAGCAAACGCCTCGGATGCTTTTGGACCAAATGCACTGGTACTCTTCTGCTCCATCAGAAGGAAAAAGCCAGCCTCTGTGACTGTGAATTTATTCTGTTCCAAGCTTTGACATTAAATCTCTCTCAGTATCTAATTTACATCCCACCTGGCTGTTTAGCTTTTAACATTCCTACTATTCTTACTTCTGTACTACCAGAAAAATGGGCGGGTTAAAATTGAAATTTTCTTGTGGCTTCAGTCATTGGCCCTATTGCAGTTTACAGGATTATTAGGTATGTAAAATGGTGCGTGAGAATATGCATAATCCCTCTGTATACCACAGAATTAAAATGAAGGTTTTAAAATTCTTACATAACCTCTTCCTGCGTTTTTTTCATGTGTACAAAGTGGGGATAACTTTTTACTAGATGGTAGGTTGAACTCAGTGTAGGAAGTTGTGGCAGTTGAGAAGTATCTCCTAGTGATGGTTACATAGTAATTTGTACCATTATGATTTCCTGGCAATACAGACAACTCTTCTGTTAATTTATCCATCTTTAGCAGCATTGCACAGATGCAATTTGTGCTATAATTTGTAAGTTTGTAACTCTTTACAAAGACTTAAGTTTTATGTAAAAAAAAAAAAAAAATTTTTTTTTCCTTTTACTTGTGTATGTGTCTACTGGGTGTCATTTGCATTTTTATAGAGGCTCTGGAAAAAGAAAAGATTGAAGTTCTTAGCTTCACTGCTCTATCAGGTAAAAAGCAATGGTTTCCTGCAGGGTAGCTTGTGAGGTCTGGTGGCATTTTGTACATTATTCTTTAAAAGTACTTGGAGGCTTTGATGACTTTTCGGAGCCTGCAGTGTGAACTCGTGATTTGCATTTGTTCCCTGCAATTTGCAGCTGCAGGCACTGCACTAGCTTTGTTTAAATATAATGCCGAATGCCTTTAAAATAGGTATTTGAACTTTGGATTAAGGAGACTACTTTTGTAATATTAAAGGCCTTTTTACTGCACACATCAAATATCTAACTTGCAATGCAATCTTCCTGTTAGAAGTTTTGAAAAAGCCATTTCTATGTTCTTAGTAACACAAAAAGAGAAGCAGGGCCTTTAGAAATGCCCTTTGTGCCATTTTCCTAGTAGCTTCTCCTTCTTGAAGTTTATTTTAAAATGTGATGAATTTGACACATCAGAAACGAGCAGTAGGAGAAGAGTCAAAGTGCTGTTCTGTTTGCAGTTTAGTTGTACTTTATTTGAATTTTTTGCTACTAACTCAGTAAAGTTATGTTGACAGCACACTTGCCATTTATCAGTGTTGTTACCTGAAGTGTGGACTTCCGACCAAAAATTGTATGCATGCTGTGTCTGGAAGGTTTAACCAAAATACTGTGTAGGAAAGAGAAATCTAACCCAAAAGGTTATGTTAAATGCAGATTTCACTATGGTAAAGCAGAGTTCTACACTGGAAAAAAAAATTGACATGTAGTATTTGATGTTGATTTTAAACATTATTCTGTTTGCGTACACTGTGAAAGAAAGAAACTGGCCACTGTGCAGTTAATGGAACCCTGTATTCTCTATGTCCTGGATAATTATTTATTATGCAATATTTAACATATTTACCCACTGTCTCAAAAGATTTATGAATTAATTTATCGTATTAGATTTAATCTTATCTTTTTGAAAATGAAAATGGGTTAAGAATTTCCCTATTTAGTTTGCATTCAGATTCTGATGAATGTTTTCTGCAGTTATTCATGTGAACAAGTTCTTGATTTCTGAAATGCTCAGCTGAGAAAGATAAAAATGTCATGATACTCATTTGCATAATCTTCAATGCAGTAAGCACCTTGAAAATGCTGTAGATTTGTAGACTGAAAAAAAATGTGGATTAGCTGAGTAAGTAATCTGATTTGTGAAGATAAGATCTTGGTGGGCTGGCAAATAGTTTGCGAGCAATCTGGAGACTGAGCATGGTCATATAATTAATTTATTAATAATTCTAAATAAAGAATAAATTCACAGAAATAAAAATGTCCCATTGAATTCATTAACAGAACAGGGGTTGAAGTCACTGAATAAATTGCTCACAGGGATTATTAGCTCATGCATCTCTGCTTGTTAGAACAAGTCTTCTAGTGCTATAGCACTTTTAGTTCTATAGTAATTTTGCATTTGCCTGTAGATTAAGGCTGTGATATTTTTATTGCAATTAGGATATAAATTTGAGTAAGTTAATACTGCCAAGAGTATCTCTAAGTGTTAGTGGGCCATCTGTGAATGTTATCTGCTTTGCTCACTAATATTTTCTTGATGCAAAAAACCCCAAAAGATGAAGACGCAGAGTGCAACCAATATGTGTCATCTGCTTGATAACATCTTGACTTTAGTGGTTGTTTGTCAGTCGCTTTTTTTTTTTTTTTTTTTTTTTTCAGATGCAAACTAGGAATTCAAGTGCTAGATAACCTACTCCGGTGGGTGCTGAGCTAGTCAGACTCTACCCAGTGTCTTAGCCAAGGTCTCTGCTCTGCTGGGCTGCTACTGTGCAAACCAGATGATGGGGTAGGCAAAAGAAAAAAAACTGACTAAATTTGCAGATGATACCAAGCCAAAAGGAGACTGTAGTTGGAGCATAAGATTAGAATATAGAGAAAAGGTTGGTTTGTTTGTGTTGTTTTTTAAAAAATGTTTATAAATAAACCACCACAGAGAAGCACAAATTCATACTTCATTTCTACAGCCAGTGATTTTTTTTAAGAGTCTTGTCTGCTGATCCTGGGAAAGCCCTAGAGTCCGTGTGAGGTGATCAAGAGAAGCAAATCGATACTGCTCAGCATCAGTGTAATTTTTGTGACATCTCTAAAAAAGATCATCTCTTGTTGAATAAAAAGTGTTCTACAGAGAGAAAAAAACTGAAAACAATTGGAACTACGTAAATCATGGGCTGGGGTAAAAATGAGTAGGTAACAGTTGCAGTAGAAGGTATCGCAGAGCCTGGGTGAATTATGGGCTGGGTGTGAATCGGCGGTATTGCCGTGCCTTGAAACGTACGCGTCACTAGGAGCAGGAAGCCTGCAAGGCACATGCTGTAATCCCTTCACTTGTCAAAGCTTTGGTTAAGCTCCATTTGAATGCTATGTCTAGCTTTGGGCATTACACCTCTGGACTCTCTCCAAAGCTTTCTTGTCTTTCTTGAAGAGAAGAGGAGGATGCTCTGAGGTCTAGGAAGCATCATCGGTGAAGAGCCATTGAGAATTTGGGTTACATGTGTGGCATAAGGAGGAGAAGGGGGCTGGAGGAGATTTCTGCAGAAAAGGAAGAACTCTCCTCTGTGCCCATTGTAGATGGACTCAATTTACTGAGCAATATAGGCCATTCTTTATACGCTAACCATACGCCACACTTTTTTTTTTTTAACTAGTAATGATCCTACTAGAAGAATCTGTTTTGTTACTTTCTGTGATGTGCTGAAGTGGGTAATATGTAGAGGAATTTTGATATTTGGGGGGTTGGTGTTTGTCTTTTTTCTTTCAATGATTAGTTGACTACAATTTGAGAGGGCTTGGGTTTTCTTTCTAGGTTTTGGTAGATGAGTCCAAGGATATGAAAAGCCACTGCAAGGCAGGAGGGACCATGTCTGTGACTGTAACAATGAAGAAATAAAGGGATTAACTTTGCAGCAAGGAAGATTCAGGTTATATTACAAAGAGCTTTTTTCAGAGAAGGCCAGCTTTGCACTAGAATAGCTTGCTTTTGAAGGTTTTGAAAAACAGGTTAGACATCTGCCACAAAAAGTCACGCACAACTGATTCTACCAAGAGACAGGAGAGTAGATTAGATGACCTCTCAAGAATTTCTCCAGTTCTGTGTTCTCTGATTCTGTCAATTCCATCGTTATTCGTAAAAGGCATGTGCTTTCACACAGAGAAGGGAGAATGTGAGGCTGGCCGTACGGGGTCAGACTGTTTAACCCAGTACACCATCCTCAGTGGGAGCTGAAAGCAAATGTGCGGGGAAGACGGTACAAACAGGGCAACTACAGAGGACGATACTTGTTCTGTAGATGGTTTCTGTGTATTTAGTAGCTCTTGGTAAATTCCAGTTCTGTGAATTTGTCCGGTGCAGCTTGAACAAGCCTGCGCTGCTAGTGTTCATGGTATCCGCAACCAGAAGTACTTGCCGCTGAATCACGCGTGTGAAGACCCACCTCTTTCTCTTGGTTTTTAACCTGACTCTCTTCTAGCTTCATTTGGTGCTTTTTGGCTCTTGTTTTTTTGAGAAACATTAAACACCCACCCTCTCCATTGCCGCAAAAGACTTTATAGACCTTGACCTTATTCAGTCTTAAACATTTCTGTTTCTAGAATCAAGAGTTCTAGCTCACTTAGCTATTTCTTATATGGAAGATGATGCTTGGATTCTCCTTGTTGGGAACATCTTCAGCTCTACATCCTTCCGGATGGAGGGAAAAAACTGCATGCAATATTTAAGATGCAGGTTCTCTGTAGGTAGCAAAGAGATGTTCTCTGGTTTAGCCTCAAATCCTTTTCGAATAAGTGATTTTCTTTTTTTGACTGTTGTTGAACCCTAAGCTTATGTTTCCATGAGCTCTCTGTCCTGACCTCAAGGTCTCTCTTCCGGAGTAATACTTGTCGACTCATTGTATATTTGAAATTTGGACAGCTTTATTCTCCTGTGTATCTTTTTATGTTTATCTATATTGAATTTCCTGTGCCGGTTTATTGCCTAATTACTAAGTCACATAAGGTCTGTATGTAGTTCTTCATTATGAGCCCTCACCTTCACTACCCTAAATAATGAAGTAGCATCAGCAACTTTTGCCACCTTGCTACACCCCTTTTCTAGCTTGCTTATAAATACAATGAGCAACACAAGTCCCAGGACAGATCTCTGTGAGGACTATTTACTGCCTTAACTCTTTTAGGCGATTATATTCTATTTTTTGACAAGTTCTCTGTCTGTGCAAGAGCCTTCTTTTTTTTATTTTTTTGGTAGGTGCTTGGGTTCCTTAAGCCTTCTGGAAATCCAGAGAGATTGTATCAGCTGGAATTCCACTGTCCATGTGCTTGTGGGCATAAAATTACAACAGTAGTAGCAAACAATGTGATTCTCTTTTACATGAGAAACTGTTCTTTTCACCAAATACAAATTTGTCAGTTAAGTCGTGCTATTACATTCCTAGTTCTGACGCGTAGACTTACTGTGCTTTTTAATGCTCAGAATACAATGATTTCATCATCCGTGTCTTCATTTTTTGAATCCTGGAATTATAAATGGATACATTTTACCACTTGAAGAAAGATTTTGATGAAGAACATTGTTAACTGTGTGCTGTTGAGTCTGTCATGTTATACAGTAGAAAATTTGCAAATCCATTTGAATCTTTTCAGTAGGCATGATTAGTATTTAAACAAACTAGATTTTTTTCCAGCACGGTTTAATGTTCTGTTATTGCTGAGATTATTGACAAAAAAAGAGGTGTGTCAGCCTGTCCTAGTGTCTTTTTTGTTTCCTAGTTTGGAGGTGAATATGGCTCAGCAAACTTGAGTGAGAGGAAAAAGGAAAAGTAGCTTCAAGTCAGGGTTATGCTCTCCTGGTCACATCCGTTGCTCTGAGTTTGGCCAAAGGGCTGAGTTTACTGGCTTGCATTAGACGGATATATACAGCCCTTCGCAAATGAGGAATTTTTGCTAATTATTTAATTGTGTGAGCAAGCTAAGATCTCTGCTCCTTTAATGGAGAGGAGCCCATCATTAAAAATGTAATGCATGTTTTCGAGTAATTAAAAATGGTGCATCTGAATACTTTTCAAGGTTTTTCCCTTCCCCCAATTCCTTCCTTCCTCCAACACGCTTCTGGCGTGGGGGTGTGTTGTTTCCTGTAGCAAATATTAAGGGCTGATATGAACAGAAGATATTGTCTTGATCACCTTTCCTCTTTTATGGTTGAAAGCAAATGTTTTCTGCATGATTTTGATTTTTAAAAAACCCTGCAAATATCATTCAAATTCCTCTCTTGAAAGGTTCCAAGGAATCTGGCTTCTCCAGCTAAAGATCTGAGAATGCATATAATTATACCTAATCATTTCACCACTGTCAGATTAGATTGATTTTTAGTCACTTTTGTGCAGATTAGATTCAACTCAGGTGCTCAAAGAGAAAGAAGGTGCGTTAATCTGCAGTGACATTCTGTCTCTCCCAATTAGCGAGTTCTAAGAGCTGTTAGGTAATGCAAGTTTGATGGTGTGAAGCATTTTTGTTCTCCCATGCATTTAGTAAAGTTAAGGAGGTTTAGGCCCTCAAATACAACCATCAGCAACTTAAGGGTTGGGCCTACAAAAAAAAAAAAAAGCGTGACAAATTAATGGAAATAAAGAATATTCCAGACGGATTTAAAGGCTGGGGACAAACCATGGTGGTTAAATTGAGATTTTGAGGGAGACTTTTTTAAAAATTATATTTCTGTAATGTAAGCCTCTAGTGTACGCATCTTTGTGCAATCAAAATCTGTCTTTCAAAATTGTGGCTAGTATATTGACATTTATAATGTGTGTAAGTCTGCATGTAGTGGTTTCTCTAATGCTGCACAACCTTGTTAGCTGGCATGTGTGTGTTTCTGTGCAGTGTTGAAGGTCACACACTAATTTCTTCAAACTGCATGTGGTCAGACCATAATTTTAATTATTTTCAAAGCAATAGTACATTAGCATTACAGAAGTGAACAGTGAAGGACAAAGTACTGAAAAATGAAGTGCAAATAAATGACATTGCAATGTGTGCATCTCTTCTGATTTGGCAGAATTAATGCTGGCAAGGCTTTGCTGTATCTCAAAGTATATGTTTATTGCTTAATTATCTCAGTTACTGAATATGCTCATTGCGTAATCTGGGGAAGCAGTAATTGAGTCCATTACTGTAGATAAACAATTGCCAATTTATAGTACTTCAGGAAAAAAATCTTGACTGTAAACAGATGTTACAAAATCTAAAATATTGATGCTATCTTACTTTTACCATGATGAAATTGTAAGTGATTTTCTTAATGTGCACTCTGCCAATGCTTGTTGAAAATTGCCAGTATTTTCTTTTTATTTCTGGGAGAAAGGAGTCTGCTCCAATTATATTAAAATATTTTTTTCCTTTTCACACTTGCCTTAATTTTTGGATGAGCTATTCTTTTGTTTGTTTGTTTGATGTTGGTATTAGCTAATGTCAAGAAGCCAGTTCTTTTTAATAACTTAAGAAGATTAGCTTTTGATTAAATGAGAGCAATATGGGATGTAATTGTAACTGATGGAGCAACGATGATTTTGTAGGCATGTAGGCAGTTTTCAGTCTCCTACTTAAAGAGATATAATAAGTTCATCTTATTTCAGGAATGTTTGCATAAATCCCAATTTAGCGTTAAAAAAAAACGAAAAACCCAACCTGGTGGGAACTAAATATCAGAAACTAGTTTGAACGGCATGGTGAGATGTAGGGTGTTTCCTGCAGATCATAATCCCTTGTAATTTTTAGGTTTAATTCCTTATATCTTGCCAGATAATCCCAAAGCAGTGGTCAATATCCGCTTTCCCACTTTCATAAAACTCTGATTGTTTGAAATTGTACTATAGGTTGGAAAGAGGGAATTTTGCTACACCTGAAACAATCCATAGAAGAAATAGGTGTGGTTGGTTGTTTTGTTTTGTTTTGTTGGCGGTTATGAATTATCCAGTGCTTTAAAATACGTAACTACAAGATGCAGCTCCTGCATGGGCAGGGACACCATAGTCTTGTCTGAATGATTTCTGTTTGGATGAGGCAAGGCCTGGGCTGATTCCTCTGGGAAGCGGAGGAAAACTCTCCATTGACCATGGCAGGAGCTAGAGTTTCTCCAGAAAGAGGAGTTACTTCATATACTCGAGAAGCTTATGTGAGTCTAAAATTGGAATTGGGACCTCTAATGTCCTACAAGAATGAAGTTGCAACCTGTATGAAAGACTTTCTGTCTTCTAACCGCCCCATTGCTTTGTCAGCTTACGTATTCTCATATTACAATATATGCTATACAGCAGTGATAGATTGGGTTTTAATATATATAAAAATAGAGAGAGGTTTTAATATTTATTTATGTAACTGGAAGTCACATACACAGACAGACATACATATATATATAAAGATAAAACTTCTATATACCTCTATAGAAGTGTGTGTGTGAGTGAGTGCATGTAAAAAGCACTTCAGAGGGCTCTCCTACTATCGTTAAAGTTTTGCCATTGAGTATAGTAAGAGTGAGTACATGCCTCCTGTTATGCAGAATTATTCTCCCAGTCTCGGGGGGCAATTTTGTTTCTTACGTCTGCAAAATGAAACTGATCTCACAAATACTTAGCCCAGAAGTGTTCATTTAATTTTGGCAGTAGTCCCACTGAATTTAATGAGCCCTTAGATGGTAAATTCTTTGGGGCTTTTATTTTCCTTTGTGCCTTATTCAGTGGTAAGCACAATCTCCATTAGCTTTTACATTAACATCTACTGTTACTTACAGCAAAATGCTTTTAGGTTTTGGCTTGAAAATGCTAATTCAAACACATAGGCACAAAAACTCTGAGGCAAAAGACAACAATTAAATTAGAATTATTCCAAAATTACTTTTGAAGAATCTGAGTTGCCTTTGTGAAATTTCAAAAGCTACCTTTTTGAGTGCTGCTGCAGGGGTCGTCTAATTTGGCCTTAATTGGAAAAAGAGTCTTACAGCCATTGGGATTTTCGAGCGGGGAAGTATTGTAGCCCTCGGATGGTAAACACTCCAACCTGCTGATGAACACTGATAGCCAAGGTAACTCTGGCTTCTGTGGAGCTGGGAGTAAGTGTAGAAAACCACAGCTTTTGTTAACTCCAATGCTGACAGCCAAAGGTATCCGACTGTTACCCATTGGGGTCCTCTGAAATCCATTCCAGTTAACAGCGCTCTTCCAACTGTCTGCAGCGGCTCTGGATGAGCCTTCTCTTCTGCATGCTTCCCAAATCACATGCCTAAACTAAGCTTCCTGCAGGCTGGATTTGCTCAGTAGAATTGATGTGGTCTGACTATGTATTTATCAATAAGCTAAATGTAAAGCACAAGCTCATTTTAGATAATTGACACTTTTTTTTTTTTTCCCCATCCCAGATAGTTTCAATCATTAGTTTCACAGCGGAGTATAATTTAACCTTGCCAGCAGAGAATTTCTAAACTTTGTAAGTTTATAAACTTTGCAAGCTTTTTAATTTAGTTAGAACATCATTTCTGTTCTGGTGGTGTGAAACAATGTCCCGCACTGACCAGAGCTCAGTATGAGGCTTACACTGCATGACTGTATTCCTTGAGCAGCATGCTTTGGAAGCATTCACGGGAAATTGTCCATGGTTTCTTAGGTATTTTTATCTTGAGGGTTACTCTGCTAGCATCTGTTTATTTTCTCTCTTGAGAAAAGAGAGGGGTAGGAAGTGGGAGGAAGAGGGAGCAGTAATGAACACAAATGTAGGCAATAAAACCGAACTAGTCTGTCATTGCTATGAGAAAATTAGGTGAGATGAGTTGACTTGTGTATTGGTTTTCTTTTTAAAACTGTTTGAAAGGCACATTATCTACTGCATTGGTTTTCATGTTAAAAAGTGGTAATCTCGCTCAGCAGTGCTGTCAAGAAGTACAATGTGTCCCACCTCATTAAGTGCCATCTTTTTCCTCTCCATCTGTCTAGAACAGCAGGAAAACTAGTTTTCAAATAGAAAAATAATCAGGTTTGCACATTTCTTTTCTTTACCTCGGTATCTCTATTCATCTAAAAATGCAATCAAATTTCCAGGGAAGTGCCTCGGGAACAACAATCCTAATAAAGGCGCCCCATTCAGAACATCAGGGTCTGTTGTTTGGGATGTAGCAAGGTGAGCAACTAAGAGAGCCCAAACAAAAAAAATACATTGGACACGTGAGGGAAGGAAAATCTGCCTATTTAATAGAAATATAAACTGTGGTTGATTGACAGCTTAGCTAGAAGAAATTTAGAAAGGGAGACGTTTCCTCCTCTGTTCGAATATGTGACCAAGAGTTCATCGCTGTTTGGGCATTAGAAGCAGCACAGCACTTTGTGCCTAAAAACCATGAGTTTTATGGAAGTAAATAGCTGTGCCGTATACAAGAGAGATGCCCTGGAGGTTATGTGATTCATTACAGACAGTCGTGTTCATATTAAGGGCCTGAGCCACCTTAACAAAAGTGCAAGACTTGCCGCTTGCTCAGCTGAGAAGACAGCAGCGAACTGCAGATGCTGGCTTTACTGCTGGAACCGAGAAAAACAACTCCAAAAGTCGGGAAGAAAAGGCAACAGCAAAAACATCGAAACATCGCCTGTGTTTTCAGGCAATTGCTTTCATCGCCACTCAGCTTTTGGGACTTCCAGCATTCTTCAGGTTAAAGCGGTTCTCCTCGTGGGACTTGTATCAATGCCGTCTCCTTATTCTTTCCAGCAGCCGCTCGGAGGTCCTGCAAGAAATCAGTTTTAAGCCTGCGTCGCCTTTCTGAAGAATACTCCCCAAAACTGAACGAGGGGCTCCTTAAACCTTTTGCTTTCAGAGCCCTCAGATCATACTAGTACGGTTCAACTAGTTGGAGTAGTGATACTGAAGGAATAAAACAGTGTTAGCTTCAAAAGGTCACTCCTTTGCAAAGTCAGAGAGAGTGGCTGCAGGCAGAAGTTGGCTGCACGCAAGGCTGAAGTAAGTCCCACATCAAAGGTTGGGTAGAAAATTGTATTTTGCAGCTGAGGCAATACCAGAGGATGTGTAACTGTGTGAATGAGTATTGTTTGCAATACAAAAAGCCGGTTTTAAAAAGTAAATAAATACAGGTTTACAAAAAAGCAAATAGTCTAGCATAACTTATTCCCGGCATCCTAAAATATTTACATCTTTAGTTCTGTTGTAGACACAAAAGGTAAGGGACTCCAGTGTGTAACAACAGAAATAAGCATGCAAATCAATTTCGGACAACAGCTATCAGTTACCGATTTGTCATTATGTGATGCTTAACAATCTGAGAGTAATGAAAGGAATTTTCTGGGAGAATAATTTACTGTGTTCTGGGCTATGCATGTGCTAAGGATGATGTCATACCCTGAACGAATAACTATGCAGACCATAAATAGTCTTTCAGCTAGAGACATTTAACAGGGACTTTGCAAGGCAGGAGTGTATCTTCGAAGAAATCACTTTTCTCCTTATCCGAAGCCTTCTCTTTATCCAAAGAAGGATATTTCAAATCATAAAGCCTGTTTTACCGTTAAAACTGCGCTAAACAGCGATACGCTGGAGTGAAAAGTGAGACGCGTGTAAGAAAATAGGAGCGTGACTTAATGACGGAGCGCGGGAATGGGAGGGGAGGGAGGACCTTGAATCCTTTTGGCACTATGTCGTGGCCTTTGCTTTGCAACCTGAGGCAAGCCCCCAGTTTGCCTCCCAAAAAGCAGGGGTAACCTTACTTGCGTTACAGGGTCACACGAAGTTTCGTTAAGATTCAGCATGGTGTCTCCTGGCCTCAGTGTAAGTGTAGCTCTTTAACAAGAATGGGACAGACAGTTGCACCAGGAAAAGCTGTGAGACCCTCGCGTTAAAAACGTGGTGGATGTACACGCAACGCGTTCACTCACCTAAGACTTGCGCTAACCGAAGTGCCAGCGTTCCCAATACTTAATAATACTCAGATCTGGCGTACGTTCAGGTGAGTAGACAAAAAGCGAGACTTTGCTTAGATGCAAAGGTGCAACTTTAAAACAGTATTTTAGAAATGATGATACTGTGCTTGCTCTGGACTCTTGATGGCAGTGATTCGCCCCAGAATTAGTACAGGGCAACTGGAATGCAGTTTACAACCCTGAGCGGGTACTATATTACCTTCCATGCCCACTGCCACGCGCTGCATCTTGCTGTTGACTTCATCAGACTGACAGGTTCACACGACGGTTCTCAGACTTTGGAAGGGTTCGAAAAGGAAATATCACATTCCTGCACTTTGATTTTCTTCCATTGTCTCTTTTCCATAGCAAGTTTCAAGATCCCACGGGGACTTGTGGTATCTGGGCATTGTATTAAGCACTTTATCTAAGCTCTCTGGAAATACCTACTTACTGAGCCCTACTCACACACATCTGCTGCTCGCTTACACTGGAGAGCTTGTAGACTTTTCCTTTTTGCATTATGGGAAACCATCTCAGAAATGGCACTCTGGAGAGTTAAACCTTTTTTTAGAAAAGACTGGAGGAAACGAAAGCTATGAAAATAGATTCCTATAAAATTAAATACATTAATTTAATGCTGCTGTGCTGGTTCGAGACTATAGGCACCATCTTTTTCTCGCCTCCTCCTAAGTGTATAGCTCATTGCTCGCACAGTCTTAGTGCTTGTTATGTTTGATGAAATAATCTTTCCGTACTATCCACCTGTGCCAGGATTTCGGAGCATATATCCAAAAAATAATGCGGCTTATTTTTAATTTAAAAACATAATATTTGGGTGGGGCTGGGGGAAAGGGAGGGCAGGTTTCTGTGGCTGTATTGCGTAATAGGGATGAAAACACCGTCTTTCTCCTGCATCCACAAGATTACTCTCCAGGTAGAATTCTTTGCACTGCGTAAAGGAGGAGTTAAAAAATGCAGGCGAGCCCCAAGGTGGGAGGAAGAAGTAGATCAACAGTTCAGGCGGACCTGCCTTATTTTGTCCATTCCAAGCAGTGCTGCTTTGGCTCGGGCAGCTGCTGTAGCTCCAGGGCTGAAACAGCAGCTGCCAAGTGCTACCTCGAGGTGCTGGGTTGTTTTTATTCTCTAATCCCTCCACGCTGGGCTCGTGCTCAGCCGCGGTGTGCCTGGTTCTGGTGCAGGATTTAGGAATCAGGCAGTAAGCATTAAAACAGCTCCACGCGGAGTGATTTTTATCCACCTTGTCTAAAATCAGTGCGACCCTGGAAGGAAGGCAGTGAATGTCCTAGTATCAAAGATCATTGCCACACAACAAGACGAAAGAAAACCTGTTAGAATGCCCTTATTACTCAAATGTATCCTGAATAAAATATTCTATACTTGCATATACTCTGAGATTGTGCGGTAGAAGGATTTAAGAATAAGAACGGAGCTGTAAGAATGTTAGACGATTTCCTAATTCTTGAAAATTGTTAACAAAGAATTCTGAGTGATGGATTATTAATTGGTTTTACAGAAAAGCCTCTTTATACTTTGGATAAATTATCTGACCCCCCCCCCCCCTCCACGTCATCCACTGATTCCAGAAATCAAAACCCTCGGGAATGTATGTGAATTCCTATGGTCTTGGCCAGAACACGAGGAAGAAACTGAATTAAGACACAGAGGTGATACCGCCTTTTGCTTTTGCCAGCCGCTCGCACGTCTACAAAGCTCATCTGCGGCAATTAAGTATTGCTGGTACATTTCAATTAAGCAATTACTTAAGGGGAGACCTAGCTGAGAATGATTTTCAGGATTATTGCCTCTGCAGACTTCAGCAAGTTGTAGAAAATATGTGAACTGCAGATCACCTTTGTATTGAAAAGAGAAACTAACCCCAAGTTCAGCTGGAAGCTGGGGAGGTGCCGCCAGGTGTTTGTAGTGGCCCTTGTAATCTTTTCCTGGGTACAAACTTTGTGGGGTGTCAGAGGATATAAAGTTAGACAGAGGCAGACCTTTGCTCTGACCCAAACCTTCTAGTCCTGCGGGCGTAGCTCATTTGCAATGTCATTTAGGTAAATGTAAATGTAATTAAAACATTGAATTGCAGTGGGTGTTGACCATTTTAAAACCTTAATTGGGCAATAAAACTGTAATCTAGATTACGGGTGGGGTCCTTTGACTGGAAATAACGTGTTGGAATGCTAATCAACGCATACTTTACGGTAGAAATGCCAGACTACTGGGAAAACCTACCAAATACTTATTAAGGACTTGTTCTACCTGAAAAGTGAGGGGTAAGTAGTGTATTTTTATCACATCAGTCCACTTCCTTTACCCGCCAGTAATTTCCTCTGATGCTTGTAACTAAAAAGAAATGTTCCCGCTTTCTTCTGCTGCTTGTGCTTCACAAGCCATATATATAACAAACAGCGCTTTTCTAACACAACTGTTTATTAAGTTCCAATCGTTGCCTCCACTAGAAACCTGCTGAAGGCAAATGGACTATTCGGCTGTCACCGAAGGCATAATTTAATGATGCAGCGTACCTCTACACTGATGAATTCAGCCTTTTTATTCTGGTTAATCTGTGATGTGTGGAGCAGACGGTACCTTCGTTTTTGCAGACCTGTCTGTGGGAAGCCCACTTCCACTCCTTTGCTCTTCTGTCTATGATAAACAGAGCCTATTTATCGGAGAAGCTCTTGAGGTACAAAGTTGAAGCCCTCGGGTGCCACTTTTACGGTCCCTTTTCAGAAGGTACCTTCTCCTTCAAGCAATTGGTTTCCACATGGCCTCCAGCATCCCCTACAAAATTGCCTTGTTTCACATTTGGCAAAAAAGTTAGATTGCTGACCCGCTGTGTTAACAGGGATGGTAAATAGTGAAGGATAGATGGAAGCATTTGGGTGAGAAATCTGTGACAGGCTTTTATGTGAAAACATTTAGTATCTGTTCTCGCGTTAATCACTTATTGTTTTTTAAGTCGGTGACAAAAACATCCTGCTGAAATAGGAACCCTGGGATCCCATCTGCAGGGAGAACAAATGGTGTTAGACAGTAGATCAGGCAAACATATTAGTTGCTAGTTTTACTGTTGTTTTTAAGACTGCTTGAGAAAAGTTGCCCTAACCAGGCTTATGAATTTTCAAATGGCTACATAAAATTATATCTTGTCTTTGTTTATCCATAACATAAAGCTACTCTGGTAAAAATAAAATAGAGACTTCATCTTTTACAGGTTTACTACACCTTTATGTTGCCCTCAGGCTGCTTCTATTTTTCTTGGGAGAAAGCTCATTCATATTTCTTCCAGAATAGGACCAGTCTCTTTCACTTTGTAAAGGCTAGAGCTGTTCGTGATAAATCCTCGGGCCTTTCGGTCACATGTATATTTGAAAGAAGTGTAATAGTTTGGGGTTTTTTTTGTTGTGGTTTTTTTTTTTTTCTTTTGTGGTTTAAACATCCACATTTTGTAGTTGTGGACATTCTCACTGGATTCAGTGTTTTGTAATATATTGAAACACGTCATTGCTGTGACAGAAATGTCCCGGAAACACAGCACTCTTCTTTTTTCCTGTAAGAGAACTTAGAAATAAGTATCAAAACAAATTAAGACATATGGAAAAACAACAGGCTGTGTAAGAATGATGAATATGCTCCAGATTTAATGTAGATGGAAATGGAAGTGCTTTCATACCTGCCAAAACCTTTTAACAACATTTTGAAAACTGGTGTTTACATTCTTGGATATGTTTGTATCTAGGAACAACCTCCTTCTTTGGCAAACTTGGTTTAAAGTCATCTTGGCCCTCTGACAACCAAACTGACGAATATACTGATATGCTCTGATATTGTCCTACAGCTTGTTTTCAATAGCAGAGTTAACAGAAGTAAAATATAAGGACTGGAATTTGAGAAACTAGCTCCTGATGAGGAACTAACACTCTGAAAACGTTAGCCTCCGGCGGTTTGCTCCAGTAGGCCCAATAGGAAAAGTGTAGCATCAGTCAAGATGAATTTTAGGAATATTGAAAAAAAAGACAGTGCAAGAGCTGCCAACAACATTCTCTTTTATCGGTCGCTTTCCTTAATGATTCATGGTCTCCTGCAACTCCTGACCCTTCTGTGGTGCAATATTGCAGCACAGGTGGCAGTAGCACAGCGTGGCTGCTATTCAGCTTGCGCGTGGTACCAAACGATTCAATAATTATTAGGTTGTCAAACTCGCATGGTATCGGTAGGGTTAGGCTTACCCAGTCCAGTTTCGCTGGTCCAGTCTCACTGTTTTTCTGTCCTCAACTCTCTCCCCAGACGGAGGACAGCGTCCTAGTTCCAGTCCAGTGCAGGGGAAGGAACAGGGGGAAGGAGACCCGTCCTCCCTCTCACTCCTCCCCAGCAAAGCGGACAGGAGCTGCGCACTCATGGGCTCCGGGAGCACCCGTGGGAGGCGAGAGCGCTGGGACCCGTGTACCCTGGGAGATGAGAAGGTGCTCTACCCTCCCCTCTGGGGTACCAGCACAGATCCCGGCTGTTCCCTCCTCCCACCTTTGCAAGTGAGGTGAGATTCCTGAAAGACAGACGAGTTCTCGTGGCGCTCTCTCTTTCTTACTTGCCGTTTGCCCCAAAGGGTATTTTGATCGTTGGCAAGAAAAATTCACCCGCTACAGCTGCAGCTCTCTTGGAGCAAATCAGTGGCATAGGCAAGGAGTACAGAGATTACCTGCTCCTCTTTGCTCGGTGTGAGCAAAGGAGATTTACCCATCTCCATTCACTGCATGTCACCGGAAAAAAATGGAGGATGTAAAGCGCTTTGTTCTTGCCCAGGCTGGAGGGAAAAAAAGAAGTTGCATTTAGTAGACAGAAGTCTTGCATTCTGGAGTACAAATCGTGTATGGCTGCCTCTCAGGTGACACTTCAATTCAGGAGAAGCGGTGAAAGGACATCTGTTGGCAAATTGCCTTTTGGGTTATTGAGAGCAGCAAGTTGAAAACCAGAAGAGATGAGGATACGTGGGATCCCAGCTGACCATAAGAAATCAAATTGCACTCTTTAAAAGAAAACTGATTACCAGACATATTAAGCTTTAATCTTATTTGCAGTTAGTAGCCCCAAAGAGAATGCGTTGTTGGAGACCTTCCAGGAACAGCTATTGCAGACAGCTTGTAAAACAAAGATAATGCGATGGAAATAATGCAAATACAGTTCAACATTTGCTATAATAAAGTTAGTTTATGACGCCCTTTGTAACAACCTCAACAATAAACGCCAATTTCTTCATTGGCAATTAGCTCTGGTGGGACAAACGCTTCCCCAAAGTTGACGCGAAGACAGTATTTACATATTTCTTTCTTTTCACAAAGCGGATTGTATCGGGCATGTAAATATACTTTTTATTTCTAAGGTTTTCTTTTAAAAACACCATTTAAGTACTGCATGAGTGCAAAATGACCTCCATTAAGGTACTGCTCGTTTGCATTCAGTTCAAATGGGAAGCTGCTGCTTCAGATTCCCATGTAGCAAACTGCCAAACGCTGACACAGTGACCTGCTTCAGCTGGGAAACGTTTTAATCCCGGTTCTGTGAGGATTCTTTGGCAAGGCTGCTCCTGGCTGTCGTCCTCACGACGCTAAGCCGTGCCGCTGACATGCATTACGGTTACACGTGCCCTCTCTGTGGGATCTGGCGCCCGGTGTCTCCGTTTACCTTGGAGGGAGCCCGAACTTCAGTTCCTCATCTGCCCTGAGCCCGGCAGCTTTGGCATTTGCTTTGGTCAGTTCACCTCCCCGCAGCCGCAGGTGGGCCGCACACGTAGGACGGAGACTTACGCCCGCAACTGTGCCCGTTAGTGCCTGCTACCGTACAGACGACACAGGGGGGGTCCCCTCTGCAGTGTACTAGCTGTTTTCCCCAGACCTGGCATTTTTGTGGGGTTCTGGCCACATCAGAGGAGTGGCACAGCTTGGACAAACGTGTAACCAAAGCAAGAAAAGTCCTTTTTTTTTTTTTTTTTTCCCCTCCCCTCCAGGCATCCTGCAGTATGTATGTTAGAGTAACTTGGGAGTCTCATGAAATCAGAAGGACGGCATTGACTATAATTACAATCCATCACAAAGATTTTTAAAATCTATTTATTTGTTCTCATGACTTGGAGATGTACGTATTTGAAAAGATCCTTCCAATAATAATTTTACAAAGCTGACTTAGTAGTGCTCCACAATCCATAAACCTGAGTCTCAATATACTTCTCTTAATACAAACACCATAAACTTAGTCCTTAAATTACAGACTACATTTCTGAATGCACACTTACTCCAAAATTACATCTTTTTATCTACATGGTTTAGTGAATTCATATCACTTCTTAAAGTGTCTTTGGCTGTATCTAGACGTCTCATGCTGGCTTCTTCTTTTCATGAAATTGATACCATTTTTGCTAAGTGAGTTTCCTGGACTCGGTTGCAATGCAATAGAATAGATAATCGAGGTGTCCTAAAGACATTCCACCAGAGGCATCATCAATCATAAAGGAACAAGTGTTAAACTGCTTACATACGGTAAACTGCCTGCATACAATAGATGTTTCTTGCTAAAACTTTTCAGCATAAATTGAAAACACATTATTTTTGGCATAGGAAAGCCTGATACTTCTTACATTATCTGCCTGTGTATAAACACACACATATTCAATCCCCAGCCTACAAATGCTAAATGAAGGCAGCTCTATAGTTCTTGCAGTGGTGTGCATTACCTCTCACGGGGAAGCTGCCTGTCATAGTACACAGTCCCTGATGAATGTATCAGCTGAGCAGTACAGCAAAGCTCAAACATTTAAGTTGTTTAAGCACACAAGGAATCCCATTCAGCTCACTGAAGGTGAACACATGCGCGAGTCCTGCGCTGGGCGAAGAATGCCTCCTTGTCCGACTGTTTACGCATTGGCTACCTTGGTATTTCTACATGTACGTTTACTCTGTCACCTGACTAGAATTTTAAGCATTTTTCAGAATTTTTTTTTTTATTTAAACTATTTCAGCCAACATTAGTCAAAGCCACTTTTAGTCTAATCCTCAGCTTACCCTGGCTAGATGTCTCCTCTCCTCAGAAATCCGTCATCCACTTTTGACTCTCCCCAGGGAGGGGAGAACAGGCAGATGGGAGTCCAAACGCAACCGCCGTGCTGCTGCCTGTCCTCTCCCGCTTAAAGAGGCTGGGCCTGAAATATCTTCATTAACGCTTGCAAAAGTAGGCAAGTATACGGCTGTCAGAAAGTGCGTGCATCAAAACATTCGGAGAAACAGGATGCTGCATGCTCCCTACCTAGCAAACTAAGTGCTCAACGGATCTGCGGGGGCACAGAAGGATTCTGAACTCACTGGTTTTGTCTGAGGAAAAAGTATCCCCTGTGAATGGTTGGGAAACCTAAGTGCCTTTAAAAAAAGGCCTAGGTTGCTTTTGAGGGAGGCAAGAGCAAGTAGCACCTGCATACGTGGCAAAGAGAGTAAAAAAATCAATCTTATGGTTAGACAAAATAAAAAATACCATAGGGCTAGTGGCAGCTGCAAGTGTGTGCTGGGTAAAGTGTGTGCTAGAACCAGTCAGTCTCTGAACAGAAAGATCTTTAAAGGGAGAAATGAATGGAAGCACCAGCAAAACTCCCCACAAAATTGTGGGGCATCAGTACGGCAGTGTTGGGCACTCGCCTAACTTTGTCTGCACACCTTTTTTTTTTTTCCTTTCCCTGTTCAAATTCTCTTTAGAATATAGGGTTTCTGCCAAGGAACTTGTTAAATATGTTTACAATGAGCACAGCATGGGTTTTGGGTTCTGTAAACAAACACCTCTTTACAGTTATCCATCATTTCGGAGACTTCAGATTCACTCCGCGAGGAAACCTGGTGTTTTCTTCACTGAAACTTTGCTAGATAGACTTTTTAAGGAGGGCACACCAACTTTGATCTATAAACTTTAAAAAGGTGAATTTAAGAGTAGGGAAAGATACAACACGTCCCAGAATCCAAGTGTCAAAATACATCGGGGGGGGGGGGGTGTTGACATAATTTTAAACAACCTTAGCAGACCAACATCGTTACGAGGCACACATCTAACGTTCTGACGCCGCAGCGGGACCTCGCTGGGGGGTGTCACTGCTCGGGGGGAAGCCTGTCGCAGCCCAACGACCCACGCAATGCTTCCTCCGGCTGTGGGTCGCGGCCGCGTGGGCGACACGCGAGCTACGCCAAGGCCGGCCAACCTGCGGCCTAGTGAAGGAGCCTGAGAGTGCCGTAGCCCCCCCCCCACCCCTGAGAAAGCGCGGGAAGGGTGGTTGGTCCAGTCACGCAGTTCTTCCACGTCTCCTCATGGCCCAGGCCTGCGTGACCCGTGGACGCAGCAGGCGCCAGGCCAGCGTGGAGGCCGCGGGAGACCACCGCGTCTCCTCCCTTTCCTGCAAGACCCTTCCCACCCCGTGCGGAGCGGCGGCCGAGGCGATTAACGACCCGAAGGACCCCCCCTTCCCACGGGAAGCGGAGCCACCGCACACCCCACGCGTGTCTGACTAGAACGCCTCACACGCCACAGGCCGGCGCTCAGCACATCCGGGGTAGCGGCGGGGCGGGGCGGCGCGCCTAGGCTCCGCCCAGGGGGCGGGGCGCGGGGGGACGTGCCGCGCGCGGGGCCGGTTACCGCCCCCTCCCCCCCCCCGCGCCCCGCCCCACCGCTCCGCTCCACGCCCCACCCCGCTGCCGCCGGGGATGGAGCCGCGGCGCGGAGGCGGGGGCGGGCGGGGGGGGAGGAGCCCGCGGCGG
>JANXJC010000049.1:17849931-17867438 GCA_027564655.1 Leptodon cayanensis
CAACCAGGGTTTGGGCCCCCCCCCCCCCCCCCCGCCTTTTAGCATGTTAACAAAAATTTGCATTTTACATGTAATATAATACTTTCTGTTACACTCAAACTTCTCTTCATTCTGGTAATGTTCATGGGTCATTGGCATTCTTTTCAAAGAATTATAAGTAAACCACTGGGTCACAACATTGAAATACTGTACTATTGGCTCCTTAGCTTGTGGTTATTTCAGTAAATGTGTAAGTTGTGAGTGGTCAAAGGCTAGACTTCTGCTTAATAAAATAAAATCTGATAATGAGACATTGCTTTGTTGAAGGCTCTTTCAAAAGAAGTAGATTGCTTCAAAGAGTAAATGTTTGAGCAGAATTGGGATTGGGTGGTGCAAGTGATCTTACCAAGTGTCTTAATGATTAAAAGTAGTTGGGGGTGGGTCAGAATTAGAGGCTTTGGTAGTGTCTGAACAGCTTTGAAATAAGAACTCTGGTACCAGATCCTGTTGATGAGACTGAAGCCGTGGTCTTCAGCCTTTCCTGGACAACTGCACTGAGCAATGTGAAGGAAGCAATGACATTTCCATTTGCAACTTTTTAATTTACTGCAGCTACAAACAGCATTGGAGAGTCTCCCAGTCAATGCTTTGCCTAAAAGCATGCATTGGGGGCTCCAAGTATAGGCAGACAGAAACTGGGCAACAGAAAACTTGTAAGAGAAGGGAACAGGGGAGTTGGCAAGAGAGAATAAATTGTAAATATCTTCCTCTGGAAGATAACAAAAATATTTAAATGGCTACATAGTATCTTACTATTTCTTTTATCAAACAGTGACAGTTATGGTTGTGTAGCAAGCTGAGTAAAAGAGTTTGCAAATCTGGAACTCATATGAGAATGTAGAAGTGTTGATTGGGGACAATCTACCTATCAGCAGGTGAAAGTCTTGACTAGTGTGATTAGCCTGTCTAGCCAATTTCAGGTGGGAGAAAATCAGTTTGACCTTCTTCCTTCCCACCCTGCTTGACGGACAAGAGTGAAATTTACTCTTGACATAGGACTTAGTTTTCCTTTTCGTGCTTGCTTGTGCTTTCTGGAAATGGAAACATAAAAATGGAGGAAAAAAAATGCTTTAAATGCTAAAGATGTTGATATAATGCAGGCAAAAGAGGGTAAGCTATAATTAGTGGGATTTTTGCAAGAAATGGGAAGGGTTTATATACGCCAGTAAAATGTAAAATAGGCATACCAACTGCTTTCATTTACAGCATAGGGCATACCGTTATAGCCCTGGGGTGTGTTGGAATAATTGCTGAGGAAGTAGGCAAGACAGTTGATGTATTTGGATAATACGTGATGTCTCTTGAGCAAAAAATTACATAGTAGTCCAAACCAGACAGACAAGATAGTTATATAAGAAGTTAAATTTACATGCTCTCTAAATTCTTGTAGTTTTCTTTTGTATGCATACATGAGCTGAAGATAGCACTTGAACTTTAAGTCTCTTAAAAACTTTTTTGCCATGTTGATTCTTGATGAGTAAGCAGAATATTGTTATTATGGTATGGAAAATTAAATTGACATTTGCATTTTGCATATAATTTTTCCATGAATATGGAAGGTCGATAAGGCTTTTGCTGAATCATATTTAAGTCATCCTCTTTTTATTTAGAGTTTATTTAGAACTTAGTTTCTGGAAGCGTGGAACGCTTTTTCGTGCAAATCTAAGCGCAATGCTGACAAATCAGTGGTTTGAGCATACTTGGTCTGTAGAACACTTCAGCTTGCAAAGCAAATAACTGTTCTCAGCATTTGCTATTCTTTTGAAGCTGGTGAAGCTGCTACTTGAGCTGCTACTTATAAGTTGGTTCTTATTAATTTTATAGCAAAGTAATTTGAACCTAAATATTCGTGTATCATACCGTGGACATCCCGCTTAGGTATTTTGACAAATGGATGCTCTGTGTTTTGGTGGGAGCCTCACAGGGAGGTAATTGCAAGCCCCAGGTTTTCAGTTGCAAAAGAAGGTCTTGGAAATGCTTTTTCAGCTGGCACTGCTCCTCTGGTTTAGTTACTAATGATGAATTGGATTTGAGTCTTTAAAAAACATAGTACGTTTCCTACCGTATACAGAAAAAGTTAGTCGATACTTTCCACGTGAGCCAATGTTAAGAAGTGGTTTGCTTAAGGGTATGAGTTTGTCAAGCAGTTGAGCTGAAAGCTGAAAGAGTTGGGAGGCTTTGTTTTGGCCCATCATGAGGTGTGCAGAAGTGTTGAGAGCTTCCTGCTTGCTTTTCTTGATGTCAAGCTAAACATTTTGGGATAAGTGGTTTAAGGCAGTATTGTACTTCCAAAGATTTTTTTCCACTCTTTCTAAAGGAGTAAGAATAATTCAGGGTTGATTGAACAAAAGTAGTACATTCATATTTAGCTGTATTTTTAAAAGGTGCCTTCTTTCATTTTGGTGCTTGCTGAAGTGTTCTGTAGTATAGCATTCCTGCTATCAAATAAAATGTTCAGATTTTATTCTTCTGTAAGTCATAGTCTCTCTACAGGCTGACATTCCTTTCAAAGTAGCAAGTAGCTAGCCTACTTGTTACACTATTTTATCTTTAGTAACTTTTTTTTAGGGGTTCATTAGAAACTTAAACATTCTGAATGTTTTCGTATTGCTACCTAACTTTTGATGTATGCGAGGATGAGCTTCTGTATGGAAGATTCCTGTTTCATCCCTTTCTAGAATATTCAAACAAGAAATACTCTTCAACCCTGAACCAGCCAGGTGTTGCAGGGAAGCAAAAGTTTATGCAACTGATGTCTTTCCAGTTACTGAAAATGCTAAATGGTTGAATTTATATCTGAATAGCTGATGGAGATTTCCAGTAGTCGAAGTTTCTCAGACCCTGAAGCATTCTGCCCTGTATCAGATTAATAATCCTTCCCTCATGATGTTATGATGTAATTCACAATGTTCCTGGTCCAGCTGCTAAAGAGGTGCTTAAATTGAGATGGAAAACAGATACAGAATAACTGAAAATCAAACAACTAGAGAAATAGAAGACATAATTACCCTGTAGCAGGCCTATTGAGATTTAGTGTAACAGCAACGGCAAATCTCAAAATTTAAGAATTAGGTTGTTAGCTTCATGAGCATGCCAGTCTGCTACTGCTGCTGAAGTAAACAGTCTTTTCCTGGCCATTCTTTCCCTTCCTTAGGCATGTATTGTGAAACAGATTGCAAAATTTTCTGGATTGCAGTACGTTTCTGTGCTAAATTAGCTTTAACCTGTACCCAAATGTGATGTTGTCAGAAAGGAGTCTGTGGATAGAAGTAAATGCTTAGGGATTAGGGGACTTTATTATGCATTCCTTGAGCTGCAGTGCTGATTTTCAGTATTCTTGATTTTTTTTTTTTTTAACTTGATTTTAGGCATGATGTATATATAAACTGCATACCTTGTTTCCTGCATACCAAAGTGTCTTCTGGGTTTGTGCTTGTAAAAAGAAAGGCACTGCAAACAGCTGACTGACTCAGCAATTAGTAAACTAAGTGAAACAGGGTATTTCTAGGAAGAAACCTTAAGGTTTGCAGCATGATTTGGGAAACTGTATGCCAGATTGCTGCATTGTCAAAGGCTGCATTAAAACAGCTGTGCTTTTTTTAGAAAAGCTAATTCATTGGTTTATTGTTGCAGTTTCCTCATCCTTGTTATGACAGTGTTAATAGCTCTCAGTATTCTGTTTCCGCTACCTGTTACTGATTTTACAGAAAGGGACAAGAAAGAAGTTAGGATTCCTATTACTAACTGATCCATTGTTTTGGAAACTTGATAACGTAACGTTTCCTGTGTTCCTTCATGGTAAACAGAATTTCCTGAAATAGGGACCGTTATCTCACCTGAAGCCAGAAAATGTTTGCCTGCCTGTTTCTACTTAGAAGAATGGAAGAAACTTTTTTGTTTAAAGTCATCTTCCTACTCTTGCAAATGAGAAATGATAGTCATTTGTCAGCTCGGCCAAATTTCAAATACTGTTGCAAGCAGCAGAGCTTTGCCTGGAGGCAGATGAAGATATACGAAACTAGAATTTCTGTGGGAGGGTTAGTATTTGTGTATGAAGACATATGCTCAGTCAAGCAGTTTGTTGTTTTAGAGTACGTATTCTCCTGTTGACACTGACAGACAGTCTTGCTGAAATGCTTTAAATCTGGCAGAAGGCAGCAAACCATTCCCTCTTCACTTCCATTTATTTTCCTCACCACAAAATTTTTGTTTTAAATAGAGCATTAATATTTCTAAAGAACCGAGTCCCCAGGCCAGAGTTTTTTGCTAGGGGAGGTTCTACATATTACTTCTGTGCTTTAGGCTAAGTTTTTTCTAGAGGTTTACTTTTATGTGCTGTAAACTTACTGTTCCCTGAAGTAAACTCCTCCTAATAAGCAGTGTGTTATTTTGGACTTTACTGGAGGACTAACGTTGTAATGTGTTATAATATGGGGCTTTGTAAAAGCTTGTGGACAAGAATACAATTTTCTCATTTTCCTCTTTGACTAACAAGTGCTAATTTAATCTTCGTTTTTTTATGGTTACATTTGGTTCCTAAGTTAGTAAATATGCAAACAGCCTTTTTTAGCTCTGTATACAGCCATAAATTATTTGGTTTAGAGTAAGGACTCTAATATTTGTATTTCTTTTGCAATGAAGGTGTAGAGCTGAATAGAGAGTAGACTGTCTCTTATGCCAGAGTGCTGGAAGAAATAATTTCTCAGTGTCTAAACAGACATAATTAGATGTGTGGAGCAGTGGTTTTACTTTGAGGACATTCTACCCCTTCGCACTTTATTATCTTCATGAGAAAATATCGAATCGTTGAGATCCTTTGTAAATGTTGAAAAGCATTGCGTAAATTTGACATTTGCTTTTACAAATTTACCGGTTGATTTATTTCAAGTACTGCCTGTTGTGAATGGCAGGTCTTAGGATTTTGCTTAGATACCCACCCCCCCACTTTTCTCACTTTAAGTAATATGCTATAGTGCACGCTATAATGCTGTATGTGTGGGAGATCTCCAAAAAAGCTAAGCCTTTGGTTAGAAGTAGAACAATTCTGTAGTTCTCTTTCTCTACGTATAGGACGGAGTCGCCGTAACTTTATTATCCTGCAGTTGCCTGTTGCCACTTGCAGACTGATTTCTTGGCCCGTGGAAGGCTGAGGTTGTGATCTTTTAAGCACCATTAAAGCAGCATATTTGAATGTCCATAATTTTGCATCCCTCTGATCATCTCTGAGGTAATGGGAAATATTTGCAGTTATTTCACTCACTGTAGTTCTAGTAAAAATTATCAGTGGTAATGGAGAAACCGAGGATAACAATAACTCAGGTACGTTTGTTTTTTTTCTAAACTCTGTTCTCCCCCACCCTCCCGCTGTAAGCTTTCCTACTGTTTGTTTTTTTTGCATAGATGAGAAAACAAGAGGTTACAGATTACTCAATTGAGTATTGTACCTGAGAATATAGCAGGTAGCTTTCCTGAAGCTCTCTGCTCACTATTGAAGAAAGCATTGATCATCATAGGGCATGCAATTTTACTGAACATTTATGAGGGCAATTGTGATTGATTTTAATGTAGTTATATATTTAACTATTTTGTATTCATAATTAAATAGGATTTTTTTCCTCAGTAGGTCTGGGTATTTTTTTCCTAATGAGTCAGGGAAGACTAGAAAAGGTTAAACAGAAAGCATTGTCTTTCTCAGTTGAAGGGATCCTATGTTTGTTTGCCAGTGTTAATGTCACTTAGACTTTTTGTAGCAAAGAACAGTACTCTGAAAGCAGAAGTCAAGCCACATTCGTAAAAATTAAATGAAGTCGTCCACTTGAGTACATACCTATGCACATGTACACATCTATGTAGGTAGCTGGGGTTAATGCCAGTTGGCATACTGGAGGGGCTTGATAGTTCTGCCTAGTTGCTGCTGCTTGGGTTAAGGCTGGTGCCCTGCTCGTGTTTTTTGAGGAAAATGACTGCTTGAGCTGTTACAGTAAGCGATAATGATCTGAGGTCTCCTGAGCTTCATGTGACTTGTGGTGAAGAGTTGTCCGTGAGGTCCAAAGTCAGTGCTCTGTGTACCGGGAGTGCGTTGTCTGTAATGTCAGGGGTGTCCCTCTGCTCCTGCTCCCACCTGAGCTCTTGCGAGCAGGGGGAGAGAAGACAAGACTGGAGCCGAAACTATTGCGGAATAGGGTGGGAAGGTGGAGATTTCGAGAGGGAAGTACAGCTTGGTGTTTAAGTTTTCAGTAGCCCATTACAATAGAAATATTACTGGAAAACTAAATTACCCACTCTTTATAAACAAGCAAAACAAACAGAAAACTTGTAGTTGACACTAAACCTTATTTTTTTGCCTTCATAGTGAATGCTTTGTCAACCGAAGGAGCTGAGAGGTGTCTAATGCATTTTGCGCTGTGGCTCACATCCTCCATACGAATCTGTGCCGGTTGCTTTGCATACTTGTGAAACAATGAGGGTAGTGTTTCCTGGTGGCTGAAGAGAAGGTGCAGAGGGTGTCTGCCAGCTCGCAGCAGTCAACACACAACTCTTTGTTGACAGTCCCACCGCAGGCAAGCATGCCCGGACCATCGATGCTCCATGCTCGTACTTAAGGCTGATGTACGTTAATGCTGTCAAAGTAAACCGGTTTTGCTGGTCGCTTTACTAATGTTTTTGAGTTGTCATAGTTCAGAAAGGCTCCCGTCATCTTTACAGACTTGTCGTAGTGCTGCTCCTGATTTGCAAATAATTTGTTTTTTGTCTTTCTGGAGAGCAGTTGTGAGGTTGTGAAACACAGCTTTTTCTTTTTTGAGTTGTGCAATTCTGTGTAGGTACTGTTTGAATTATGAAAGAGGTGTTTCTTACAGTCCAAAGAGATTTAGTAATGATGCTGAATATGATAGTAGACACTTTACTATCGAAAGCAGTAGATTGTCTTGTATTTTTATTTTTTTCTTGTGCTTTCCAGCAGTGTAGTACTCTCAAGCAAAGTGAAAATGAGCTTTGCTGTACTCTTGATTTGGGGGCGGGGAGGGGTGCATTTTACAGTTGACTTCTAAAAATAAGATTTACTTAACACCCCCCCCCCACACACACACACACAGTGGGTTCAATCACTCGTGGTCCCTTTGATATAGCACTAGTGTTGGCTTGCATTGCTTTGAGTCAGTGCCCCCAGAAGGCAGCAGGCGGCTGGTGAGAGGAAGGTGCTGCTGCGTGGTTTGCATGGCTGTACTTGCCAGAATCGTTGCTTGATCAGTGAACAGCCCATTGGTGAAGGCCAAGAAAAGTAAGGGCATACACTTTAGATGTCAGCCTGGTCGAAATAACTGTTACCTTGACAATTTTTTATAAGTTTGGGGGAGGTAGTATGATAGTGGTGTGTACTTTACACCTGTTAAACACATACCTGTGTTTATGGTTTTGCTGATTGTATTATAAATGATGCCTATGAATCTTACTTTTTTTTTCTTTTCTGACAAAGTGCATGCAGGAAAAAATCTTCGGAGTGCTTTCATTAAGAAAGATTTGTTCAAAAGATTATTTCCCTTGCTGTCTTTCTGTATAAGATGATAAAGCCATGGAGACGTATGGAATAAAACTGTGGTGGTTTTGTTGTATGCTCTGGGTTTTTTTATGTATTGTTGGTCACTTCAAGACCAACAGGTAGAAGATGTGGTTTCCTCAGTTTTATAAATCTGTTTTCTCTGGAGTTTCATGGCAAACTAATAATTTTCTCTCCTCTTCATGCTTTCCTGTTCACTCCCTGGTTCACATGTTTCTGACGATGTGCAGGGTCATACCACTGGACTGAGCTGGTAGAAAAATAAGCTGATGAAATGGAGTTGGCTACATACTTTATGGCAGCTGTATGATTTTGGGGGGGGTGAGGGGAGGAAGGTGTGTCACTGAATAAACACAGATTGACTGTCCAGACTGGGAAGATAATGCATGACTAAAAAAATCATATTGTCAATCCGTATTATATTTAGGAAGAGGTGAAAGTGGTAAGGGGGATTAAAAGTGACAATTAGGAATAGATATTTCATTGTGCATAGGTAGCTCTGCATGATTGTTGCTGTTGTTAACATTAAATGTGTCAGAAGGAAGTTCTCTGAATAATGGGAATGCAAATATTGAGACTGTTCAGTATAGACTCTTGAATAGGAGACCATTCTGTTTTGCACTCTACAAATATTGTGGCTGTGAATCTGGTCAGCATATCAGAGTGGCTGGCTAAAATTTGTTTAGGTTTAAATAAAGCTCAGCGTATTGGATTCCCCTGAAAAGTCAATTTTCAAAAAAAAACCCTTTCTTCATTGTTAGATGCTATTTACAAAAGCTAAGGCACCCACTGTGCAGAGGGTCTGGTGCTTGTGATGACAGAACATTTAGCTGGTGGTAATGGAGTATAAAACAGGACAGTAAAAATTATTGGCAAGGGAGATCTCTGCCTAGAATCATCCTCATCTAACTTCCATCCTGTGAAATACTTGGAGTTGATGTGAGAACTTCTTATTAACGGAAGCTGCTTGGATTCCAAATTCCAAAATCCTAGCTCCAACAATTACATTTGAAGTCTGTAGGCTATTTGTATGCACAGTTTAAAGCAGAAGTAGTCTTCAGTTTAAATTGTGTAGCGGTGTAACATGGTATGGAGCATTGAAAGCTGATGGCTACTGGTAGCCCTAATCTAAGTACTCATAACTGCTATTGCAGCAGATGCTTTCTTATTTTTATTCACCTACGTATTCTGCTATTGGTGTCCAGGTCTCCTAACCTACTTGCCTGTCTACATCAGCAGTGGGTGTAGGTTACTTTTTTCTGGGTTGCTGTGGATTTACATCAAGAAAATGAAAGGGCACAGTGCATCTTTTTCATCTTGGTTTCTTTTGCCTGTTTCTGGCTAAAATGGCTTTTGTTTTGAGTTGGAACCATGAAATCACCAGCCAGTTCTGTGTGCTTACTGTGCCTTAATTTTTGTCCTTGCCAGGATATAATGGAAAATCCAGCTAGAGTAGAAACATGCCAAAGAGATGTAGTTGCAGGTAAGACAGTCCTCTCTTTGAACATACAGTTTAGGGAAGCAAATTTGGAAGCCTTATTGTGAAGATCAGAAATGCGTAATCAAGCCAATCTAACATCCTCTGCAACAGGAAGCTTGTGGACTGGAGAAAGCCACATGTGATACTCTTACAGAGCAAGCTAAGGAAACATGGCCTAGATAAAAAAAGCTATTTTAGGATGTGTGTAAAATCATTAGGTTAACAGTAGCCAGAGTTTGATTTTTCAGTAGTTCACTTTCAGCAAGGGAAAGCATATTGTATGGGATTTTGCATAGTTGTTTCAGCTTATTGTTCTTGTTCATGAACTGGGTAATGAAGTGGTTATGAAATCTGAAGACAAGATGTGTTTGGGAATAAATGCAGATACACGAAGCTGGGATGGCAGTTCAGAAGAATCTTGAATGTTGGAAAGATGGGCTGAAAGAATAGGATGTGATTTAGAAGAATAAGTGAAATGCTTTATATTTAGGTCAAAATAACATAAAAATAAAAGATAGAGAACAACTGCATAAGTTGTTGCTGCTACCCTATTCCCCCCCCCCCGATCTAGGACAAGCCACGGATTATAAAATGAGACTTAACAATGCAGCATTGTCCAGAAAGAAGAGGTGTGTGTATGTATTGGCATGAGTAAACAGTGGTGTAATCTGGAGGACATGTAGAGTTGAACCTTCTGCTCTGTTCGGTATTGTAAGGTTAAAGTACTGTATCAGTTTTGGCCATTGTACTTGAAGAAAGATGTAGGCACAGTTAATTTGCCTCTGGAGGGTAATGGTAATGACTGGTGATTTAGAAAAGATGGTATGTGCAGAAAGAGTGATTGAATTGGCATTTTTGTAACCCAAAGAAAAGATCAAGGGATATTATAAGTCTTTAAGTGTGTGGAAGTTCACTACAAAAAAGAGAACATCTGCCCTTGGTAGATGTGCCTTGCTTACTAATGGCAACGTGGACCATTCTGTGTGTGTCCTGCTCTCATTGTTTGCTTTTTGTTCGTGTGTTTTATAAGAGCTATTTCTGTCCAGTGTCTGGGCAGCACTGAACAGAGAGCCTGTGGTCTTGGGATCCTTTGAAGAAATACATAAATTAGTGAAATTATTAAAATATGGATCTTCATCTAACCAGATAGATATAAAGATAGATACGTCAGTTAAAACTCTTGAGCAGATAGAAGAAAACTTGCTCCCAGATTTGCCAGCTGCTTAGCCAGTGATGGAGTAGTTTCCCCATCTATAAAAATGGATCATGTTCTTGACTTCTGTAAGGCACTTTAGCTTTTTTTATATCACTTTTTTCAGTAAAACTCATGTAACAGAAGCAACACTGTTTTGTTTGGGGTTTTTTTTTTTTTTGTGTGTGTGTGTATTGTGTGTTACAGTGCAATGTGTAGAGCCTAGTCAGATATATCATAGAAGTCTGTGTGTTTAACCTTCTTGAAGGCTGTGAGTGATTTGCTTTGATAAAGGCAGTTGGGTCTCTTCAGAATTATGTCATGATCTCTTAATATTTAACACTCTCAGAAAGGTAACAATCATGTGATTTATGCCAGATGTCCTGCTGGGTATGTCTTGGATCATCTTGTGAATCTGTATTTTTCCGGCCCTTTGAAACTTCCCTATTTTTTCCAGAGTTGGTAAAAATTGATATTATTTCCAGGAGATCCTTAGCCAATTCTTTTAAAATTCAGACTGCAAGCTGCTTCTGTGGATATAAAACTGCTTACTATTGCTACTCTATCAGTATGCTTTATCAGTATCTTGGTAATTTATCCTCAAATGGAGAACAAAATTAGGAGTTGAGATGTTTTCCCTTTCTACTTTGATATGCAAAAAAAAAGGGAAACTGCCAAGTATTGTACTTGCTTCACCTGCCTCAGTACTGGGGTAATAATTTTGTTTCAGAGTAAGCAGTTGACAAACATCTTTTCTATCACTGCCAATCTTGGCTTTCCTTACCATGTATTTCCTCCATACTGTCATGTTATCATAGTGTCAACGTCTTATTTTTTTTCTCACTTGTACATAATTTTTCATGTGGATAAGCAATACATAAAGCTAACAGTTTATACAGGTAGAGTAATAAACTTGAATAACTTAGTAGGCTCATGTATAATACTGCAAATACAATACATAAGCTCATAATATATGGCAAATATTACTTAAGTGTAAGCAAGTTACAATTGCACTAAAAATTGAAAAAATTTGCTTCTTGTCTGCTAAGGTATTTTGTTTACTTTTCAGCTGCTTAGAATTTCCTTCAGACATTGCTGTATTAACTGGGTAAAGGAAGAGATTTGAAGGAATTCATTCAATATTGCTAAAATTTTAACAGATAACACTTGGAAAGGCTCAGGCTTCATTTTTCAGGTGTCACTTCTTTTTTTTAGAAGTGAAAAAACATTACTTCTTAAGCATCAGTTCTGTGTTAGTTTAATAACACTTTTTTTTTTTTTTTTACGAAAGCTGTCATTATAAATGCTAATGTTTAACTTGTGGGCGCGAGATGAAAGTATGTAAAAAAACCCTACATCTATAAACTAGAATATGTATGGGAAAATGTAGTCCGAAAGAATGATCATCTGGGGAGCTGCTCATGTGAATGTGTGCCGTTGAGGAGGCTGTTTTCTAGCCTTATCGAGAACAATTCATAGTTTGTTGTGCTAAGTGTTCATGATTGGATAGAGGACGACATATATAGAACTCAAAAATAGATAACTGCTTATTTGGGAGGACAGGCAGTCCTCCCACTTAAATCATATCATCTGAAAGGCTAAAAAATTTTGATGACTTGTTCCACCTCTCCACACTACCCTGCATATGTTGTTTTCCTCACAGGCTCAGTTCCCTGCCTCTTTTAGAAGCAGTCTTTTGGCTCCTTCTCCCTTGCACAGGGTTTTGGATTTTGAAGTCTTAAATACTGGGAGACTTTCCTCCCCTTCCCCTTCCATCTCAAGCTCTGCCAGAATTGAGTCTGGAACTTATTTGAATCTCTGTTCTTCTTCTAGGACAGCCTTAAGACCTTGTGGATGGAAGACCTCTTTTGCTTCTACTACATTCATGTCAGAATGGCCTAGGCCAGTCTTGCTCTATGGTTCCTACCAGAGGCTCTCTACAGCAATGCATCGGGATTTTGGCACCACTGCTAGCGGACCATCCAGATGGCTGTAAACCTGCAGAGGAGGTTAGTACAAAATGTGATCCAGGAAATTTTGGCGCTTTGGTCAGGTCTGTCTGCTTTGGATTATCTTAGAGCAAAGGGAGCGCTTAGAGACTGCATGTATGCTACTGCTTTGTCATTGCATTGTATCGGGTTTGCGTGGCAAGGTTTTGGTAGCGGGGGGGTTACAGGGGTGGCTTCTGTGAGAAGCTGCTAGAAGCTTCCCCTATGTCCGACAGAGCCAATGCCAGCTGGCTCCAAGACGGACGTGCCGCTGGCCAAGGCCGAGCCCATCAGCGACGGTGGTAGTGCCTCCGGGAGAACAGGTTTAAGAAGGGGAAGAAGTTGCTGTGCAACAGCAACTGCAGCCAGAGAGAGGAGTGAGAACATGTGAGAGAAACAACCCTGCAGACCCCCAGGTCAGTGCAGAAGGAGGGGAGGAGGTGCTCCAGGCGCCGGAGCAGAGATTCCCCTGCAGCCTGTGGTGAAGACCCTGGTGAGGCAGGCTGTCCCCCTGCAGCCCAGGGAGGTCCACGGGGGAGCAAATACCCACCTGCGGTCCATGGAAGACCCCACGCCAGATCAGGGGGATGCCCGAAGGAGGCTGTGACCCTGCGGGAAGCCCGTGCTGCAGCAGCCTCCTGGCAGGACCTGTGTCACCATGGAGAGAGGAGCCCAGGCTGGAGCAGGTTTGCTGGCAGGACGGGTGACCCCAGGGGGGACCCACGCTGGAGCAGTCTGTGCCTGAAGGACTGCAGCCCAGGGAAGGGACCCACGCTGGAGCAGTTCATGGAGGACTGTCTCCCGTGGGAGGCACCCACGGTGGAGCAGGGGAAGAGTGAGGAGTCCTGCCCTTGAGGAGGAAGGAGCAGCAGAGACAAGGTGTGATGAACTGACCCCAACCCCCATTCCCCGTCCCCCTGCGCTGCTGTGGTGGGGGTAGGTAGAGAATTCAGGAGTGAAGCTGTGCCTGGGAAGAAGGAAGGGATGGGGGAACGTGTTGGGGAAGGTGTTTTAAGATTTGGTTTTATTTCTCGTTACCCTACTCTGATTTGATTTGTAATAAATTAAACTAATTTCCTTGAGTTGAGTCTGTTTTGCCCCTGACAGTAATTGGTGAGTGATCCCTCCCTGTCCTTATCTTGACCCACGAGCCTTTCATTATATTTTCTCTCCCCTGCTCAGCTGAGGAGGGAGGGAGTGATAGAGTGGCTTTGGTGGGCACCTGGTGCCCAGCCAGTGTCAAACCACATGCATATTCCATATATTTCTGTTCTGTTTCATATTCTATATTTTCGTGGTGGACCAGTTCAGTTGTCTGCAGCTGTCAAACAGGTGTCCATAAGAATTCCTTTAGATATTAGCAGAAGCCTAATTTATCTGTTACTGTGGTTTTCTCTGGGTATTGGAAAGTACAATATCCAAGTGGGTAAAGCACCCCATTTTCAGTTCTCCTAAACTTACCTTTACTCTCAGTACATCATCTTGAAAAGAATGATCTAGGCCAGTGAGCTGATATTCAGATCAATTTTCCATCCAGCTGAACTAAGAAAGCCGGTTTTTTATTTTCTGTGTTTCTACAGTAAACACTTTCCTTAAAGCATCCTTGTCAGAGAAGAGATGACTTGTTAAGCACAGTGGTAGTTTAATAACTAAGTTCTTATCAAGCCTTCTCTGTGTGCATCTCCCACTTGCTACTGTTCTTTTCTTAAGCTTGATTGAAATAAGATGGAGAACCAAAGTTTAACGAGACAGACGAGCAAAGTTGTGGTGTGACAAGTCCGTTTCCTTTGGCAGAAAAGATTAACCAGTTCAGTTGTATTTAGTATGTTAAATGTTGTCCTCCATTTGATATCCTTGGTATTGACATCTTGTGCTTGATTTTTTTCTTTCCTGCAAACCTGTTAGCACCTTTCATAGGACTGGTTTTCACAGACTGAGTTCTAAAGAACTCATTGGGGCTAACTTTGAAGTTCAGGTTCAGTGGGGTGAAAAGTAAAAAAGCCTGTTTCAGGTCTAAGTGGATCCCTTTCCAGTCAACTTCAAAAGACTGTAATTTGGCATGTACTCTTAAATTCAGTGCTTAAAAAGTATAGCTTGAACAAGCATCAGTTTAGGGGAGAGGGATAAATATATCCAGAATTGCTACCTAATACTGTTAAATGATAGTAGAGGCTATTCAGAATAAAAAAAATTCAGGGTAAAAAGAAAAAAAAAAAAGGCAAATTTTTATTTCTGGATTTACTGCTTATGACCTCTCAAGCTATAGCTCCGCTTTTCTTTCTTTCACTGTAGCCCAGCCGCCTCTTCTGTGGTGGTTGACTCTAATGGCAAGTTTAATGAGGTAACAGATTTGAGTGGAAATAACTGCTGTTGCGGGGACGGGGGGGTGTACCTGATGGGTCTGCATTCTTTGATCTGGGTCTGCACCAGGAGACTGATGTGGCTGAAAAAACAGTTTTCTTTGTTATTTTTCAGTTCTGTCAGTTCCCTGATTGAGTTTCTTCATTGCTGAGTAAATTTTTGCTGGCGAATCAGAAGGCTGGCATGTTGGAATGAGAGAGAAGGTGGAATAGCAACTACTTCTGCAGTAGTGTGTTGGTGAATCTTTGACCATGGTCTAACCATGCAGTATGGCTTCTCAGGCATGTCTACTCTCTCTTGTTGTAAAGGTTCTAGTATTTTCAGAGAAGTTGAAAATGTTACTGAAAAGTAATTGTAAATGAATTGGAGCACAGAATTTTGAGAGGCTTTAAAAAGTGTCTGATTTAATTTAAATTTAAAAAAGTGATTGTATTACTCAAATACTGTGGTCTCCAATTAATGTATAGCTGAATTTGCAAAATAGTTCCATCATATTCCCTTTTTTTAATCTTTTCTGACAGATTAACCTTTTTTATGGTGACCTGTTTCTCTCTTGGCTTCTAGTCAGGAATGAATTTTGAATTGTAGAAAAGCTTAAGTTGCTATCAGCTTTATACCTTCAAAAGTGATGTGTCAAATTAAATACATCAGCTGGTTTTTACGAAGTACCTGACAACTACTGGAAAAGATTGGCAAAGTAGTAAGCACCTAAGGATTTGAAGCAACTTAAGTAATTTAGTGAAGTCGAATACATCTGTGGCATACCTAGTATTCTACTGGTTGTTTTCTCTATGCAACTATGCAGAAAATTGTTAGCATCAATCTTATAGGTATCTGGGGGGAAAAAAAAGTGAACTCTTTCAAGAAATAATCTTTCTGCCTTAAATTACATATCACACTCTTCAGATTTCACTGGACTGCTGCATAGTGCAACAAATAACAAATTCTAAATTTAATTTACTTTTTTCCTTCACTGATGCAGTGTAATCTTGATATGGCTATTTTATTTAAGTTTGCCAACCCTTTTTCATATTAGGATGAAAACTTACAAGTTAAGCTAGATGGAAAACATTTTTTTGGAATCACTAGCTGTAAGAGTATAGTCTTGAAATTTAATATGTGAATCTGCCATTTTTCTTTGAGTATTAAGAAATAAAATCCAGCAACATTTGAAAAGCATTTATTATAGAATGCTGCAAGTGTAGCATTTTGTTGTGAAAATTACTTTGTTTAAATACTTTCCATGATCTAAGTGAAAACTAATTTTTTGCAGTTTTATTGATTTTTGTTGTTGTTTTTTCTAGCATTTTCTTTCGCAAATAAGCTCAAAACATGATAGACTTGTTCTTGTTTAAAGAAAGTACAGATTAAAGATTCTATACTTAGGTCTATCTTTATAATTGTCTACTTTTACAGTTAGAGAAAGACATTTGGTGGATAGGTGAATACTGTGTGCTTCAGGTTCTTTGAATCATACAGGCAGCTGTGTATTTCTTAGACAGGTGGGGTCTTATCTTCTCCTCCTCCTCCTCCTTCCTCCTCCTTTTGTTATATAGTCTTGATTCCAGCAGCAACAGAAGATCACTTTTTCATCCTGTCTCTGCTTCACCTGTTATCTTGATTTTTGTTTGTATGGTACCAACCTAGAAGATGTAGATGTAAGAGCAATGGGGGAAGGAGAGTGCATCTGCTTGCGCGGAACAGAATTGGGCAGAGCTGCTGCGTGCCTGAGAGTTAAGGATAGTTTGCATGCTTGTATAGCAAAGGGGAAAATGCAGTGGAAAGGAAAGGGAGAGTAGACTTTGGTTGTGAGAATGAGCCAAAATGTGAAACTAGCCTTTGCAGCAGTTCAAAATGGACAGTACTGATACTTCTGTAAATTCTCTTGTACTGTCAGGCATCACAGGTGCTTCAGCGTACAAACCTCTGTAGCTCACCTGAAGTCTGAATTACAGAGTTTAAGCTCTGGTCCTGTGGAAACATCAGTACCAGTGCTGAAGACCAAGATGCCATGGGGACAAGAAAGTACCCAAGGACTCTAGTCCTGAAGAAGAGCCGTTGCTATATTGGGCTGTTTGCAAACTATTCTAGCAACTTTTCCCTTTCAGTTTCTTCTTTCCTTGTCCAGTCTTGCAAATGGTCCCAGGGTCTAAAGGATTTCCAGAACTCTGCTTTAGTATTCTGCCTGTTTAGCTTTTTATCTGACAGTTCTTTTCTTCTTGTTTAGCTATTCGAAGTAGAACCCAAATTACAAACATTGTCTACTTTAGAAGTAGACTTTAAATGGACAAATTTATGGGTCCTTGAAGAAAATCTCATGGTTGTTCTATTTATACCATGTGTACATTCACATGGATTGGCAGTGGAAATAAAGAACTTAAAAACATAGTATTTCTCAAGCTTTTGTTGTCAGAGATCTTTGGAAAGACAAAATTGAGAAAAACTAAATCTAAAGCGAGTGAGTATAAGTAAGAGGGAAAGTGAAGGATGGATATGAAGAATCTTATCCTTGGTGCAATGCTGTGTGTGTTAATTAAGTACAAAACAGTTGTTAGGAGCAGAAGTTACCTGCTGAGCGCACAGCTTTATGATGTGAAAACAGACTTCATGTGTGAATGTATGCTTAAGGGCTATATCGCTTGTCTGTATAAACACAGCCATTTGCTTTCTATGTAGAATTTATATTTGCATACGGATATAGCAAAGGGGCACAAGTTGTAGTGAGTAACATTGCAATAATTTCATGAATGTATCATGAAATTGAACAATGCTAGCTTTTCTTTTTTTCTCCATATCTGATCAGGTTTTTCTTTCTAGAGAAAGAGAAACAAGCATGTGTTTTGATTTTTTTTTTTTTTTTTTGGGGGGGGGGTAGGTTTTTTGGTTGGGTGT
>JANXJC010000049.1:17867538-17907905 GCA_027564655.1 Leptodon cayanensis
GGGGTAGGTTTTTTGGATGGAGATCTGATGTTTTCTCTATATTTCAAAAAGTATTTAGCCCTGCAAAACTGCTGAGTTATTTTTGGTTAGAATTTTGGTGTTTCCCTAGATGCAGTGTCACTGTGAAAGGGATGGGAAGTAGAACTTCTAAAGAATTCAGAGGTTTTGTTAACCATTCTTCATTTTACTTGAGATAATATAACCCACCATGTGTTAAATGATTGTCACCCTTATTTTGTCAAATTATGTTTCCTAATTCTTCAAGTCTTTGCGTTTAGTCACTTACGTTATCCCATTCGGCAGTTTTTAACTTGATATCTGCCTGTATTTGATTTTTCGGCAAGTTCTGCTGTTACTCTAGGCAGAATTCAGTCAGCTTCTCTAGGATAAACACCCTATGGCCCTAGCATGTAACATTAATTTTTCTTTACCTGTATTGTTTTCAAAGCTTTTCTTCTAGAAAACTTATAATTTTTTAAATATTTTCCACATATATTGAAGGCAGAGAAAAAATTGTTCTTTGAATGTATTTGGTATTTCTTCAAGTTTCCCTTCTGGATTTTTAATCTGCAACAGAAAGTTTTCAGGATTAGAGTTTTTTGCAGTTAGTAACATAAGGATGGCTGAATCTGTTCTCTGTGCAATTTACCCTATGTTTCCAGAAATCTCCTTTATAATCTTTTTCTAATTAGTTGACTCTGCTTTTCTTTAGTTGAAATTCTTGCCCATTAGTGATTCATCCTTAATGATGACTATTTGCCTATGTAATTTTCCGCCGTCTTCAAAAGTGTTTGAAGAATTAATGAAGAATTTTATTCCACTCTAGCTTTTGGCTTTGATACATATCTAAAGAATAATCAGAAGCTTTACGGAGGTTGGATATTATAGAACATTTGAGACTTAGCTTGCAAGATTTAACAATTTCTCCTAACATATGACAAAGGTTTCAAGGATGTCTTGTAAAAGATTTATTCACTTGATTGTTCATAGTGTGCTTAGGTCTTTGTCTATGAAAAATGTGTAACTAGCTCAGTGACGGTGAATTCTTCTGACCTTTAAGTAGTCAAAGATTTCTCCTTGAAATTTGTGTTTCTTTAATACTGGCATCTGAGTTGCTAGTTTTCTGCACTTCTATCTTAATAGCAGAATAGAGAGTAAATTTCAACCCCTTTTGTTTGTGTTCATCGGTGTTTTCAAGAAGAATCTGCTTACTTCCTCAAAATACTTCAAAAGCAAATGCTGCCTGGCATTTGTAAGTGTTGACATGTGCAAACTGAAGAAAGTATAATCTGCAGAAAATTCTATTGAGTATTTGACACATCTGTATGAAGAGTTATCTATTGATAAGGATAGTATTCATTTTAGTTCAGTCTCAGCTGGTAAAAACTTGAGTTTGCACTTTGACATTTTAATGTAGAACTTCTAAAAAATTTTTGGAAGTAAATTTCATTTTCTGGACTATGCAGAAACATCAAGGAAAATATGAGCACTGAGAATATGGAACAGCTTGCTGTGTTTTTATTTCCACATAGTCTAGTCTAGTGCATATGATTTCTTAAAGATTGCTCTCAATAGTAAATCTGATTCTTTTCAGCAGGAATTCTAACTTTAAAAGAAGTCTTGTCAGCTAGCCTGTTCTACTTATAGCTCATCTTGCATCTACCAGATGATTTAAAATAGTCTTTGGACTTCTTGATTATTAGAAATTCTTGACCACTTACGTGCATTTGGTCTTAGTGAACATATGCATTGTAAGGCCAAGTGATGCTGCTTTTGGCTAGAAGCCTTCATGCTGTGTTACATCATGTCACAAGCCTGAGTATCTGAAATACGTGGAGGTGTTCAGAGGTTTTTGTTGCAGACAGCAAATAATATACTACTAGGCCAATCTCTGTGACACTATCCTGTTGTAATATAAATTTTGGGTAGTTCAGCTTTTTATTTCTTACAAGAGCCTTGGAACCAGCATTGAGCTCTGATAGGGAAGCTAAAATTAGTTAGTTTTAAAAAACTGTTTATTCGGAGTAATGGTGAACTTACAAGGTCTGTAGCTCACATGACAAAAAATTGTTTTTCTTGAAGAATTGGAGGTCTTCCCCTAGAACACCGGTGCTGGTGTGACTGGATTTTCCTCTTCCAGTCCTGTAGTGTTGGGGTTGGAAGACCAGCTAGCAGAGCTCTTCAGGGATTTATGAGAGATTGGAGTCAGTTTATAGCTCTGGGATGCTGATTGGCAGGAGTGTTGCTGTACTGAAAAAGCTAAGTGCTGGGTCACCAACTGTGAACCTTCCAAAAAGAAAAACCAAAGAAAATCCCACCTCAGCTTTCTACGCCTCTGTGAAGGGTAGCAGAAGGCTCGAATAGGTCTTACCGATGCATCTTCAGCCATTAATTATTGTATGTTGGGGATTTATGAGCTTGGTGCGTTGCTAGCACTGACATTAAAATCCTCTCTTGCTGCTGTTAATAACAAAAGCTTTTCACTTGTGAATAGCTCATTGTCTTCATGCTGCCTGTGATACTCACGGATGAAAATACTGCCGGTATTCTCTAGCTGGCTGTTACTCTAAGTCAAGCACACTCAGTAGCCCTCCCAGAGTGTGTATGTGAAGTAGCTATGGCTTTGAAGGGGAATATTTGCTCTCTGTCAGCATCTGAGGTGACAGTAGCCCAATTTAAGACTGCAGTTACTTCAGGAAAAGAAATAACTGTCTGTTGGCTTATAAATCTGCTTTCCTAAAAGGATTGCCTGTTCTGTAGCTGTCAGGAGAGGTACATCTGCTGTTCACTGTAAGAAGGAAAAGATTTGAATAATGCGGTTTGAACTTACCTGCCAGTACTGTAATACCCAATAGCTTAATGCCTATGCAAAAACTTACTGCTATTGGCTTCAAGGTACTATATATCTGTGTATTCATTTTGTTATGTGTTATAATTAAATTGAACTCATGATGTACTCCTAATATTTGAAGCAGTACTGTAAAAAGACGTGTAGGTTTTTTTGTATAGGACTGGCAATATTAAGTAATGTACACTGATTGTTCACTGGGCATAATAGAAGTATATTTTAAATCTCAAAGCAGTTGAGAGAATGGAAGTGTCTGGAGGATCCCTGAATAAGTCTGTCTATTTTTAGGTAATTTTCATTCAACCTGGAGAGTAGACAGAAAAATGAAATTGTTGCCTCACTCATTTGAAAGCTACTTTAAAGTCATGGAATAGGAGTCTAGTGAATCTCAGCTGTTTATATGACAGCAGTAGTTTTGTACTTTTATTGTATTCTTGGTTTCCAAATTTTAGCTATCCTCTTGAGCTCTTGTAATATTTACAGTGATACTCCGGTAGGGAATATTTCGTCTTCCTCCTGGATCAATTTATTCTTTTTCTTGTATAGCAAAAAATTATTGTAAAAAAGAGTGCAAATCCAAAAGCTGTGGATTAAATTGATTTTGAACTTTTATTATTTGATTAAAATATTGTTCATCTGGTCCTCTGAAACCTTGCCCATTGCAGTTTTGTCCTGCAAGCAAGATAGGGCTTTCTTAAAGTCAGTATGAAAAGTATTGGCTGTGGCTGGGGGAAAAAAAAACAACTTAAGAAAGCCTTTCAAAGACTTTCATTTGAGGAGTTATGTAAACAATCTTTTATTTTATTCTCAAAAAGAATCTATAGGGAGAATCTGGCATTAGCGGAATCCATGACTGTGGATATTTGGTTTTGGTTGGGGATTTTTTTTTTGTTTTTTTTTTTTTTTCTTCTGAAAGACCAACTTAAAAACAAAACACAACACCCCAACACCCCCACCCCAAACACTCAGCTGGTGTGGAGTTTTATGACAAAGATCTGGAAGCAATTACTTTAGGCCTTTTCATTTGTGTTCATTACTTTTCTATGAATTCCAGGCTGGAAGAGTGGGAGCGGAAAGGACTGCGTGGACCACTGTGTCCAGTCCCTTGCAGTGGTCTCTTATAAATCCACAGGGCTCTGCTTTGAAATATCTTCTTTACTGAGTATGTAGCTCTCCCTGTGCTCTTCCCTTGTGAGATACTGGTGCACCATGCAATGGTTTCTGGTTTTATATCTAAGGAGAATACTTAAATGATGCATCCAAAAATCTGATTGGCCTTTTTTCCATGACTGGGTGACGGTGGCAGCTCACAGTGTCACCCTTGTGAGCCTTTGCTTTATTGAAACTTCAGCTGATAGCAAAGTTACATACTCCAGTGCATACTATTGAACTTATTTTATTAAATGTCATCTTGATTCTGTTATTCCAGTCCACAAACCCATCTTTCTTCCTGCCTTATCACTTGTTCCTTTTTAACGGTAACGGGTCTTGAGATCACCCATCTAGATCTAGCACCAAGATTACTAAAGAAAATAGTTGCCAACTTATTGAAGGTGCAGTCTCATCAGTCTACTAAGTTTTTTTATAAGCCTTTACAGTCTTTCTTATAACCATCTTGCTTATCCACTTTATTTTTTGTATTAATCCTGATCGTCCTCACCTTAAGTAACAATTTTCTTTGTGGGAGCTATATTTAAAATGTTTGCAGTAGCCGACAGCAGTAACTTTGAAGTCAGTTATAGATTGAATTAAATTTATGCTTCTAATTTCATCAAATTTCATCGTATTGCTTTTTATTCAACTTCTGGTCTACTTATATCCCTGATCATTCACTCAGTCTGTTCTAGAAATATTTGCGGTTTTTATATACTATATTAATTACTACATTAACATATACCATGTTAATGCAGTGTTAATATACTTTATTATATTGAACTAACCATATATGTCTGAACAATTTGCTGTCCTTCTGAATATCCTTGCATTTATGCCTGTTTCAAGTAGTGTGTGTAGTAAATTACCAGACTTTCCTGCTATCGCACTTAGAAATTTCAGATGGCAATTCTTTCTGGGCCCTACAGAAGGGATTATACAGGCCATCCTGTTTTTACCAGAGTAGGTAATCTCAGATGGTTTTATTTCATCTTGGGTTTGATCATTTCCATGTCTTTGTCGCTGTTGCAATTAATTTTCACATATTTCATCTTTATTAAAGGGAGGTAAACTATATTTCTAGTATAATTAATATTTGGGCCATACTAGCCCATTATTGATCTGCAAATGATCATTTTTATTTGAATAGTACTGATTAGGAAGAGAATCAGGAAGGACTGTGTAGTAGTGGAAACTGCTTGACATTGTTGACCAAATGCTTACTTGATTTCTTGGAAAATTTGGGGGAGATTTGGACTTGACGATCCTTGGTCCTTTCTAACTCGAGATATTCTATGCTGCTTACAAAATCATTTGAGAAACCATTAAGCACTAATTTGCAAAATGATAAACTGTTTTCAGAAGTTAAATCATTATAGTTAAGATGTTTCTGAAAAGCGTAGGTACCAAAATAGCAATGTCTTTTAAGTTAATTTTCTTGCAGTAACTGAAAGAAGAGCTTTGTTTTTAAAGTGTTTCTAGTTGGCTTAGAAATGTTATTGACTTACTATGTATCTGTAGAAGTAATTGGAACTAATCATAAAAGTTTAGAATTGGAACTAATCATAAAAGTTTAGAGGTTAAGTAAAGACTGCTTAGCTAAGAAGGACCCTTCCAACCCAAACTATTCTATGATCTTAAATCAGGAGAATCAGAGGTATAAGTGCACAGTGACTTAGTTCCATACAGTTATAAACAGTTTGACAAAATTGTGGATGGAGGACATACCTGTTGTTCCATTTCTGGCATTGCTTTTCTATGTGATGAGCCATATTTTCATCTTGCAAGAGCTTCTACTTTTATCAGCTTATTTATGCAGTCTGCTTTATCTGTAGGAAAGCCTTTATGGACCAAGAACTTCTGCTGTTGTGTACGAAGTTCATCCTTGTTTTTCAAGTGTAGTCAGCTACTCCTATGTTTCTGTTTTATTCTTCATTCCAAGGCCTACCGGTTTTAGAAACATAATTGATAATTTTTTCAAATGGTCAATTTAAAGAATTGACTTATGAATTGAAAATTCACTTCTGATGAATTAGAAATGTAGTCTTCCTACATAGAGCAAGAAGAGTAGAAATTGATTTTACTGACCTACATTTCTCAGATTTTTCTGAAGAGTAGGTCTGCTTTTAATGAATTGTTCTCATGCTGCTCAGACTAGTATGATCCGTTTTCTCTCATCACTTCTTCAGAACTTACTGTTGCTGAATTGTACTGAACAGATGACTTTTGAATACTAAAACCTTTCAAAATCCATCAAACCAGTGTAGCCCAATGAATAATACTTCTCTTGTGTTAACTTCTGAGCAGAAGAGAGTACTGGCATCCTTGAGCTCCTGAATATCCTTTTTGCCTGATGAGATGTACCACATGTGTTTTGTGTTTCTGTGAAGAAGACACAAAATACACCTGTTTTCCACAGGTGGTGGGTTGACCGTCTGATTTGAATGGTTTTTTTCCATTTGCTTTTATAGCATTGAAACTAGGTAATGCCTTGTTTGTCCTCAAACTGACCTATTTACTGATGAGCTGATGGTAATGAGCTCTCTGCAAACAAGCACTAAAATGAATTTAACAGAGCATGGGCCAGTAAAAAGGAAAAAAAAAAAAAAAACCATCAGCACAGTAGCAAAAGTAGTTCTGAAACCCGAGGCTACTGCTGGCATCACTTCTGTTTTCAAATATAGACATACTCAACTAGATAGGCCCCATAAATAGTTCAGATATATGGGGTTTTAGACAATGCTCATATGACAGTTTGCGTTTGCTTAATTTTTTAGAAGTTTGCTCAAAAATCCCTATGTATGCCTAGTATGTTACCCTAGAGCGTGCCAGTTGTTTCTCTCTTGTTACTAAATAGTCTGAGAAGCTGAAAATTTTGTGCAGGCCATCAATCTTTCCTTAGATGCTGTTCAGTTAATCACTTTCCATTTGATTTAAATTTATATTAATAGCTTAGAAATAGCAAATGTCGTGTCAGGATTTTGATGAGCCCTTACTGTGTGCCAGCTTCTGTTTATTCATATCTGAAAGTTTGAAAAACAAACTTTACATCAGCTTTGTTTGTTTAGATGTTGCATCCAGTGTAGTAACCTATTTAGTTGAATAACGGCAATGAAGTCCTTTGTCAAATCTGTTACAAAGTTGTATTGATGACTGATCACTAGTATAAACAAATATGAAGTTGGTCCAAACATAAAAATGGCTAAATAGTCATGTGTCGTTCTGAAAAGCGTAAGCATTCTTTCCCATGACAACTGTGTTGGTAAAAGAGGTGGTTAAGTGAAACAATGCACTTTATATGAGCAGTGATTTTAAAGATGACCTTCTTCTATAGTGTCAAGTGTATAATGGATTTTGTCCGGGGAGGGAGGGGAAGTCACTTGACCTTCAGAAGTAACAAGACTGGAATGTACCCATTTTTTCCCTCTGTTCACTTTATTCTTGATAAGTTACAGCCTCTGTTTCTACTCTTTCCAGGGTGTGTTTAATACTCCTTTTACTTCCATGGTGTAAAGGTTTTGTTGTCTATTGTCCAGTATTCTGAAGGGAGGAAAACTGCCTGGTTTTGCAAAAATCTTCGGTTTTGTTACATTACTCAGTAGCAAAGGCAATTATTAAACCTATTCATTTTGGGATTATTGCTGTGGTTACCAGACTTGTTTATAGGTGCAGTTGACTTTCTTTGCTGTAAGGACATACTACTGATTCATTTTCAAGTTGCTATCAGGCTCCAAAGGTTTCTTTCTGCAGAGCAGCTTCCTAGCCTGTTGACACCCAGTCTTTATGGATAATAAGGTTATTCCATGCTGGGTACAGGGACTTTGTACTTGCATTTATTGAATTTCTTGAGGTTTTCAACCTGCCACCCAGGGCCATCCCAGGGAATTGTTTGCCTGCTCCACCCCCAGCTGGGTGTCAAAAGCAACCTTGCTGAGTTGTGCATTCAGTCCCACCCCCTGGTTCTCAGTAAAGATACTAACCAGTATCAGCTCCAGTTTTGACCTCTGAAGGACACCAGTGGTGAATGTCTGTCAGCTGGACTTTGTACAGCTAGTCAAAACCCATAGAGCCTGGTGGTCCGGCTAGCAATCCACCCACCTGGTAGCCCACTTCTTCGGGTCATGTCTGTCTCAGTTCTGATAAAGTACTCTGGAAGACTGTCACAGTCCCTGTTAAAGTCAAAGTAAACAGCATTTACTGCTCTTCCCTTGCCTAGCAAACCAGTCCTCTCCTTAAAGCAAGCTGGCAGGTTGGTCAAGTATGATGTGCCTGTGGTGAATTTGGACTGTCTGTTCCCGGTTGCCCTTTGGTGTGTGGGTGAGGTTTTTTTTGGTTTTTGTTGTTGTTGGTTTGTTTGGGATTTTTTTGGGGGTGTGTGGATGTAGGTTCCAGGAGGATTTATTCCATAATCTTCGCAGGGACTGAAGTGAGACTGACTAGCAGATGGTTCTCCGGATCCTCCTTTTCCTCCTTGATGATAGCTTCTTTCCTAATTCTGAGGCAACTCTCTGGATCACCATGACCTTTCAGAGATGATAGAGAGTGACCCTACAATAAGATCAATCTGAAGCAGGGGGATATACACCCTTCGGTCTTGTACGTGTGGAAGGCTTCATGCTCCGATGTTGCGATACCATCCAAACCTCTGCCACTTCTGTGTATAGGGATGCATGGAGACGTGAATGTCTCTGCTGCCAATACGAAGAAATAAGCTGTGTTTAGAAGAGGGATGTCGTAGTATTTTCTCTCGAGAAGGAGGGGCAGGAATCAAATTATGACAATGAAATAGTAAAGGAAGGGTAGTCTTAATGGTACAGGTTTTTTGTGAGGTTTTTGCATAATCATGGTTTATGATTAAAGTTCTCCTTTCCAATAAATTCTTCAGTTTAGGCTGAAAGCATGTAAGAGAATCTGTATGTACGTCAATTTTAAAATTCTAGTGTGTTTTGAAGAGTCTTATTTTCTGTTTATTTTATAAGTTAAGAATATCTGTGATTCTGGTTTTAACTAGTAAGCTATTCTCACTGGGAAATACTTCGGGAGTACTTTGTGTTGAAACATGTCAGCATTGGTGGGGAACCTGTTGATGGTAAAAAAAAAAAAGATAAAAAAAAATCATATTTTAGTGTAAGTGAACAAGCTCAAAGCTGTTGATTCTGCCTTACCCAATTGTCAGTCATGGAAATAAGCAGTCCTTGTAACAAAATTTGCTTGTAATTTGAGTGGGACAAAAGAGAATTTCCAAGGTTGGCATTCTGAAATTTTGGTGTATACATGTTGAAAAAATGTATAAAAGATTGCTCTATAATCAAGCATTAAACTATTAAAGTCACTTTAAGCATCAACATTATTAGTTAATACCTTTAGCTTTGAATGCCTAGTAAGTGATGGCAGTGGGTACTTTCTTCACTTTGCCTACTGTTTAACTTTACCAAAAGGAATGTTTATTTTTGGTTCGCTGAAAGCAAAGCATTTGGTTTTGGGATGAAGGTGTAATGTGCCATTAGACTTCATGTAAAATACAGGCATTTGTAGACTAGCATTCCTAGTCTGGGCCCAGAAAGTCAGCGTGTACTACTCGGGAGGAGTATGAGGAATACTAGCCATGGGCTTCACACAGCACATATTGATACTCTGCTTCCTGAGATGCTCCTGGTTTTCATTCATTTCGCTTGTTCTGATTTCCAGAGGATCCACAGACTTCCTTTTAATTTCATTAGATGTGCCTACCCTCTTCTCCAGTGGCTTAGCAGAGCACTCTGGTTTGGTCACTTGTTTTAGAGTTTTCGGGTAATGAATGTTAACATAGTAAAGGACTGGAGTAGTGCTACTTTAATTGACCCCCTTCCCTTAATCTTGTTGGAGTGCATAGAGCATTCATTTTGATACATAGAACATTAGGTAATTAAATTGTTACCTTTAAAATGTAGTTAAAATTTCTGCTTTTAGCTGCTGCCCTCAGGTAACTTTTTGTGACTTTTTTCCCTTTTTTTTTTTTTTTTTTCTCCCCAGATACAGAACGTGGTCTCTCAAACTGGATTAAAGCAACGTGTTGATATTTTTATTTATACTTTTTTATTTTTGTATTTGACTTAAAGTGCCATGAAAAAATTTGCTTATTGCAAGGTGGTCCTTGCCACCTCTTTGGTTTGGGTCCTTCTGGATATGTTTCTATTGCTGTACTTCAGTGAATGCAACAAATGTGATGAGAAAAAAGAAAGAGGCCTGCCTGCTGGAGATGGTAAGTTTTTTGCCTGCGTAATCTTTAAATTATGCTCATTTAAAATTGCACTTCTTTTAAACATTTGCTTTTTTTTGCCCCTACAATATAGTATTGCATCAGCATTTAGGTGTTGCAGAATGTTCAATGTTTCTTTGAATGACTAGGAAATAAGCACATTGCCTGAGACTCTTGCCTGATTTATGTTGCAGACTTAAATGCTTAAGATGTAGAATTTTAAGCACTAGTGTATATGGAAAAATAATAAAACTATGCAACAAGCAGTTCAGGAGTGTAAGCTACGTTAATATAGTCTAAAGCATGTTCTGAATTTCCACCAGTGAGGAAGCAAAGGCACTGTTAACTTCATTAGACTTGGTAATAAAACAAACCAAACCAACTACTAAGTTTACTTGTCTGCCTACTCTTAAAACAAACAAACAAACAAAAATCCCAAACACAAAACCCCCCAACAAACAACACCACCCCCCCAAACAAAAAAAAACGAAATGCCCCCCGCCAACCCCTAAGTCCCCACTTAAGCCAAAATTTGGCCACTTACTGTAGCAATAAGGGACAGTGAATGTTGTAATGAAAATAAATTTATGAAAATAACTAGACTAAACTTGGAGGTGAAAGTGGCAAATGAGAGCATGTGTGTGTGTGCACACACATATGCACATGCTTGTGTGCGTAACTTTTTCTTTGAAGTGAGAGCTGTGTTATTCAATACTAATGGTCTTCAGATAAGCTTTCAGTTTTGTTACTGCCCTCTTAGTTTTTGGGTACCAGTTAATGAGCTGACCGGTTTTTTTTGAAAGCCAGTACCATTCATGTTGAAAACTTTATTTTAGGGAGGTCATCATACTTGATCTCGTGGGAGAAAGGGTTGGTGCAGGGAGAATTCTCATGCCTGCAGTGTCTCAGCACAGGCATTTAGAACTGCAGGCAGCTGCTGCCTCCAGTTCATTTGTGAAACATCTAATTTTCTGGCATGGTCTCTCCCCCACCGGAAAGGCTGTATCTGTATGTTCTACTGCTGCTATAGGAAACTTAGGCAGTGATGCTCAATGTTAAGTCCAATCAGCCAACTGTACTCAAGATTAATTAATGCTTTCCGTCACAAAAAAACGCTTTCACCTGTTGACACCTAGCATGGGCAACTGTGATCTCCCTGGGAGATTTTTTGAAATGTTTTAAGAACAATGTTGCACTGTTACAGAATAACACTGGGGAGATGTTTAGGAAATGCTAGTTTTGTTTTGTTTCCCCCATGATGAAAACAGGCCAAGATATCTCCACTGAGAACAACAATGTATAGGAATGTAGAATTTCTGTGCCTAGTACCTCTGAACTGTTTTTTCCACAACTGCATGCAAACATTTTAGAGAGGTTATGGTTCACCTGAGTTTTGCAGAAGAGACTTAAACTTTCAGTTGCTTGTATTTCACCTTTGGGTTTCTTTTTCAATAAGTGGAAAAGAAAGTGACAAGAAAATGAACTAGGGTTATGTAGACAGTATGTCACTGTAAGAATTCAGTCTTTTTGTCTTTTTTTTTTTTTTTCTTTTTTTCCTTCTTAGAAGTTGGGAAATTTTCTTAAGAATAAGATGATGACTGATATTGTGGTGCTAAGGAATGGATCCACTTTTTGGATTCCCACAAAGTTTTTACACGATGCTAACCAGATAACTTATGCTAGGCTTCTTTGAGGCTGTCTTGGAAACAACATTTTTTTTTGCTGTTGGCAAACAGCAATGGAAGTCAATATATATCAAACTTGGTTTGATGTACTGATGATGTTGAAAATTCAGATGACTTTACACATAAAGTCATGGGGGGATCCTTCAGGTGAGGGGAAAATGTGCAGTTTTTAAAGATTAGTATTATGACTTTCCCTATGCAACATTAGTTTCACTTAGTTGAGTACAGACTTCATTCTGGCCTTTCCCTAACCTGTGTGTGTTAAAATCGTTGATATCTTTTTAATGTCTTGTAGTTGGCTTGTAAACAAACCAACCAACCCCCAAACCAACCAAAACTTTGTGTGTAGTTTTGTACATTTTTCTTGTGCTTTTTTTTTTTTAACAGATGACTTGTAGTAAGGTATGTGCAGAAATATGTCTGGTAGGAACCATGGTTGTCGTTGACACTGTGGCACTTCCTTTTAACCTAGTTGCATACCTGATCTTAGATATTCTTACTTGTTCCAGTAGTTTACTGACTTGGAGTCTGTAGTGGATTTATTCCTACTCAGAATGCCTAGAATCTCCTCAGATAACATTGAGGCTATTTTTTCTGTGAAGCTTTTATCAAAATCTGCTTTTCCACTTCACTTTTCCCCCCCTATTCATTTCCATAATTGATTTAGTTTTCTTGATTCAGCACAAATTATGTAAGTGTTCTGAATTTAATAGCCTCTTTGTCCATGTCACTCTGGTATATAGCTTCTCTTTGCAATCATGGAAGAATTCCATGGCATTTAGTGAACCTACTTGACATACGAGTAAGTTTTTCTGAAGAGTTTGTAGGTTTATTTTAGGCTGTTTGCCTAGTTGGAAAAATGAGTTGTCATACTTCAGCAGGAGCAAAGGATTTTGAGGATAATTTTGGACAGTTAAGGCTTTTGTGAAGTTAGAAGGATGTTTTCCTTAGGTTTTTAATGCAAAAAGTAGGGGGAGTTTCTTTTTCAGAGTCAGATTTAGAGCCATGGTCTAAATTGCCTTTGGGAAAAATCTTTCTCCTTGATGGCATAAGATACTAGCATCCTAAATCACGAGCTTCAGGTTATGTGTCTAATATTTGATTGTATGTATACTGCTGTTCTATTTTACAAATTGCTTAAAATAAGAAATAGTAAAGGAATATGAATGTGAATCTGTGGAAAAATCTGTGTACACGACTATGGGGAAGTGTAAGAGGAGTGGTATAAAGGTCTTTGTGTCTGCCATCGTAGAGGTTTGAGGGTTGGTAGTTGAAATGATGCGAGTGCGGAGATGAGGGGACAAAAGGTGAAGTGGAAAAGGGACAGGCGCTTTCCCAGGTTGGGAGTAAGAGAGCTGAGGTGGAGATGTTTTGGGAAAAGGGGGCCTGGCATGGGGTCTGGGTAGCACGGGACTGAGGAACTAAAGTGATGCCAGAGGAGGGAGAGTTTGAATCTCGTGACTGTAATTGTGTGGGATGGTTTGGCCGTAGGCTTAAGCCTCTCCCAACCCCTTCCACCATGGCGGAGGACGACAGTAGTAGGTAGCTTCAGGAGGGGGCCTGGGGAATTGGGACCAGAACACCTAGCAGTGCCCATGGCAGCATCGATCTGCGGGAGCCTGCGCTTCTCCCAGCTGATACTGCTGCTCGCTTTTGGCCCACCGTGACTCTGGAGAGGTGGGAGTAAGTCGGGGGAAGCTCTTTCCACTGCTCAGCCGTGCCGTCGTCTCGCCCTTCCTGAGCTAACCGGGATGGCGTACGCCCCTTACCCAGGCTGTCACAGGTGTTCTGGGCGGTGGTTCTGGTTTTGGAATTCCTGGTGGTTCATCAGTCAAATTCACAAGGAGGAATTGTTGTTGATGGAAGGCTGTTGCTGTGATTTTAAAGGTTGTTACCAAGTTGGGGAAAAAAAAAAAAAAATCACTGAGCCTTAGTAAGTGTCATTCATGTTACTTAGTAGTTTTTTTCCAAACCTGAAATTCATAGGGCAGCTAGTTGAGCATTATTGTTTACAGATAGGGATTGATTCAGCATTGCAATTTAGATTTCACAGCCTGGAACAGAACTTAGTGATAAGTGTAAACAAGTTCTAGATTTAAAGAAAGAGTCCAAGCCGTTCTCTAACACTACAAAAAGGGACCATAAGAAAGGGTTCAAGCTGTTCTCTAACAATACAAAAAGGGACCATTCCTGTAAACAAAAAATGCCCAGGTAGTACTGTGGTTTTACTAATAAAGATTTGTGTGTGTGTGTGTGTGTGTGTAGCTCTGTCTTATTTCTGTAAGAATCCTGTATGTCAGCTCTGAGGTCTTGACTTAAATGAAGATCAAATGAGTCCTTCCTTACCCCCAGTTATAGGCTTCTTGAAGGTATGACTGCAAAGGAACTTCCAGCTTTGGCACTTGATGCAGGTTCTAAATAAACTTCCAAACTCATCCTTTTTCCCTTTTTTTTTTTTTCCTACTTGTGTAATGATTAGAAGCCCCGCAAAAAAAAAAATAAAAAAAAAATATTCAGACCTAGGATTGGTATTGCAAGAGTCTTGTGATCTCAGCTACTTGCTATTTACACTCTTTTCTGGGGCAATGACAAATTCAAACTAGGACCAGCCGTTTTTGTCAAGTGCCAATCAAGACCTTGCGTTCTGAATTTTGAGCTCTTCGGTAAAGATGGAATCTCCAAGTTGTGACATGGTTCAGAATATTCTCATCTGCGTAAAAAACTCCTAAGAAAAGTGAGCAGCTTCAAGATATAAAACACAGATTTAATATTTGAAAATAGGAACTGTTCATCATAAATCAATCTTGTTCTATTAAGGCTGAGGTGTGTGTAAGAGACAAAACTTCTCTGAACTTCCACCTGTCCAAACAGCTTTCTTGTAATTGGTGGTTCCTCCAAAGGTAACTGGACTTTGTTTTGGTCAGTTTACCCTTGTTGTGGCCCCTAAAGGCATGTCATGGAAGAATCCATCCCTTTTTCAGGCTTTAGATGGTCTTAGATTTTGAAGTATCTGTTTTTCATCAGGCATATTGCCTGCTAAAAAGAAATTTGTAGTCCATAGACACAAAGAGTTCCTGATTTTTAATGAAGATCTGGAAGAGATCAAGCTTTCTTTGAAACCAATAGTTTACTGATACAAATGAGAAATGTCTGGAAAAACATTACTAGATTTTCAGTTGGATCAGGTGATAAGTCATTCATTTAGCTCCAAAACTTGTAGCTGTAAACTAAATTTGTTTGTTAGAAGTATGTCATCAGTACATGTCTACAGTCCTTCAAAGGAAGTACTTTTTTCATAGTTAACAGATAAAAGAGCACTGCAGTTTGAATTTTTAACAGTGTGTATTAGTCATTTTGGGATAATGTTGTTGGTTTGTTTTTATATGAAAACTACATGGTTTTGTGGGAAAACAGTTTACCATAAATACAGAAACCTGAGAGAAGATTAACTTTTCTTAGAAAGTCATCTCTCTGCCTGCACACCAAGCTTGCCTGTCTTTGCATTTAGTGAGTTCAATGAAGTATCTGTGGATCAAGTTAGCTGTTGCTGGATTTTTCTGCAGAAGGGAGTACTTTATTTAGGTAAAATGTGTAATCAAGTAGTATATATTTGCTAAGGAGATTTAAAAATTCAACTGATGAATTTGTGGAATTTGTACACCTGAACCCAACTCACTGATGTGCTAAACTAGCATCTAACAGCAAGATCTGCAAATGTGAAAGATGAGTTTTCAGTTAATTTAGCTAATTAGTTTAACTGGTATAGTCAAAGTTAAGAAACAACTGGAAATGTAAATGAAGCAGGAAACTTTTTTTTTTCCCCTAAATAGCAAATATAGTAGGATACGACATTCACTCTCCAGAATGCAGAAAAACATGGTGAATATAACTATGTTCTTATAGCTTTAGTTTTAATCACTTTAGGTATGTTGAACACTCATTTAATCATTTTTCTGACCAAGTGAACCTATATACTAATTGCTATACACTTAATAAAAATTGTTATGATAGCCCACATAACAATAACAAGCTGAATATATAAAATTAAGCCCAAATAATTGCTGCCTTGTATGCCATGTTTTTATGTTAATTACCCCCCGAAAGGCACAAATTCTAGTTTAAAAGATTATGCAATTGCAAATCAGCAAGTTTTGATGCGTTTTCAGCCGTACTTTCTTAGGAGGCAAAGATGCAAAGCAAACCGCTTGCTCGTTTTAGCCCATGCTTAAAACGAGTGTCTAAACCAATTTGCTCAGGATCTGCTCAGACATACTTATTCTATCAGTTTTCAGTGTATGAGTGGCTCGGTGGCAACTTCTAGAATTATATAGCTCAGCTGGCAGTCAAGGGGAGTTTGGTAAAAAAGAAAGCATCACTGTGGTGGGAGGGTTCTCTCTGCTAAATGTTAATGCATTAATGCAACTAGTGCAAATGCTTCAGGTACTCGAAAATGGAAGTTTCTCAAGGAGCACATTGTGCTTGTAACTGATTAATGCTAAATGCAAACTAGCAAAATGTTTCAGTTATTAGTAAGTATATATTTCAAGTCTTAGTGTTTCAGCAAGGATGGAAGGCTTGGGCTTTTTGTTTATTTTTTTTATTTTATTTTAACATTTATTTTATCTTTACATGGCTATTTGCTCTTGGCGTGAGCTTTATTACACTGTGCTGTCCTGATGCAAATTAAGCTAGGCTTATTACTGAGGGCTTTAGTGCCTTTATTTTAAAATAAAAATTTGTTCCTCCGTATAGATCTTAAATTAGTATTTTTTGAAATTAAAATTTGTACCGAATTTGTGAAGTAGTAATATATTTCAAATCAGCACTTAAAACATTTCAGTTCAGAAGAAAAGTAAAGAAGTATTTGTGAAGAAAATGTAACCTTTTTAAAAAATGTTTTGGTTTTTTACTTCTTTTGTTTAAAAACCCAAATAATTCAAGAGTCTGAATTCCTTCTCTCCTCCCTCTCTCCCTCATTAGTTTGATCAGATATTTGATATTTAAGATTTCTTTGTCAAGAAAAAACATGTCAAGTGTTACTGTTTGTTTCGAGTACTAGTGTTAAACTCCAAAATGTAATTATGTTGACTAAAAAGAATGTTAGTAAAACCAAGAGAAATCATTTCTAAGTTATAAATGCCAATGTTATTCTGTCAAAATAAAAATGTGGAAATAAATGTAAAGTTACAGTTTTACTTCAATCTTTACTAGAATCCCTGTAAAGGAAAACTCAACTTTTCCTGAAAAGCTTGTGTGTGCAAGAGCAGCCTGGGATAGAAATGCCTGTTGTTCCAGAACTTTTAACAGTAGTCAGTTAGGACATGATGATGGATAGATAGAAACCCTTACTGTTTTTTCAAATGATTTGTGGTGTCTAAGAGTAGCACTTAACTACTTCTGTTAAACTCCCAAATATGAATATCTGTTTTCACTTCCAAAACCTGGTGGGTTTAGAACTCTATTTTAAACAGGAACACTCCTACGGTGTATAACAAAGTATAAACAAACAAAAGCAAGCATAAAAGTAGTTACCAACATTTTATTTATTCTTAGTTCCAGAACCCATACAAAAACCACATGAAGGACCTGGAGAGATGGGGAAGCCTGTGGTCATTCCGAAAGAGGAGCAAGAAAAAATGAAAGAAATGTTTAAAATAAATCAGTTTAATTTAATGGCAAGTGAAATGATTGCACTCAACAGATCTTTACCTGATGTCAGGTTAGAAGGGTAAGTGCTTTATGTTGTATTAAAAATGTACTGTATTTAAATGAAGAATGTGCAAAGAGTGATCCAAAACAAGAGTTCAGTTCTGTAAGATATTACTGCTGAAGTGAAAAGTAGGAGGATTTCCTGTATATATGGCGCTTACTTGTAAAATAAACAGCAGAAACCAGTTTTCTTCAGTGTTATTTAGCTTTGAATCTGATTACAAATAGGAAGCCTGTTTGGGGAATAGAGATTAATTTGGTTGAAGGAAAACAAAGTTAACTTAAGACTTGGTGTTTTAGGAAAAAATTATATATTTGAAAAATTCATGCACTGCTTGTAATGAGGGAGACTAAAATTCTGCATTATATGAAATAGAAATACTTTAAAAATTTCTTACCTAATGAAATGTGCAAAGCCTCATTTAGATTGCATTATAATGTTTTCTAATATCCGTCTGGTTTGTTTTTGATCTTGCCTCTGAAATATTGATCCTTGCAGAGCTGTTTGAGTCATAAGTAATTAAAAAGAAAATTGTAGCCTTGTTTTAAGTAAAACTAAGATTGCTTTACTCTCCTGGGGCTACTCTGGCAGGGTATCTGATGAGTCCCCCCCAACCCCTCTTGTTTATGAAAGAGACTCTCAAGTTAGACAAAGCTCATGAAACATGATTTTCACAATCAATTATCTGCATTCTCTTGCAAGAATCAGATGCTGTAGAAACCTCGTTTCTTCAGAAGCTCTGCTGTTGCTTCTGCGTACACAAGGACTAGCTGCTGGATTAATTTGTTTTCATTTCCTATCTCAGAAGACAGTATTAGAAGAATGAGATGAAGCTCTGACTGCTTTTCATTTTTAATGCGTGATAAAGAGGTGGTTTGTAGGTACCTTCATCTATTGTAATGAATGTGATTCCGTGTAGCGTGTGAGTTCCTGGTAGAGCTGGTGTTCTTAATAATTGAACCATATAGTTTTCAAAATATGATTTTGTAAGTTTGAATTAATGTGACTTTTCAATTGATTGTCAGATATATTATTAGTCAGATTTTATGGCCACTGCTTGCCTGTTTCTCAGTGTAGTGCAAGAATGCAAATCATAAACTTGCAGGGTTTTCTTTCAAAACTGATGTGTTTTTTGGGGGTGTTATATCCTTTTCTCTCATGCTGTTGCTCTGATCGTGGTTGTAACTTGGCAATGGGATCTCTTGGCATTCATGCAGATTCATATGTAGTGTCTGCCCCTTTTATCACTCTCTATAGGATAAGAAATTGCCTCACTGTGAAGTGGTGTCCTGGTTTCGGCTGGGATAGAGTAAATTGTCTTCCTAGTAGCTGATACAGTGCTGCGTTTTGAATTCAGTGGGAGAAGAATGTTGATAACACTGACTGATGTTTTCAGTTGTTGATAAGTAGTGTTTATACTAAGTCAAGGATTTTTTCAGCTTCTCATGCCCAGCCACCAAGAAGGCTGGAGGGGCACAAGAAGCCGGGAGGGGACACAACCAGAGCAGCTGACCCCAACTGGCCAAAGGGGTATTCCAGACCATGTGACGTCATGCCCAGTATATAAACTGGGGGGAGTTGGCCTCGGAGGAATCGCTGCTCAGGAACTAACTGGGCATCGGTTGGTGGGTGGTGAACAATTGCATTGTGCATCACTTGTATATTCCAATCCTTTTATTATTATTGTCATTATTATCATTATTAGTTTCTTCCTTTCTGTTCTACTAAACTGTTCTTATCTCAGCCCACGAGTTTTACCTTTTTTTCCTCCGATTCTCTCCCCCATCCCACTGGGTGGTGGGGGAGTGAGTGAGCGGCTGCGTGGTGCTTAGTTACTGGCTGGGGTTAAACCACAACAAGTGGTGACTACCACTGGTTAAGAACTTGTAGTTAGCATTCTCAGCTTGTTTTAGCTGCAAGGAAAATCATTAGTTAGTTTCTTGGGACACTTCTGTCAAAGCTGAGATGCTAATTTGAGATGATTTCTGTTATGTTTTTTTCTGGAAGAGCTGAATTGAAGGAATTAACAAAACTTTGGGGAAATTATAGTTACAACATTTGGTTATTTGGACGGTACACAGGAGTAATTTTTCATCATGACCCTGGGAGTGTGGAGGAAGCTAAATGACATAATCCGTTTATCAGCATTCATATTGGAAAACTTGCATGTATATATTCTACCATTTTTATAGTGTAAGTACAAAGATAAGAAAATAAATTTGTGGATCTAAAAAGTTGACTTACTCATAAGCTTTGTGAAGTCTAGACTTTTGAATTAACCAAAAATGGAAAGAGAAATTGTTATAAACTATTAAAAATTTGTTACCTAAGCATCACTCAAGCTTTTGCAGACAAACGAAATAACAATTTTAAAATCAAGTTGAGCTATAGGAATTTTTTGTCTTGCACACTTGGCCATGCTCTGCAGTTATTGTGGTTCACAGTAAGATATGCATTATAAATTTATGATGTTGCATTTGCTTCTCTTTTCCATTTGTGTGGATACAAATACTATCACAATACTACGTGTGTGAAAATGGAGTCTTAGAATAAAATTTTAGGTAAGGTCTCAGGGCAGAGCTGGATTTTCTGTTTTTGTAAATTGCTGCCAACAATTTTAACGTTTATTTGCTGTGTGGATTTTTAGTAGATTTTGAGAGAAAAATGGTCCCCCAAAAGCTCCTCCTTTTGTCATCTTTTCAGTATGTACTCTATAAGGTCACACCAATTAGAAGTTGGGGAGAACGTTAACATTTCCCCAGCAAATTTGAGAATAATACTGTGTTTACAAGGCAACCGTATCTTAGTCTGTGTGTGTGGATTAATGTTACTAAAGAACACTGTAGTCATTTTCAGAATTGTGAAAACTATAAATATGCTTCAGTGTTGTCTGTAGGTCTTATGAAAGTATTTATCTGATTAGTCAAAATACTCACATGATCAGAAACACCTTCTGCTGCGTTAGTGGAGTTGCTTCTGCTATAACTTGTTCTATCCATATATCCCTGATAATATGGAAATAGTTTTGGGAGAAGGTGAATGGGTAATTTCTAATCATTCCTTACCACATTTATGTGGTAAGCTGCCAATAGCACTTTCAATCAAGGTTTTGAAAAAGTGGGATATGTTCAAAGGCACACTTAGCTGTTCAACCATGTAATTATTTTCTTCACAGGTTTTGTGGGTTGCTTCCTTTAATGTGGTGTGGGGGGAAGATTATTTCAAGTCCTGTAATGTCAGTTCTTCTGAAATACAGAAGTCTGTAAAAGTTGTGCCTAACAGTTAATCATCCAAAAGCTGGTGGAATTAAGTGTGCCAGGACCAATTCGCCACATGTATTTAATGGGGATGGCGTAACCCGTCAGCTGGAGAGCAGCTTTTGAAGTAGTCTACATTATCCTTCATATTAATTTCTGGTTCTACCAAAACCCCATCACCTGTGCGAAGGCAAGCATGTTTGTGTACCTGCTCGGTCCTCGAGGCAGCAAGTACCCTCATGGGTTACGTGTTCTGTCTCACATATCTGCCTCCTTTTGCTCATATGTTCATCTCTATAGATGACCCACTCATCGTGTGGCATCATCTTTATGCTTTGGCCAAGAAATTTTGTTTTCTTACTAGAAGAAAAAAAATGTGAGCTCTTTTAAAAACTTCTAGGCACTTCTCCAGCTCAGGGAGCTCCTCAGTAAGAGACACCTACAGAAGTTGAAATTTGTGTTCTGCTGAGCTCTGCCCCAGTTGTATTAACAGGTTTATATTTATTTTTATTATTTACAAAACAAAATTACAAAGTTACAGAGGCACAGAGCTGCCTTTAAAATCACTGACATATGCCTGAATTGCTACTCATTTTGTGTCTGTAATCGGGAAAGTTATTCTACTTACTCTTCTCGTTATCCCAGCTAAATGATTTGCTTAACAGAAAAAACTAAACCAGAAGTAATTTTTTTTAGCCTGGATACTTCCCGGAATCTGGAGTGGGGCATGTTAGTGTAACTAACTCATATAACTGACAGTGCCACAACCTCTAGAGGGTTGTTCTTGCGGGGGAACAAGCAGCTGGGGACAGCAGATTGGTTTTAAGTTGTTAATAGAATGATTCTTGTAAGCACGTCTTATTCTGGTCTGTGAATCAGTCATCAAAGTGGGAGTTGATTCACAGTTGCCAGGAAAATACGCAGCTGTGGGCTTGACATGACAGCAAAGAGTAAAAGATGGGTGATTAGGAACACTAGAGTCTTGCCTTCATTTTGCTGAAGTTGAGGGAGGCAGTGAATAAAATAGGTGTCAGTGACTGAAATAGGTTTTCAGCTGTGCCTATGTGTCTTAGACCGGTATTCAGGCTGGAAAGTGGTGTGGTTAAATGCATGAAATTTGTATGTATCGTATGACTTGGTTTTGCTCTCAATGCTGTTTGAGGTGACTTTGGAAGCTGCTTTGTAAAATGAAGAATGAGTACTGTGTTCTAAGGCTGAGCTTTCCAGCCTGTAGTCATTACTTAATAATTTGTGGAATATATAAAACATTTAAGGAGGCATTTGGGTCCCTGGTGTGAGAGTTTAAACCCAATTCTGACTTTTTTACACTAGAAAAGAACATCTTAAAACGCTCTTCTTTTCCAGGCACAAGTGGTCAAGGCTGGAAACAATGGAGGCATAGCTGGGACAGGATAAGGTTGTTCACGTAAACTCAGGTCCCCACTGGAGCTTATGATGCAGTGCTAGAAGGGTGTCATATTTTGCAGGTTGAGATTTCTTGGGAAGGTGATGGGCTTCCCCAAGGAGACCTGCAGCAAGGAGGACTGTGGATAGCTTTGGGATACTTCAGCAACCCTTTTTCCAAGGCTGCAGGTTCTGTAGAATTTGGCGTAAAAGATCTTCCTTGTCATTTTGTTCCTTAGTTGGTATAATTTTGCCAGAATTAAGGGTATCGGACGTCTTATTATACCTCAGTTCTGCGTAACATTTGGGATCTTTTAACTGTCCTTTTTGCAAACTGTCTGTATTCAGGAAGTAGGTATGGTGGGGTTTGAGTGGTATAGATAGTGTTAGGGCATAATCAGAGCTTTTAGCCAGAGGGCCCTACATATTTGAGTGAAGTGGGTCTAAATTCATACGAACTATGACTTCAGCCACTTAATAGAGAAATAAGATGCAGATCTCTAAGACCTTAATATTAAACTAGTGCACTAATGTGGTCAGTTTAAGTTATTATTTAAGGCTTTTTTGCTGAATCAAACTATCCTGCTCAGTTCCTGCTGCTAAGCTTACTTTCACAATCGGGAGGAAGCAGACAATTTTTTTTCTGGGGTTAGAAGCCATTCTTCTACATCTAACTTACATGAGTGTTGTGGAGTTTATAGCAATTATGCTGGGCTTCTTTCTGAGTAAGTCCTTCATATGACTAATTCTGTCATCTCTTTGCTTAAAACAAACCTTATTTAGATTTAGGCTTTAGATTTAGGCACTGTTAATTATATGATACAATATAATGCTTTTCAGTTGTGGGACTGCAATCTGGTTTTCATATGTGTGCTTTAAAAACTTATTGTTGGTTTTAAGCCTGAAACATACATGTGAGAATACACTGGAATTTGGATTTTTAACTTCACAATACAAATTGGTTTGCTGTATACTTTTAAGATACTACAGTTGAATCATAATCTGATACATTCCTAAAATTTACACAATCTCTGTGGGAGGATAATAGTTTGAGTAAACCTATTCATGGTAAAACTAGTAAAGGCACACATGCAAGAGCATGCTCTTGTCACACATTTGAGTTCCATTTTATGCGTTTTTTAAATGGCAGCACTTGAAGTATTTACTTCCATGTGAGGGTTGTGAAGGTGTGCTCTCTTTTTTCTTTTTAAGTATTTTAATTCAGGAGAAGAGCTAAGGGGATAGTTTTATACTACATGTAATCTGGTGTAAACGTGGACTGCAACCAAAAGAAACCTTCTCACTGCTTCTGTGGATACTGATGTGACAATTGTGTGGCCTTGGTGTTCGCTGACTGGGTGGAGGATTGCACAACGGAAAGGGAAAAAAAGTGTATTTTGTTGAGTCGGCAAACTGAAGCAACATACCCAGCAGCTGTATGATTACCAGATCGGGTGCAAAAAAGGGGACGGGACAAAACTGTAATGGTGAAAAGTAGAACTACTGCTTTTGGCAGCAGTCCACAGTTGCACCACGTTAGGTGGAATGTGGGGGGGTGGGGGCAAACTTTTTTACAGAAAGTGTGTATTAAAATCCCCATGAGGTCATGGGGATTTAAATAGCTCCATAAAGTGTGATATGCTTTGTGAACTTTTGGTATTCATTTAGCGCAGGTCGTAGTGATGTAAAAGATAATAAAAAAGAGCAAAGTTGTCCATACAGGTGGTGGAGGACTACAGAAGTTTATTCAATGTTTTGCTACAAGCTAGAAGTCCAGGCTGTTAATTAACGTGACATCTGTAAAGGAAACCTGCTGATCTGATGACCAGCAATGTAACTTTCAGCAGTGTCATGCTGGAAGTCTGAAAGTCTGTGAAGTATTAAAGACTTTACAATTCTTTCAAGCAAGGAATATTTTTTCATCTGGCTTTTGTGGTGCATATAGCTTGTTACTGGCCCACTGTAGAATCAACATTTGGAAATGTTCTTGTTCGTGTTGACTTAATGAGTTAGGTGGAAGAAATTACCTATAAATCTTTTTCCTAGAGAAAGTTTAGAGGGAAAAAAGTCACTTCAAAAATAAGCTTGCATCCCGTAAACTGGGTTTTTTTGGTTGTTTTGTTTTTTTGGGTTTTTTTTTTTTTTTTTTAGAGAGAGAGAGAGATGTATGCAAAGATATATACGTGTGTGTCTCTATATACACACAAACCCTTGGCAATCTCATTCTTAGTTATGAGTGTCTTCCATTTTGGATGAGCAGCCATATCCTGAACTTTATTCAGATTGATAGGTGAAGTATGGAAGATAATTTGGCTAGAGAACTTAAGGTTCAGTTTTAGTCTTTGAGGACAGAATTGGTTTTGCTTCTGTCAAGAGATACTTTCCTGTGATCACTTTCAGGATGAGGAAAATTGTCAATTGCACCTAATTATTTTTGTGAAATTCTGCTTGAATTCTGTAACCACAATGGTTTTAAGGACCATTTTGGATTTTGTTTCCAGGGTCTAAAGAAGATTTCTACTTGATTCATGAGATAATGCGACCTTTCTTATATCCAAATCTTTGAGATCAGAAGAAAGGAAAATTTCATACTCTTGATGTCAGGTAAATTGCATAATACTATTGAAGGCAGACATTAAGCAGGCTGGATGGAAATGTTTAAATAAGAATAAGGGATTTGCCTGCGTTCAGGTCACCTGTTCAGAAAGATTAATTGGCGTTGTGATATGAATTATAGAAATGAAGACCTCTTTCTAAACTGAATTGTTGAGATTTCATTGGAAGAAGCATCTTCAGGGGTAGCGTGAAGTTTTGTTGCGACCTTATCTGCAGTACTTTCTCTCTGTGCGGCCGCAAGTTAAAACTGTGTTTGTATGCAAAGCCTGTGTAGTGAAAAGTGGTTTGGCATGTTACGACAGTCAGTGATTCCATCTTTCTCGGAAGTATTGCTTTTAGCCCTTTTAGCTGTGTTGTTGCTGTGTGAAAATTAGATCTTTATCCAGCTCGATTGTCTTCAATTTGAGGGCTTGGGGTATTCTTAAAATATATGTCAGAAGCAGATTTATTAACACCCTTATTCATAATGATATCATGAGGCAGTTGCTCATATCCAGGAAAGACTAAGTCGGTGTTTACCAGAAACACACCACTTGACTTGAGTGCTTGTGGTTCTTGCTGGAGTGTTTTGACACTTTCTCTGCCACCCCTGCTACAGGGCGTTATTCTCTGATGGAAATGTAGGTCAGTCTCTGCAGCTTCAGGGTGACTCTCAGAGTTTTATTTCGAAAGTGTTTTCATCCCTGGTTTAAGTAGAGAGAAGTTTTTGCTTTGGGCATGGCTGTGCCTCAGCTTCGTTACATTAACTTTATTGCAGGCTATAACTTATGGCAAATGGACAGGTAAACAATGGAGTATTGACATTTTATGGCACTGCAGCGATATTCATCAGATATCAGTAATTAAAGCCTGAGGTTTCATGAGAGGAGTTCAGATTTTCTGATTTTCCTCTCTATTGATCTGGCATTAAATTTGGTAATCTCAGTAGAAAATAAATGTATATTTTCAAGTCTAAGGATACTTACTTGCCAGAGATTCCAATATATTTTAATACCGCAGAGTATGCTGTTTGTACTGCATCAGTAATATTAAACAGATTTATTACAGGGGCTGTGCTGTGTAACATTTCCTCAAAACTTCAGCTCTGACCTGATTTTCAGCAAGACTTGGATTATTCCTTTGTCCAATTTAAGTTCTGGCATGCAGCTTATTTATAACTGCAGCTTTTGTTTATAACTGTTGTTTGTAGTATGCAAGAGAAAAGATAGTACTGAATTTGTAAGATGACTAAATATGTTTCCCTCCCTGCCCCAATCTGTTGCTAGTACAGCTTTCAAGAATGCATTGGCACTGCATTATCATACTGCACATATGAACTCGGGTCTGAGCTCCACTGGGATTTCCCAACGGAGCCGCTTAGTGCACAGGAGATACTTCTGCTTGTGTTCCATCTCTGTCCTTTATCAGAGTGTGCTGGGCTCTGTGCACTGGGCTAGAAAACAAGGATGGCATACGTGGTTTTTTGCTGTTAAATGTTTTTGAGCCACTGGAAATTATTGGTCATGCCTTGTTCCTATGAAAGGCTGGTGGAATCTGGGAAGAAAATTGGTGTCAGGTATAGCAAATCATGGCTCAGGTAGTGTCTGAGTCTATTAATTGTTGTGATTAGGTAAGCATGAGTGGCCTCCTTTTGAAAATTCCATATTTAAAAAAAAAAAAGTTCCTGTGTTGCTTGTCCTCTCGTTGCTCCTCTGTGGAGAATAACCTGTTGGCAGCATCAAAAGGGGTAGAGATCTGCCCTGTGGTATTTAGAGATTTAGCATTTATTTCTAATGCAGAATCTAATTATGACATTATCTTTCTAGAAAATGACCTGAATTTTTTTTTTTCATGTTTTGCCTCAGTGAATGAGGTTTTCCTCACTACATAAACATCATGGTAGTGTATAATTGATTTCCTACAAGATCTCTACCCTGTTTGTAGCTTTTTTTGGGGGGGGTGATTCTTCAGCCTATGAAAGAAAAGTATTTAAGAGCTATGAGGATATTAAATCCCATTTTATTACATTACTTTCAGAAATGATTTAGCATGACTTTGAAGGGTGTGCAAACAGATCACTGTTAACATTGTAAATATTTGTCTTTCAAGACATGACAATATTACACACGTAGCAGTCAATCTTGGGGTTTAGGAATAATTTTTAAGTAAATTGATCCATGAATACAATTTCATAGTATTGATAAAATGCCAAGCGCTAATCTGTAATGAGATGGCTGCACAGCTGCATTTTTGTAAGGTAATATTTAAAGTGTTTGTGAAAGTCCCAAGGGTAAACTGAAGGAGGTGGCATTAGCATCGCGACGGGTGGTGTCCCGAGACGCAGAGACGCCAAGAACTCGGGTGCCGATGGCTCGAGTGGGTAAACCTTACTGACCTCGGAGTTGGGCACTGAGCAGAGCAGAAGGGTATCAGAAGAACTTCACCTTCTGAGGAATTCAAATGAAGGATCTTGTAAGATTGCCGGGTAGATTTCTTCTGTCCCTGAAGTGGTGAAGTATGCTTTTGTCATTCGTTCGCCGGCGTGAGAGAAGAGGCTTCCAGGTCTGCCAGATGTGGAGGGGAGTTGGAGAGTATATGGTTGTGGTGGTGTAGGAAGCGCAAAATGAAGAGTTGTCTTCTTTCCGTGCATGAGTGTGCTGAAGCAGCAATTAAACTCTGAGATTTAATGGCTTAATTTTATTTGGATGGAATTGCCTTACTCGATGTCTCCTCTGGTTATTTTTGTAATGTCTCCTGTGGATTGTTTGTACCTTCGGCTGAAAGACAAAGTAGGAAAGCACTTCATTCAGAGGGTCTTTAGGTGCATTTGAAGTAGCATCAGGTAGTTTTCAAGTGGCTATACATAATCCACTGAATAAAATTCTCTTTGAGATTTTTTTCTTTTCTGAACATCTCCCCATCTAAAATGTGCAGAGCATCTATATAAGATTCAATTAACACCTTCGCAAAAAGTCACGATAATGGAGAAGCGTAACACAACTCGTAGTTGATTTTGGTCTTCCATCTTAAAAACTTTTGTAATGGATTTAAAACTTTGAAATCAGGCTACAGGGTGTTAGGGACAGCAATTTGTATTTGGTTTGCTGTCACTGTTCATCTCTAGTAATGCTGTACACACACGTTAGGATCTGTCGTCCTTCCTTTGCATTTAGTCCATTAAACTTAAATCCAAGTTATGAAGGATTTGGACCTGTTACACTGCCTTGTGCTCTTGAGGAGATATGGACCTGGGAGTAACCATGTAGTTATAAGGAACTGGGCCAACGTATTCTGAATATATGATGCAAAATTGCAAAAAGGTGAAATTCTGTGCAGAATGTGTATGAGCATCTTGCAAAGGTCGGAGCAGAGTCTTGTCTTTATAGTCATGTGGCTCCTTTGTGAAGCAACTTTTAAAAGTATAAATTGTAAACTTAATTTTTTTTTCTCAAATCTGATTTTGATGGGGCATTAAAGATCACTGATAACTTTAATTTTATTCTGTAATTAATTTTCCATTTTATTTCCTAATTACATGAAAGCAAGAAATCAAATATTAGGGAAGAATACAAGGCTAATGCAGCATTCAGTGCATGAGACAGGGACTTGCTATGAAATAAAGAACATTACTGTTTTGAGCATTGGAATGTGTACATCAAGAAATGTAGACTAATTAGGCTTTTTGTCTTGATTGTTAAAATACGATCTGGCCTATTCTTTTTCTGTGTCTTTAGGTAATAGGGCAGTAAGTCTCTGCTTGCATTTAAAATGTCTGACATTTTGGGGGAGTTTCCACAATCTAAATAATATATGGAGTCACATTAGCCGAGAGTTTGCATGGTGAATGCCATAGATTAAGGAAAGGATGATGCATTCCATGTGAAGTAGCCATTCTCAGCTGCTGTTTGGAGCCTTCATTAAATTACTGGAGATGGTATGCATTCCTAATATTATGCACTCAATTTTAAAAGTGTTTGAGGCATGATCCAACAAAAGGAACATAATGTATTAGTAGTTAATTAAAATTCAAATTGTCCTTAATTCATACCCTGTGTGTCATAGCCCTCATGGTTATATTCTGCTACTGATGTTGCATAGCTGTTGGTTGAAACTAATGCTTTATTTTAAATTCTATAGTAATCCCTTTCTGGCGTAATTTGTTTTCAAACGAAAGACAAAAAGGGCTATTTAAATGTTTGTTAGTAAGGATAAAACATGAGGTTTACATAGAAGGTTAATGCTCTAATCACAGGCGTCAACTGTTCTATTTTATTTGTCTTATGTTCTGCAGCAATATGTTCCTGGGGGAAGGAGTGTATGTCAGTGTTTTCAAAATTAAAAACAGGGGGGGTTATTTGTATATAATCACCAAAATTTGTACAAATATAGCTAAAAGGTCTAGATAGAAAAGCAGGTGAAAGGAGTATTAAAAATCAGATGTCATACTATTAATTCTTTCCTTTATCCTGCCTACATCAATGAATCTTCCCAGAATAACTTCACACCAAACACTTTATTAAGAATAGCATGCCAAAATTCCAAGCCAGTTCTGTTATGAAACACCCTTGTGTTTCACATGGCAGCCTTTTACGTATTGGTAGACAAGCCAGGGTAAGGTTGCTCTTAAATTGTTACCCCAGAAAGGGTTAATATCTGGGGGTGAGAATAGGCAAGTCTTGTTATGGAAAGGAGGATGTTCACCTTCTGCAGGACAGGGCAGTGGGAATGCCTTGCAGGGCATAGGGGTGTCCCAGAAAATTCCTGTAAGCCTTCCTCTTAGTGCTAAAAAGTTCCTCTTCAAAGACAGATCTTAAATGTTTTGATGCATTTATACTTCAGACAGCATGATGGTTTATAAACATGGTGGTCCCTGATCATTTGGCTGGCTTTTATTGTAACAATTCGTTGATTTGAGCTCAGTAAAATAAAATCTTCTGTAAAACCATAAAGAAAGGCAAGGCTGGAGATGAGAGATTTTGTATTACAATAGTAGATCCTGTGGCCACCCCAGCAAGATATTCCTGGTGAATGACATGTTGTTACTGGTTTTCACAGAAAACTGCTAACGGGCTTCTCAACTTTTTTACAAGTGTTCTGCCAAAAAGTAGAGGAACAATTGGGGGATTTGTATTACTACTGTAACTGAAGGTCTACAATCAGACAGTTATTTTCTGGTCTAGGGAGCAGTGCAGCAGCAGGAATAAAACATTGAGACTTTGGTTTTAAAGTAGCAAAATAGGCCGAACAAGTGACAAACACGGGGGAGAAAGTATTTGGCTTATGATTGAATTTTTCATCTGAAATTCACAGCATTTTTGTGAAAAGCTATTTTCCAAGTGTTATCACAGAAATAACTTTATCAGTTGGCATGCTTTGCAAGGTTTTTTTTCCATGTGAATTAAATTGGAAAACATAGGGATATATGGCTGCTTTCCCTATGATGTTCACTTCAGTGTGGTGAACAATTAAATTTGCCCATAATTGCATAAGTAAGTAAGTATAATATTGAAGACGGGTAGTGTCTGATCCTACTGTTGCAATTCTCAAATGAAACATGATTCCACAGAAGCTCTTCCAGATATTTCTTGAATTGTACCTGGACTTACTGGTCTTTTCTGGGATCTCTGCGCACACTGCGCTTTTGTCACCACCTCAGAGCTGAAATGTCCATGTGCTATGAGAGCTGCTCTCACTTAGAAGAGCTCTGGCTAACCAAATTATCCAGCAGATAAAACATTCATGTTGGGAACCCAGTTTTGGCTGACGTACCTGATATCACTGGTTACGTGGGATTAGATGCTGACACCATGATCTTGTATTGGCAGGCTGTTCTTTCAGTGTTGTTTTTATATGTTTATGGTAAAGGATATGCACTATTTATGTCTCAAGTCCTCAGACAGCACTGCTGTTAAGATGATTGATAGTCACGAATACTTGTTCACGTATTTTAATAGCATTTAAATCAGGTTACATTACAGTGAATCGACTCAATAATTAGGGATCTAATAAAAGCTTTTTTGTTGGAATGAAGCTCCATTGAATATATTTTTTTTTCAGCTTCAATGTTTTCCTTGTGCTTGAGGTCTGCATATATCTTTATCTTTTGATTCTTGAAGGATTTAGAACTGTCAAATCTTATGTAAGTTTTTGTGTGTCATTTTGAATGTGCAGGAGCAACAGATCTGTGCAGAGAACCCTTAAATTTGCACGGTTATTTTTTAGAGCAGAATTGTATTTTCAGAGTTGTTAAGAGTGCTTTATGTACAGCGTATTGATTTTTCTAGGAGATACTGGAAATATCGCTTGTTTTAAAATAGTATTGTGGAGTGTAAAATATTTACTGCATGTGGGGTTACTTGGTGTGTATGTCGTATTTTGTATAAATGTCCTCTATGCACTGTTAGGAGAGCTAAACCTATGGTCTTCCATGCAAACTTTGTAATGTGAATATAATTCTCTTTTAACTTGATGAACCAAACGTATACAATGAGGAGGACCCCCCCCCCCTCTTTGTATAATATAAAGACATTAAATTATGAAATACACTTAACTCACTGGTAGTATAGGTAGCATGCATGTAGTCTTGGCTTTTTCCAAACATCAGCCGTGCCAGAATTCTTTACCTCTTTTAGTTATCATTTTGTTTTGTTCATTATGTACGTTTTCTTGAATTTACTTCCTATTTTAAGTTTACCATTTCTTATCTTGCGTGTGTCTTTCCATTCTCCCTCTGTCCCCGTTACAGTTTCCCACTTGCCCTCTGAGGGAGTGCAAGCCTAAATTAGGGGCTTGGATTAGTGTATCTGGACATGCTACTCTTCACAAAACAGGGGTAGTGGAACTAAAATGATCTGTTGCCATCTCTGTGTGTTAGCCGTATGGATGTCTCTTTCATTTCTAGAATTGGTTATTGAATTGAGGTTCTCCTTTCTTAGTGGTAGGATGGAATACACAGAGGTATACATAAAAGTCAGGGCGGGTTTTAGGTAAAAATATAAGTCTGTGCACCGTTAACTCCTTTGTCATACTTTGCATACAGTTGATATGTCATGAATGTTAGTATTGATACTCAGAAATAAACCTCAACATTGCAGTTCTAACAGAATCCTTGACCTTTACAAATATATGCCTTATTTTTGTTTATAGGTGTAAAACGAAGGTGTATGTAGACAACCTTCCCACGACAAGCGTTGTCATTGTTTTTCACAATGAGGCTTGGAGCACACTTCTGCGAACTGTTCATAGTGTCATAAACCGGTCACCACGACACATGCTGGAAGAAATCGTCCTCGTTGATGATGCCAGTGAAAGAGGTAATGATAACGTCAATGCCTTAGCTTGCTGCTTTTTTTGCTTCAAAAATTGAGACTGACTTTCTGCGGTCTTAACTCTCCTCAGCAAAACACAGTAGCTGGGGCAGGGAAAGGCAGAGTGAGCAATACCCATTTTGAAATACAGGTGGGTCATTCTGTGCTGAAAACGAGTGTAAGTTTATCTGTCTGTTTACTTATCTGTTGACAGTGTAGAGTTTGTGTTTGCTAGTGGATTTATTCCGTTACAGCTTTCATGTTTTGTGTTTAGGATTTTAACACATTTCTAAAGTTTAAGGCATTTAATACTTGAATCACCTTGTGAATAATAGCAAAGGCAACTGTGTTCATCACACACATCCAAATTTACTATCGCCAGCAAGCTTGGTGTTCAGAGGGATTAATTTTGATTATTCAGTTCACAGGAAGTTGAAATTCAGTTTCTATGTTCTAAGAGATTCCACTTATTAATAACTAGTGCTCCAGATGAAAGCTCCATGCTACAGAATGGAACTTTCCGTGTGTAATGAAATCAATAGACAAAACTTGAGACTGATTTTTTTTTTCTTAAAATAAAATAACTTTATTTAGATTTTACTCTTTTCATATTTTTTTGTAAATTACAATATAGTAGAAATAAAAATAATATTCTAGACAATACTTGATACTTCATTTTGGTTAATAGTCGATATTTGGCTTGTTCCTTGCTTGATCTTCCTCAGTGATATGGGTTGTAAAGTATAACTTGAGGGATGTTTGGGTTTTTTCTTGTGTTTGTAAATGGAGATGACATGTTATTATGGGTTTTTTCATGTAAAATATTTCTATAATTTTACACTGAATCACTTTTTTTTTTTCTGTATTTCAACATTGAAAGTTTTCCACTAGGACTAATAGCCACTAGAAATAGGCCACTAGAAAAAAGTCTTGGTAGCCACCAGTTGTAGGCTGTTAATCTGTATCAGCAGGAATTCCCATGCTTTAGTCATGGAAGGGTTTTACACCCACCATGCTGACATCTCTGCCTGATGCTTCTGATTTGAGTGATGCAAAATCCATATTCTCCTGTTTATGGTAATTCCAACTCCAGAGTAAGACGGCTGACTGTTGTGCAAACAAGATCTGTCCAAACAAGATCTGTGTATGAAGAGGGCCACTGGATTTCAGATCATGTGGTCTAAGTAGCATTATGGTGCGTGGATTACAATGTTTGACAGGAGTCTTTGTAGCTGAAGAACTTTAGGAGTGGATTTTTGCACTTTGTGTCTAACATGGTAGAAAGTATGAGTTTTTTTTTTTTTCTTCAGATGGCATGTATGATGCCATAGCATATTAACTGACCTATTCCAAACTACGTAGCTCTAGAGTACAGCTGGTTGTGGAGTAGCTGAGTAGGCTAAAGAAAGATCCTATCAGCTAACTGAGCTCTGACCAACCTGTTTTCGTAAGGAAGCATAGCTCATGTGCTCAGGTTGTGTTTGCACTTGTATCAGTCTGTGTTCCATTCCTCTCTCGGGCACCCTCACTTGCTTTTTGCTTTCTTACCTGATATTAACTTCAGCTGTTTCAGCCAATTTTGGTGCAGTTTGGAAGAAGGGACAGAGGTCTTAAATACAATTATGCTCTGGCAGCAGAGGAGGAGTGCCCATGCGAAGGGCAAGGCTACTACATAAAGGTGTTCCAGATTACATGAGAGAGATGGGATTAGGGTTTGCTTTTAGAAAGGCAAAAGATCAAATTTTCACTGTTTTGACTTGTGGGGAGTTTATAATTACACCCCTAAATTTCTTGCAGTTTTTCAATCTTTCTAAAAAATTCCACATTTCTTTGGTTCTAATGCATGTGAAACTGCTCACCTCTCTTGGAGTTGTTGCCAGGGAACAATCTTCTTTTTATCACGGATGCTGATATTTGAATTTTGAGTACCTATACGAAGTTATTGTACAGGTATATGCTTCCTTAGTGGAACAGAGGTAGTATGTTTGTTTTGGTTGGTTAGCTTTTGTGCAGACTCTTGTTAGGAAAACAAAGTTTATCGCAAGTGTGCTTTGTTTCATTTGTCAAAACAGTCCTTGGCACTAATTCAAATCAGTGCTAGTGATTAATTGTGACAGGTCAGCTTTCAATATGACCTAGCAATAAAGAGCAAGCTAATATTAAAATAATGTAGACATAATATTTCTTATGTTTTGCCTCTTCAATTTCTGTTTTAGAAAAAAATCAGTTTTAACATGGCGATAGCCATGTCTTCATTATGAAGTAGAATTATAGTGCAGTTAAAATTAAGCATGTGGCTTTCTCTAGATAACTTCTCTGTTTCTGGGTTTGTGTTGGGTAATAAAAGCAAGGGAACTTAATTCTAGGCTGAAGGATACAGCATTTCAGACTTTTTTGGGTGTTGTTATTGAACCTGTTCCAATATTTAGTTCTGAAATCTGTGATCTTCATTTCAGATCACTCAGGCATCTTCTGTTTCTAGTTATTTTCAACAATTAGTGAAAGTTGTTGTTTTGTTTTGTTTTCCCCAAACTTGTTATGGTTCCAGCAAGCATGCTTTTACATTAAACAAAACGGAAGGGTATGATCCCTGAAAATTTGAAGGGTTTAGCATATGCTACTTAAGCATTCTGTTTGTGTTGAACCAAAACAGCAGACTTTTCCAGAAAAAAAAAAAGAACGTTCAGCCTGAGTAGTGTATTTTGAATTCTAGCATCAGAGTCAATTTAATTGGAATAAAGTAAGCATTCAGTCTGCCTGTAGCACACTTTGTACCTGCTACTGTCATGCTCTTAGAAGAATGAATTTGCATAATATCCCACATTTATTTACACTGAAAAGGAAAGCTTTGGAGAAACAAGACACGTGTAACATTGTTCTCGAGTTACTGATCAGAATTGCATGTTTAGTTTTTAAGTATTGATCTTTGGTAACTTTTTTAAAAAAAAAAAACAGTTACCAGGAGAAATCAGGATTAGTCAGTACTTAAAACTAGGTCAGCACTGAATGGCCAAGCATGGTAGGCAGATTGCATCAGGATAGAATACACTAACAGGAGTAGTTATACAGATACAGATCAAAGCAATGCAACCAAAACTAAATTCCAGCCAATAATGTCTTATAAAATATTCACATTTCTTAAAACTGTTTGCATGCTTGTATGTGATAAATCTGTGTTTTATTGTAGTTTAATAAAAAAAAAGTTTGAAATTTAATTTTTCATTTATATTCATATAAATGTGACTCAGTAATAGAATTGGCAAGGTATTTTTCAACTTACTTACTTTACTTGAACGGAATGTATTTGCTCTTTTGGCTTTCTTAGTTCTGCTACTGCCACAGAAGATGCTCTTTAAACTGTCCATAGTCCTAGGTAAAATTATGCACCCTTTTGACACAGAACAAATTTGAAAGGAGTATCCAGCAGGAAGACTTAAATGAAACTAAAGTTATACCTCTGAAAATACCTGAATTATTATTGTTTCCAGGTAGAAGTATTTGTGGGGTTTTTGTTTGGGGTTTGGGTTGGTTTGTTTGGGTTTTTTCCAATATTATCAAACCTCACTTTGTTTGAAGTGTATGAGGCAATGCTAAAACTCTACTCAGCTGTCATCCTGGGTCACTTGTAAATAGCTGACTCTGTGATGCATAAAACTTTTCATTTGAGTGTTTAATATAGGATTTAGTATAAATATGACCAATAGGTTTGTATAGAAAAAAGCATCTCTACAGCTTGATTCTGGCTTTTCTTGTAGGCCAAAATGTATTCCATGCATTCAAAGACTATTCAAATACTCTTTTTTTTAAAAGAAAAAAGTAATTCTGGCCTTGAGAGGCTTCTTTCTCGCCAAGAAACTATTACCAGTTTCTGGGTGTATGACTAGTCCAACACCCTAGACTCTTGCTACCTGAACTAAGGGAGGGATGTGTATTGCTCTGAGAGACAGTGCTCTGGAGGGCAGATAGCTGCTTGGATTTGAGCATTTAGCCCTAACTGCTGGTAGCAGAGGAACACCAGAAACCTTGGCGCCTGAGTTATTTCCATGCCTTTTGTAGGGATGGGACATCAAGCTTTACCTTTTTGCTTATTTGGCTGAAATTCAAGTAATAATTTAAGGGCACGGTTACTGAATGTCTGGCACAATGTTTTGTTTCTGGGAATACTCCCTTCTGAAGTTTTGAACAAGGTGGTAGTTCATATGAATATTTTTATGGACGTGGTTAAACATGGGAGAAGGACTGTTCTTAACCCTGTTCCCTCCATAGTGAAAACACTGCACACATCTATGATTGTTTCTTAGAGAAAAAAAATTTGAAAAGAACTTGGAAAGATAAATTGAAATTTGAAATACTTTACAGAGAAAATGTAGGTAGGACTTAAGATTTTTTTTTTTATATGCAATATGTTGACCGTGCCTTTCTGTAATATAACCTTCTGGTTTATGCTTGTTCTTGCCTGGCTGCACTTATACTATTGAAATCTTTCTCTTTTCCTCCTGGCAGTATTTTACCATTCTGTTAATGTAACTGTGCATTCAAGGACCAATGTCACAGCCCATATTCATTCAGCTTTAAGTGCTTAGAACTACTTTTAAAGCTTATCGGTACTACACCTGAAATGTGCAGAGGAACATGCTGATTTGTGTGACTTGCTCAGGAGATGGTTAGCATAGAAAGAAACGGTTCACTGTTTTATTCTCTTTGTGTATATCGTAGAAGCCGTATACATTAAAAATATAAACGTTACCGTGATGCTAGTTATTTTAAATCAGTGGCTTTGGAAAGCTGCACTGTAAAGAGATGAGACTATATTTGCTAAAGACTCAGTCAACCAAATGATCTCTGTGCTCAACCGCAAAAGGCCTGCAAAATGTTCAGACATGTACACTTGGTTTGTACTAATAAACACGTATTCATCTGAGTCTCTGTTAATATGCAAAATAAGAGTTAACTTGCTTTGAGTTTCTCTGGAGACAATTATTTAGGATCTATCAACCTCTTAGCCTCTTTTAGCACAGTTCAGCTTTCAAGATGTGTCAGAACTTATTTCTGTGGGTTTTAGTGACAGTCCAACAATGCACAGAAAAAAATGAGGAGTCAATTAGAACTTATTCATCTAGAGCAGTGGTAAGGAATGGTAATCACCCTCAGGTCAACTCTGCCTCTTGAGATTTACAAAACAGCCACTAAGAGTTCATGCCGTGCTTTTCCCCCCCCCTCCAGTGTCACACTTATTCTTGTATGAGGTGCTTACTATCTTATGCTAAATCCTACTGCAGGCTTTGCACTGTTGTAGTACAACTCCCATGTGCTTTGAGTGTATAATCTAATATATTCCACAGCTGTGTTAAAGACTATTTTGCCTTTTTTACAGATTTGAAATCTGCAAGTTATTGCAGAAGTCTGTTTCTGTGACTGTCAATTGCATTCTCCCTCAATTCTTTGTTCTTCCTTTGGCATCATCCATCATAGTCTAATTTTTCGTGATGGACAAAAACTGTGCCTGGGAATGGGAAATCTGTTAATTTGGCAGCACTTTGTAATGCAAGTAATTTTTAGTCTCTAGGCATATGGTAGTCAGTTATGCCTGTTCTATTTTGAGTAATATGTTCCTCAGCTAAGCTGAGGTTTGCTGGTGTTACAGATATTCGTTTATGATTTTGTCTTTATTTTTGGTTTTAGGTGTTACAGTGATAATGTAATAGAAAAAATATTAGCCAGAAAAATCTAGAGAAAGCACAAGTGAAAAATTAATTTGATCATGTTTTAAACTGCTTGCAGAGAAATTATCTGGAAGTTACATTCCTGTAGGAGGTAGTTCATTATGTTGAGCTAGTTGGATCATTTTCTGTATTTTCTTGGTAGTGAAGTGCTATGTCCAAGATCACTTATGCATATGTTTTTGAAAGTAAGAGTCACATCTACTCGATAATAAAAACTTGCCTATCCCATCTGGTTTCTGTGTAAGCGTTCTACGTTCTCTTCATTTTTGTGTTTTCCATAATGAAGAAATGAAGAGGAGGAAGAACTTCCTGCTCTAGCAAGTGAAACACATGCAGATTTGGAAGGGCATATTGTGAAGTGTAGAATAAGCAGCAGAGGAAACTGAGAAAGTAGGAAAAGGATAGAAAAGAAATGAGGAAATGTCTCTTAATTCAAGTCTCAATAAAAAAAAAAAAAAAAAGCTGAACTATGTAACTGACAGTTTCCATGGTTTTCATCATTCTTTGCAGACTTCTTGAAAAGACCGCTGGAGAATTATGTGAAAAAATTAAAAGTACCTGTTCATGTGATTCGAATGGAACAGCGTTCTGGATTGATTAGAGCCAGATTAAAGGGGGCTGCTGCTTCTAAAGGCCAGGTCATCACCTTCTTAGATGCTCATTGTGAATGTACAGTAGGCTGGCTTGAACCTCTGCTGGCAAGGATCAAAGCTGACAGGTAATTATCCATCTATTGGTCCACGTTGGTTTGTTGGTTTATTAAGAAATGCTCCAAGTATTACAATGGAGCCTACAAGCAACGCACTTTCTGAAGGGCTGGATAAATTCTTATTGATGTAAGGATAAAAGGCTAATTCAGTACAACTTCTAAAAAAGAAAACTTGGTTTAAAGTGCAGCTTATATTGGGATGTATAGGATAATGTGTTAAATAGCAGAGGACCTGAGCATGAGTGGATTTGAGAAGGCAGTGGAATTTGAGGTCTTCCATCTGCAGCCTGGCCCATTCCTTCATGAATTTGGGAAGATATTCTTGAGGAAGAGATGGAGCCCTGATCTCACGTAACGCCAACACTGTGAGCAAGAGCTGTCAGGTTTTACCGTTTTAAGGTTCTCATTGTGGCTTCTTTATTTCGTAATGTATTTGTATTGTGGAAATCTGTGCTGTGACTTAGACTTCTGGGGTGTATTTTCTAAAGTTAGAATAGTTACTGGAATCATACTGATCTACGCTGCAGTAACGTAGCTTTGTATTTCTATCATAAGTCAATACTCACAACACTTACATCCATGATAGTGTGATGGAAATTGTATGGGGGGGGGAAGTGAAAGAATGGTCTGCTCTATAAAACATTCATGCATCTGAGCAGCAACTGTGTAGTTGCACACTAGTCTCTTAGTAAACAGCATATTAAATAGACAAGATATTAAGTTACAGATACCTGTTTTGTTCTTATGGTTATAGATAAAAATCACTTTTAAAATTTAACATTACAAAATCATAGACTCAGAGTGGTTTGGGTTGGAAAGGACCTTAAAGATCACCTAGTTCCAACCCCCCTGCCTTGGGCAGGGACACCTTCTGCTAGACCAGGTTGCTCCAAGCCCCATCCAGCCTGGCCTTGAACGCTTCCAGGGATGGGGCATCCACAGCCTCTCTGGGCAACCTGTTCCAGTGCCTCACCACCCTCACAGTGAAGAACTTCCTCATACCTAACCTAAATCTGCCCTCTTTCAGTTTAAAACCATTAACCCCTCATCCTATCACTACACTCCCTGTTGAAGAGTCCCTCCCCATCTTTCCTGTAGGCCCCCTTCAGGTACTGGAAGGCTGCTGTAAGGTGTCCCCAGAGCCTTCTCTTCTCCAGGCTGAACAACCCCAACTCTCTCAGCCTGTCTTCGCAGGGAGGTGCTCCAGCCCTCTGATCATTTTCGGGGTCCTCCTCTGGACTCGCCTCAACAGGTCCGTGTCCTTCTTATGTTGGGGGTCCCATAGCTGAACACAGTACTGCAGGTGGGGTCTCATCGGAGCGGAGTAGAGGGGGAGAATCACCTCCCTCAACCTGCTGGTCGCACTTGTTTTGATACAGCCCAGGATATGCCTTCTGGGCTGCAAATGCACGTTGCTGAATCATGCTGAGCTTCTTGTCAGCCAACACCCTCAAGTCGTCCTCAGGGCTGCTCTCAATCCACTCATCGCCCAGCCTGTATTTGTGCTTGGGGTTGCCCCGACCCACGTGCAGGACCTTGCACTTGGCCTCGTTGAACTTTGTGAAGTTCACACAGGCCCACCTCTCAAGCCTGTCAAGGTCCCTCTGGATGGCATCCCTTCCCTCCAGCGTGTCAACCGCACCACACAGCTTAATGTCATCGGCAAAGTTGCTGAGGGTGCATTCAATCCTACTGTCCCTGTCACCAACAAAAATGTTAAACAGCACTGGTTCCAGTAC
>JANXJC010000049.1:17910077-17922798 GCA_027564655.1 Leptodon cayanensis
CCCCCAGTTTCCTTTTTAGGGGAAAAAAGCCACATAAATTTTTTGTTAGATTGTGACCTAGCTTATATTTTATGTGTCTTTCAGAAAGAGCCCAAAGTGTTTCAGGAAAATGGCTAGTGACAGAAAAACGTTTAGACTAAAAGTGTAAATAATTTGTATACTGGAAGTACAAAGTTGTATCGTCAGCCTAATATATAATTTGCTTATTGGGTATTTGTTGACTAAAAAAAAATGGAAATTTGGGAGATGTTGCTAAAGTTAGGAGAAACTAGCACAGTTTTATATTTTCTACCAATAAGGAATTTGTAAAGAAAATCTGGATGTAACCCAGACTGTACAGTTTTCTTGTATGAAGCGATAATAGTGAAAGCAAGTTGGCTGCTTTGTGGCCTCCCATAACTTTTTCAAGAACAGTTGCCAGAAGTATAAATTTCTTGTAAGAAACTCTTTTATGAGTTACCAGCATTGGAGGCAGAAGTCTTTCTCGGGAATGGCAGCAGCTTTCTAGGGGCTGTTTCTCTATCCAGACTCCATCTTGAAGTAAGAAAATAAGGAGAACTGTCACTAACTGGTTCCAGCTCTGGAAAATTTTGGGCTAGTAAGTACATCAATGGTAACTGAATTTGGGTGGAAACCTGCTGAGAAGGAACATGTTAGGAACTTGGGAAATAAAAAGCCATTTTGTCAGTGTAAGTGTGAAATATATTTAAGTATCTGTTTTCATAGCAACTGATGCTTATTTTTTGTCTTCTCTGACCCCCAGGACACCTACAATGGCAGGAGGTCTTTTTTCAATAGACAGAGATTACTTCCAAGAAATTGGAACATATGATGCTGGAATGGATATTTGGGGTGGAGAAAACTTAGAAATTTCTTTCAGGGTAGGTAAAACTCTTCTTTTTTCAGTATTTTGTTAACTCGGGGCAGTGCATCTTGGGTTCTGTGAAATACGGATCTGCTGCCTGCATCAGTGTCCTCTTCTCTTGTAGTTAGCACTTGCTTCCCATCAGGTTCCTCTTCTGAGGAACGAATGCGTGTGTGTTAAAAGGAGTTCAGTTAGAAAAGCTAATTGGGGAGCATAAGTTAAGGGTGATGTCGTAGTGCATGGTTTAATATGTCAGTGAGATGTGAGCACCTCTGTTACAAACTCTCTCTTCTTGCTGTTTTCTAACATAATGATGCATATGTTCATTTGGATGTGGACTTAACCGGTGTTGTTCTTGCTTTTGTTCCTACCAGACAGCACTATTTCCTTTTGTTTTCACTTACCAGCTCAGAGTATGTAGGTGGATACTTCTGAAGTAGTTCAGCTTTCTGAATCTGCCACTTTTAGAAGTCCAAAATAAAAAATATTTTCAGAAACTTTACTTGGGAAGTGTATGTGTGGGGTTTTGTTGTTTGTTTTGGGTTTTTTTGGGGGGTGGTGGTGGTGTTTTGGTTTTTTACATGGAGATTCTGTTTTATAATGGACTTTTTTGGACAGATCACCACCTGTTACTTCCCTGTGAGTCATGTGAGCCTTTTTCTTTGCTGTTAGCTTGCCCAGTTCTCTGAAGTAGTCTCTTGCTGATGCATTACTGCTATGAGGCCTGATGTACTCTTTCTTACGCTACCTTACTCAGGCTTGTAAGCATCTTTATCTGTTGAGCAGGAAACAGGCATACATTTCTCTTCCATGCAGTATGTATTTATTCAAGACCTCAACTAATGTTGTTTCTCCAATTTGAACAGAAGCAAGTAATTAACACTTTTAAACTTTTTTTTTTAATGACTTGAAGCTATGCAATAATTGTTCTATCACTTTCAGATCTGGCAGTGTGGTGGCACTTTGGAAATTGTAACTTGTTCACATGTTGGGCATGTGTTCAGAAAAGCAACACCATACACTTTTCCAGGAGGTACAGGGCAGATAATCAACAAAAATAACAGGCGGCTTGCAGAAGTCTGGATGGATGAATTTAAAAACTTCTTTTACATCATTTCCCCAGGTAAGCAGGTCTTTGGTTATGAGAAATACCTATTAAGAATTAAAATGTTATTACTACTGGGAAAGAACATGAGTATTTAAATACAAACGTTATTGCTTTGAAGTTCATAGGACAAGGCCCAGGTAAGATGTACAAAAAGGAAAGTCTTAACTGAAAAATAATTTTGCTAGCCAGAGATGTACCCTGATGTCTTTTTTTTTCTTTTTTCTTTTTTTTTTTCTTTAAAAAGCACACATGATTTATGAATGAGCTTCCTGTATGATAGAATTAAAGCTCAGTGGAATGTCAAAGAGCTCAACAGTAGTGCTGAAAACTAGCCGTTCAAATACATCTCATAACGTGCTGGAGTTTGGCCTTTGGCTTCTGTGTTGTAGGCATTCCAAGTTGAATAGATCAGAAGTGATTTAAGTGAAAGCCTGTAGCAGGAGTGGCAGAAGTTAACATCTTCAGACTTGGTAGAGTTTGCACTTCGCTATCCAGAGTATAGGGGCAAGTTGCCAATATACTTGACGGTGATGATGGTATTTATTATGTTTCTTAAAATGGGTGTTAACAAAACAAGAGGATGTAAAATGTGAGAGCAAATTTCCTTTAAACTCAAACTTTCTGAAAAAAATTTCTGGAAAAGAAAGGAAGCCTGGGAGATACTGAATTATTACTTTCCACTATGGATATTTTTGTTGTTGTCTAAAAAGACAAACAGAGACAAACTTTGGGTAGCAACGGACATCCTTTCTAAATACTTAAGGCATTAGAGACATTCAACTTTAAATACTAAGTGGTAGTTCTATATGCCATGTCTGCTTTTCCAAAGACGTATCTTTAAACTAGTATTTCCTTAAGACTTGCTAATTAAACCTGCATTAGTATTGAAATTTAAAAGCTGTAATACAATGTAGTATTAGTGTGAACAGTGTCAAATTTTAGATCACAGGTTTTAAGAATACTTGTGAGAACAAGTGACTGAGGGTTTGTGGTGGTTTTTGTCTTAAGAGAATGCATTACTCAAACAAGACTGTAAGGTTTCTTTTTTAACTAAGAAAAAAATTCTTGATACTACTCAAAGCTTTTTAGGTAAAATCAGAGCTAACAGTTTGTTGTTGCTGCCCTGTGTTGTTACTAATGAAGCATTATGAATTCAAACATGACATGTGTAGATATTCAGAAAAGTTGTATATAAGTAGGTGCAATCATTTTTGATCAAGATTGCTTCTATGCATCCATGTCAAGCTAGATCTTAAAATCTAGTAAGTAGCTGGAACACTTAACTATAAAAATAACCAAATTTGTAAAAACAAATGTAAATTACTGAACACCATGGTAAGGCTCTGTTACTTTATTTATGAATTTATAATCTCTATAGTCCTTCTGTTTCATGTGGTAAGTGTAAGCTACAAAGGGAGTTATACTGTCTGAATTTTGCAGGATTGTTATTTTGATAGGTCTGTCTTTCATAGCTTTGCAGTGTTGTGGAGTATGAATGCATTCTCCTGTTGGAGAAAAGGAATGAAAGAATTTAAAATAGAATATGGTAAAAATTTTGAAATGGTGGAAGTAACTTAAGCAATTATCTATAACTGCACTGTATATTTTCTTTCCTTTCGAAAGATGCATGTCTGCATAGTTTGTGTGCTTATAGCTTGAATGATTGTTGGACAGGGACGTGTTCTTGCCAAGCTCCTCTTAGAGCATCTGCACCCGCCGACTGGCACACGATCTCGTTTGTGTACCCAAATCTGTACTGACACTGCACTGAAGTTTGATACTAGAATTTCCAAGTGTTTCAAGAGTAGGGTTATACGGTACCTAAATAAGCTGGGTTATTCTGAAATTGGTTTGTTGCCTGGGGCTATGAAGAGAGTGGTTAGTACTGTGGATCGTTCTTAGCTATGATGTAATACTATTGTTCAGAGAATAAACCCGTAAATGTACTCAGTGCCACTTGTGCCTCTCACCCCCCCAAATCCATGTAAGTTGTAGAACCAGTAAGTATTAACTAGAAAGGATTACTCTTTTGAGAAGTTCACAGACACTATTGTTGTTATTCTGGGTATCTCCAATCTTACCATGGGTGTTGCGGACCCTGGTTTTAGCTGTTGACGGCAAATAGCATCGGTGTAGATTTCAGTAAGTCCTTCTGGACAATGGTTGTCTTGGGAATCTCTGCTACATTGGCTCATTTAGCCATACTCTGCTTTTCCAGGTATCTTTCTAATATAAAAATTTGAATTTTAACTCTTGCAGAATGATGGTGTAGTGACCCTCTGACAGAGTACAGTATGCAGCCTGTGAAAGTCTTTGCTAGTACAATGCGTACTTTTCAATATTGCTGTGACGGTGTCACGTGTTCTTGCAAGGAGCGAGGTGAGGATTTTTAAGCTGATGCTGGTTTAGAAGCCTGGGTGCAGATGAGCGAGGAAAACAGGCAATCCTCTGTGCACCCAGGTTTTTTCTCGTTAGTTGACATGGATGAGAAAATTGGATTTTCAAGGAGGGTAATAGACTGACAGGCATCATTGAACCTAGCTAACAAGAAATTGTTTCCTCCTTTATATCCTTTCTCTTCTGCTCCCCTAAGATAGTGAATTGCAGAGGGATTGATCCAGGAAAGCAAAACTAAGATTCTCAGGTAGCTTTCCCACTTCATGTAATCTGTGTTGTCTGGGGGAAAAAAAAAAAAAAAAGGCTTACTACTTGAATGATAGGAACTCAAGAGACTTTTTACTATTGATGTAATGTAGTTAAATGGAAAGCTGCCCTCTTGAAAAGTAAGCCTGTAATCCTTTTTTCTTTAGTAAGTACAGCCTAGTAGAAATTACTTGTCTGTTTTAAGCTTTCATGCATTTTAGAAGCCATCTCTCTGCTTAGAAGTGGTTAGGTACAGATGGAAGTTGGACAGGAAAGTGTTGCAGCAGCTGCTGCTCAGCCAAAATGAAGCCCATCTCATTGCAAGCAACAGCTATTCTCCACGGCAGTAATGGCACTAGCCGTAGTCATTTCTCCTTAGCTGACAGTTTTCCTCACAGTTGTGAGTTACATCAGGGCACTGTTTCCCAGACCATTTTCTTTTAGGCTCTGAGAAAACAGATCCAGCATGTGCAGGTGAATAGTCTGATTCCTGGCTCCGGTCGTTCTGTTCTGCGGACTCTGCCACTTCTTTATTTCTAGTGATGGCTTTTCGTCGCTTTCTCCAGTTTAAAAGACTGGGACTGGATTGTCCAAAGTGAGGCTTCACGAGATGGCGAAGTCAGTCGAACAGCTTGCCGTGAGGAGAGCGCCTTGCTTTTCCTGGCAGGCGGTAGGGCTTCACCTCCCCTCATTTGTTGATTATTCGTCTGTGTCAACTGATTTGACTTGCTGAGCTTGTCAGGATTATTTGTCCTGGGGGCTGGCTCTCTGCTGGTTAAGTTAGCACCTGTGTCACACCGGAGGTGCAGCAGGAATCTGAAGCTGAGCAAGGGAAAGCTGCCCCTTTCTGCTGCAGCAGCTGCAAAGCATTAGGCTGGCTTATTGCAGCTACCTCCTCCTAACCTTCTCCTCGTTACTAATTAATGATAAACTGGCAGTTGTAGAATTTGCTGGTATCCTTAATCTAAAGGTGGAGCATGGATGCTTTCAGACTGTGTGGATTCCCCGTGCTGCATGTGAGGCTGGGTTCCCGCTCCGTGCCCAGCGTGCATCCTTGTCGTCCAGCAGCCTCTCGCATCCCAGCTGGTGAGCTGCACGCTTCCCAAAAAGCAGCTCCAATGAGCTGGGGTAAAGCCTCGTCTAGCTTGTAGGGAAACTGATTTTATTGTTGATCAAAAGTTTGCCCCAGAAGGTATCTTCCGTTGCACTGGGGCTAAGTGGACGGGCAGAAGGCCCGAAAAGACAGCACTGCAGAACTAGCTGAGCAAGAGCCATCTCGACAGAGACGTAGACGTGTTATCCTGAAACTGGATCGGTAGATCTAGTTTCTAATCGGTGCATGCCTTGGTCTCTAGCCAAGATGGTAAGTCAAGGTTTAATATGTACAGACTGGAAATGGATAGCGTTTTTATTTCTGGTTGATAGGGAGGACAGAGAAGGGACTGAGTCCACATCTTGCAGTGTAGCTATGCCTGTGTTCTAAATATGTACTGAGCGATTCCATGTTTTCTTCTTTTCAGCTAGTATTCCCTGTTAGCATTAATTGGCAATGCAAATAATGTAGCTATTCAAATTGGTTTTAAATGATTATTGCTTATTGAGTTTCATAATACTAAATGCAAACAAGTTCGATGATTTTTAACAGAAGACTAGTTTTAGATGAAACAGTTTTCATACTGTGCTTTTGAAAATGATTGAGCAATTTCTAATCATGATGAAAACATCATGCTGCTTTTTTTTTTCAAAGCAGTTTAGCATAAATACATTGCCACACATTGAACTTGGCAAGCAAATCTTCAGTTCTTTTGAAATTTTGAGGATGGCAGAGCTGTTGCAACACCGCTGATGGGAAGCTTAAGTATAAAGTGGCAAAGAAAATTAAACTGAAGGAGGAGTATTCTACTGATAGACATCATTATATGTATGTTTTTGTAAAGGTATAAGGGAAGACCATTATATATTACTAATCGGAGTAGTCTAGTACTGCATACCAAATTTCAAGAATACTGACAACAAAGCAAGTGCTGGGAAATCTTACATTTGTACAAAAGAACTGGTGATGGTGTGATTGGATGATTTGATGTGTGATTTTTTTTTTCTTTGCCTTATCAATATTTATATTTCAGTACATCTTTAAGCATATGTGTGAAAAAAAGCATGTGATTGGCAGCAAACCGCAAGCTGTGTGACAGATAGAATCATCAGGGAGGTCCAGGCTTTTAATGTAATTAGGGTTTGAGGAAGGGGGGTGAGGAAATAAAAAATATATTGAATGCTCAAGTGAAGACAACAGTAGCAAGTACTGTTAAATACTATTTCTGGTTTGTTTTTTTTCTTTTTTTTATGAACGAAACCCCAAAATTTGAAAGAACAACCAGCAGGTGTGATTGTCTTCCTCGTGATGCACATACCTGTAGAGTCTGGCATAGTTGTCTCCTGGGAGGAAGATTTGATCTAAATCTTGTTTTGTGGTTTGTTTTTTTTAGCTGAGCCTTTAAAAACAAGTACAAAAACACTGGAAGGTATATGTCACTGTTGTGTGGATATAGGTTTTACCAGTCTGTGGAGGAAATAATGATTTAGACATGTACTTAATTTTTTGTATGCTTTATACTTCACAGTATTCCTAGTTTGCTTCCATTCCCAGCCCCCGCCAAAGAACTGTTACCCATAAGTAACTGCCACTGCACTGTATAGTGCAAATGTGTAGGAACATTCAAGCTAGTTTTGAGTAATAGAGGTAAGGTACCAAAAACGTAAGAAACAGGGTAATTCAGCCTTGTCAGAGGACACCCCTAAGGCAACTATACCAGTTCTGCTATGCAGTCCATCTGCTAACCAGATGGTAACTGTAGTCTATGTGCCAGTATACAGTTTGGTGCAGACCTAACTTCAGAGAGGATTTTTTAAAATCTTTCAGTCTAAAAATGGTTAAATGGAATATAATACACACCTTTTATTTCATTGTAACAGAGGGAAAATCAGCTGGCACTTTTCTTTCTACATGGTGACATTTAAAACTACTTTAAAAAACAGCATGCTTGTATGCTATTAAGTATCACTTTGCATTTAATTCTTTATGGTTGTGACTTTAATACTTACTGTCATTCAGTGATGTGACAAAGTCTTAACAGTGTTGGCTTCTGAAGGTCAGTGTAGCAAACTCTGATGAATGAGTTTTGAGTATCATAAGGTTGTGGTAAGGATGGCATGATAATTGTTTCATCCATCAGCTGCTTTTTCATCACTGAAAAACGAAGAACTCCATACTTAGCTGTGGTTGGTACAGCCTTTCTCTTCTTACTTCATCATCTTCTGAGAGAGTGCTCCTTTTAGTGTAGAGCAAATATTTGCTTTGGTGAAGAAAGGGCAGTGTTTTGGGGTTTTTTTGCTTGTCTTCTGTTTTTTTTTGGTTTTGGGATTTCTTTTGTGATTGGAAAGCCTGGACTGAAGTTTTCTGGGATTCTATTCCAAGAGATTTTTAAATTTCATTCACACTATTCAAAATTTCATTAAGAAACAAGCTTTCCTTTGCTTTCATTCCCTTACCAGTATAGTTCTCCGGTATCTTTGTTAAAAAGTCTTTGGTTCTGAAAAAAAAGGGAAGAAAAAAAGCCTAAAAGCCTGGCTAGCATTTTTTATTTCTGGAATATTGAAATTACTAATGTTTTTATTGATATTTACAAACATTTAGCTGAAATTATGCGGTTAGCTGTCTTAATTGAGTAGAAATACACCATCTGCTGGCAGGTCGGTTGAATAACACAGTATGACAGCTTGGAAATGTCTCAAACTCGGTTTCAAAAGGTCAACAATTTTAGAGGTGATTCACAGTCCTCTAAGTGGAAGGATTTCTGAAAAATGAATGCAGCTGGAGATCTATAGTGTGGTGGCCAGTTGAGCCGTATTTGTGGTGTGTGAGGGGAATTTAAATTGCTACAACTTGTTTTTGTTCTTTTTTGGGTTGGGTTTTTATTTGGTTTGGGTTTTTTTGTAGTGTATTACTTTTGGCCTGTGTGGTATGGAGTGTAGTGTGGAAAATATAAAAAGAACGTGATGCCTGAAAACTAGGAATTATCCTACCCTTAATTAATTAATATTGTTGGAATGTTAATGACAGTAGTGCTTAATTTTGGTGAGGCAAAAATATCTACTGATCATGAGCACCTTCCTCAACCCATCTGCAGATGGTACTTGCACAAATTAGTTTACAGAAGGAGTTAAAACAACCATAAAGGAGTGGGAAGATACAGGAAGAATAAGCACTTTAATAAATGAGGAGCAAAAGAGAAAAAAGGCAAGCAAAATACCCCCCAGTCCTAATGGTGAACATACTTCCTGCGAATGCTGCAGTTATATTGAACAAATGCTGAATTATTAAAGGATTAGTTCCCTGTATGAAGGCTGCTTTCTGACTGTTTCTTTGTCCGGTTAGATGATGAAGGGCCCAGCAGGTGGTACCTGGCTTACAGAATTAAATTAAAATGGAATTCTCCTTGCTCCAAAGGAGGAGACTGCTATGTTATGCTGCATAGATATACACCCCAGTTGCCATTGGGGATAGAATGGCATTAGTGACCATAACGGTTTCAGCCTTTCTCCTCTGATAACTTAGTAAGCAACTGCATTCAAATTGTTCCACAAACCATGGGTAAGAAATTGTCATGTGTAGCACAGATGCAGTGATTCCATCTTTTGTATAATTATCTGGAAAAAGAAGTCACAGGTAGTGACTGACATGTCCTCTCTGAGAATATAAACAGCATAATGCTATATTAAAAAAAAAAAATTCTTTGTGTAGAGATGACTTTCTAAAGAGAAAGTCTTTCATGCAAGCAGTGTATTACACTGATGATTTTTGTATGAAGTGAAATTAGGTAACATTTATTAGCAGCCATTGAATAAAACTTTGTTTCTACAGGAGTTACTAAAGTTGATTATGGGGACATATCGTCACGACTTGGACTAAGACGGAAGCTCCAGTGCAAGCCTTTCTCCTGGTACCTGGAGAATGTTTATCCTGATTCCCAAATTCCACGCCATTACTTTTCTCTGGGAGAGGTAAGATTTTATCCGACGTATTTATCTACCCTGTGTAAAATATGTTGCACGGTAAGTTGTTTGTATTCTGAACTGAGTAGTCCAAACAAGTTATTGCCAGCAAAGTTCAAGTACCTTGTACCTGTGTTCCTGTCATCTGTAAAATGATACATCTGGCTTCTCAGTGGGGCAGAAAACTGAACTTTGGTATACAGTACTGTAATTTGAATATTTTCCCTTTTTTACTGCAGTACTATATGTCACATAGGCGGGTTTTAGAAATATTTCTTTAGAAATGCCTAGTTATGGATAACTTTTTGTATAATGTTCTCTATGTAGAATATGAACAGTTTTGCTTAAAAAATTAGACCAGGTCAGGCAAGGGCTTTGCCTAAAAACTTCTCTGAACTTTACCCCCAGAACCATCGTCAGTGACCAGCAAATTTCAGTGATCCCTAAGCCTTGCTGGGCATTTCTCTGGTTTCCATTTGAAGGTTAAGTGACTGTAGAGGTAGTACAGATGATGCTGTCCTAAACAAGTAGGCACCTACTCTCCCCTACAAGTCATGTTGAGCCAAATATCGAGCCTGTCGTAAGGTGATTTTGTACTGTTTGTTTTTAAAAGAAATGCTTTTAACAAAGTGGAGCAGGCATTCGTGCTGCTGCATGACTATCAGGAGACTTGATACTCATGCCTACTTACTATGTAGTAATACAGGGATTAAGGCTGTAACTCAATAAGTGAGGAAATTAAACCCAGTCACTCGTGATTTCACAGGGAATTAGAGCCACCGTGCCTAGGAGAGTCCTTTATAACTTCTGAATGTTTTGGGCTGGAGACTCAATTGAGTCCATTCTGTTGTAGCTGAGTCTTTGAGCAAAAAGAGTCCCCAAGATGGAAAGATCCCCGAAAGAAAGCAAAGAAACAAACATGGTTCTGTAACCTGGTAGTGTGACATTTGCTTGGGAGTTTTGAGTCTCAGACAGCGGTGTCTCATTGTAGCACAGTTCTATATTTTACATTTCATTCACGTAACCTCCGGTGTATAGCAGAGGGAACTGATGCCAGTGTGGTTTGATACGGACCTAGTTCTCTTCTAAACATAACAACCTTTGATGATGTGGTTTTTTTTCACTCCCAGATAAGAAACGTGGAGACAAATCAGTGCCTGGATAACATGGCAAGAAAAGAAAATGAGAAAGTTGGAATCTTTAACTGCCATGGAATGGGTGGCAATCAGGTGACAATTTTTAAAGAAGTGATCTTAATGTATTTAATTACTTGGCACACTACTTCTCATCGAACAATTCTTCATTCTTTCAGTAGTTACCTTTAAAATATACTTGAGTTGTAAAGTTTAGGAAACCCTCACTGAAGGTGATGCCTGTAAGAGGAAGTGTGTGAGAAGATTTGTTGGTGGTTTGTCGTTTGTAGGTTTTTGAGGCCTGATTGCAATAGATTTTTAGGTCAACTTTCAGGTCAAAAAAGAAATGAGAGGAGGAGGAGACTGCTATAGACTAGACTTCACCTCCTGTAGGTTCTCTGGAACTGTCTTCTGATTAGACCTCCTGATTGGCATTGTTACTGGAAAAAAAAAAAAACAAACACATGCCTGTACCTGACATGCTGTTCTGAATGTACATTTTTCTGGGTGTCAGTTCTGGAATTTATTTTACATCTGTTTTTTTTTCTACTTTGTCAATAATTCTTGATGAATTGTTTTCCAGTATACAGAGATTACCTGTGTTGGGGATTCTCCTGTTTCTAAGCAGGAAGCAGTCTGCAATTCAAAAAAAATGTCAATTTTGATTGAAAAGCTTGTTCATATAGTGTTTACAGTTATTCCTGCCTCCACACACCACCACCACCACCCCCCCAAAACAAAAAATCATTCTATACATGCTGAAGGGAAAAGAAAAAAAAAATTAGTGGATATTAATGAAGTAATGAGCAAATGTTCCCCCTTCACGCTCCCCCAGCCCAGGAATCTTTTAGTTGAATTTTTTTTTTTCAGTTCCTCTCATTCTTTTCTGTCTAGGTTTTCTCATATACTGCCAACAAAGAAATTCGAACAGATGATTTGTGTTTAGACGTATCCAAACTTAATGGCCCAGTAACGATGCTCAAGTGCCACCATCTAAAAGGAAATCAGCTTTGGGAATATGATCCAGTGGTATGTCTTCTAATGACTTGTGACATTAAAATGTGATAACTTGATTTTTTTACATGAGCATACAGAGCAACATATTTCAGTGTAAGACACTATTTGACAGTCAAAACGGGAAACAAACTCAGGATTATGTTCCATCTGTTATTAATTCATGATGTAGTCACTCAATGGGCATCTGTATTGATTTAATTACCTGGTGAGTTTTGGGGTTGCTTTTAGAAGAATATTTTGAATGGGCTTCTGGGTCTTCTGCAGAAAGATAGTCTGCTAGTGTAGTGTTGTGTTACGACGAGATCAACAATAGAAAAGTATTCCAGGTATCTACTGGACCAGGAAAAGATAATACTAACGATCTTGTGACAAATTCAGCACCTGGTGTTTTCTCTTGCACAAGTTTAAAAGGAAATACTTTTGTAATTAAAAAATCAGCATCCCAAAATTATAAAGACGACTTTACATTTCTAATTGTGGTATGTGTAAGGTAGAGATGCTTTTATTTTCATCATTCTCTTTCTTGTACATAAGGTTCATATTTGTTTTGAAGTTCATATGTTGAACTGCCAGATCTAGAAATCATTGACTGTTGATCCATTCATCATTAATTTGATTTGCAAGCTCTAAAAAGAATTTTGTCATTGATTAGTGCAGTCAAGAACTCTGACTTATGTCATGGCTAGTTAGAAAAAAATAGTTCTCAAGCTTGTTAATTTAAAATCGGTTATTGTGAAAGACAGTTGCGAGACAATTTGTGGAAGAAGAATCTTGCCAGCATAATCGTGGTGACTATTTTACGAAGAGAACATGTAGATATTTAGCTACTAAAAAGTCATTTCACTGACTAAAAAAAAAAAAAAAAAAAAAGAAATAAAAAAAAGTGGGGTATTTATAAATGAA
>JANXJC010000049.1:17922898-17934508 GCA_027564655.1 Leptodon cayanensis
ACAAAAAAAAAAAAAAAAAAAAAAAAAAAAAGAAAGAAAAAAAAGAGGGGTATGTCTAACTGAATAGACTTGCTGTAGATTTTAGTAGCTGAGGTGTTAATGAAACCTACAGCCTTTAAGACTAAAAGGAAATATGTATGAATAGGATGACAGTTAATGTGGAACATGGTGAATCTCTACTGGGATTTCTGCACATTGCTAGGAGACCGAAGAAAGCTGCTGAAGGCTTTCAGGACTAAATGTTAATTGAAATGATTGAGTTAGAGTCTTGGGAACCATTCGTTCATGTTTTTAATGTAGTTAGTTTACCTGACTTAAGTAAATTAAGATGAGTAATACTGCTACATGCAGTGATTCACCAAACACAAGTGCTTTTTATTTTGTTTCTATCTTATCAATGGTAAGGACATTGCATCTTTAGACACCTAATTGCAACAGTCTGTCTTGCAACGATTGCCACAGACTGTAAAACAGGCTTCCCCTGTGTAGATCCTTAGCCATAAATTTGGTTGTATGTGGTTTTTCTCATTATTCTGTCAGAAGAAAATCTAGGTATAATCTTCAGAGCTTTACTGAAAGCTGGCTAATAAAGCACGAAAATAAGTTAGAGAATACTTAGCAAGAACTCCTGCCCACATAGTTGGGGGATTTTTCTGTAGTTTTTTTTCCTTCTGCCTCTGTCCAGGAGGCATGTAAGAAGCCCCCTTTCCTTTAATGTCTACCAGGAAGAAGAAGAAAGGAGGGGATGGGGGGAAGCTTTGTGTTAGTTATTTGTCTACTTAAGTCTGTCCCAGCTCCCTTCTTCATTCATCAGCTGCTGTATGAGTGCAGGAGGTTGATGTGCTCAGGTTTTTGGTTAGGTTTTTTTCCTACCCTCTGCTGCTTGTGCACATAAGGCCTGCCTGTTCTGCCACTTTTCAATCAGCCCAGTGCCCTGGCTGTACTGCTGAGTGAGAGAAAAATTACTGATAGTAATGCCTGTCAGTACATACAAAAGAACATACTTTTTAAAAAGAACATAGTATTAAAAAAACCTATAGTCTAAGGTCAGTTTTGTGTCCCCAACTGAGAAAAAAAGAGTACTTTCGAATATGTATTCAATATGTTCATTCTAATCTGATCAAAACTACGATTATAACTAATAAGTGAAGTTGTGTATCTTACAAAACTTTAATTTCGAACTGCTCGAGATCCCTAGATGTATAGTGCTATTTAAAGAATAGTGGATATTGCTTAATGAAGAACGTAATTTAGAAGTTCAGACTGTTCTGTTTTTCATGAAGCCATGTTTTCAGTATCTACAACATCAAACAGCGTATTTAAGTGTTCTTTAGGATTGGGATCTGGAGTCAGTAACCAAGGGGTCTTGTCTAGTTCCTGCATACCTATGGAAGAATTTTAATGGCTGCTAGAACCTTCTTGGTTAGCTTATGCCTGGTGATTTTTGTAAAACTAATTTCTTTTTATTTTGTCTTCAAGAAATTAACCCTGTTGCATGTGAACAGTAACCAGTGCCTGGACAAAGCCACCGAAGAGGACAGCCAGGTACCCAGCATCAGAGACTGCAACGGCAGCCGCTCGCAGCAGTGGCTGCTTCGCAATGTCACCCTTCCAGAAATATTCTGAGAGGTTCTAAAGAAAAGCAAGGATTTGACTGGGCTACCTCGGCTGATACTTTGGCTACGCTGTTAAGTAGCAGCAGAAGAAACTTCTGCTTGGCAGAATCCACAGTTTGTCAGCTGTTAGAACTCCTGCAGCTTCTCAGTAGCTGTGAACCAGCCTTCCTGTGTAAGGATGTGAAACTACCACACGTACTAGTGAAACTGCGCCCACTGATGTTTACAAGATCGAAAGAGTTTCTTCCGGCAAATAATTTAGAGAACGTTTGGACAGTGGAAACATAATCAATGAAATAGTCTCCGAAGAGCTGCATATCGTTGTAGTTTGCTTGCACATCAGTAACCTCTGCTGAAAGTGCTGTTGTAATGAAGAAAGTTCCAAGAATTTTTTTTTCCTGGTTAGCGGTGGTAACCAGACTACTATAGATCCACAAATACATGAGAGCGCGCGAGCTGGAAACCAGATTCAGTAACAAGAAATAAGAGTTCTGTGGTTTAAAAACAAAAATTAAACAGGGTTTAATGGAAACTAAATCAGAACTATGAAAAGTACAATTTGTTATAGTGAAGTATCAAATTTATATGTAGATTTTATACCTCAGTGGGGGAAAATAACCAAGTCAAAAGGCAATTGTTTCTCTTTTTCAATTGTGCGATAGTCCATAAATACTTTTTTTCTGGTGAGTCTAAAATTGTTTTGGGCGCAAACAAAATGAGCATAAGAATAAACTTAGCTCTTGAATGTCAGATCAACTTTTTTCTTTTTTTTTTTATTTTATTGTAATTTCTTGGCTGTTGGAATTGTATCTTTTTATTACTGTCTGAAAACTGGAGGTTAACATGCTGTCTAACTTTTTTTTTTTTTTTTTTTTTTTTGTCCAGGCCTGCCGTTTCAGTTTCTACTTGGGTCAGGCAGCTTATGGACTTTCATGGCCAAACAAAAGATTTAAGTACACTTTGAAATTAAGTTAACTTGATGGAATACACTTAGCGCCCAAGACTCATGCTACTGTACTATGGTTTTGTTTTCATAGCAATAAATCTTCTGTTCCTTGTTTGATTTCAGTCATCAGAAAGCCAGAAGAAAAGATACATGAATTGGGTAGCAGGAGATTGGCAAAACTGAAGGTTTTCTGGAATCCTTTTTCACTTCATATTCAGATGTGCTTCATTGTCAAGTGCATATTTAGATTAGACTCTGAATTGTAATGTTGATCTGCTGCTTTTTTCTAATAAAACCTAAAGAAAAATAGCTAAATTGGCATGGGTTTTAAAGTTAACATAGCCAAAAGCAATATGACTATGTCATTACATTGGTCTGCATTTTTTAACTGAATTGCTTTGTTTTGTTAAGAAAAATCTGTGTGGGCTGATCTTGAAAATGAGCCACTGAACGCTCAGAGTATACATTGAATTTTCTTTTGGAAAGAAAAATGAGATTTGCTTAATGGAGAGGATATTTTTATGATAAATGTCATTGTTTGGCCAACTGTCCTGTAAAGCAAATTAAACCTAGACTCATGCAAAAGTTGTGTGGAATTATATTTGGCTGTTATGGCCATTTTAGATTTGCTCTTCCAGGTTGCTTTAGCCAGTGTTATCTCCGTTATTTCTGCAGCACTATACAAGAATTTTCATTCACAAAGCAGGGGAAATGTTAACAAATTGCTGTATTATGTTGCTGCTTCAAAAATACACAGGATGAGATGGTGTGGGATTAATGTCAGATGAATGTTTCATTGGCCCCTCTTTTTGGATAGCCTTGCAAACCTTATGAGGTCAAAGTGGATTTATGAAAGTAATGGTATGGTACGTTTATCAGAAAGATATTGAAGTGTGCCAAGATGACTTTAAAACAAACTACCTTAGTGGTTATGTGAGAAGACTTATTCCTTTTGTACGGTCAGTGAAGAGGAAGGGATGGGTGACAGTGTCATCATTTGTAAGTGACAGATTTTCTTGCTCCTTAGATACTCTGTGGTCCCTCCTGCTTTTACACTGTTTCTGAGGTACAGTTTGTGGTTGTCTGATACTGCATATTAGCCACCAAAGTACTGTTTCCAGTTTTCTGCTGTGTACCAGTGAATGATGGTTTGGGTCATGTTTGAATTTTATTTTAGTTTATCTTAGCAAACTAGCACTTCCTGGGGGGTGGTGGTAGTGGTGTGTAAAAATGAGGTTATGTATTGGTTCAGAAACAATTTCCCAAATGCAAAATACATCCCTTTAAAAACATTGCTAGCAAAGAGGCTCTAAATCAGAGGTGGGTAACCTTTCGTGGAATGAGAAGCAGGAGCATCAGAAGTGCAGTGCAAAAGTCCTGTAAGTTTTCAGAATGTCTTAATTTAGTGTTTCAGATTTCATAATTCTGTGGCACATCACTAACACATAAAAAAGAATACATTTTCACTTTATATTTTTAACTCTTACGGTTACTGCTGTGATACCCTGTTAACAAAACTTAAGTGCCGTGGCTTGTAACGTAACTAAACCTGTAGGCCGGCCTCAGGGTTACTATGATTTTACCCTTGTTAATTCAACAAGTCATTTTATATCACGTAAAACTGCAGTAAAAATCCTTGCACAACTACAAATGCACGCAACAGGTTGTCAGCTTCAGAAGCAGCAATCCGATTTCCACCCTATACCTTAACCAATCCTTCCCTGCAAAGGTAGCCCCCTTCCCCTGCTGAATACGGGGGGGGGGGGCAGCCTGGAGAGTGCCTGCAGCCCCCAGGTGTTCGGCTCAAAACCCCTTAGCTCAGCCAGTCTCGCCGCGGCACACGCTCAGCGGTCGGACTGGGTTGGTGGGCAACATGGGGCTTCTGCAAAGATTCCCTGTCCCTCTAGTAACGTGCATTTCAAATCCTCGGTTCTATTAAGTGCTTTTCAAACGCAGCCACAGAATAGCTTCCCCCCCAGAGTTTTCTTCTAGCTTCTCTTACGCCACAAATGCGGTGGCTGTTGTCAGAGCTCCCTGCTGAAAGTGAGCTTCCTTCGTGACTGGTTAGCTGTGGTCTCCCAGTGGTGCTCCTCCACTTGCCGGCATAGTACTTCTGTGTCCCAGCTTTGAATAGGAGTATTAGTTGATGCTGTCAGAGTTACAGGTGTACTTAATTCCTTTCCATCTAATCTGTCTTATGCTGAAGTCTTCAGGCAGAATTTTTAGAAACTCTGTAGCTATTTTCATTTAACCTGTACTGAAAAAAACCCAACCCATTGTGGGTTTTCTTACTGTGTAACATACCCGTGTTATTAGGCATATGAATAATTTCTAGTAGAAATGCCACTCTGTTCTCCAGTGCCTCTGCATTTATGGCTGCTTTGTTCAGATCAAACGTGGGAGGGGGAAAAAAAAAAAAAAAAGACCACTGCTGTCTTATTTGACATTGATAGCAAATACACACAGGGTAAGCGGAAGAAAACATCAGTAGTTGTGTTTTGAAGAGAACTGGTAAACTCTTTTTATCCTTCTTCAGTCCTGTGCTCGGTTTGTTTAGCATAAATTTCTTATGCATTCTCTGAAGACAGCATTCTGTTCTCCATCTCTTCTCATTTGCCGTGCAAAGACATTTATTGAGAAACCCCAGTGCCTTTTAACTGAGTTGAAGTGTATTACATATTATGGTACAAACTTTGGGTAACTGCACTGTGCCAGGTCTGATTAGGTCATCTTCAGTCTGTTTAGATACTGAAAGTCTCAAAACAGTTGTACCTGTGTGTACATACAACTGAATGTTTTTGTTTCAATCTGCCAGTTTGTTTTATCAGTATGAAATCAAGTTGTATTTTAGTAGCTTTATTTTTACGGTAGTACTATACAAAAGGGCTTAGCAGTCGCTTTTCATTTTATCACAGCAGTGGTCCTAACCTGAGATATGTACTGTAAGCAAGAGAGAGAATCTATGTTACAAGCTAGCAGCAAAAGTAAGATAATCTGTCTAATTTTTACTCTGCAAAATGCCTCTTAATTGCTCTATTTGTTCAAGTAATATAATGCATTCAGAGAGATGAGCAAAACCTTGGCAGATTTATTCTGCTACATTTCCCCTTCAAGGTAAGTAAGGAGATGCAAGTATGCTTTAGAAAATTGACTGAGAAATAGTTACTCAAAGCGTTCCTTCGCTACATTAACAATTCCTCCATGCTTTCAAATGAAGACATGTGGGAAAAAATGTTACAGAATAGATTTTAATAGCTTTAGGAGCCTTGCATCTTATCTGAACTTGATTGTAGCAGTAGATATTTAGGGTAAGGCAGGAATATGTCAACGTAAAGTGGTCAAACTTGCACAACGTCACAGTGCAGTTTGCTCTCAGATCCATAAGAACGTTTCTTACCATCATCTTAAAGCAAATAGTTCCCACGTTTGTGTCTTACTCTAAACACTCTAATAGTTGAGAATTGTTCAACTAAACGTAGTTGTGATGTTATGTGAAGGTGTGATGCACATGGTGTGCAGTACTTTGAATAACATAATAGTACTTTTTGCATAATAAAAGTTTTTAAGGTAGAAAACAAAATTGGCACATAGCTAATAGGTTATCTAGAGACTACGATTTGTGACAGTGGGATGAAAACTAACTGGCTACATCGTTCGCTTCTTTTTGATTCTTGGAGATTGCATTTGTAGCATTCTGCTTGCATTTCATGCAGTGTCAACTGATCCTTACCGTGCCGAGCCATTCAGCCAGGTGATGCTACTCCGTATCAAAACTGACCTCCGAGATGAAAGCAAGCTGCTAGTTCTGACAGTAAACTAAGTAATTGCCATAGCTCCGGTTCAGGGCATAGAGAGTAACCTGCCTCTGAAATGATCATTACTGGTTTCCTTGCCTCTGCCTCTGAAGCAACTGGTAAGACACACAGAACAACTTCCTTTTGTTCAGTTTTAAATGCATTCATTACCTTTCTTTCAGTGGATAGATGTCTTCAGGAGTTCCCAAATAACCTTGGTATTATTCATGCTTTGTGTTGGTATTCTTCAAAAGAGCTTTTTGTCTCACCTCTTGCAGAGCTCTGCCTCATATTTACGACCTTTCTCTGAGTCATCTTTTTTTTTTATTCTTTCAAAGATTGGATTATGGTCTTTAAGGTATTGATGAGTTCATATATTGCCATTAGAGATGTTCATTATTTCTGTGTTACCCATTATGCGTTCTAGTAGTGCATTAAGTAAATGTTTTCATGAAGTGATCCTCAGTGGCATTTTAGTCTTCTGAACATTTAGCTTATAAGACAGGACTGCAGAATTAATTTTTCATTCTATTTTGCATTAAGTGGAATTTATAGATTTTTCATTTCTTTCCTTGTATGCTGTTTCATCACCTAGCTTTGGTTATTTTGCTATCTTAAATAACTTGGACTTCTTTCTCAGTACTTAACGATTCTGGTTCAGTCACAAGTTTCTGACGTTCCCACTTTTTGCTTTCCTCTTGGGTTGGAACAGACCTCTGCAGGTCATCTGGTCCAAACCCCTGCAAAATCAGGGCTGACTTCAAAGTTAGCTCAGGTTGCTCAGAGCCTTGTCCAGTCATGTTCTCAGTATTTTGAAGGATACAACCTTCTGGCCAACCCGTTTGTGTGTGACACCTCTCATGGTGAAGACATACACACACATCCCAGTAACTAACGGGAATTTCCTTTCCCGCAACTTGTCTGTCGCCTCTCTAATCCTTTCGCTGCTCGTTTCAAAGCTGATCATAAATCTTTACTGTTCAGATACTGTCTGCTATGTCACTTCCCTGTTTCTGGGACTATAACCGATTGGCCATGTGTAGTTTATATACTGGAAGTTAACTGCTGATAGAAAGGAGGTTACACCAGTGTTTTAAGAGACCTCGCCACTGCTTCCTCTAAATTCTAGAAATACGCCTTCCCTACAAACTTGACTTTGGCAAAGGGAGGCACCTATCCTGTTAAGTAGTCCAAGAAAAACTGTTGGGTCCGTGTCCAGCCCACAGGAAGCGGGAAAGGAGCCCAGCCTTCATTGCTGCGGCGACTTCAGCATTGGAAATATTCAGACCAAAGAATTTGAGAATAAGTTTTGTAGTTGCCTTGGCTGCACGATGAGGAGATCTGGATTGTTTCAGAGCAGAAGCGTTGTTTCGAGTTTGGTGAAAACAGGAAGAATTTTCTAGCTGCTGTTTTCTGTCATGGTTTTGATGTACATGAATCGATTAATCAGGGTATCTGGGTCTCTAATGGATCTTTTTGGTCTGAAAATCTTTTCAGGTAGCTAACCGGATGAGCAAAAGTGGTAGTTTCAGATCTGTGCCAGTTAGACGGACACAGCTCAAATGACCGATTCTGATGGTAAGTATTCGAGGATCTTGGGATATAACAGCTGTCACTATAGTGATTGCTGTAATATGGTAAGTGATGGCCTGTCGAATGCCAATGAACCCTTCGCTTGCAATTTGTCCTGTAGTCTTTTAAGTCGGGGAGGTGCTGGGAGTGGAAAGTGTCATTTCCATTACGAGGGTAAAGAACCTCTCCCGATGTGAAATGAAAAACGAAAAGTATCCTTGAGGCAGTGAGATCAAGTTGCACTTGTAATTCCGTTCAGATGTGGCTGTGCTAATATGGTGAATAAACTGGAGAGAAATCTCAAACCCAGAAAACCTTCTCTCATTCCCAGATGCTGAAAACCACGGGAAACAACTCTGTATTACCCATATTTATGGCTTGCTTGAATGTAGTAGCTCTCAAAATTACCCTTTGTAGTCAAAGCCAATCATTCTTCTGATCTGGCCTGATTTTTTTGTGATCTTGAATGTGAATTGCTAAAAGAAAAAGCAAAGAATTATTTAATTACAGATTGTGCATATGTACGTATTTATGTGAAGTGGTTTAGACAAAGCACATTAAACCACTTCAACCAATTGTAACTGAAGTTCAGCCCCACAGCAGGAGCATGCCCACGCTATCACTTGAGAGGCTGCTTTACTTCTGTATTATCTGTTGTAGGCATGCTTAGCCCTGCCTGTCGTGTTTGGTACACGAGATGCAGTCGGTGCCATCTCAAGCCTGCTCGGTCAGGTCCCTGGTGTAATGAAACTCTTCATTCATTGTTCTTGTTCCCTTTCATGGTTCTGGACTGCTGGGAGGCATTGTGTGCCATTTCCACTTCTCTGCGTCGTACTCTTGTCTTGAAAAACGCATTTTGGCCACGTGCGACAGTGCTGAAACACGTCTTGAAGGAAATTGTATCTTCTTCTGAGTCGTGGGTTTTGTAGAAACCAGACCCCGAAGGTCTGGGTTTTTTCTGGCTGAGGACTTGCCAGGCACTGGGTCTCTTGAATGTGTCGAGATCAGTCCCCTAAGACATGCTTTGTTTCTCCGAGGCTTCAGTCCAGTTGGATCAGTGATCTTCCAGCCTCATGAAAGCTTCAGAGGCCACTTGAGTATAATCCATTAACTCAGTTCCTGCAGTCAGATTCATGAAAAATGTCAGAGTGGTCTTAAGCAATCACTGACATCACTAAAAAGAAACTAATTATTTTCTCCAGGTTCCCAAAAATCCCACTCTCCCTTTGCCTAATCCCACAACAGGTACCTGAAGATTGCAGACCTGGCTTGCAACAGCTTGGATGGATGGATGGTTTCATTTTGAAGGTCGTGAACTACAGACTGAAATATTTTCTTTTTTGATGGTTGAACTGATTTGATACTCGGTAAGGTAGCAGCCTCTGTCCCATTTTTTGCCTCCATAGCTAGTTAAAAGTGCTTCCATATAAAGCATTTGCTTAGAGGAGAACCAGCTTGTTGGCTCGTAAAGGGAGGAGGAGGCCACGTTATTCTGAACAGTGAAGAGGCGATGCCTTTTGCTTGGCGTTTCATCCGTATCTGCTGGGATGTTACATGCAACTGACAACACGATGTAACCAGCTGGTGTAATATCCACAACACAGCAAAATGTTGTATTTTGGTGTAGAAGCAGTTGACCACTGATATATTGCTTGTGGCTCACTTACTGCTTACTCTGAATATTGTGGTGCGCAGGCTGAACTGGTTCGAGTTCCCGTATCTTGTGTAGGAAATATCAAAGGAATGTGTAATGGACTGTCTTCCAGACGTGGGGCTGTTTGAGTCTGCCTGTTAATCGTGTGTTTGACTTGGACATCAACAAGACACATTAATTGTTCTTGTCCTGTCAATGATGTGTGGGAAATTAAAGAGGTCCATTAGATGGGATTCTGGCTCTAGGACCGGAAAGGCTGGTGTACAAGCTTCCTTCATTTTTCAAAGAGATGACAGAACTAGGCTCGTAGTAATGATGGCAATATGGTAAGAATCAATGTGGGTGGTGGAGGCCGGAGTGGTAGTGGGAATGTCTTTATCGCTCTCCCAGAGCTCTTCGGTGGTGCTGTGCCTTCTCCCAGACCTCCTGAGGGAGAACTGTGGAGCACTGTGCCCAACAATTCTCCTGTGCCTGGGTGTGAGACGGCTCTTCGAGGGGCGTACATCTCTTCTGCCTTGCAAGGTATTCTCAGCTGCGTCAAAAAGGATTACACGGTGTATACCTATGTATGACTCTCAGACTGCTGTTCTTACAGTCCTTAATATTGCTGGTTAGAGCAGTGGGAACTGGAGGAAACTGGTTTGTCCTTCAGTTTTGCAGACACCATGTTGTAAAGGGTTTTGGTTTTGTTTTGCGGATTTGGGGTTTTTTTGTTTACTGTCCTTTGTGTTCAGTATTCCCTAATATTACAGCTCCATGAGGAAGTAGATGAATCCTACCCGTCCCCTGATGGAACTTGGCTGTGAAGATGCCTGCAAGAAGGACAGATTTTGCCAGAAATACAGAGAAGATAAAAGCACTTATGGATAATAACTCCCCTACCCTGCACCAACCTTTACCCGAGCTTTTTTGAGATATGGTAGTTCAGCTTAAATTTCTTCCTGTTAAAATCTGAGTTCCACTTTAATTGTCATATAAAAGTACCTGGGTTTTACATTAAACTGCTCACCTCAAAAGCTGTGCTTCAGAATATTCCCGCAGACAGTTTTGCCTTTGTCAACGGTATCAAGGGTTCCTTAGACGAGCCCACCCAAGGTCGTCTGTAGTATTAGTTGACAAAGCCAGGGGAATGGTCACTTCTGTGTATACACCGTGTCTTTCTCCTTCGCAGGGTACTTCACTGCAGTTGGGTACAGTTGGTTAAGTGGTTTTCCTGCCACTTCCCAAGTAGACGATGTGAGCAGCAAGGGCTAAGGGGGTGTGGGTAAGGTGTTTGTGAAGTTGCTGTTGGCAAGAAGAAACCCTCTGACAAGTAGCTATCGATGCCTCGGGCCCTTCGTGTTAACGCTGTAGGTGACTCCATGCATCTTCCTTTTGATAACGGAATAGTTAAAAACCCACAACTGGAATTAGTTCATGTGTGTGTGCTCGTTTTCCTCCCTCCTTTCCATAAGAGTCCTTACAGTTTGTGGGTATCAGTCAAGTGGCTGAGAAGGAACTTAGATGGTGCTAGGCACATCTGTACCCCAAATATGAAGAGCGGAAGAGTTACTTTCCCCACTATGGATACTACAGATAAAGAATTGTGGTATAGGTATAACCAAGATGCAAATAAGCAAATAGGCTGCAACTTGGAGAACTCCAGTTAGAGGTAATCTTGCTTTTATGCAAACTCGTGTATGATTTTTTTTTTTTTTAAACCGATGAAGTGAGCCTTGACATCTGACTGTCTTGATCATTCAGAGCATGAAGCTTATTGAAAACTAAGCTGTTGCAAAAGGCTAGTGAAGTGATTGTTCCTGTATCATGTGGACGTAGCTTGATGACTCTGAATTTCAGCTTAGTTTTTTTAGGATGTGCCTGGACTAGGAATGTTAACTAGCTAAAATAGATTTAATACGGCTGTATATAATCAAGGAGAGAAGGAATAGGAGCTCATATTCTACATGATGGGGTTTGGATTAAAAGGTGATGGACTAAATGTGATTTGGAACAGACTTGTTCCTTGTTGGCATATCAACCCCCCCC